>CM050526.1:34307218-35507218 GCA_027563665.1 Antrozous pallidus
TTTTTTTTAAAGTGGTTTATTATATAATACTAGTGGCCTGGTGCACAAAATTCATGCACATTAAAAGGGAATTAATTAGAGGAAATATTTTAATATTACTATTTGCCCTTTGCTGTGTGCGGATGGGGAGACGTGAGCCTCACATCCCAGGGGGCCTGTTGATGGGGTCTGTGGTGTGATCCTCAAGTCTCCGGGCCAGCACAGGGGGTGGGGACCTGAGCCTCACATCCCAGGGGGCCTGTTGATGGGGTCTGTGGTGTGATCCTCAAGTCTCCGGGCCAGCACAGGGGTGGGGACCTGAGCCTCACTTCCCAGGGGGCCTGTTGATGGGGTCTGTGGTGTGATCCTCAAGTCTCCGGGCCAGCACAGGGGGTGGGGACCTGAGCCTCACATCCCAGGGCCCATTGCCAGGGTCAGGGTCACGTTCCTCATGTCTCTGGGCCCATTGCCGGGGGCCGGAACGCAAGCCTCACATATCAGAGGGCCCTGTTTCTGAGGTCGGGGACGTGAGCCTCAAGCCCCCGGGCTGGCGCAGGGGGTGGGAACTCGAGCCTCACGTGCCCAGGCAACGCAAGTCCCCACCCACCCACGCCTGCTGCACACTCAGCCTGCTGATCAGTTGTTATGTGACAGCATCCTGACTAATTTGCATAGTACCCTATTATTATATAGAATATATTATGTCTAAGTATGTATGCACATGATATCTTATGTATACATAGATTAGGAAGCATAATAAAGCAAACTCCTCTAGACCCACTCCCCAACAACCACTCTTGTCTTGCTGAGTTCTGTCCTCCCCTTTCCCATCTCTGGCCCCCACCTGCACACCTGGGTTTATCAGCTTCTTTATTTTCAAGAATAATTTCAGTACTTTGTATCTCACACAGTGTAATCTTTCTCATTTTAGAGATTAATTTAAAAATGTGTCTCCTAGATACATATCTAAGAAAAACGAAACCATGTTTGTGAAAAGACTTCCATGCAAAGCAGCCCTATTCAGAGTAGCTCAGAAGTGGAAACAGCCCCTGTGTCCACCAGCTGGTGAATGGGTAACAAATTGTGGTTTATCCACACCATGGAAGATTATTTGGCAACAAAAGGAATGAAGTTCTGGTACATGCTACAACATGGATGAGCTCCAATGATGCTCAAGTGTGAACAAATGAAACCAGACACAAAAGTCTACATATTGTATGATTCCATTTGTATGAAATGTCCAGTAAAGTCAAATCTATAGAGACAGACTACAGGTCAGAGGTTGCCTGTGACTAGAGGTGGGAATGGGAAGTGACCAATGGTTAGTTTGGGGTGTTGGAGATGTACTAAAATTAGACAGTGTGGTAGTTGCACAATTCTGTAAATAACCTAACAATTATAAAATCGTACACTTAAAATGGGTGAATTATGCTGCAACCTACAAATGGGAAATCATCTTACCTAATAATTAATAGACAAACATGTAAATTGACCATACTTCCACTACACCGATAGACAATCAGTGACTATGCAAATTAACCCAACAAAGATGCCAGTTAATTTGCATACATAGATGGCTAGCGCCTGTGTCCCTGGAACATCCTGGCACCCAGGTCACTGTGAGGTAAGCCATCAGAGCCCAGGGGGCAGGGGCAAAGCCAGCAATTGGCTGATCTCAGGGTGATTGCTGGGGGTCCTCTGGCCGAGGACCCCTGCCCAAGGCTGGGGGTGACCCATCAGTAGGACATCCCCTGAGGGCTCCCAGTATGTGAGAGGGGGCAGGTTGGGTTGAAGGACCACCCACCCCCAGTGCATGAATTTCATGCACGGGCTCCTAGTACTTCAATAAAATGCATCATAGTAGAGTCTTCAGGGGCCTGTGTTTTTTCTTGCAGTGATGTTCCTGATGCCAAGTGGGTGCTATTGCATAGAGTAATGTAGACAGAGCTGCCATTCGTTTATGTTCACAACTCTATATAGTCCACAGTCCACACTCCAGGCTCCAACACGGTCTCTGGACACTTGAATAACGTCTTCTTTTTCTCTATCACAGAACAATTTTCCCGGGAGATTCTTGTACATGCCCCCTTGATTCACACAGGTAACTTTACTGAATCTAAACGAAGTATCAGAGCTTGTCTATTCTATGTCTTTTTGTTCACTTCATCATTTTAAGAATTCATTTCTTATTACAGTTTATGAAAGTGTTATTCCCCCAACAGATCGAAAATGAAGACAAACACAAAACTGGCCCTTGTCTCAGTCCGAGATGCATTGCTCTGGGAATGCAGTGGGAGTGGAGTTGCTGGGTCAAGGGTATGCACCAGTTCAGGAGAGTCCAGATGGCTGACTGCTTTCTGAGCGCGTTGTGCTGATTTGCATTCCTGCCGGCAGCGCAGGAGAGTTCCCACGTTGTGCCACCTCCTCAGCAGCACTCAGCATTGTCCACTTTTCAACTTTGCGCCAATTTCGTGGGTATGGCGTCTTTTCATTCCTTGGTTGCTAAGAGAGGTGGAACATCCTTGTATATGTTTATGGGGAGTTTGTACTTTTTCTGTGCTATTCTATTTCTGTCCTTTACCTAAATCTTTTTCTCATTGATTCATACGATTCTTTATATATTCTAGATATTAGTCCCTTGTCATTTTCCCCATTGATTTTTTTTTTTTTTTTTTTTTTTTTTTTTTTTTTTTTTAGAGACAGTGGAATGGAGAGGAGAGAGAGAGAGCGAGCGAGAAGGGAAGGGAAGGGAAGGGAAGGGAAGGGAAGGGAAGGGAAGGGAAGGGAAGGGAAGGGAAGGGAAGATACACATCTTGCCCTCAGTTAAGCACCACAAGAGAAGGGAGGGGAGGGGAGGGGAGGGGAGGGAAGGGGAGGGAAGGGAAGAGAGAGCACATAGGTGGGGATTGATCCTGCAAACCAGGAACGTGCCACTTGTCATTGACATGCGTTGCAGGGGTCCTTCCCAGTTTGGAACTTGTTTGGATTTTCTCGGGGGGGGGGGCCTTTTTATAGCTTGTACAGTAATTGGATTTTATCTATTGTTTCCCTTTTTGGCTCCTCTTCCTTCCCCACATGCTATCTTCCTGCACAGCCCCTACTACACTGACAAGCCTGGAGCAGAGCATGCTCGGCCCTTCCAGACCGGCACCCTCCAGCCTCCAGGCTCAGCTCGGCCCCACTCTATCCTCAGCCCTTTATCCGGAGCCGGTGCGCGCACCTCTGTTCTTTCCTGGCTGCAGAGACCTCTCCCCCGGGCACCTCGCAGAACCAAGTCATCCTCACACCCCAGCTCCAGCACAACTTCCTGTTTCTATCTAACTTATTTATTTATCTATTTTCACAGCCCGCGGTGTTTTGCTGCTGTTGTTTTGGTACTGGCCTGGTTTTTTAAATACCCATTGAGCCACGAATTCACAGGGAAGGGCCAGCAGCTCGGGCTCCTTCCGCGCCGGTTCTCGCAAGGCGAGCCCCTCCGGGCGGACCAGGCAGTGCTTCGGCCGAAGCCAGGTAACTTGCTCTTTTGCTCCCTTCTTTTTCGGATCATTTCCCTTCACATATTTCAGGAAGCCATTGTGGCTCTTGGAGCAATTAATATGCCCAGAACGTCCATTAATTCTCTTGGCAAGCATCTCGCCCTTAACTTGTTTGTTTCCCACAATGCCCACAGGGCCACACTGCGGCTCGTCCAGTTTTGCCATGGTAACATTTGTGGGGCTTTCCTTTTGAGCAGTGCCCGTTCCCTTGATGTTGACAATACCACCTTTCTTATAGATTCACGTGTATGTGGCCAAAGGAACAACTCCATGTTTCTGAAAGGCCCAGGGGCACACAGCAGAGCCTCTTCCCGTTCCCTTGGACTCGGCCACTTGGGTGAATTACTAGATACAGATGCTGCTGAAAGACACAACCCCCTCTTTTTCGGAGCATCTCCAGGCCCCCGAGGCTGAGCCACTTCTTCCTCTATTCCGTGGGCCCAGGTGGCTGATAGCACAGGTGTTGTTGTTTTTGTCTTGTTTTTTGTTTGTTTTGTTTCGTTTTGTTTGAATTATTAAGAGGTGGGGGCCAGGTGGAGCCTCTTTCTTGAAGAGGCACATTGAGATCTGGGCCTATCTGCTTTTCAGTTTTAGATACACATCTTGCCCCCAGTTAAGCACCACAAACAGGTAGCAGACAGACCATCTCTAAGGTGAGTAAAGGTCAGTAAGGCCCAGGAAACATTTACTTGGAGACTATCTAGTCGAGTCAGGAAATTGCTTCGAGTCACTGCTATTTCCACACGAACAATCAGTGCTTAACGTCAGCCCTGCTAATGCTCCAGGTCCGTCGGCCTTCCGCGTTCCTTGGTGCACTCACATGACAGTATTGCCGAGCGGAGGCCTCCCACATGTATGTGGCATAGTGTGTTATTTATTCGGTTTCATTTGTGTTGCTCTTTTTATTTTTATTTATTTATTTATTTTAATATATTTTATTGATTTTTTACAGAGCGGAAGGGAGAAGGATAGAAAGTCAGAAACATCGATGAGAGAGAGACATCGATCAGCTGCCTCTTGCACGCCCCCTACCGGTGATGTGTCCGCAGCCACGGCACATGCCCTTGCCGGAATCGAACCTGGGACCCTTCAGCCCGCAGTCCGACACTCTATCCACTGAGCAAAACCGGTCTCGGCTGTGTTGCTCTTTTTAAATGAGTTTGTATCCAACATGATGTTGTATTAGTTTCAGGTGTACAGCATAGTAGCTAGACAATCATGTACTTTACAAAGGGTTCCTTCCCCTGGTATTTCCAGTACCCGCCTAGCATAGGAGTTTTTGACTCTTAAAGGGGGATCATTTTTCCTTTGGATAAGTGTACTTTATTAAAGAGACACAACATTTCAAAACATGGGACTTCTTAGCCATGGGATGTTTGGAAGGGAACAAGGAGAGGAACCACTGCTTATTCTGCCAGTGATGCCTGCCTTACCCATGACACCCTCCATGTGAACTTTTCCAGGGACAGGAAGCTCACTGCCTGCGCAGGCTAGACTGCTCTGATTTCTCACGCTAACTCCGACTTCTGCCTCATCATTCATACTCGTTCTTCCCTCTGCTCTCTAGAGAAGCTCCAGTGAGTCTTTCTCTCTCTTGGCTGTGACCACCCTCAACAGGAGAAGTAGCATCCGTGTCCATGTGGCTCCTCTTCCCCCGCAGACACACACCTCCTGCAGTGCTTCCTGGGAAGCGATGGTTTCCAGAACCCTCTGCACCTGCTCATCCCCTTGTGAACGGACTGCAGTTGTTTCCAGATGCCTCACAAACTGCACACGCATGTTCGAGGAAAACCCCGGGTCCAGTCTGACGGCACAGAGGGGGCCCCAAGTCCCGTCCAGGTGAGTTCCTGCAGCAGAGGGGGCTGGAGGTCAGGCTGGCAGCCTTGGCGGCCCTGTGGTCCACACTGCACCCGGAGCTGGTGAAAACCTGCAGATCTCTCCCTGGGAAAAGTCACCAGTTGGTTTATCTGCATCCAGTCTCTCCCTCTCGATGCAGAGTATCCACAGACCCCATTCTTCCTGCTTTGACTTGCATGCCTATCTTTTGAAAAAGTTTTCTTTGGTGCCTATGTTTAGCACTCCCCTGCAGTTTCATGTCCAGCACAAATGTAATGAGAAAGAGACTATGTTTTCTTAATGTTACATTCCAAGGATAATACCCCGTGGCAACTGAGCCCGTTTGGAGCCCGTCGCCACTGCACTCTGGTTTGGGTGTCAGTCTCCGGCCCAGGAGGCAGGGTCAGGGAAGGTGCACGTCTGTTGGCCAGGCCCAGGGCGAGGCCGGCTTTGCCAGGGCTGAGGCCATGACAGTCCGCCTCCGCAGCCCGGCCAGGAACAGCTGAGTAATCTTGGACTCATGTCTGTCCTGTCTCCTATTGCCTAATGTTGCCTGGCCCTCATTAAAAACATCTCGCTCCTTTACTTTCTCTCACTTGTCCTTCCACACATTTCTCCTGGGACCACAGTGCTTGTGCCGGAGCCTGAGACTGGTCCACCAACAGACTCGGACATTTACCAGCAATTCCCGAAGAGGTGCCAGGCCCCTGGGGGTGTCTCTCAGACTGTGCCTTGATAGGAGGACTAGGAGTTGGTCAAACCAGTAGCTGGAAGACTCACATTTCAAGCCGAGGAGACAAAGGAATGTCCACTGCCCAGCACCAGGATGTGAGCAGAGTGTGCCAGGCCTCCTCCTAAGGAAGGTTTAGGTTGGGCAGTGCCCTGACTAAAGGCCGAGAGGCAGTGGAGGGAGGCAGCCACAGCGGGTGTGGGTGGGAGGCAGAGACGGAGGAGAGACGTGGGGTTCTGGGCCAGCAGAAGGGACCAGGGAAGGAAAGGGGGCAGCAGTGATTGGGTAAAGGGAGGAGTTGAAAGGGGTGATGATGCCTTGAAAAGCATGCTCCTAGGAGAGGAACATTCTAGAAGCAGGTTAGGTGGTGGGAGAGCCAGGAGATGAGGACTAGGTTTTGGAGGGCCCCAGTCCTTTGCTGTGAGGAGGTGGGTGACTGAGGAGCCAGCTCTGCTGCTCACGCTCATCACCACCACCTCTGGGGCTCCTCAGTCCCCTCCCCTTTCTGCAGTCAGGAGACCCTTTGCTCCTTTTCTCTGCCTGCCTCCTGCCTCAGGTGCTGCTGGACCAGGGATCCACCCCAGTCTCCAGGAGGGGTTGAATGCCCCCTCCACCCTCTACACCACCCCAGCCCAGTGTATTATTCACAGCTCACCAACTTCTGCATCTCAATCGCTCTGGGTGAGTGTGGGAGGGGCAAGTGAGAGCTGCCTGGGGACCAAGGAGGGATATGGCCAAGGCCTGGGAAGGCGCTGTTCATGCAGGGCAAAGAGATGGGTAGGTTTGGGCTAAGCAAAGAGGGTTAGTGAGAGAACCACAGGCTTCTCTGAAAACAGACCAATAATCAGGAGTTTCCTCGATGAACATAGAGTGACAGAAGTAAACATTTGGGCATATTTTTAAAGTAAGTTACATTGAAATATAGTTATACCTATACTATAAAATTCCCCCATTTAAAGTGTACAATTCAGAGGTTTCTAGTATATTTGCAGAGCTGTGCAACCATCACCAATAATTTCACTAGAACATCTTCATCGTCCCATGAAGAAACCCCATACCATTGGCAATCACTCTCATTTCCCCTCCCTCCAGCCCCTGGCGCCACTGTCTCTATGGATTTGCCTATTCTAGACTTTTCACATAAGTGGATTTATATCTACATGGCCTTTAAGACTGGCATCTTTCACTTAGTGTAATCTTTTTTTAATATATATTTTTACTTATTTCAGAGAGGAAGGGAGAGGGAGAGAGAGATAGAAACATCAATGTTGAGAGAGAATTATTGGTCAGCTGCCTCCTGCATGCCCCCTCCTGGGTATCGAGCCCACAACCTTGTCCTTGACAGGAATCCAACCCGGGACCCTTCAGTCCAATGTTCTATCTACTGAGCCAAACCAGCGAGGGCAGTGTAATCTTTTTAAGATTCATCCATGTTGTAGAAATATTTCAATTCTTTATAGGGCTAAACAGTACTCTATTATATAAATGTACCGTATTTTGTTTATTCATTCGTCAGTTGATAGACATTTGGAGTTTTTCCAATTTTGGGTTAATATAAATAATATTATCCTGCTTTGAACAATCGTGTAAAAGTTTTCATGTGGACATAGTTCCAATTCTCCTGGCTATATACCCAGGAATGGCTTTGCAGGGTCACATGGCAACTCTATGTTTAACATTTTGAGGAACTGCCAATCTGATTTCTATTTTTAAAAATATATTTTTATTATTGATTTCAGAGAGGGAGTGGGAGAAAGAGATAGAAACATCAATGAGGAGAGAAAATCATTGATTGGCTGCCTCTTGCATGCCCCCTACTAGGGATAGAGCACACAACCCAAGCATGTGCCCTGATCGGGAATAGAACTGTGACCTCCTGATTCACAGGTCAACACCCAACCGCTGAGCAACCCCGGCCGAGCCCATTCTGTTTTCCAGCATTGCTTCAGCCTTTTACAATCCATCAGGAATGTACACAGATTCCCATCTCTTTGACAACATTTGCTCTTGCCTGCCCTTTTCACGTTAGGCATCTTGGTGGGTACGAAGTGGTATTTCATTGTGTCGTACCTAAGAAACCATTGCTGAATCCAAAGCCACAAAGATTATGCATGTGCTTTTTATCAGATTTTTATGATTTTTAGCTCTTACATTGTCTTTGACCATTTGAGGTTAATTTTTGTAAACGGGATGAGGAAGGCTCCAACTTCATTCTTTTGCATGTGGGAATCCAGCTGTCCCAGAACCTTCTGGTAAAAAGACTTTCTTCCCTCTCCCACTCCCCCACTTAATTGTCTTGGCACCCTTGCCAAAAATCCATCGAACATAAATGGAAAGCTTACGTCTGGCCTCAATTCTATTCCATTGTTGGGTTGTATTTTCTAAGGGTTTTTTTTTTTTTTTCTCCAGCAGTGCTACCTGGTGGCCCATCCTCCCTAGGAGAGAGCTGCAGCCATCTCCCAGGCAGACTGCATTTCCTGAGCGGGTCCGGCCCCATCACAGGCACATCCGTCTGCAGGACCCAGATCGCCGCCATTGCTTTGCTGGCAGGTGGGAAGTTAGCTGACCAAACCAAGGACCGTCTTTCTCTCTCCTGCCCCCTAAGATTATTGTAAACATCAAATTAGATTACTTACATAAAAGAATTTAGGAAGGTCTGAAGGGCCATCCAAATGGAATGTGTATTCTTCTCATTATTGTGCCTCTCCATCAGGAATAAGACCTAAATATTGATAAGTCACTTTCCATTTTCACTCACTGAGGTCAAGGTTGTTATGTCTGTATTGTTGCAAATTCTAAAATAGTGAGGTTTGGTGCTTCATGTCCTTCTTAAGAGTCTGTGAGCTAGCCCCTGCCACCGGAGATTGAATAGCGGTGTTGGCCAACCTTCCTTCCACACCCACTTCCTTAAGTGAGGGCCTCCTTTGTGCCAGGCACTGTGCTAAGCTTGCAGGCAGACACCTCTTCCTCCGAACTCACAGTGTAGCCTGGCAGGAAAGCTGTGTAATTCAACAAGCCGTTATGGTCAATATGACCATGATGGAGATGCAGGGTGACCCTCCAACCAGCCCTGCTGTCAGTTTGCTCCAGGTGAACCAGTAGGGGCTAGATATCTTCCAGCCTCAAATTGCCTTTGCTCCATGAAGTCCCGAGGAGGCAGAGGCTGTCCCATGCTGAACCCAGGCCCTCACCCAGATGCTCTGTTCCGTAGCGATGGTCACAATGCCACACCGTTACACCTGAGAATGGGCCAGCAGGACCAAACCCGGGCCCCACCATCCTCCCAGACTCCGCTCTCCGGAGCCAGTCAGGGGCGGGGCCCCAGCTGAAACCTCCTCCTGTCTGCTTTCTGTACTGTTTCTTTCCTGATTGTAGAGAAGGGCTCCCAGGTTACCAGCTAAACCTCAGAATCTTCTTCCTCCCCCGGCCCTGGCCCCCCCAGGGTAACTCCTCCAGTGCCTGAAGGGGTAGCACTCTCAAAATCCCTCCCTCCAGCCTCCACCAGTGAACAGGCTGCTCCCTCCTAGAAGACAGTTCACGTGTATGGATGACCCTTTGCCGTCAAGCCTGGAAAACGAAGCAGCCAGAACCACCTGAGAGCTGGGTGGCTCCTAGGAGAAGAACCCGGGCCACTGCCTCCCCCTCAGCCTGGTCCTCCCCCTCAGCCTGGTCCTCCCCCTCAGCCTGGTCCTCCCCCTCAGCCTCGTCCTCCCCCTCAGCCTGGTCCTCCCCCTCAGCCTGGTCCTCCCCCTCAGCCTCCTCCTCCCCCTCAGCCTGGTCCTCCCCCTCAGCCTCATCCTCACCCTCAGCCTCGTCCTCTCCCTCAGCATGGTCCTCCCCCTCAGCCTCATCCTCACCCTCAGCCTCGTCCTCCCCCTCAGCCTGGTCCTCCCCCTCAGCCTCATCCTCACCCTCAGCCTCGTCCTCTCCCTCAGCCTGGTCCTCCCCCTCAGCCTCATCCTCACCCTCAGCCTCGTCCTCTCCCTCAGCCTGGTCCTCCCCCTCAACCTCCTCCTCCCCCTCAGCCTCCTCCTCCCCCTCAGCCTCGTCCTCACCCTCAGCCTCCTCCTCCCCCTCAGCCTGGTCCTCACCCTCAGCCTCCTCCTCCCCCTCAGCCTGGTCCTCACCCTCAGCCTCCTCCTCACCCTCAGCCTCCTCCTCCCCCTCAGCCTGGTCCTCCCCCTCAGCCTGGTCCTCCCCCTCAGCCTGGTCCTCCCCCTCAGCCTCCTCCTCCCCCTCAGCCTGGTCCTCACCCTCAGCCTCCTCCTCCCCCTCAGCCTGGTCCTCCCCCTCAGCCTCGTCCTCACCCTCAGCCTGGTCCTCCCCCTCAGCCTGGTCCTCACCCTCAGCCTCGTCCTCACCCTCAGCCTCCTCCTCCCCCTCAGCCTGGTCCTCCCCCTCAGCCTGGTCCTCACCCTCAGCCTGGTCCTCACCCTCAGCCTCCTCCTCACCCTCAGCTTGGTCCTCCCCCTCAGCCTGGTCCTCACCCTCAGCCTCCTCCTCACCCTCAGCCTGGTCCTCCCCCTCAGCCTGGTCCTCACCCTCAGCCTCGTCCTCACCCTCAGCCTCGTCCTCTCCCTCAGCCTGGTCCTCCCCCTCAACCTCCTCCTCCCCCTCAGCCTCCTCCTCACCCTCAGCCTCCTCCTCACCCTCAGCCTCCTCCTCCCCCTCAGCCTGGTCCTCACCCTCAGCCTCCTCCTCCCCCTCAGCCTGGTCCTCCCCCTCAGCCTCCTCCTCACCCTCAGCCTCCTCCTCCCCCTCAGCCTGGTCCTCCCCCTCAGCCTGGTCCTCCCCCTCAGCCTGGTCCTCCCCCTCAGCCTCCTCCTCCCCCTCAGCCTGGTCCTCACCCTCAGCCTCCTCCTCCCCCTCAGCCTGGTCCTCCCCCTCAGCCTTGTCCTCACCCTCAGCCTGGTCCTCCCCCTCAGCCTGGTCCTCACCCTCAGCCTCGTCCTCACCCTCAGCCTCCTCCTCCCCCTCAGCCTGGTCCTCCCCCTCAGCCTGGTCCTCACCCTCAGCCTGGTCCTCCCCCTCAGCCTCCTCCTCACCCTCAGCTTGGTCCTCCCCCTCAGCCTGGTCCTCACCCTCAGCCTCCTCCTCCCCCTCAGCCTGGTCCTCCCCCTCAGCCTGGTCCTCACCCTCAGCCTCGTCCTCACCCTCAGCCTCCTCCTCCCCCTCAGCCTCGTCCTCACCCTCAGCCTGGTCCTCCCCCTCAGCCTGGTCCTCCTCCTCAGCCTGGTCCTCCCCCTCAGCCTCGTCCTCACCCTCAGCCTCCTCCTCCCCCTCAGCCTGGGCCTCCCCCTCAGCCTGGTCCTCACCCTCAGCCTCCTCCTCCCCCTCAGCCTGGTCCTCACCCTCAGCCTGGTCCTCCCCCTCAGCCTCGTCCTCACCCTCAGCCTCCTCCTCCCCCTCAGCCTGGGCCTCCCCCTCAGCCTGGTCCTCCCCCTCAGCCTGGTCCTCCCCCTCAGCCTGGTCCTCACCCTCAGCCTCCTCCTCCCCCTCAGCCTGGTCCTCCCCCTCAGCCTGGTCCTCCCCCTCAGCCTGGTCCTCCCCCTCAGCCTGGTCCTCCCCCTCAGCCTGGTCCTCACCCTCAGCCTCCTCCTCCCCCTCAGCCTCGTCCTCCCCCTCAGCCTGGTCCTCCCCCTCAGCCTGGTCCTCCCCCTCAGCCTCGTCCTCCCCCTCAGCCTGGTCCTCCCCCTCAGCCTCGTCCTCACCCTCACTGGGGCCACTCTGATCATGGGTGTCCACGGGGCCAGCACTGACGTACACTGTTGTCCTCCGGTGAGAAGAAAAACCACAGGACCCGTTTTCCTCCTCTCCCCTCTCCACTGCGGTTACTGGCAACACCCTGCCTTCCCCATTCCTAGGGCTGGGCAGCCACTTACCTTGTCCGCCCAACTTCCTCCCCACTCCCACTCCACCCTCTACACACTTCTCCCTGGTACCGTGTCATCTGACAACTCAGTGTGACCTTGGGGATGACCTCCTGCACACATTCCATACACCGAGCGTGACATGTAAGCCTGTGTGTTCCTCAGAGCCCCAGGCTCCACATCACCTACAGATACCCAGGAGTCAGGAAGCTCCCAAAGGCCCCCAGCAGCGAATGGGTTGGGGACTCCAAGCAGCTGTCCCTGGCTTCTTCTCAGACCCCTCTGCCCAGCCTCTGCCTCTTTCACAGAACCCTCCACATCCTTGGGGGGGGGGGGGTCTGCTGGGGTGTAGGGTTCTCTGACCAATGGGGACAGACACCATGGTGCTAAGGAGTTAGGGCAGGCCCCCTAGCCTCCACTACTGCCTCAAAGGGATGCCACTCTCCTCCCTTCCCCTATGCTTGTCCCTTAAAGGGACACGTGGATGAGAGGGAAAGACTGATGTGGAGTGTGGTAACCAGGTGTCTCGGAGAAAGCGACTCAACCTGAGACGCGGTTTCTTCATTGTCAAGCCAAGGGCTGTTTCCTGGCTAGGCTCCTCAGTGTAGCTATCAAAGGCTGCCAGTCTGGGGGTTGCTTCTGTAGGAAGCTGTGTCCCCAGTAGGAAGAGGCAAGTGTGCCCATGGCCCTGAGCCTCTGCCCTCCTCCCAGAAAAGCCCCTCCGTTCTTCCCCCTTTTCCCACCAGCCCTCCACCCAGTCCCCAGGTGTATATGTGTCTGTGTGTGGGGGGGGGGGGGGCGGGGGCAGGGCTCTGAACATCTTTGCAGCACCCCAGGTACTTGCCAAAGCCTAAACTCTCCCCCCACCCACCTGAATCCCCCCCAACACCCCCCCCCCCACCCGCACACACACACACTGAAGGAGGCAGCCGGGTGCCTGGTCCTTAACCTGTCCCCGCAGCTTCCCCTTGAGTGTCACTGGGGAGTCCCAGAGGCCGGGGCTCAGGCCAGGAGGCTGGGCGGCAGAGACCGCGGGGGTGCGGGCAGCCCTGAAGCTGTGAGTCTGTGCGATGGGCAGGGGGAGGGAACCCCGTGGGCAGGCTGGGTGTCCCCGCAAACTGTTGGGTCCCTCCTCTTCAGAGGTGTGCGTGACGGGGGCGCAGCGGGGCCCTGCGAGCTTCCTCGGCCAGATTCTGACCTCAGCCCCATCCGCACCCGCGGGCTGGGCCGCCGGGGCCCCTCCCCAGGCCGGCGCCCCTGCCCGGGCGGGCCCAGAAGCGCCGGTCCCCGCCCCGCTCCCTCCGTTAGGCCCGCGCAGCGGGGCACTGGAGCCGGGGAGGAAGCGCGGCGGGGCGGGGAGGGGGGGTGTGTCGGAAGGCGGCGGCCGCCGGGTTTTATAATCTGCAGAGCCGGCGCGGCTCGGGAGACCGGGCAGCATCGCGCACCGCGCACCGCGCCATGGGGGCCGCGTCGGGCCGCCGGGGGCCGGGGCCGCCGCTGCTCCTGTCGCCGCTCCTGCTGCTGCTCCTGCTGCCGCCGCCGCCGCCCCCCGCCCTGGCGCTCGCCCCCGAGATGCAGCCCGGAGACTTCTCCGCAGACGAGGCCGGGGCGCAGCTCTTCGTGCAGAGCTTCAACCCCAAGGCCGAGCAGGTGCTGTACCAGAGCTCGGTGGCCAGCTGGGCGCTCGACACCAACATCACCGAAGAGAACGCGCGGCGCCAGGTGGGCGCGGGGGCCGGGCGGGGCGGGGGCGGGGCCCGTGCGCCCAATCACAGCCCCGCGGCGGGCGGTGGGGGGCGGGAAGTCACCGTGGGGCGCGCGCCCCCGGCCCCCGGCCCTCCGGCCTCCCCCCACCGCCTCCTCCCGCTCCCACCCGCCCCATGAGACAGGAGGCGGGCGCCTAACGGTGCTGGGCACATGGTCCGTGCCAGGCGGGAGCGGAATGGATGAGACCGAGCCCCCTCCCAGGGCAGCGCCCGGCGGGGTCAGCGGCCTAGGGTCTTGGCTAAGGGCGCCCTCTGCTCCGAGCCCTCCTTCTCTCTCTTTCTGTTTCTGTCGCCGCTCATCACTGTCTATTCTCCCTCTCCTCCCTCTGCCTCTCTTGCCCCTATTTCTGCTCCACACTCCCCTGGATCGGAGACCCCCAGTCCCTGACCCCAGGGCCCAGAGGAGAAAGTCTTGCTCCTGGAGCCCTTGGCCTTCCTGCCCCCCTCCCCGCACCCCTCTACCCCCCATCTACACTTCCCTGTCCTCCCTGTGCTCACAGGAGGAATCAACCCTGCTCAACCAAGAGTTTGCCGAGGTCTGGGGCCTGAAGGCCAGGGAACTGTTTGACCCAATCTGGCAGAACTTCACTGACCCAGTACTGCGGAGGGTCCTCAGTGGCGTGCGCGTCCTGGGCCCTGCCAACCTGTCCCTGAAGAAGCGGCAGCAGGTGGGCCCCGGTGGACTGGAGAGTAGGGGAATCAGTGGCCGGTGCCTCCCGTGCCCACCTTGGATGGGGAGGGGAGCTTGGGAGGGCTGCTTTTAGGGGTCAGAGGACCCAGGGATCTGCAGGGGAAACCAGCAGAAGCATAGAATGGCTTCCTGAAGCATTGCTTTTCCTTGGAGATGGGACAGAAAGTTACTTTTTGCTGCAGCAAGTATTATGGAGTAGAAAGCAAACGGCAAATCCACCATAAAAGATGAAACAAGAGTCTTCAGAATTTCTCCGTAGCCAGGTGTGGTTTATAGATGTCCTTAGGAAGAGGAAGGACTGGGAAGGCATTGAAGCCGGACAGAGTGAGAGGGATTTGCCCTCACTTCGAGGTGCAAACCGACCCCTAACTCTCAGGACACTTGTCTCCACCTCCAGCCACTTCCTTTCTTGGTCAGAAGTGCTCCCGGCGCCACTGAGTGGCCTGAACAAGCCACATCCCCTCTCTGAGACTTTTTTTTCCCTTTTAACAAAGAGAGGATGGACAGCCAGCGGTCCCGGGGCTATTATTCATCGCTAACACGTCTCAACTCTCCCTAGTACAACGCTCTGCAAGGCCTCATGACCAGGGTCTTCACCGCTGCCAGGGTCTGCTACCCCAACATGAACGACACCTGCTTCTTCCTGGACCCAGGTACAGCCCTGCTGCCCCTGTCTCTCTCTAGCCCTTCCCATCACCCTGCACCCTGTTCTTCCCGGCAGACTGACTTCTGGAATCTCCAGCCCCATCCACCCCACCCCTGCGTGCTTTGGCCTCTCCCATTGCCACCAGCCTTCCTCCGGACTGCTTGTTGTTGCTTTTCCCTTCCCTGGGTCCTCTCAGTCTTTCCAAGAGCCCTCCATAGGCCTTAGACCCCTCCCAGCTTCTGATTATATCCTCCTCTTCCCCCCTCACATCCCACCCCCATGTCCCAGGCCGGCTGGAGTCAGCCACTCCATCCCATGAGCCATGAAGGATCTGTTTGGGTTTCGGTCTTTGGATGTGCTCTTTGTGTAACCACCTTCGATGGCCATTTCCCTGGAGACGATGCCCCTGGCTGGGTGCTTGCTTTATAGAGCTCCCAGCCTCCTGCCACCCAGCATATAGATCGCCCTTGGCTTTGAGAGTACCGTGATATTGAGGAAGCAGATGGAAATGGAGAGGACCCATGTGGGAGCTCTGATGAAGGCTGATGTCAACTTCGACACAGAAGTCTCCTAACTGACCGTGCTCCTTTGTGTCTCAGACCTCATGCACGTCCTGTCCATCACACGGAACTACGGGCTGCTGCTATATGTCTGGGAGGGCTGGCACAATGCCGTGGGCATCCCACTGAGGCCCCTGTTCAAGGCATTCACGGCCCTCAGCAATGAGGCCTTCAGGGGAGATGGTAAGTATTCCATGCCCCCCCGCCTTGTGTGGACGCCACCCTCCCCAGCTTGAAAGGTGCTCTCCCATCCACTGTCTCCACTGAGCCCCAACTCCTCAGGCAGACAGAGCAGCTGTTGGGGTGGCTCCATCCACTGGCCAAAGGTTGCACAGATCCAAGCTTGAGCCCCATCTGCCTTCTACCCTGACACCATCCCTTCTCCCTGCCCCTCCTGGCACCCCTCCCCTCCCTAGCACTCGTCCTTGCCTCTTGGCTCCCCAGGATCTAGTTAGCTGGAGTTCAACCCTCTCATTAGAAAATTATAGGCCAGAAACCTCAAGCCAGCCTTCCCACCAGCTGGCAGGTGCACAAGCCCTGAGCCAGGAGAGTGGGATGCTGGGAGGCAGAGTGTCAGAGCCTCTGGCCTGAGCTTCACCCCAACACCACCCCCTGCCAGGCTTCGCAGACACAGGAGACTACTGGCGCTCCTGGTATGAGTCGCCCACCTTAGAGGAGGATTTGGAGAACCTCTTCCATCAAATAGAGCCCCTCTATCGGAACCTCCATGCCTATGTCCGCCGCAAGCTGCACCAACGCTATGGGGACAGATACATCAACCTCAGGGGACCCATCCCTGCTCACCTGCTGGGTAAGGACCTGGCCTTGCCTCCACATATCCAGGGATTGTCCTCATTGTCTGCCATTTTAGAGCACCCCACTGTTCCCTCCCACACGCATGAGCCCTTGAGGCTTGTCCCATGCAATCATAAAGCAGGAGATCCTCATTATCATTCCTGTATTTCTTTCATAAGGGGTCCTGAGGCTCGGGGCACATGAGTGACTTGGCAGAGGGCAGAGGGATAGTCAAAGGCAGAGCGGGGAGACACACTGAGGCTTTGACTCCGGGGGGAGGAAGAATAATCACTGCATATGCCCAGGAAGCCATCCCCGTGGCCCCGCCTCAGGCTTGGAAGGCAAGGCTCCCAGCACCATCAGACAGGGTCCAACAGCCTTGCCCAAGCTCCTGCTTGGCACACGAAGGGGACACACAGCACTTGGGACTATGCATGGGACTGATGTGGAGATTCCTGGCCTCAGCCCCAGGGTCTGGCTGCTACGGGCCCCTGGTGCTGCAGTGCCGGGCCTCGGGGAGCAAGCTCTGGCCGAGCAGGAGCCAAGCTCTCCAGCTTTCCTCCTTCTTCTAGGGGACATGTGGGCCCAGAGCTGGGACAACATCTACGACATGGTGGTGCCTTTCCCTGACAAGCCCAGCCTCGACATCACCAGTACTATGGTGAAGCAGGTAAGGCAGGTGGGCCAGGGTGGAGGCAACAGAAGGGAGACGGGGGAGAGGGGCGAGAAGGGGTCACGTACAGGAAACAGGTGGGTAGGCACTCAGTCCCTCCCTTTCTGCAGAGCAGCCTGAAGTGTGTGTACCAGTGATGAACTGTGGCAGTCCCTCTCTCCAGGCCCCCACTGGTGGGGTGTGAGGAGTCCACTTTGCTTATCTGCTCTGGTTATTGGGGGCAACACCTCTAGGAAAAGAGGCCGCAAAGCAGAGACACCCTCCATGGGCAGGGAGCTGACCTGGGTGGGCGACTCCAGACCTGCCCCAGGGCAGCTACACTGAGCTCCTGGCAGCCAGCCCCTGACCTGTCCCCACCCCCACCCCCAGGGCTGGAACGCCACGCACATGTTCCGGGTGGCAGAGGAGTTCTTCACCTCCCTGGGGCTCTTGCCCATGCCTCCGGAGTTTTGGGCAGAGTCCATGCTGGAGAACCCAAACGACGGGCGTGAGATGGTGTGCCATGCCTCCGCCTGGGACTTCTACAACAGAAAGGACTTCAGGTCTAGACACGGCAGGAGGGCTCTGGGGCTTCGGGAAAGGCAGGCAGCCCGGGCACAGAGAAGCCAGTTCCCAGGCCCACCTCTACCCCAGGCCCAGCACTGGCAGAGGGGCTGGTCTATGCCAGGGCTGCCATTGGGCCACCCCCCTCAGCAGCTTTCATGGTCAGTCAGCGCTGCACCTTGGAATGATGTGGGCCGGGGTAGGGCCAAGCGTCTGTATGTTTCCACCAGCAACACACAGGGCAGTCCTCTTCCCATGCTCTGGTCCCTGCCCTGCCCGGTCCTTTACCCTCCCCCTGTCCCCCACCCCAGAATCAAGCAGTGCACACGAGTCGCTATGGAGCAGCTGTCCACAGTGCACCATGAGATGGGCCACATTCAGTACTACCTGCAGTACAAGGACCAGCCCGTCTCCCTGCGCCAAGGTGCCAACCCTGGCTTCCATGAGGCCATCGGGGATGTGCTGTCGCTCTCTGTCTCCACTCCTGTCCATCTGCACAAAATTGGCCTGCTGGACCAGGTCATCAATGACACAGGTATGGGGGCATAGAGGACCCAGCCAGTCCCACCCAGCCCTACAACTTCCACAGCAGGACTCCACTAGCACTTGCTCCCAACCGCCCTTCTCGTTTCTGCTGCATTGCTTAGGGCAGGCAGGTTTGGGGATCCACCTGAGGCCCAATTCAACACTGCCCAAGGACCCTCTACCAAGCAGGGCCCCATCATCTAAAGACTGGCCCTCTCTTCTCTGCATCTGCCCAGCCACCTCTCCCACTGGCTCCTCCCCAGCCCCACCTGATCCTAGCCAGACTCCCTTTTCTTCTCCAACCTCTCTCATCTTCCAACAGAAAGCGACATCAATTTCTTGTTGAAGATGGCACTAGAAAAAATTGCCTTCCTGCCCTTTGGCTACTTGGTCGACCAGTGGCGTTGGGCGGTCTTTAGTGGCCGCACCCCTCCTTCCCGCTACAACTTTGACTGGTGGTATCTTCGGTGAGTAAATGGGAATCAGGAAGGGCCTGATGACTGCCCCTCCTGGGCAAGCAGGAGCCTCCTGCCTCCGTCAGTCCCAGTCCCCTCCTCTCTACCGACGTCTCCTTCCTTTTCCCCACTGCTTTCTTCTTTCCTGCTGAAACCTCCTTCCACCAGGAGCCCTTCCTCCCCAGCTCACCCAGTGGGGAAGGGGTGGCTGGGTGGGCATGCCTGCTTAGCAGCCATTTCTGCAAAGTCTGAATCAGCCCATATGCAACACTTAGGTCCTAAGATAATTAAACCATTTTCTTCTAGAGTCAAGTATCAGGGCATCTGTGCTCCAGTTATCCGAAATGAAACCCACTTTGATGCTGGATCTAAGTATCATATCCCAAATATGACACCGTACATCAGGTGCTATTGCCCCATCCAATTCTGTCCCACCTTTAGCTCCCTTCCCTCTACTCCTGGGGTTTTCGCCTCACCCCATGTCCAGGGCTTGTCCCCACATTCTTCCCTGGAATTCGAGTGGTCCTCTCCCCGGAGACAGGCTTGGTTCTCCCTTCTCCCCAGGTGGCCCGTCTCCCCTCTGCCCTGTGGAAAGCTGGATGGTACCTGGGCAAAGGGCCCTCACCAGCCCCCTTAACACCCACCCTGTGCCTTCAGGTACTTTGTGAGTTTTATCCTGCAGTTCCAGTTCCATCAAGCCCTGTGCAAGGAGGCAGGCCACCAGGGCCCACTGCACCAGTGTGACATCTACCAGTCCACCAAGGCAGGGGACAAGCTCCGGTGTGTGGGAGAAAACGGAGGGCGAGTGGGAGGGTTAGGGGAGAGGCTGGTGAAGACTATGACTGGAAGGCCACTGGCTGCTCCATGGGACCCCACAGGGCCAGCCTGATTGGGTGGCGCCTTTTTTTCTACCCCCTGCTTTCTTTTTCTTATTAAATATTTATTAAGTGTGCCCAGATCTGAGGCCCCAACAGCCATGTCCCCAGCCCCCTTCATGGAGACCCTAGGCCCCAGAGTCTTGATGCCACTGTTCCTGCAGTCCAGTGGGGGCAAAAGTGGCCAGAGGTAGGGCAGGTGGACCAGTAGTGGACATTGGCCTGAGTCCCTTGTGTCCATGGTGCCCATTCTGCCTGTCAGGGAGGTGATGCGGGTGGGCTCCTCGCGGCCCTGGCAGGAGGTGCTGAAGGAAGCGATCGGCACAGATGCCCTGGACGCTCAGCCGTTGCTCAACTACTTCCAGCCAGTCAGCCAGTGGCTAAAGGAGGAGAACCGGCGGAACGGAGAGGTCCTCGGCTGGCCAGAGTATCAGTGGCAGCCTCCGTTACCCAACAATTACCCAGACAACGTTGGTAAAGCTCTGAGTGAGAGTGGGGGGCAGGCCTTAAGGCACATGCTCAAGTTTGGGCTCTGGAATCCAGGCCCCCGTTCCAATTCCTGGTCAGCTTCCCCCGCTGGGCCCTGGTGCCCAGCTCTGGAGGGCCAGGCAGCCCCTTCACTCATCAGTAGAACCCTGGGGTGGGAATGGGGCTGTCTTTCCCCCAGCATTGTAGAGAGAGTGAGCCCACCTCTGAGGGTTCCCCGGAGGCAGGCTGACGCATCACACTGCTCTATGAGGTCACACTGCAGGTTCCGCTCTTATTGGCCGGGGGGCGGTGGCTGCAGGGCTCTGGTCTCCTGCGGCCATGGGCCAAGGTTGGGCTGCTCCAGGACTGCCCAGCCTCCTTTTCCTCTTCCTGCTCTGCTTTGGGCACCCCCTGCTGGTGGTCCTCAGCCAGGAGGTCACCCAGGTGACAACCAACCATGGAGCATCCAGAATCCAGACAACTCACCAGACAGCAGCCAACAGCCAGACAATCCAAAGCCCAAGTGGGACCAGTGGGTGGATGGGGCAAGGCCTTGAGGGGGCGAGGAGGGGGCAGGTAGGAGGGAGGCGGGAGCGCGGCTCAGCACACCTACAGGAGAGGGCAAGGGGAAGCCTGGCTGTCTCCCTCCCCTCTGTCCCACAGTCATGGTGACCGATGAAGTGACGGCCAGAATGTACTTGGAGGAGTATGACAACAAGTCCCTGGTGGTGTGGAATGAATATGCAGAGGCCAACTGGAACTACAATACCAACATCAGCAGAGAGACCAGCATGATCCTGGTAGGGGCCCACTCCACGTCCACACTGGTGTGCAGGGACTGGCCTTCCAAAACCCAAGGCAGTGCCAGCCCACCACCCCCTCTTCCCTGGGTCCCTCAGGGTAGGGAAGCCGTTTGTAAAAAATCCAGAGGGAATATTTAAAACAATACTCATTTTCAGGTTTGGATGGGCCTCTACTCAATGCCTAAACTGGTTGTATCTCCTTCCCAACCTGTTGTTAGTGAAAGAATAATTTGTACGCAAATAAGTGATGCTAAAGTCAGTTTTCTAAAAGATGAAAAGGCCCTGTTTGCCACCACAGTCAGGGCTACCCTTCCCTCCAACCTCCTTCTCGACTTGTGTGGGGAGTGCAGATTATACCCAGGTGGGCCACAGAGAACCAACATTTCTTGAAGACCACTGTGAACTGGCCAGGGTTCCGTGCCCGTCGCATCTGTGGCTTCATTTATTCCTCAACAGCCTTGCAAACCAATGATCTTATTCCCATTTACAGACGGAACCCTGAGGCTGAGGGAGGCCAGTCACAGCGCTAACACCAAGCTACCTCCGTTCTAACAGCCTTTATGATATGGGGTGGGGCTCCCCTTCTCTCCCTTGCCAGAATATGTCTGTGGGCATCTGTTGAGTGGGATGGTCCAGGTCAAAGAGGGTCTTAGTAGGCAAAGGCAACAACTTGATAAAACTGCGCTCCCTACTGCCACCCCTAGTTCCTTTGGCTCCCCCCACAGCACAGTTCCCCCTGTACCTTCAGATGGAGAAGAACACACAGATGGCAAACCACACTGTAGACTATGGCACCCGGGCCAGGCTTTTTGACATCACCTACTTCCAAAACGACACCCTAAAGCGGATGATACGCAAGATTCAGGACCTAGATCGGGCCGCGCTGCCTACCACGGAGCTGGAGGAGGTACGTGGCTTGGGGAGGTGGTGGGAAGGCGGGGAGAGAGCAGGGAGTGGATGGTCCAAGGCCAAGACCAGGTCCCAGCTCAGAGTGAGCCTAGTACAGGTTCTGGCCTCCATGCTGCCGCCTCTTCCTGGATTTGTCAAGCCCACCGTCTGCCTCGTCAGCGCGCCTACAGAGTGACTGAGAAGACAGCACCTTTGGGACCAGGCGCCCCACGTCCATAGCCCCCCAGCCCCCCCCCCCCCACACACACACATTGTGATGGTGCCACGTGGCGCAGGCAGCAAAGGGGTGCAGCTCGCTGCCTCTCTTCTTCCTCCGGCAGTATAACCAGATCCTGCTGAACATGGAAACCACTTACAGCGTGGCCTCCGTGTGCCTCCCAAATGGCACTTGTCTGCATCTGGAGCCGAGTGAGCGCATATGGGGAAGGGGAGGGAGGGTTGGAAGGGGAGGACTGGAGTTGGCACAGTGTTGGGGGTGCTGGCCCGTGAAAAGGCGTTTAGGTGCTCCTATCTCGTGAGTCAGCATGCCCAGGAAACTCACCTCTCTGTTTCCCACCAGTGGGGCCTCTCTGCCACCACTCAGAACCAGCACGGACTTCCTCTCTGTCCTAAGCCACTGTCTTGCCCACCCACACGCTCCCCCAGGCCGACAAGCCAGGACTCCTCCAGGATCTCCTTTCCCTCCAAACTCCCAACAGGGAGTCTCTCAAATTGATCTTCCCAGGACTGGGACTCCCAAATCAGAACAGGAAATCTAGACACCTCCCCTTCCTGCTCCTCTTGATCCTTTCCACAGCTTCCCCACCTTCTCTGGCACCTCCCCTACCCCCCTTTCACCCCAGAAACTGACACT
Organism: Antrozous pallidus; assembly: GCA_027563665.1. Taxonomy (NCBI): domain Eukaryota; kingdom Metazoa; phylum Chordata; class Mammalia; order Chiroptera; family Vespertilionidae; genus Antrozous; species Antrozous pallidus. The sequence goes on from CM050526.1 coordinate 34,329,732, forward strand.
GCAACCCTAGCAACCACTTCCATGATCTAGGCTATTCCCACTTCACTCCCTCAACTGACCACCGACAACTACTTCCTGCTGGAAAGGGTGGACTGGCTGTTGCTTGTCCCTTTCTCTGGCCACACTGGCAAGCCCTTCCTACCTTCTCCCCTTTGGAAGACACCCAAGTACCTACACACAGAATGGACACACCCCTCCCCTCCCCACCCACCCTTCCAGGCTTGAGGAGACAAAGGCATAAACATTACTTCTAAGAAATCTCCACCCAGAAACAGTCTCTTCCTGACCCTCTGCCTAACTCCCACATTAGAACAATGACAAATAGAAGGGGAAATGGAAAATAAACAGGAGAGAGAAACAGCATTGGTGGGCAGGGTTTGGCCTACGGATTGTGTATATGGATAGGCACGCAAAGTGTTGGAGGGGCATGTGTGCGTATGCACACATGTGATGTGCGTGTGCATGCGTATGTGTGTGCGTGTGATTACGGAGAAGAGCATTAAAGGGAATGTAGTTCTTTTCCTCCTCATCCCCCATCGACTAACCTCTTAATCCAGGGCTAGGTCCTCAGGTCACTGCCATTAGTAAAAATACAAAACATCCACAAACAGAACACTCACATCAGCAGAGGGCAGACGTGAAACTCTCAAAATGCAGTCTTTTCTAAACAAAATGTGGTGTGGAGAACCCTACACGCTGTCTGAAGTCGTCCAGCTCGGCAGGGCAGGGAGGGAGGCTAACGTCGGTCTTAGTGGGGCTTCGGAACTGACCCTCCCAGCTCTGTGACATCAATGTCAGCTTCATGCAATCCATCCCCAGGAGTCACAGTGGCCTTGACAGGACACAAACCCAGACTTCTGGCTTTCTGACGACGCTGTTCTCTTATTCAATTCAGTTTGATTACAGAGTGAAAGATGCCTTGAGCCCCCTGGAGACACAGAAATGAATGGACACTCCCTGCTCAGGGGCCCCACATTTGATTTTTGTCTCCCCTGGGAGGGCTGACATTATCCCCACTTTGTAGATGGGAAAGGGGTGTCATGACTTGCAAGGTAATTTGGGGTCAGGAGAGACTAGAACAAGAACTCAGGTCTTGTGACCCCCCCAGGCCATTTCTCCCAGGCCGGGGCTGAGAGCTCTGGAGTCGGGGCCTTTGTATTGTGCCCCAGCTCGGCCACTTCCTGGCTGAGGACCCAGCCATGGCACCTAACTGCTCATAATAAAACAAGCACATTGGAAACCTTCGATTGCCTGACGTGGTGTCCATGCAGCACCACGCCCCAGGCCTGGCACCCTGTAGGCCCTTAGAGGGCCCCACCCTACTCCCATGCACTAGCCTTGCCACCTGAGCAGTTGTATTCCAGCTCTGAACTCCTGTGGCTGAGAAGGAGGTAGGAGGTGCGCCAAGGGGTGAGGGCTCAAGCCGGTGAACACCCCCTCCCCCAGATCTGACGAATCTGATGGCCACGTCCCGGAAATATGAAGAACTGTTATGGGCGTGGAAAAGCTGGAGAGACAAGGTGGGAAGAGCCATTCTCCCTTTTTTCCCCAAATATGTGGAACTCTCCAACAAGGCTGCCCGGCTCAATGGTGAGTCCCTCCTATCAATATCACTGGCTTTCTGGTCCCAGCCCCACTGGGGCCCTGAGAGAGGTCCTCAGAGACCCTATGCTCAATGAGACAAAGGTCCTTGAGGAGGTGGTAGTGGTGGCAGGGATGCTCAGGAGATGGTCAGGTACCCGAGAGCCTGGCTCTGTCCCCTCTGCAGGTTATGCAGATACAGGGGACTCGTGGCGATCTATGTACGAGATGCCAACTCTGGAGCAAGACCTGGAGCATCTCTTCCAGGAGCTGCAGCCGCTCTACCTGAACCTCCACGCCTACGTGCGCCGGGCGCTGCACCGCCACTACGGGCCCCAGAACATCAACCTGGAGGGCCCCATTCCAGCTCATCTGCTGGGTGAGGGCAGGTGCTGGGCCTTTAGGAGGAGACAAGACAGATGGCCGTGTGAGGGAGGGTGGGTCCAGAGCACCAGAGAGCAGAAGGTAGGCAGGGGAAGGTCTGCAACAGGCACCACAGGCTGGGAGAGCAAAAAGACTTGAGCCTGGAGGAATGTTGCCAAGGCTGGGGGCGGGGGGGGGGGGCGGTGCTGGGGAGAAGAGCGCCTGCTTGCCTTTGATATCATATTTGCTACAGATACACATGGTGCAGGTCACATGGGTGAGATGGTTGTGGGGGGCAGTTCATAATCTTGCCACAGGGAGCCCACATCACCCATCAGAGCTCAAGGCAGCATGATACAGAGGGTGAGGAAGGGGCTGTAGGGGGGTGGGGGCGGGTAGGGGGAGGTGAGGCCTCTCCAAGTGGAATTGGGGGAGTGAGCACAGCCTTGAAAGATGAGGGGCTCTGACAGGTGGAGAAAGTAGTGGCAGGGAGGCGAAGGTAGACACAGCATTCAGTCTAAGGGCGTTAGGAGACCAGAGAACACAAAGTGTAGATCCACCTCAACTGTCGGACCTCTCTTCAGGACCTCAATTCAATGCCCTTACCACACGGAGTAGGCAGTGGAAGATACTCACTGCTTTGTACTTCAGACTCCACCTCATGTCAGCTCAAGCTTAATCTCTTTTGGCTGTGGACGATTCTGGACCCTTCCACGCATTCTGAATATCTTCCTTTTCTCCAGTTCTCTCATGTCCTAAGAGCAAAGGAATCAACCTCTACTGAAGGCGGGTGGGACCGCATAAACCAACCTCAGGCAATGTGGGGGGGAGACAGTAGTGTCTGGCCAGGCGTACAGCCTGACTGCCTTTCAGCCCGAACCCCTTCGCTTAGGAGCCATGGGCCCTGGGCAAGTTACTTGACTTTCAGTAACTGGTGGCCACGTGCACGTAGATGTTCCAAAACTTGTACATTTGTACACAGTTGCTAGTCACACTGGTCTTCACTGGTCAATGGACCACTTTGACTCCCTGATGGCAGCAAGGATCTCGCCCATGAGCCAGGAAAGTGGGCTGGATGTGTGGACTGAAGACAATGAATGTCCGCTGCCCAAACAGTAGGAACTCAAGAGAGACATTATGATCAGCAGGACAGGGATCTACTTCCCTCTCCCTGCAAGATGGTGCCTAAGAAGTAACATCTATTTCTCCTGTCTCATCCCCTACCCATCTCCAGGGAACATGTGGGCACAGACCTGGTCCAACATCTATGACTTGGTGGTTCCCTTCCCTTCAGCCCCCAAGATGGATGCCACAGAGGCCATGATAAAGCAGGTCTGCACCTATCCTCCCTGGACACACTTGCTTTTCCAGAGGGGCCCAGGGCACGGGAGGGAAGGCCCTGGCTTGGGGGGCGGGCCCTTTGAGCCAATTCCTTTGGCGTGGCTCTCTCCCAGCACTCTCCTCCTCTGGGGCACACAGTCTGTTCCCAATTTGGGCAGACCTCCCTTGGTTTGCAGGGCTGGACACCTAGAAGGATGTTTGAGGAGGCAAACAATTTCTTCATCTCCTTGGGACTGCTGCCCGTGCCCCCCGACTTCTGGAACAAGTCGATGCTGGAGAAGCCAACCGATGGGCGGGAGGTGGTGTGCCATGCCTCTGCCTGGGACTTCTTCAATGGCAACGACTTCAGGTGTGTCCAAGGGACTTCACCCTGAGTCCATAGGCAAGGGGACGAGCCAAGTAAAGGCTCCATTGCGTGCCTTCTCAGCCAGAGCGAGCAGAAACAGATGCAGAGGCCAGAATTGAGATGGAAGGTCCAGAGTATGGAGCCTGGGCCTCAGCTTGGCCACTGGCTTCTGGCTGTGAGGGCCTTTTCAAATGCCAGCCAGCTCTGCCAGCCTGTTCAGTCATCAGCACTGGGGTGTGAGCTTCCCAGCCGTCCCTCACTCTGGGGAGGCCCCTGCATATAGATAGCCCTCTCCTTGGGTGCATGTGCCTTGACATAGGGAGACACATGAGGATCTGGTGACTTCATACAGATCCACCTTCATTGAGGCTCAGAAGCTGTCTTCATCAGAGGATGTTTCAGTTATCTGGTGCTATATAACAAACCACCTCAACACATAGAGGTATAAAACACCAATTTGATTATTCTCATGATTTCATTGGTCAGGCAACACAGTGGAAACGGCTTGTCCCTACTCTGCACTGATAGAGACCTCAGCTAGGATAGCTCTGATGGCTGGGGTGGCTCAATGAGGCCATCTGTCTGTGGCCTTGGTTTTAGCTATTGGTTTGGTTCCTCTGTCTTTCTCCATGTGGCACATGCTGGGGCTGGAATGTTCAAGCTGGCTTTTTTACTCACACATTGGGTCAGAATGAGTAGACAGCTGGGGGCTGGCGGGTCATTTCTCTCTCCATGCTAGCTTGGGCCTCCTCTCAGTATGACAGTCAGGCAGTAGGATTTCTTACCTGGGAGCTGGCATCTCCCAAAGCAAAAGCAGGAACAGCCAGGTCTTTTAACGCTGAAGTCCAAAGGAAATGAAGTGTCTCTTAAGAGAAAAGTGGACACAGAGAGCATTCACAGGATCACTGGCCTTGGGCCTTTCCTTCAAAGGCATGAGAGGAGGTGGGAGCACTTTTAGGAGTCCTCCCTTGTATGGGAGTCATAGGAGAAGGTGGACAAACATAAGCCTCATTGTTACCAAGATGCTGGGCAGCTCTTCCCCTTCCCAATGGAATGGCAGAAAAATGGGGTCAACTGGCCTGAAAGACTCTGCTTAGATCCAAGGGAGAAGTTCATTGGCTCACAATAGAGAATGAGGGGAGATGGAGAGCAAGGTGGACTCTCTGGCTTGGATAGCGCTGCAGATGTCATTTCAGTCCTGGCCATAAAAAGTTATGAATATGTTTGCTGGTGTTGGGTACATGAGATACAGAACAGCTCAGATACTGGGAGAGCAAAACCATGTGCAGAAAAACCACAGAAATCACAAAAACCACATTCTAGAAAGTTCTATACTGACCCAATGCAGTGGTCGGCAAACTCATTAGTCAACAGGGCGGCAAACCTCAGCTTGAGAGCCACATGTGGCTCGCAAGCCGCAGTTTGCCGACCACTGCTCTAGGGGCTTCCAACCCCCAGATTCACTCTTTCTTATATTCACTTCATCTCCTCTTGGTTTTCTTTCCCATAATGCTGTGTTCCCTGTTTACAGCAGTGGTGAGGGTCTGTTTGCAATAAGGACAGCAGGCCCCTTTGCCTCAGGGCTCCTTGCTGTCCCCTTTCACATCCTCTCTCATCCTCATGTTCCCAGGATCAAGCAGTGTACCACTGTGAGCATGGAGGACCTGGTGGTGGCCCACCATGAAATGGGCCACATACAGTATTTCATGCAGTACAAGCACTTGCCTGTGACCTTCCGGGAGGGTGCCAACCCTGGCTTTCATGAAGCCATCGGGGATGTGCTGGCCCTCTCCGTGTCTACCCCCAAGCACCTACACAGCATCAACCTGATGGATAGCGATGGTGGCAGCTACGGTAAGGGAAGAACAAGAGATCCTGGTGGGCTGAGGGACCAAGAAGGGGCAGGGAGCTTGTGAGGTGGGGAGAGGGGACTTCATGACCCCTAAGCAGAGGTTGGGACAGAGCAATGGGGAAGAAGAAGGCCCCCAGCAGGGTAAGCCAGGAGAATGGAACCCACACACCATGCCAAGAGGCAGATCACAGGAGCCAGATAGGTACAGTTCCCTCCTTCCACTCTCCATCCTTTGAACATCCATCACAGCTGAGCTGCTAGGACATGGCAGGAGGCAGGTGAGGATCTGATCTGGAATCCCTTTCCTTGGCAGAGCAAGATATCAACTTTCTACTGAAGATTGCACTCGACAAGGTCGCCTTTATCCCCTTCAGCTACCTTATTGACCAGTGGCGCTGGAGGGTGTTTGATGGAGGCATCACCAAGGAGAACTACAACCAGGAGTGGTGGAGCCTCAGGTTCTAGAACATTCCTGTGGGGGTATAGGTTGGGGGCATCTCCATGGGTATTTGTGTGTGCCTGTGTGTCTGCGTATATAGTATCTAAGTGTGCATATGGGTGTGTATGTGCACATGGATCTTTGTGTGTAAGTGATGGGATACGTAGGGGTGATTGTGCACAGAGACACTGCACACTGGAGTCTGCAATGCCCAGGGCAGCCCCAGGTGCAGAGACCATCCTTCAAGTCAAAAATGCCAACCCTCCCTGGCTTGATTCTCCCCATACCCTTTCTCCAATCTGTCTCCCACCTTGACAGGCTGAAGTACCAGGGCCTCTGTCCACCAGTGGCCAGGTCTCAAGGCGACTTTGACCCAGGGGCCAAGTTCCACATTCCTTCAAGTGTGCCTTACATCAGGTAACAAGGGAAAGGGAGGAGGCCGCTCAGTGTTCAAACTGCTGTCACTGCCATGTGAGGTCAGGGGGACCTGGGAGACCTGCCTGCACTGGACAGTGTGCCTGAACCACTCACCTGCAACCAGGGCTGACCGTTGTTTTTTTGTTTTGTTTTGGGTTTTTTTTTTAATAATATTGAGAGCTTCTACCCTGCACACAGTTGAAAACAGAAACTCCACTATAACTGGTTAATGGTTACAAGTCCTGGGTTGGGTAGTTAACATTATTAACCATGACCCATGCTTAGATTATGCCCTGAGCACTGTTCCTGTGTGTGTGTGTGTGTGTGTTTTTTTCTTAACAAGATTGTGATTCCTTTACTTTATATATTGAACATTTTGCCTGTGGTATAATGTGAGTTGTTCCTGGAAGACCTTCTTCGCACTAAAACTAGGAGTAGAGACCTAGTTACATTGGGAGGCTGTATTGGTAGAGGTATGGAGTCCTGGGTGTGGAGTCAGACAGAACTGGGTTCAAATTTTGTCTCCACTCTTTTTTTTTTTTTCCTGAAGCATGTTCCTCAATGTCTACATCATTTCCTCACCTGTTAAATAGGATTTCACAGGATTGTGGCAAAAGTGAACTTCCAAACATACTGTCGAATACAGAGCAGGCTTGGTAAATGATGGCCATAACCCACCACTATTAAATTGCCCTCTGAAGTGACAAGTGTAAACCCCTAGCGCCATGAGTCTGCCGTAGTCGCACGAAGGGGTACAGTGCAGCTCTTTTCCCTCTAGTATACGGGATAAATGGGTAACTGCGGGATCTGGAGTCCTCTTGGGAGGTAGGGATCTGGGGAGGCCTCAGGTGGAGTTTCAGGTGCCCCTGGACTGTCTGTAGCACGGGCCACCATGAAGCAAGGTGGGCTGTGCCTCCATCCAGACCTTGCCTTCTATGGTCCCCGGAAGCCCACTGATGGAGGCCCCAGGGTGCCACCTTTTCACCCAAGCACCCAGCATGACGTCAGCAGAGTCAATAAATAAGGTCTGATAAATACATGTGGAGTAGGTGAATTGTGTCCCCCAGAATCTAGCAAGGGAAAGAGAGCCTCCTCAGATGCTCCAGAGAGCAGCAGTGGGCAGCGGACCGAGGAGATTCAAGGATACCTGGGAACAGGCCTGACCTTGACAATGTGCCAGGATGACCCGTAGGGAGGGCTTCCACCCGCCTTCTCCACTGGTTTTCAGACTTCCAAGCTAGCATTCACTTTCACACAGAAGCCAGGCCCATGTGGTTAGCTTCCGAACTTAGCATAGATAATTCTGCAGGCAGGGCTGGGCAAAGGAGACTCATTTCCAATTCTGACCAGCAGCTTTGGCAAAGCACTTTAACACCAGGAAAGTCAGTGGCACATGGCTTGTGCCCAGCATTCAAAGTGGGAGGCCTGTGTTGTTTGTTTGGGGCATTCAAAATCCCTGCAGACTTAGAGATTGCTCCAGCCTTGACCAGCTGGTTTCCACCAGGGACTCCCTGCTGCTTTGGGATCAAGGAGATCACTGGGCTGGCTGCCCTGCTCAGAGCCCTGCCAGATAGACGTGACCTTTTGGGCAACACCTGGCCTCTACTTGCACATACCCCAGGGATGGAGCCCTCGCTCTCTGAAGCAGCCTGCCCTGACCCTCCTCCCCCACGAGTGAAGGGGGCCTGGATGACTCTGAAGGCCAGGATGGATTCACCCTGACCTCCCGGCTGGAGTGGGATGCTGGAGTATCAGGGGCTACCGCACAGGCTCCGCCCCCAGCCACGCCTCCCTCCCCTCCAGGTACTTCGTGGGCTTCATCATCCAGTTCCAGTTCCATGAGGCGCTATGCCAGGCAGCTGGGCACAAGGGTCCCCTGCACCAGTGTGACATCTACCAGTCCAAGGAGGCAGGGAAGCGCCTGGCGTGAGTTTGTCCTGGGCTTCCTGTGGCTGTTCTCTGCCCTCTGACCCCTCAGCCTGGAGGAGCCCCGTGGGACTCTGGGAACATCTGGTGCTTGGGCTGGGAACTCCCAGGTGGAGCCTATGAATGCTGATGAGCTCTCTCCTGGAGGAAACTAGAGCCTCCTGGGCACAGTCCAGCCCTTGCCTAGCCCCGCTGTTGAGGTGGGAAGAGGGGGGCTAGACTGGGCAGGAGGGGAAGTGAGCCTCCCCACTGGTCCTCTGACTCGGTGTCCCTTCGCTGGTGCTGCCCAGGGACGCCATGAAGCTGGGCTACAGTAAGCCGTGGCCCGAGGCCATGAAGCTGATCACGGGCCAGCCCAACATGTCGGCCTCGGCGATCATGAACTACTTCAAGCCGCTGCTGGACTGGCTCATCACCGAGAACGGGCGGCACGCGGAGCAGCTGGGCTGGCCTCAGTACAACTGGACGCCCGACTCCGGTACCAGCACCCCTTCCTCTGCCCCGACGGCCTCACCCCAGCCCCTGCCTAAAGCAGCCTAGGGAAGCCGGCCCCAATGCCTCCCACCCAGCCCCTGCCCGCCGCCCTGCCCTCTGTCTTGCCCACCGCCCTGCTCTCCTTGCTTCTCCTGCTCAGCTCGCACAGAAGGCTCCTACCCGGGCAATGGCCGAGTCAACTTCCTGGGCCTGAACCTAGAGGAGCAGCAGGCCCGCATGGGCCAGTGGTTGCTGCTCTTCCTGGGCGTCACCCTGTTGGTGGCCACCTTGGGCCTCACCCAGCGGCTCTTCAGCATCCGCCACCACACCGTCCACCGGCCCCATCGCGGGCCCCAGTTCGGTTCCGAGGTGGAGCTGAGACACTCCTGAGATGACCGGGCCGTGCAGGCCAGCTGGGGAGCATCCGCCACTGAGACACTGGGATAGGGACCTGGGGTGGGCCCCAAACCCCCCACTCCTCTCACTGCTCACCCCAGCCTTCCCTCCCCCTCCTGCCCCAACCCTCCTCCCCTTCTGCCTCCAGTTCTGTGCTGAGAATCCATCCTCCAAACCCAGAGCCACCATGACCCCTGCCCCCGGGTCCCTGGGCACCAGGCCACCTAACAAGGAACCCCCTCCCAGTCTCTCTATGAATACAATTAAAGGTCCTGCCCTCCCATCTGAGTCTGTGTCCCTCGCTGGGAAGCCAGGAACAGGGTCAGGGATGCTCTCCCACCTCCTGGCAGTCAAACGGGTCACTTCAATGGGCGTCTTCATCCTCCTCCAAGAAGAGCCTGGGAAAATGCCCCAGAGCTCTGGTCTGGGCACCACCCAGCAGCGCCCACGCCTGCCTTCCCTCCAGCCCAGGCAATCAGCCAATGTCCTCCCTTGGCAGTCAGCCCCTGCCTGGCCAGGGCACCAACCCGGGAGTATCCTGGGAAGCAGACATTCTGGCCTCCCCACCTCACATTTCCATGTGCTTTGGGAGTCCTGCCCCAGCTGTTCCCATAAATGGCCAAGACCCCAGAGGGGAGGCTCGCCTGGGGGAAGGTGCCTTGCATGTGCCTGAGTCATTGAGGCAGCAGAACTGGCCCCGGGGGTCACCTCGAGCTCCTACCCGCACCAGCTCCATGTCCACTTACCAGTATGCTCCCAGCCCCCTTTGCCCGTGGGGCTCCCAGCCAGGTCCCTTTGCCCCAGCTGGAGGAGGGCCCTAAATGCTGGAGCATGGCAGGAGCCTCAGCCCACCCAGGAATCAAGTGCCAGGTGCTGCCCCTGCCTGTGGCCCCAGTGCATGCCCTCACCCCGAGCCTCCCCTCAGAAGGCCAAGATGGATTTAAGAGAGTGTCATGTTGAGGAACACATTTTCATAGCTTTTATCTATGTTTACTGTAGAAAATTTGTAAAATCCAGAAAACTATAAAGAAATAAAATAAAAACCCCTTATGTCGATAAGAGAGAAGCACTGCTGACATGTTGGTGTATATCTTTCCAGGCCATTTTTCTCAGCCCATAGTTGGAATAGATCACACTGTATTTCGCTATGGATCCTTTTCCCCAATAACAGGACCAGATATATATTTTCAAATATGTAAATGCCAAACCTAGAATCTAGCCAAATGGCAGTGGGTCAGTTTTCCAGGTCCATGGACTTCCACAGCCAGCCTGGCCCTGCCAGACCCAATCCTTCTATCTGTCCCCTGGTATTCTTTTTGCTCCCCCATCTTCAGCTTCCGTGTGTGTGTTTATATACTTGTGTGTGCATATATCTGCGTGTGTCTGCGTGGCACGTAGACGTGGTTGTACAGCCCTGGGGCAGGATGTGGAGTTGAGGTATTTGGGATATGCAAGAGGGTGGAAGTTTACAATTACTTAGGGCTATGGAATTTATAAACATATTCTCTAAATAGTTCCAAGCCTCTCCATCAATAGACTTAATTACCCCCTCCCCAGCCTGATGTTTTGAAAGCTCTCTGTCTGCCAGGCAGAGGTCATTGTCACATCACCCCCTTTCATATCTCCCTGAACTGCAGAGGTTCATGCTGACTGTGAGAGTGTGTGGGCAGGGTGAGGGCACCAGCATTCGACACCCAAAGGTCTGAGCTGCAGAGCAAGGGCAAAGAAACATAACATTGTGGTCAGCCTGGCCAGCCTTATCCACTAGGCCTTTTGAAATATTTAAATTGTTCAGACTCCTGTTGCTGCCTCCTTGGGTGATGGGGAGGAGGCCCAGTCTGCCCGGAAGGTGGCAGAAGAGGAGGTGTTGACAGCAGTAAGACAGGCCATTCCAGCATTCAGACTACTGGTGGCTCAAGTCTGAGCCCTGCCCCGGGCTGAATGCAGGGTGACCAGCCCTTCCTTTACCTACCTGGGTCAAAGGTGGTTATGGTTGCTTGACAGTTTCTCCCCACCCCCTCCCAAACCCCTTACTTGACAGATGAATGGATAATGAAGATGTGACTGCATATACAACAACATGGATGGACTGGGAGGGCATTGTGCTAAATGAAATAATTCAGAGAAAGACAAATACTGTATGATTTCACTTATTTGTGGGATAATAATTTTAAAAAAACTTATAAAGAGAACAAATTGCAGTTGCCAAAAGTGGAAGCTGGGGGTGGGAGGGGGGGGTGAAGGTGGTCAAAAGGCCTAAACTCATAAGTCCTGGGATGTAATAATGAGCACATGGTGACTATAGTTAACAAAACAAAAAAATACTATGTTTTAGTAATCGCTGAAGCAGGAGGAAGGATTTCCCTGAGAGTTTAGTCAGTTTAACCAGAAGTGCCACTATTTTTTTCTATTATGTTTTAAATACATTTTTATTATAACAGGTCATAATTGGAGGGCTATTTGGTCAGTTTCTCTGATAATAATGTCCACTTGTGTGAAGGGGTGTGAGGTTGTGGGTACGCTGGGCTGAGGAGGGTGAATGAATGGGACATAGGAGGAGGTAGTCTGGGTGTGGAGGAAAGTGAGTCTGGAGAAGGAATCATATGTAGCACTGGCTGGTGTGGCTCAGTTGGTGGCAGTGTCATGCTGTACACCAAAAGGTGGCAGGTTCATTTCCAAGTCAAGGCACATGCTCAGATTGTAGGTTCAATCCCTGGTCAGGGCATATGTGAGAGGCAACTGATAAATGTTGCGCTCTCTCTCTCTCTCTCTCTCTCTCTCTCTCTCTCTCTCTCTCTCTCGTTCTTCCTGCCTCCCCCACTTTCCTCTCTTAAAGAAAAAAACCCAAAAAACAAGAGCCCCAATTCTCCTCTTGGCCCTGTCACTAACGAGCTGTGTGAACTAGGTCCTGTGTTCGCTGTGGGGGATCTCAGCTCCTCACCTGTAAAATGGGGACAGTCAGACCAGAAGGTGGGTGGGGCTTTCCAGCTCAGACATTCCCTGGCTGACCCCCTGATGTCACAATATGGAGCCAGATCGTGGCTGGCTTATAGCTCCTCCTAGCTTTGCTGTTCTGTTGGTCATGGACACAAGATGGACTAACCCTGGACCTTCCCTACTTGCTATGGCTCAGGAGCGAGGGTGAACAGCGCTCAGGTGGGGCATGGGACCAGACAAGAGACCAGGCAGGGGCAGGCCACTCCCAGAACAGTTAAATGCCCACTTCCTTCTCTGCAGAGAAGCTCTACAATGAGGCAGCGGCAAAGTCATGCCTGCCGTTGTCTGAGCATATAGCTCAGACTGTGTGGAAACAGTTCATGGAGGCCACCTGCAACTATGTCACCAACATCACCAAGGAAAATCGAAAAGAGATGGGATAGCACTTGGATCCCAGCCCCCTTTCCCCTTGCCTCTTCCCAGAGGCCTCAGGAGATGTGTGTGTGTGTGTGTGGGCGAGGGGGGGGGGGGGGGTGTTCACACCTTTTGCCCCTCCCCCCCATCCAGAGTTACAGAAAAGGGAGAAGTCCCAAGTCTCTATGCCCTTGGTGACACTAAACACTCTCTGGGCAACATCTCTCACTGCTTTCCTCTTGTAACTATTTCCTGCTTGCCTTTAGGGACCTAGACTTTCTCTCTTCTCCCTCTTACCAAATCTTCAATGATTCTGAACCCTTAAAGCGGGCCCTGGAGGAGGTTGGGGGGCTGTGGCCCTGGAGCTCAATGTGGGACCCTTACTCCCTCCCCTCACTTCCCATGACAAATAGGGTGACCCTCCTTCCAGCTGCACAAGGAGGAGAGATCCCAGTACATGCTGTACTTTGGCACCGGGGCCTGTCTTTCTAAGAGCCCCAGGTCCCAGGACCCAACCGTGAAGTGCATGCTGAGTAAGCTGCAGAACAAAGGCAAGGCATCCCTGCCAGACAAGCTCCAGGAGGTGATGAGTGGAATCCCCAGGCCTCCAGGCACCTACTCCCCACCCCAGGGGTTGATGGGCTGGCTGGTGGGGAACCAGGCCAGAGCAGGAGCGAGTTTGGCAGGGCATGGTCAAAGCATCCTCTAGGAAGGAAGGAAGCAGAGACTGGTGGGAAGATGCCTCAACCATCAAGTGGGGCTGGCCCATGGCTCAAGTTTGCTGGCCACAGCATGGTTTGGGGCAACTATGAAGGGCCTGCTAGCTCTGCATAGGCCTTTATGTTTATTTGAACCTTTACAATCCATAGTCATTCATAGAGGAAGAACATGCTCCTCAGGGTCACACAGCAGCCCTGGGCTGGCAGAGCTGGGCACTCAATCCTTTGTCCTTTCACCCTCCCACCCCTGCCCCAAAATCTCACCAGTGGGACTGCCAGAATCTTGACCTTGTACCTCTCCAAGGGCACATCTCACCAGCTATTGGAAGCACCTGAAGGGGCCCTTTTTCTTCTGTGGACACACCCACCACCGCCTGAATGATGCAGACTAGGGGCTGAGGGAGAAGGGTGGCAACTCTCCAGGCCTTGAACAAAACCCTGTCACCTGGGAGAGGATTCTCCCAACTCTCTGTCAAACTCAATGGGTGATCCAGAGGTGCTAGTGAGCCAACAATAAAACAATGAGCCTTTTCGTAGACTAGACTTTGTCACATCCCAAGGATTGGTCATTTTATCCACATTTTACTGACCACCCCCTCTCCTCCTCCTTCGCCCCCCCCTCCTGTTTTACAAAACGTTCAGTGACAATTAGTCATCATCACAAAGCTTGGAAGGGCAAAACCAACCCTAAGCCTGAAAGAGATTGGGGATCTGTCAGCGACTAGTTCCAGGTCCTGCCACCAGCTCTCTGACCTCTAAATCTTGGTTTCCTCATCTGTAGAATGAGAATAATAGCAGTGTCATGCCACAGGGATGTGACTGTATTCTTGGTACTGCTTGCAAGATGAATGACCTTGTTGACTGGTCTAAACTGGCCCCATCATTAGGATGCAGGTAGGGACCTTGCCTGGCTGGTTCCCTCATGTGTCCCCAGAATAGGGTCAGTGTTGAGAGCTCCTAGCATAGAGGCCGTGCTCAGTCAGTGTTAACTGCTATTATTATTTTATTCTGCCTCCCAGTCCCATGTGTTTTCAACTCATTTATTTAATAAGTAAAAATGCATTGTGTCCTCGGCATACTGGGTCCAGTTTTGATAGCTGAGAACCCTACCGGACAACATCCCCTGTTTTCTCCCCCAGGTCGAAGTACCAGGGCCAGTGTCCCCATCCCTCGAACAGAGGATGAATTTGTTGCGGTGCTGGATTTTCCACATCTCTGCCAGTGTGCCTGCACTACATACGGGAAAGGTCTGGGCCCTGCCACCAAACCCATCTTGGGGCGTTGGAGGTTTGGGACGTGAAAACCATCCAAGGACTCCCGGAAAAGCCCTAATTCAGATGTCCCCCTGCATCCCCTCCCATCTCTTACCATAAGGTCGCAAGCCTTCTGAGGGCCCACCCTAGAACCCCTAGGGTTTTATATCAGATCCTGTGTGGAGGACAGAGGAATATTCTAAAGCACCTGTGCTGTGCCCGAGGGGAGGGCAGAAGAAAGGGAAGCAAGGGTGGTTCAGAGGCTGAGGAGGAGGGTCCTCACAGTATCTGAGGGCCATCCTGCAGAGGGAACCTCTACCTGAGCTTTGACTGCTGACTGGGACTTCATGGCCATTGCTGCTCCCATCAGTCAGAGGTTACAGGTCTGGGTCTACTAGTTTCAAGACCAGCGCTCCAACCCCTGACATGGTCTTTTACCCATTGATCTTCAACTGATTTCCAGAGGTCCATTTCCCTAATTAGTCAAGGTCATCTTGAGTTTTATTCCTGTCTCCCAGAGGATTAACAAAGTCACACATTTCGCATCCCTTGTAAATGAAATGAGCACATTTGTGACCCCACCATGCAGTTTGTCAGTAACCACTAGGCAAGATGGAGCTGCAGGGCTGAGCCCCTGGCTTCGCTCCCAGGCAGGGGTGCACCTTGCTCGCCTATTGTCTCCCTAGTCTATTTGCTTTTCCATCTTTTCACACCACAGGGGTTTATTCCGGTCAATTGCCCAGGTTGAAGCTTTTCTGAATGCAGGGAACAGAAGGAGCTTCTCTGCTGTCTGCATTCATGTCTCTGATTGCCCATCATTCATTCGTTCAGCCAACATTTATTTGTGCATATGCCCACCAGCCTGCTCAGCGGCCAGCAGGGGGCAATGGGCCACAGGATAAATCAGTAACCATAATACAAGAAAGGAGCTGGTGCAGTAGGAAAGTGCTTTGGTGAACATGCAAAGAGGGTGAAGAGATGCCGGGGACCAAGGAGAGATCTCTGTTCCCCAAAAACAGTAATGCAAAAAGTAGCAGCCATTTGTTTTCAACACATCAACTCACTTTTAATTGTGAGCCTTCATCCAGCTTGATTGGTGTCTCATGTGACTCAATCATTCTCATCACTTCCCTCCCCTACTCCACCCAGGGCACACAAGGCTCCCAGGGTCAGACTTGGCACACAAGCATTAGAGGCCTTGCCACTCTTTGCTGACTCACTGCTCACTAGTCCTCATGCATGATTGTCCAGACTCCTGCTCAGGGACCCTGATTTTCACGTTTAGAATTTTAAACACCATTTTCTGGGCAGAGGACAGAGGAGAGGTCTCTGAGAAAAAATGGATGTTATGTGCTTTGAGGAGAAGAGATGATAGCAGAGTGGAATATGGGCTGTGGAGGGAGAAGTAGGTGAATGTTTGCATGAGAGAAGAATTAGTGCAAGGTTTTTTTTAATGGAAATAACACTGCCACCTTTAAATATATATATATATATATATATATATATATATATGTGTGTGTGTGTGTGTGTGTGTGTGTGTGTGTGTGTGTGTGTTTAAATTGATTTCATAGAGGAAGGAAGAGGGAGAGAGAGAAAAAACATCAATGATGAGAGCTAATAATTGATTAGCTGCTTCCTGCATGCCCCTTACCAGGGACCAAGCCCACAACTCAGGTATGTGCCCTTAACCAGAATCAAACCCAGGACCTATCAGTCCACAGGCTGATGTTCTATTCATTGAGCCAAACTGGCTAGGGCAGGGCAAGATTCTTGGCTGTTCTTTTGCCTAATGTATCTTAAAACTTGATTTTGACATTTTTGACTCATCTTCCTAAATGTATTTGCCCCGAACCAGTCTCTGTTTTAGTTCTGCTGGGGATGGAGGGTATAAATGGATTTGATCCAAATTTCCAAAGGCCCCCTGCCTTATCCAGCAAGCTATGGTGGGCTTGACCTGGTCCATGGAGCCTGCTGCTGCCACCTTAGAGTTGAGAGCTCTGGACAATCCCAATTGTCACCTTTGCAAGTCTCAGATGCTGCCCATGTGAGCCATCAGCTGGACTTTGGATCAGACCTCTTGTGCCCCTCTCTCCCAAAGGATTTTCTAAATAGTCAGATTCTCAATGGTTTAACCTGCTCTGTGCCAGCTCCTACCCTAACCCAGCCCTAACCCCTAGTCCATCTATGATCTGGCTTGAACGAGCACAGCACTGCTGCTGCATGGCCCTGTCTACACCTGCTGCAGCCTCAGCCAAGCCCATAGCCCACGCCCCAGCCCATGCCCCAGTTGCTTCCTTGTGCTGTCCAGCTAGATGCCAGTCTGGCATCAGAGCACAGGGTGGCATCTTGTCTCCTGACCATTGCAGGGAGCCATTGCTGAGCACCATAGGGTGTGTAGCCCTATCTGTGCCCATCTTCTTTTTTGCAGAGTCAGACATTCCTGTACAAATCCTCGGTGCCCAGTCATGAGCACTGTGCTTTGTATACTGGTCAGCACATCTTTCTGCTGATCCTTTGGCCTGCCCTGTGTTGAGCTGCATTATCAAGCCCCCCAAAGCTATTGTCAGCCGTCTGAGATGCAAGTAGCCTCATAAAATGCCCACGGCCCTGCCTGCCCCAGTCCAAGCCCTCCCAAATGGAGCCAGTGGGTAGCTGGGCATCAAGCCATGCTTGATTAATGATTGACTTCTTGAATATTTAAACAAAGCTCATCTCCAGCCACGCAGTTTCAGAGATAGCCTTGTTGGACACACACATACACACCTGCTGCCTGGTCTGTTGCCCTGGGGATTGAGCACAGAGCAAACAGCACCTTTCCAGACTCAATGGAGAAGGGGACAACAGGGAGGGAATGCTGTTGGAGGCCTGTAAGGACAAGCCTAGGAAGAGAAAAAGAAGGCCTCTGCTCTTGCCCCTTGTAGCCCTTTCTTTCCAGCCTGGGTCTGAGACAAAATGACTTTGGACTGAGGCCCCAGGGGCTTCTGGGGAGGCTAAAAACCAGTTCCTATCAGAGATTAGGGAGCCATGGGGGGAAGTAGCATGACAGAGAGGAGGCACACAGTTGAGCTGGTGGGAGGGTGGCCAAAAGATGAGATTGCCTGGCCTGCATGGCTTAGTGGTTGATTGATAACCTATGAACCAGAGATCACAGTTTGATTCCCAGAGCCTGGGTTGCAGGTTCCAGTGCAGGAGGCAGTTGATCAATGATTTCCTCTCATTGTTGATGTTTCTATCTCTCTCTCCCTCTCCCTTTCTCTCTGAAATCAATAAAAAATATATTTTTAAAAGAAGTCAGGGGCTCAGGGTACAGAGGCACTGGTCTGAGTTTTCCATGGACCCTGCCTCTGCCCAGGTTTTAAGAAGTCTTCCTAAGTTTTGACTGAACCCACACACCCTTGCTCAGCCACAGGCTTCACAGCACCTTCATTTGATGTCTCTGTCACTACCTTGCTGAGTTGTAATGTCCTTATTTGTCTCTATTACTAGCTTTCAGCTCTGTAGGGGCAGGGCACCTATCAGAGCTGTACCCCCATGTAACATCTGTAGCCCACACAGACCATGGCACATAGTGGGGACTTGGAAAATGTTGAATGAGTGAGTGAATGAGTGTCCCACTGTCCTAGTCCCTTCTCAGAATTCAGCATCCCATGAAGTGAGCCCATGAAAACAGCCCTACCTTTTCTCCACAGCCACCATACACCCACCACACACACAGAGAGAGAGACAACTAGGACAACTCTGCCCTCTCTTCCCAATGAGGCCATATTTGCAGCTCTCTCATCCCTCAGCCACAGCAGCCAAAGAGTCTCCCATCAGACACTTCGACTCTGAGTGGCAAAGGCACACCATCCCAGGACTCCAAGCCTCTCACCTGGATTCCAGCAAAACTAAGCCTCCTTGTCCATCTTCCCTTTCCCACTTGCAGTTTATTTCACCAAAACGTTTCCTTTATGTCTAAGGATGTAAGAACTTAGTTGTCCATCAATGAAAGCTAGATGTTCAAAATGCCATCTGAGGGTCTTTATCAGTTCCCCTTTTCTCCAACCTCACCTCTCTAAGCCCCCTTGCACTTATTATAATATCTGCCTTTGCCATTTGAATGCTTGTCCTTCAATGTCTGCGTCAAAACTGGTCATTGGACCCTCGTCAAAGCTCTAAGCCTGCAAGATGCTCAGAGAACAGCTATCTCTTTCTCTCCCTCCTTTTTAAAAAAGACTCTTTCTACAAACCTCACCCCATCTTCTTCTAGTGTACTCCCTTTCAATCGGTACCCAGACACTTTCATCAGTGGTTACTTGCTAATGGGTGGTTTTAAATCTGCTCTCCTCACAAGCAGCGACTGGATGCTAAAAGCCCTCAGGCCTCTGAAGTAAGCACCTAATTGCATACTTCTTGTACCCTTCAGGTGTGCTCCTCCCCCATTCCCACAGGGCCGGGTCTTAGATGGGCTTGCCACTAGGAGTTCTGCATGGGCATTGGAGGGTCAGTTGGAGGGCACAGCAACGTCAGGCAAGAGATTTAACCGCACCGTTGCCAGGATCTGGCCCAGACCATCTGTGGCCTCTAAACAACCTGTTCTGCCCGCGCCTTTCCTTGCCTGAGAGACTCGCCCCAGCAAGGCAACTCCCTACTGCCCTTTGATGTCATGAGAGGTTCTTAGAGGGGCTGCGGCCACTGGAATAAGAGCATGAGGTCCTCAAAGAAGCCCTGCCCCATTCCCGGAGCCGGACTCTCGCCCAGCTCCGCCCACTAGGAGTCACGGCCCCGCCCTTGCCCCATGGAGTCCGGGAGAAGTTGCCCCCGCCGCTGCCTCGCGGCTTCTTTCAGCACCGCGGCGCGGACAGCTCCCGGGCGGGCGTGGAGGGGCGGGGAGGAGGCGCAGCCAGCCTCTGCCGGGGGAGGTTCGGGGCGGGTAGCGTACCGTCCCTGCAGGAGGGGAGAGCCGGGCGGGACACGGAGGCCCACGGCCCTGCTCGGGGGCGACGCCGCTGAGAGTGAGGACAGGCGAAGGCGCTGGGAGCCGAGGTTCTGGTGGTTCCGGGCAGAGGCCGCGGCCAGAAGATGCCGGTCCGCAGGGGCCACGTCGCGCCCCAAAACACTTACCTGGACACCATCATCCGCAAGTTCGAGGGCCAGAGTGAGTGTGTGCGTCGGGGTGGGGGGACGGCCTGGAGTTCTGCTTCTGTGGCAGGAGCAGTCGGATCCCTTTGCTAACTTCGGGTGGAGCGGGGTGGGGGACACCGGATGCTGAATGCAAAATTATTTGCTTTAATGTCCCCCCACATCATCTTCTCCAGGAGCCCCACTTACCTCAGTGTCTGTCCTCTTCTCTTGGAGAGCACGAGTGTTAGCTAGCTCACAGCCCACCCTATCCCCACCCCCTTCCATTGAGTTATTTTCTTGCCCCCCAAGCCCTGATCTCCCCTTCTATCAATGCCCAGCTTCCACCTTTGTACACCGCACGCCTCTCCACTTCCCCCTCCCCCCCACACACACACTCATTCACACTTCCTCCAGACATTTCCTTAACAGTCTCCTTTTCACCGCCTGACCCTCACCCTCCCTGGTCTTTTAGGAGCTCCCCCAGGTCACACCCCTGCTCCCTCTTCCTGACCCTCTCCACTGTCTCCAGGAAGCCTTAGGCCTCCCTCCCACTTCACTGACCCCATTATTGCCCTGGTCTTCCCACAATCCCCAGGACTGACTGTCAGGACCCACTTCTCAGGCCACTGTTCTGTTCCCTGCTTCTGACACCCTCCCCCCATTACTCTCAAGCGCCCCCATGACTTGGGCCTCCTTGGTTTTCTCACCATCCTCAGGCATGACCTCTCTTTCCCTCATTCTGGTCACTGCTCTGCTCCCCCATCGAGATACCCCTCACTGCTGCCAAGAGTCCCTATAATCTTTCCCTCCCTGCCACCCAATTCTGGTTGCCATGGGCTTCCCTCCTCCGCCTTCCCACCCCAGGTCGAAAGTTCCTGATCGCCAATGCTCAGATGGAGAACTGCGCCATCATTTACTGCAACGATGGCTTTTGTGAACTCTTTGGCTACTCCCGAGTGGAGGTGATGCAGCGACCGTGCACCTGTGACTTCCTCACTGGCCCCAACACCCCACGCAGTGCCGTGACCCGCCTGGCGCAGGCCCTGCTGGGGGCGGAGGAGTGCAAGGTGGACATCCTCTACTACCGCAAGGATGGTGAGGTGCCCTCGGGCCACAGGTTCTTGGCCCCTGTCTTGTTCTGCCAGAGTGGCCATGGGGAGGGCATTGACCCTAGAACTAAGGGCCTGGATAAATCTTGTTTCCTGTCTGGGCCTGTTTCCTCATCTGTGTGAGGAAGTGATAGGCAGTGGATGTGATGCCTTTAGAGTCCTTTTCAGAAACAGGACATCAGGCTGAGCCACTGACTGGTCCTAGTTCTGGGCAGAGTCTCCAGCTCCATCATCCCTCCCCCATGTTCCCAGTCTCCTGGCTGTCCACTCTGTCACTGTTAGCCCCAGCTGTCAGGCAACTGGGATGGAAATTAACTTTTCCTCATCTCTGTCTGCTCTGGGGATTAGGGGAGGAGTCAAGGCCTCTGTGGCCAAGTAAGGCATGGTGGCTGCTGGATGGAAAGAGGGGTGGGTCTGGCTCACCCAGCCCTGGCTCCTTAGAAAGAGAAGGTCCGGAGATTGGCCTGACCTAGAGGCTTGTTGAGTTTGGGATGTCACTGCCAAATGTACTGCAAGCAGACCAGAAGCAAAGGGCAGGGCTTGATGATAAAGACCTCTGCAGGCCTTTGAAACCCTTCCCCAGGACCTCTGAGGCTCTATTGGATGAAGCATGGGGTGGGTAGGGGACTAGGATAATAAAAGTCCCTTTGAAATTACCTGGATTGGTGCCTCCCCCTCTCCTGCACCCTTTTCTCCCTTTCTTTTCTCTCCCCACCCCCCACCCCCGCCCCCTTCACCTGGTTCTACATCAAAATTACCTGGGGCTTGTTTTCCAAAACACACCTTCCCTAGAGAGAGGCTGACTCAGAAGTGTGAGGTGAGGCCCAAGCAGGTATATTTGGAAAAATCCCCCTGGTGGTTCGAATGTTTTGCTAAGTTTGGGAATCACTGGCTTAGATAAATCCTTTCACTTCATGGATGAAGAAACTAAGGCTTAAGAAAAAGAAGGGTCTTGACAAGAATCCTACTGCTGGGGTCCAACCTGGGGCTGGATTCCAGGTCTTCGGATTCTTTCCTAGAGATATCTCTGTTCTGAGTAATCCTAAGAGGGGAGAAAGGACCCCAACTGCCTCTGTGCTCAGAGGCAGGATTTTAGAGAGAGTCACGAGGGCCGTCTGAGTGCAGGCACAGGTCAGACATCTCTGGATGGAAACTGAGCAGGGCTGAAGCTTAAGTTCCAGGGGCCAGGTGAGTGTGTGTGTGGAGCACGGGTGTAAGCGTGAACGTGAACATGTGTGTGAGTGCATGCATGTGTGTGTGTGTAGGGTGCTTCTTGGGCAGGTCCTGGTGTCCCTGTGGCTGTCTCTTGCTGTTGCCACCCAAGTGAATGCAGAGGTAGAGGTTAGGTGACTAGGAAGAATCTGGCTTAGTGTGGCGGCACTCACGGGGTTAATGAAGTCAGAATATTTTAAAAAGCAGTGATCTCACCTCCTCATATTATTGCAGAGAGGAGATGACAGTCAGGGGAGTGCGAAGGGTCCTGGAAGAATGGGATGGGACAGTAGGAAATGAGGGGGAACAACAGGTCCTTCTTTGTCCTTCTCCTTGACCCCAGAGCTCTGCCTTGGCCCCAGAGGGGTCAGGGCTGATTCTAGACACCTGGAGAAGTCAGATCAGGATTCTTAGGGTCTCCTCAGCACTCTGCATGTGAATAGGCAGGAGCAGAGGTCAAGGCCAGGCTTTGGCCCTCTGAGGTTCGAACTTAGGTCTTAGGAACCCTCCACATCTATCAGAAGGGACCCTGGCACGCACTCACCCACGTGTTCACGTTCACACTTACACCCGTAAAAGCGGACCCCAGAAGAAAATGGAAAATTACATACCTGATGCCCCCAAATGCCAGTCTACTCCCACCCTACTGCAAGCCCTTTCCTGCTCTGTAGTCCAAGCCTTTGACCAGCTGGACCTGCCTGAAATTGGCCCGAAAAGGGAGCCCAGAAAAGGGAGCTTCTCAGCCTGCATTAGCCTAAAGGAAGGATGTGGTTTTGGTTGATTTGTTTACCTATGGTCCACCCTGACCACATGACCCTTTTTAAATATCAAATTAACATACATCTTACAATCCTGTGGAGGGGCATCTTAATGCTGACTTCCTCTCTGTGCCCATGACTCACATACCCGGGGCTGACAAGACTGCCAGACCCTGGCCGGGAAGGCAAGCCCACAGTACTGAGGCCCAGGAGTGGGTCACAGAGGCAGGTGGGTGGCCTCTGCTTGGTGTGGATATCTCCCCTGGGGCCCAGGACAGCAGCTGGCAGATGACTGCCTGGTGCCTGGGAGTCTGGGAATCTGATCCAAGAGATTCCTGCTTCCAGGCAGGAACGTGGGAGGGAGGATGGAGACAGCTCAGCTGTACCCAGTGCTGATGGCTGGGAGGAGATACCAAGGGAAGTGAGCACTAAATGGGAAGCCAGGAGAAGAGTGATTCTAGCAATATTCCTGCCAGCCAACCTCCCACCCTCTCACATTTACATATACATTCATTCGCTCAATGAACAAACAACACCTGGGACAGGTGCTGGCCGCTGGCAAATGAGACAGACCCAAACCCGGGCAGCTCCGCCTTCTGACTTGCATGTTTACAGGAGGCCCCTTGCCCTTTAGAATCCTGCCCTTTGGGCCTGACACCCCAATGGTTTGAGTTGAGGGGCATAGGACCACCAGATACTATGGAGAGCAGGCTCACAGGGTGTCCACCCATTCACTCAACCCAAAGGCAATTTTAGCTTGTTCTGTTCCATCCACCTACAGAAGCAGGGGAGCAAGACCCTATAGCAAAATAAGGAACAGAGGGGCAAACAGCTGGGGCTGGGCTGCCCAAAGGGGGAGAGGGAGTGGCAGGAGGGGCCTGTCCTGTACTGCCATCTCTCTCCTTCTCCAGTCCCCAGGCCATTCACTGCCCTGTCCACACCCCAGTCCCAGCGCCTCTGCCTTGAAGCTCTGCTCTCCTTCCAGGCCTGGAGCAGCAGCCTGGCCTTCACTCAAGCATCCCCATCCCAGACAAGCCCCTCCCCTCTCCAAGCTGCTGTGTACTGAGAGTTCAGGGGTCCCTGCTCCACGTCTCCACCCAGACCCAGCAGTTCAGTTTCTCAGAACCCAGGCTCTCATCTGCAGAATTAGGGTCTCTGCCTCTCCACAAAGACCCACTGGGCTCCATCATGGAGACTGAAGCCTAATGTGCCAACTAGCTCAGTCAATGATAAGATCCTTCCAGGGTCAGCTTTGTGGGCTGTAACATGGGAGCTGAACCCAGGGCCAGCCAGAGAGAGCTTCATGGGGTAGAATGCCCGACCCACCTCCCCACTTAATCTACCCCCATCTGCTCTGCTTTAATTACAGCAAAAGCAAACCTCAAGGTTAAGCCCTGAGCAGAGGCCTGAGCACAGACTTAGACCTGATGCTACATTATCTCATAATTAGCAGCTTAGCTGCTCTCCCCACCTCTGCCCTGTAACATCACCAATCCTCATCTAGGCCTCCTCACCCTGTGGCTGCCCTTAATTTTACTTTTACCCAGCTCCCTTCCTAGCTTCCCCTGGCCAGGTTTCTGCAGG
This sequence comes from Antrozous pallidus, assembly GCA_027563665.1. Lineage (NCBI taxonomy): Eukaryota > Metazoa > Chordata > Mammalia > Chiroptera > Vespertilionidae > Antrozous > Antrozous pallidus. Next base: position 34,353,956 of record CM050526.1, read on the forward strand.
AGAGGACCCCTTCAGGGACACCCCCATGGTGTTTGCAGCCTCCAGTTTCCGCTGCCTGGTGGATGTGGTGCCTGTGAAGAATGAGGACGGGGCCGTCATCATGTTCATCCTCAACTTTGAGGATCTGGCCCAGCTCCTGGCCAAGAGCGGGAGCCGAAGCCTATCCCAGCGCCTGTTGTCCCAGAGCTTCCTGGGCTCTGGTGAGGAGGGGTGCAGGTGGTGGAGGGAGGGGTGAGTAGGAACACCAAGTAGAGCAGCTGATCCCTGACCCTGGCCTTGCTTTCAGAGGGCTCTCACGGCAGGCTTGGTACACAAGGGCCTGGCACGGGCAGGGTCAAGTACAAGACCATCAGCCAGATTCCGCAGTTCACACTCAACTTTGTGGAGTTCAACCTGGAGAAGCACCGCTCAGGCTCCACCACGGAAATTGAGATCATCGCGCCCCACAAGGTGGTGGAGCGGACCCAGAATGTCACGGAGAAGGTCACTCAGGTTTGGCCTGCCGGGCTAGGCAGACTGGGCTGTGCTGGGCCTTGAGGGTGGGAGGGACAGAGTGGAGAGGGCTCAGCTGCATGTAATAATCAACTCCCACCTAGGATTTATGAGAAGCAGTCAAGGCTCCCTAGTACTCAGGACCTGTCCAGGCCCCAGACTAGCTACACACCTCAAATTTGGCTCTTTCCATGGAAGGAGCTGGCCCCATGGGAAGGCCTTCACTGGTCCAGGCTCCACAAGGCCTTCCCAGGCATCACCCCTACATCTTGACCATCCCCAGACCCATCTCAACAGCAGCAGCCACCCCACTGACCACCCCCTGACCCCCACCCCAGGTCCTGTCCCTGGGAGCAGACGTGCTGCCAGAGTATAAGTTGCAGGCGCCACGCATCCACCGCGGGACCCTCCTGCACTACAGCCCTTTCAAGGCCGTGTGGGACTGGCTCATCCTGCTGCTGGTCATCTACACAGCCGTCTTCACGCCCTACTCAGCCGCCTTCCTGCTCAGCGACCAGGATGAGTCTCAGCGCGGGGACTGCAGCTACACCTGCAGTCCACTCACCGTGGTGGACCTCATCGTCGACATCATGTTTGTCGTGGACATTGTCATCAACTTCCGCACCACCTATGTCAACACCAACGATGAGGTGGTCAGCCACCCCCGCCGCATCGCCGTCCACTACTTCAAGGGCTGGTTCCTCATTGACATGGTGGCAGCCATCCCCTTCGACCTGCTCATCTTCCGCACTGGCTCTGATGAGGTGAGTGAACCTGCAGCCCTGGGGCCTCCCTGGCCTCACAGCTCTGGATGCAGAGAGTACCTGGAGCTGGGCACCTTTGCCAAAGCAAGTACAGGTGGGAAGGGGGCAGACATCTGTCATCTCTCAGCCCTGGAAAAGGACCATCAAGGCTGTGCCCCAGGCCTGGGTGGCCTTCCTATGCCCCACAATTCAGTTCCTTTTGGGATGGGCGTTTTTTCATCCCAGGGTCTCATGCTGACTTCTAAACCACACTCACCTTGGAGTTAGAAAGGGAATATGCAAGCTACTCCTTAATGCAGACCTGAGCCCTTCTCACCCCTGAGCCCCTCCACTGTGCCAACTCCACTTCCCATAGCTGATGTGAGGGCATTTTCATGCTTTTCTTAGAGCTTCTAGTCCCACTATGTCCTTTCCCCCACCTCTTTGGGATCAGCTTTCCACTCCAACGAGTTCTGCCTCTTGTGTTCCGGTCATCCCCTCCAATCACCCCAACCTGTGCAGCAGGGGCTGTCCCTCATGACTCCCTGCTCCCGTGCCCACCCATTCCCAGAAAATCTTTCCCACAATCCTCTCCCCTCCTCTCTACCTATAGCCCCTGCCTGGACACTGAGTGTCTTTCTCACCCATGTCTGCCCCAGCCCCACATCTGCCAGCCATACACCTTCCACAAAGAAGCCAGAGAGAGTTTCAGATCACTCAGATGACCCTGTTACTTATCTGGCCCTGTCCTCAGAGCCTTAAGTGGCTACCCAATGGTTTGGGATAAAAGCCACTCTCCTTCTGGAACCTCAGGCCACAAGAACAGCCCTTGTCCATCTTCCAGGCTCATTTCTCAATACTCTGCCATCTCCCTCACTAAGCTCCCGGCTGCAGCACCACACTTGGTTTCCCACGTGGGCTGTGCCATTTCACACTTCTAGGCCTTTGCTCTTGCTGCTCCCGGAGCCTGGAATGCCCTTTCCCTCTCCCTCCTATCTGCCCGGAGGCCCAGCCTCATCCCTCAAGACTCAGCTCATGTGTCACCTTATCTGTGTAGCCTCCTGTACTGCTCCTGCAGACCTGACCTCTCCTTCCTCCGTGCTCTCCCTCGATTTCTAGCCTAGTAACTGCAACACTGCCTTTGAGCTCCTTAAGGTCCCACTCTGTGCCCCACTGCCAAGAACCTGGTCCCAAGCAGGTGTTTCATGAGTGTTTGTTGAATGACTACGTGACCATATGCACGAGTAAACAAATGTGGTCCTGAGCGCAGACTTTCAAGGGCTGACCGCTAGCCTCACGGCCCCCTCCCTGCCCCTCCAGACCACAACCCTGATTGGGCTGCTGAAGACCGCTCGGCTGCTGCGGCTGGTGCGCGTAGCCAGGAAGCTGGACCGCTACTCTGAGTATGGGGCAGCCGTGCTCTTCCTGCTCATGTGCACCTTTGCGCTCATTGCGCACTGGCTGGCCTGCATCTGGTATGCTATCGGCAACGTGGAGCGGCCCTACCTGGAGCCCAAGATCGGCTGGCTGGACAGCTTGGGCGTGCAGCTCGGCAAGCGCTACAATGGCAGCGACCCTGCCTCCGGCCCCTCCGTGCAGGACAAGTATGTCACTGCCCTCTACTTCACCTTCAGCAGCCTCACCAGCGTGGGCTTCGGCAATGTCTCCCCAAACACCAACTCAGAGAAGGTCTTCTCCATCTGCGTCATGCTCATCGGCTGTGAGTGCCTCCTCATGCCCTGGGCCTTTCCCGTAGAGGTCAAATATAGTAATATTGTGTGTGATAAGCGGATCCTAAGCAGACAGCACAATGAAAGGTTGCATGTATGCACCAAGTATACACAGAATTTAACACCCTGCAGCCCTTGCCATGTGCCAGGAACCATTTGCAGGGCCCAGTGCAAAATGAAAAGGGAGAGCCTTTGCTTAAAAAAATAATAATAAGAGTTCAAGACAACGACAGCAGAAAATTAAACCAAATGGGGGGCCCTTCTTAGCACAGGTCACATACCTATGAAGCCAGACCTGCCAGGCACTTTCTAAGTGCTTTTATCAAAGGTTCACACTCCCCACATAAGGGCCATTATGAACCCAATTTACTGACCAAGAAACCAAAGGTCCTCACCTGCCAGGGGATAGATACACAGAAACCCAGTTCGAGTCCTGGGGGCCCTTCCCGGGGCTGTGTGCTCAGGCTCTGCACTGTGCTGCTGGCTCCCCAAGACACTTGGTCCAGGAACAGGAGAGGCACTGTGGGACTTTACACGTAAATGAAGTTGTCATGTTCAGAGTATTTAGAAATGTGAAAACTCAGAAAAACAAAAACAACAAGAAAAAAAGAAGTATGAAAACAAGACCAAGAGTTTTCCCTTTATTATATTTTTACAGCTGAATGAGAAAACAAATTTGAACTAAAAAAAATTCCATTGCCCTAGTTGTTTCTCTCAGGAGTTTGGCTCTGGGCCTAGGAAGATGCCAAGAGGCAGAGGGCAGAGGGAGGAGGGCAGGAAGTCCAGGGACCTCTGTCCCCCCCGGCTGCCCTGGTGCTGTTCTGGACACTTCTGACTCAGTCCTGGACAGAGGAAGAGGGAGGCTTGAAGCAGGCCCTGGGGTGGAGTGGCCTGGTGGGGATGCAGAGGAGCTCACTCCCCGAACCCCGGCTCCCTGCCCCAGCCCTCATGTATGCCAGCATCTTTGGCAACGTGTCTGCCATCATCCAACGCCTGTACTCGGGCACTGCCCGCTACCACACGCAGATGCTGCGAGTCAAGGAGTTCATTCGCTTCCACCAGATCCCCACCCCGCTGCGGCAGCGCCTGGAAGAGTACTTCCAGCACGCCTGGTCCTACACCAATGGCATCGACATGAATGCGGTGAGCCCGGCGCCCTGCCCGGGTGGGGTGGGCAACCCAACACAAGCCTCACTCTTTTTTTTTTTTTTTTTTTGAGAATAAGGAAGAGGGAGAAAGAGAGATAGAAACATCAATGATGAGAGATATCCATTGATCAGCTGCCTCCTGCACACCCGCAACTGGGGACTGAGCCTGCAATCCAGGCATATGCCCTTGGCCAGAATCGAACCTGGGACCCTTCAGTCTGCAGGTTGACACTTTATCCACTAAGCCAAGCCGATTAAGGGCTCTTTTAAAATATGTGTGTGTGTGTGTGTGTGTGTGTGTGTATTTCAGAAAGGAAGGGAGAGGAAAAACAAAGTAGAAATATCAATGATGAGAATCATTGATAGGCTGCCTCCTGCATGCCCCCTGCTGGGGATGGAGCCTACAACCCCAGCATGTGCCCTTAAAAGGAATGGAACCCGGACCTTTCAGGCTCACTCTATTCACTGAGCCAAGCCAGCGAGGACAAGTCCCACTCTTGCTAAAGGGGAAGACAAGGTCCCAGGCTCGGGGCGCCCCCCGCCCAAAGCCTTCCCTGACTGCTCCCTCAGCCCCACCCCTCCCACCTCACCTCACAGGTGCTGAAGGGCTTCCCAGAGTGCCTGCAGGCCGACATCTGCCTGCACCTGCACCGGGCACTGCTGCAGCACTGTCCTGCCTTCCGCGGCGCCAGCAAGGGATGCCTGCGCGCCCTTGCCGTCAAGTTCAAGACGACGCATGCGCCACCTGGGGACACGCTGGTGCACTTCGGGGACGTGCTCTCCACGCTCTACTTCATCTCCCGCGGCTCCATTGAGATTCTGCGCCAGGACGTGGTCGTGGCCATCCTAGGTGGGTCAGGCGGGAGGGGCAGGGTGGGGGGGACTGGAGATGTCCTGCCTGGACCACTCCATTACTGGTGATGGTGGTGGCACCTTGTATGACCTGCATGTGCTGAGCGTGTGCCAGAGAGCTTTATCCCCGGCTCAGAGTCCTTAAGACAAACCTCTGCCATAGGTCCACTTTCCCTGCGGAGAAGTTGAGGCTCAGAGAGATCTTGCTGGTCCGTGGCCAAGCAGGGTTTCCAGGGCAATATGTCTGACTCAGAAGTCCAGGCAGGCAGGCTCCTATGGTCTTTCACTTTGGGGGAGCACAGGGTGAGAGGGTGAGGGTTTGTCATGGGTGGAGGGGGGGTCTCCGGTGTCAGTCAGCACAACTACAGGAAAGGCTGGACTTCAGAGGAAGTATATGAGCACTGGGTAGGGCAGTGGTCAGCAAACTGCGGCTTGCAAGCCACATGCAGCTTTTTGGTCCCTTGACTGTGGCTCTACCACAAGCTACCACGTGCGGGTGCGCACGTACAGTGCAATTGAAAGTTCATGGCCCATGCACAGAAGTCGGTTTTCAGGTCTCAAAAGAAATTTCAATTGTTGTACTGATGATATTTGGCTCTGTTGACTAATGAGTTTGCCGACCACTGGGGTAGGGGGCAGATGTGGGGCACATGCAGCCTCTGCCTGCTACCAGCTGTGCCAGTGTGACCTTGGACAGGTCACTTCACGTTTCTGAGCCTCACAGGGTTCTTTTTTTCTCATCTTCCTTGCATCCCCTCCCCCAACTTCAGCCACCCCAAGTCCCTGCCCAGGACATCAGCTTGGCCCTCCCTTGGTCTCCAAGGCCCGCCCTCCTCCAATAGCCCTGGTCAGTCCCCCTATGCCCACTCTTTCCCCTCTGGTCTGCCCTCAGCTGGTGTCCACCAAGCATGGGGCTCTGGTCTCTTCTCATTCTACACTCTCACCTGGGCCAGCTCCTTGCTCCCAGGGTCTCAGCCTCCATCTGTGCCACAAGCACTCCCAGAACTCTGTCCTAGCCCCAATCTCTCCTTAGACCAGAATATTCCATTCCCTCCTGGGCATGGCCACCCTTCTATTCCGGAGGCTGACCAACAACATATCTCAACCGGAAATCTCCATCTGCCCTCAAAAGCAGCTTCTCTGGCATCCCCACCCATTGCCTGAGCCAGAGACCTGCCACATCATCCAGGTCGCCACAGAGCCCTTTCTGTCTCCCTCTCTGTCCCACACGGTCTCCTGGTCGCTGCCTGGGTCTAGCCCTCATAGTGTCCTTCCTGGACAGGCATCAGGAGCTCTTTCCCCATGTTCCCGTCTGGTCTACTCCCATACGCCATTTTCCACCTTCTGCCAGGGACCTGAAATTCACATCTGTGCATACTCTTCTGTTCAAAACCTTCCATGGGTCCCCATGGCTCACAGGACAAGAGTGAATACCTGTGGGCACAGTCTTCCCCAGTCTAGCTATCCTAAGTCCTGCCACCCATCCCCTTGGTACTTCCTGTTCCAGCCACACAAACTACATGTCACTCTCTAAACCTGCCTGTCTGTCACACATCCCTGCCTCTGCAAGTGCTGCAACTCCTCTTGGAGCACCTACCTCGCACCCCTGCCTGGCATACTCTGGTGACTCTTCAAGGCTGAGCGTAAGCACAGGCTCCTCTCTAAGACCTTCCCTCACTGCCAGCCTATTTTAGAAGCACCATTCGTGTGGGAGGGATAATAATTATTATTAATAATTAAGAAGCCAGTCCAATTTAAGTTTCAGTCAGAGACATGAAATCTCATTTTTGTCCTGAGTGGAAATGGACTTGAGATCATAATCCTTCATCTACTAGAAAACCATCGCTTTATAATGTTGCCTCGATTTTAAGATCCTGAGTTTTATATGGGATCCTGGCAAATTCCTTCCATCTTTAGGCCTCAGTCCCCTCTTTTGTGAATGACCTTTGATCTTGTTCTCTTGGGGAACATGTCCTGGCCTCCATCCATCATGTCTGTGACCCTTGTTACAGCATGACCAGACTGAGGGGGCTGGACTTTCCTGCAGGCAGCTCAGACATCAAAGGTCACTTCACGTTTCTGAGCCTCACAGGGTTCTTTTTTTTCAGCACCCAGCCCTGGGCTCTCTACCCCCCAGCCCGACTGTAGCACTGACCACACACTGTTTTTCTGTCAGATTGCCTTTCTCCTTGGAGCCCAATCCTTGTCAATTCTCACCACCCAGCCCCCACTTCAGTTCCTCTGAAAGGCCTCCTCCTCCCTGTTCCTCAGTCACTCCTAGTAGAATGAGCCCCTCCCTCTTCTATGGCCCCATTGCTCTTGGTTCTTCTCTGTTCTGAGGTCAAAGATTGTTCTGTAAGCTAGTTGCTTGCTTATGGGCCTATCTCACAGGGATGTTAGGATGGGACAGCACCTTATTCATGTTTACATCCTGTGGCCAGCATATACTTGCCCCAATGTCAGCCCAGGAGGGCCCAAGACCATCATCACTTGCCCCAATGTCAGCCCATGTCCACCCTGTGACATCTGTCAATGCCAATGCCTTGAAATCACATGTCTGTTGCCTCTTACTATTCAAGGTACTTTCTCAAGCATCACATCTGCTCCTCTGAACAGCCCAGTGGGATAGAGAAGGGAGATGTGGTTCTACCCATTTTAGAGTTGTGGACACTGGGGTCCAAAGAGGGGAAGTGACTTCCCAGGCTTCCTCTGCCAGTGTTATGCTGGTTACCTGGCCCCACAACACAAAGAGACAGAAACATCGGCCCTGTGCTGGGGGGCTAGGTGCTCCTGTACTCCAACATCACTGCAGCAGGCTTTGGAGAGGAGAAGAGGTTGAGCAGGGAGCCTTTAGTGTCCTTTACTGCCCACTGACCCCCAGGGTGGAGATAGGGGCAGTCCCAAAGCATGTGGAACGAGGAGAGGGGGATTCTGATAGAGGGTGGCCCGGAGGGTCCAGAGACAGCTGAAGCACCCACGTTCTGGAAGGGGAAGGGATGTTCTCTGTAGAGCTCAAAGGACAAGGTAAGGGCACACTCTTCATCCTCGGCCAAGACATCCAGCCTTGTCCCTAGAGCTTGATCCTGAGCACCAGACCCACCTGGCAGAATCCCTGGGATGAGAGAGAGAGCATGGACAAGGGGCCCTCAGGAAGGATCCTTAGAAGAGAGCTTGGAGCCAGATCCTAGAGAAACCCCCGCCCCTCTGGCTGGCAGGAAAGAATGACATCTTTGGGGAGCCTGTTAACCTCCACGCCCAGCCAGGCAAATCCAGTGCTGATGTGCGGGCCCTGACCTACTGCGACCTGCACAAGATCCAGCGGGCAGACCTGCTGGAGGTGCTGGATATGTACCCTGCCTTCGCGGACAGCTTCTGGAGTAAGCTGGAAGTCACCTTCAACCTTCGGGACGTGAGTCTGGGCTGGGTGGGCCAGGGTGGGGGTGGCCCCTGGCCAACTGGTAACAGATAATGCCCAGGCAGCCTGCTGAGAGCTTGGCCTGCATGGCCTGGGGGAAACCATCTGAACACCTCCTTTTCTCTCAACCCATGCTGTGTTCTTTACCATAGTTCCTTCTGTGTCTACTATGGCCTGCATAATGCTAAACATGATGATAGCTCCCAGTTATTGAGCACCTACTATGTGCTAAGCACTGGGCTTCTTTTACATTATCTCATTTAATCATTTTTCTTGCAAATGCTGTTATTATCCCCATTTCCCCGATGAGCAAACTGAAGGCCAGAGAGGATACATTGACCAAAGCCATTCAGCCCCACAGTAAGCCATACATACAGTCAATGGCAGAGCCAAACTGTGGCGTCAGGTTTGTGCCATTCCTGAGGCCAGGCTTTGCCCACCCATTGTCGCAAGCTGAAAGGGAGGGTGTGTGCTGTCCGGGGGCTCCTGGTGCCAGGTCCTGGGATGTAAAGAGTGAGAGAGCTGTCTCTCCTCTCAAGCTTATCACTCAGTGGAGGAAGTTAAACAAGCCAGGAAAATAAAGAGCTACGCGGTTCAATAACCAAGGAAGTCACGAGGGTGCGCAGGGAGACCAAATTTCTGTGGAGCCCAGGGTTGCCAAGGAGTGGGATGGGGCCAGACAAAGCTGCATGGAGGCAGAGGTCTGGAATCGGCTAGTGGGAAGGAAGTGTCAGGCATGCTTGAGAGGGGCAACAGTGGTTGAGGCCCCAGCTCTGAGCCCCCTTTCTCCCAACATAACACCCCAGCCTCAGGAGCAGGGGCTCTGCTGGCCCAGGATGGAGGGTATAGTGCTGAGACAGATTTTCTTACTAGGGACAGCCCTCCCTGCCCAGTGCCCTCTGCTGTTCCCTCTCTCCCCACTCTCTCCCTTTCCCATCTGATCTGTCCAGGAAATATCTTGTAAGGGCCCTGCTTTGGGGGCCCCAGCCACTAGGAGCCATTAGCCGGCCCAAGTGCTCAGTGGCTGGATACCAGAGCAAGAGTGAGGTGGACTCCATGCGCATCTGCAGCCCCCCTAGGGTGGCCCTAAGTGGAGGTGCCAGAAGGGTGGGCTGCTGAGGATGTTGCTGAGAGCACCTGCTGGACTGGGCGTTCCAGGCCCAGTCTCCTCCAAGGAGACTCCCATTGGCCATGCTGAGGGCCGGAGCACGGAAAGGAAGGACTGGAAGAACAGCTCCCCTGCCCCCTCCCCACATCCCCCGCAAACAATCAGGATGCTCAAAGTAGCCTTTCCCAAGATTCTGGGGGTCTGCATGCCTCCAAGCCCCTGTTTATCCCCTGCCCACCCAGGCAGGAGGGAGCATTTGGGAGAGCTCGGCCATCTGTCACCACTTTCTGACAGGGGCCACAGGGGACATTGCGAGGAGGGGGAATGGGAGAACCAAGAGGCCCTGCCCCAGCTTTGGTCCCTGTTACTTGATGCTCTTGTTTCCCCACAAGGCAGACGGGGGTCTCCAGTCATCACCGCAACAGGCTCCAGGCAATCAGGACCACCGAGGCTTCTTCCTCAGTGACAACCAGTCAGGTGAGCAAAGCCAGCCTCCACCAGTGTCTGCCCCGACCCCTCTACCCCCACCCCAGCCCAAAGCCCCGACCAGCCTCCTGCGTCTTCGCAGTCCTTTCACCCTGCTTCCTCTAAGAGAGGCTTCCCCAAACCCTGGATGAGTGGAGAGGGATTCCCTCCCTAGGCTCGGTGCTAGAGGCCCTTCCCACCCCCACCCCCCATCTTCCCCATGTCCTCAGAGCCTGGGTGAGGGCTAGCTGGGTGCCTAGTGCTGTCACAAGAAGGGGAATGCGGACCAAGCCTCTGGGGTTCCACAGCAAGGCTGCAGGAAAAACCACTAGGCTTTAGCTTTCTGGAGAGTGAGGCCAAAGCTGGGGCCCCAGGCCCCCTCCCAGGGCTACAGCCTTATGGGTCATGGATACCAGACTTCTATGGAGACAGGACTTCATACTCTTGGGCATGCAGGTGAGAAGAGCCACTCCTCCCGCCCTGTGTTCCCATTGCAGGTAGGGGGAGGGACATAGGCTCAGGTGTGTAGAACCAGCTAAACCAAGTTCAGGCTATCATTTGGCTCCTGCAGGTGCAGCCCCTTCCCTGAGCCTCTCAGACGCATCTGGCCTCTGGCCTGAGCTGCTACAGCAAGTGCCCCAAAGGCCAAGGCATAGCCCTTCAGACCCTCAGGAAGACCCAGCCTGCTGGTCTCGGGAGCTGGGCCCCAGGCTAGAACAGCTCCAGGCCCAGATGAACAGGTGAGTGCCTTGCAGGCCAGGTTCTGGTGGCTGCGGGGAGTAAGCCCAGCAGCAAGTGAGGCACGGGTGCCCCCTCCTGGTGGTTCAGAAACCTCACTGGATGTTCTGTGGGTTTCAGAATAGCCAGCCCCACTTATTTAATAGCAGGCCAGTACAATTTTTTGGCTTGTCCCAGCAAACCCCAGAACCCGTCAAAGGAGCTTTCTTGAGGGAGGGCCATAACTTCGTGTAGAAAAAACTTCAAGGGCCCTTGGGAAAGGGGTGTGGCCTGTGGATAACCAAGCTGGGGTGGCAGAATTAGGGTTTAAAGGCAGTACAATCCTGGGTTCCAATGCTGACTCTGCCTCTTACCAGCAAGAGGGTGGGCAAGTTACTTAATCACTTTGTACTTCAATCTGCCCTTTCAGAATATCCATATCAAAGCTTATTGAAGACTGAATGACATGCATGTGGCACCTGGTCACTTATTTTCAGTCAGGGATGTGCTAGGGCAGTGGTCAGCAAACTGCGGCTCGCGAGCCACATGTGGCTCTTTAGCTCCTTGAGTGTGGCTCTTCCACAAAATACCACGACCTGAGCGAGTCTATGTTGAAGAAGTGGCGTTAGAAGAAGTTTACGTTTAAAAAATTTGGCTCTCCAAATAAATTTCAATCGTCGTATTGTTGATATTTGGCTCTGTTGACTAACGAGTTTGCCGACCACTGTGCTAGGGGAATTTGGGCAGAAGCTATAGACTGAGGAAATAGCTTCAGTAGGCCCTGGGTTGCCCTTCCAAGCAGCAGGAACTGCATGGAGGCTACCAAATTGGTCCTGAACTGCCAACCCTAAGCCCAACCTGATCTTGACCCTGACTGTGGCGTTCTGTCTTGTTTGGCAGGCTGGAATCCCGCCTGGCCTCAGACCTCAGCCGCATCCTGCAGCTCCTGCAGCAGCCCCTGCCCCAGGGCCGCACTGGCTACGTTCTGGGAGCTTCAGCTAATGACCTGGCCTTGTTTCCTGCGGCCTCAGCGACTCAGAGTCCAGGAACGAGGCTGCCCCAGGGTGGTCTGTCCCCTGCACAGGTGAGCAGGTGAGGTGTTCCCCAGGGGTTTGCCTAGAGGCTGCTGCGTTCCTTCCCCCACCCCTTCTTTCTTGCCCTTCTCAGGCCCCAAGCTGTGGTGACTTGGACCAACGTGAGCTGAAGCACAGGAACTCCTCCTCCAGGATGCCCCACCTGGCCATGGCAATGGACAAAACTCTGGCACTGTCCTCTGAACTGGAGCCTCCTGAGGGGCTCCTGTCACCCTTGGCCTCACCTCTGCATCCCCTGGAGATACAGGGATTCGTCTGTGGTCCCCGCTTCTCCTCCTTCCCGGAATACCTCGGCTCTGTCCCCAGGCAGCTGGAGTTCCCAAGACATGGCTCAGATCCTGGATTTGCAGGGAGTTGGAACCACTGAACCCCAAGACAAAAGACACCAGAAGGAGACTGAAGGTGGATGAGGTGAGAGTGAAGGATTTGGGGGAGGCAGAGAGCTGCCGAGATCGACCTCTGGAAATCATTCTCTCTGAGTAGCTACAAACTGCTAATCCAGGTGACCCAAGATGGCAGAATTGAGGAGGCTCAGGATTTGTCCCAGCCTCCAGGCCTCTATCTTGATAGCAAGCCTGAAGGAGTGGCCTGCACCTTGGGTGTGCAGTTAGCCCACAGGAAGTGGGGTCAGTGAGGAAAAGACAAGTTTCTGAGCCTGGTGAAATCATCTTCTGGCTTGGAGGTATTCACTGGCTTTCAGCCCAGCACCCCAAATTGGTCAGGACACCCCCCCCCCCCCCCTGTGAGAGCCTGTATCCTGGCTAGAGATGCAGGTCTTCTCTGTAGTGACACATCAGGGCACAGGACTCCAGCCCTCAGTCCCTGATGGTTTTGCGACGACCTCTGGGACTCTAGCAGACGGTGGAGTATCACAGCTGACAAAGTCTGCACATGTCACCTTGGGCTGGGTACATAACTTAACTGAGGGTGATGATGTCCTTGACTCTGCCATGACTCCAACATCTCAGTTGTCTTCTCCAAGCCCTTCTCACAAAGAGCTATGTGTTGGGGACTTGCAGGTGGCTCTGCTGGACCCAGGAACCCTTGAGCCAGGCTGGGATGAAGGGGAATGAGAGGTACTGGCTTGGTGGCCATTGGGAATCATGACAACAGCCAACACTTTCATTAACAGTCACCCTGTTCAGTGCACTGTGCTGACTGCCCTCGGGTATTAGTTTATCTAATCCTCTCAAAAAACCCTAACGGGTCACTGTTATTCTCTCCATTTTAGAGAAGTGGGATCAAAAACAAAGAGAGACAACTTACACAAGCACAACGGGAACTTTTGGTACTGTTCTGTTTCCTGGTCTAGGTGCTGGTTACTGCGTGTGTTGTGAGAATATGTGTACTTCTATGTATAAATTATGCTTTAATACTAATAAAGAAAAGGAATCTTGCCCACAATAGAGGAAAAGAAGGATGTAATTTCAACCAAATGGTTTGGCCTGAGAATATGCACAACTACCTACCCCACTGAAACTGACTGCTGCCCAAAAGCACCTGCTCACTGGTCTTCAGTCCTCTTTGCTCCCTAAAAGAATTATTCCCTAAAAACAATTTGAAAATGTATTTGCCTCTTTGCACATTTTTAAGTTGACATATGAAGTATTTCATTATTAAGTTTAAATAGTTGTAAAGGATGTAATTTCCAGTGGGTTGTATATATATTGACATTTTATAAACTGTTTTATTGCTATGGGTCCATTTTGATCCAAATAGCATAGTAATTTGAGAGCCAACATCATCCATTTTAAAAACACTAGAACAAATAATTCTTTAACATCATTTATTTTTTCTCATAATTCCATTCTCTTCTCAATTTATACCACATGTAATTTATTATTCTGCTTTAAAGTTTATTATTATAATCTCATCATATCTATTTGCAACAGGTATGTAAATTGAAAATATATACTGTGCATTGAAATTTTCAGATTAATTTTTATAATATTACTAATGCTTTAAGGGTTATACTTATTAGTAGAGAGTTGTTCAAAACAACATAAATATATATTAAATTTTTATAGAAACTAAAATTTTATTGGAAATAGGTCACTTTCCTCTCAATTAGTTAATGTGTAGATGAATACCATTTTTGTTTGTTAAAATAAAACAAGGTTCAGCAACAATTTTGTACCTATTTTTCTTTCCTTTAATAAAAACACAAAACTTAAGCAAGAGAAAACTTGTTCACACAAATGGATGGGACTGTAGGGTGTTACATATAACGGTGTCACTCAGTTCCTTGAATTCTTTCTGAGTTGTCTCATAACAATCACATTTATTATCAAAAACTATTTAGTGATAAATAACAAATCAATATAATCCTTTAATTTTGTTGAAAGCGAAGAACTGGAAACCATTTAAATTATAAAGATCTGGACCCTTCTCCATTTCAAACTCAGGAAACATAAATGTAGAACTTGATTAGCTTTTGCTTGGGGATCTGGGGCGGAAAAGGGATGGTAAGGGATCTGAAAAACCTGAGAGCCAAGCTGGTCTGAAAGCTGCCTGAAGAAAACCAACCCTAGAATTCCTCGCATTTCAGATGGACAGGAAACCGCGTGAAGGACTGGCTGCATATGGCCTGGCCCTGAGAACGCCGGCGAGTGGGTCTGCACACGGCATGTCCGCTCCCCTCCCGGTTTAAACTGGGCGTAAGCGTGAGTGCGGAAGGTGGTACCCGTTTGGCTCGCCGGACCGACTGCCAGGCCTCGGGTCTCAGTGCCGCGAAGTGCAGCAGGCCCTCGCCTAAGGCAGCATTTTAATTTTCACTCGACAGAGTAGAGAAGCCGCTCGGAAGAGCAGCTGCAGAGTGGAAGTCAAAGGAGGTCACACTAGAGGTTTAGTTCTCAGAGACTTGGCCTAGAACTTGGAAGCCTGGAGCGCCACACTCTCGCCTCTATGCCACCCACGCCCCCATTCACCCGCACTGCGCTGTTATCTCTCTGACTGACATCTTTGTCAGCCAATGACCTTTGGGAATGAGGAAGAGCCTGCCACCACCCCCCCTCCCGGAATTAAGTGGGACAAGTCATTGGAATGACAAACATTTGCACCAATAGCGAGGAGGTTCCAAAAGCTAAAGGTACAATGGCCAATGAAGAGAAGGAACCGTCTTAAGTGACGTCTCAGGCAGCCAACGTCTGGCGCCACTTTGGGAAACGCGTGGCTTCCGTTCCTGGAGGGCGGGGCAACGTCTCAAACGGAAGGTGATTGTTGTCTGAGCCTAAGCAGGTTTGAAACTGGGGGTCGGACCCGGCGGCTGTCGTAGTCTGTCGTTGTCTGCCTCTGAGGCCCCGCTTCCGGACTAGGCCGTCCCTGCCCACCCCGGCCCCGCCTGACTCGCGCCCCGCCTGACTCGCGCCCCGCCCGCCGCATCCCGCTGCCGACCCGGCCCGCACTGCGGCCCCGCCGCAGCCACCATGTCCCTGCACGGCAAACGGAAGGAGATCTATAAGTATGAAGCGCCCTGGACCGTCTACGCCATGAACTGGAGCGTGCGTCCTGACAAGCGCTTTCGCCTGGCGCTGGGCAGCTTCGTGGAGGAGTACAACAACAAGGTGGGCCGGGCAGGGGCTCGGAGCCCAGCTGATGGGGAGCGGGCCCCAGGAGCGCCCTTTCCGGGCCGGAGCCCAGACCCCAGGACCCTCCTACGGACTTGCCTTAGCACCATGGAGCGGTTCCTCTGAGTCTGGTCCCGAGCTGAGGGTTTCGCACTTGTTTCATTTAATCTTGGCAGCATTCCTGTGTAGTCAGGAGTGTAGTTACCCCTTACCCCCGTTTTACTGATGGGGAAACTGAGGCCCAATGTTGTGACTTGCCGGAGTCAGACAGCTATGTTGTGGCAAAAACAGATCTCAAACTCGAATTTACACCCCAATGCTACGCTATTTACCACTCCCCTCTCCCTCCTCTCCTGCCCCATTGCTTCACTTGTGGGGTGGAGGAGGACTGAGGGAGTAATAACTGAAGGATAATGCTCGCGCTTCAGTTGGTGGTCATTCACTCCTGTTTTCTGTTAGGGCTGTTCATTGCGCAGGCTGCCCCTCCTCCCACTCCCAGCCCCAGGTACTATTCATGGTTACCCAGGTCCCTCTGCCAGGATTGCCATGGCTGCCTCATACTCTGTCCTTTAAAAAACGATCTCTTTTTTTGAAATCTTGGCCTGTAGCCTTGATCCCACCATTGTTGTCTGAATAGAGAAGGGTGACACTTGCCTTATCTTTTCTTGGCTTCGTCATACTAATACAGATTTGTAACCTTGAATGGCAGGTATCCATCAATTTGAAAAGCCTTCATAGAAGCCCCAGTAGTAAGGGGGAAGCTTTTAAGCTGGCAGTGCAGCATAAATTTATTTTTCAAAGCTATTGAGTAAGTCCGTGGGAAGAATTTTCTTTCCTTTACCGCTTCATTTCTGTCTTTTATTATATTCAAGTAAATGTTGTGATTATTAGGTATCAGAGCAATTGAAAGCCTTGGCTAGCGTGTTTAAAGCACTCCTGCTCAATAGGCTGGTGCAAAGGGGGAAAGCCAGGCCGATGAGGACTGGGTCCTGTCTGACCCACTGACTAGCTGTGGGGAATTGCACATGTCAGTGTTACTATTTCTGACCCACAGCTTTTTGTAGGAAAGGTGAAGGTCCTGTAAAAAACATTTTTGAACATTGTAAGTTTGTTTACAGTTCTTCAGAAGCACAGCTGTTTCTCTATTGTTAATGTTTTAACTTCTTTGGAATCCCCTTTGAGAAACTGATAAAAGCGATGGACTCTCATTGCCCTGAAGTTACAGATATCATGGGGTGCACACTGATCTTGAAGTCCACCCATTACCCACAGAAACCAGAAAGTCTTGAGCAAGACAACATTCTTTTCTCTGATTCCTCTTTCTTCCTTATTGTGGCCATAGTGGACAGCAGAGCTGCGACTGGAATTCATGGTCCTGATGCTGAAACCATGTTAATGAAATTAGGAACACTAGAACCATTGTTTAAAAATACATGATTTTTTTAAAGAGTAAAATAATGTCCTTTAAAGGGTTTGAGCCTTCATACAAATAGATTTTTTTTTCCTTGCAAGTTCTTCCAGAGTTTACTTGAGTAAGCGGTAGAAGTTACATTTTTAAGAAAGACTAAGCCACAGTCTTGCTGGTGCAGTCAGTGGAATAATTGGTGTCAAACCTCATTTGCAGGAATTTACTGCAAAGTTTGTCCCTTCATTTAGCAACTGCATAAGAGCTCCTTTGTGCCAGGCACAAAGGCATTGTGGCCTTAGTAGTGTAATGCAAACTACCCTGTTTTACCGAAAATAAGACAGTGTCTTATATTAATTTTTGCTCCCAAAGATGCACTAGGTCTTATTTTCAGGGGATGTCTTATTTTTCCATGAAGAAAAATACGGTACACATTTATTGTTGAACAACAAAAAAAGGAAATTTATTACCTGTATACGGTACGGTAGTAGTTGTCATCACAAACCAACATAACCAGACAAACTGAATCCTACGGTATCAAGAATTTTTTGTTACTACCATTATTTCCATGTACAACAATCTATGGTATATTTACTGATACTGATAGTTACTGGTATGAATACAAAGTAAGATTTATTCAGTGACAGTCATGTCATCATCTTCTAGAACATCTCATAACAATCCAAACCTTGAATTTCCTGGTGAATTTCTTGTGACTCCATTTCTTTCAGAATCAGTGGACCAAATCTCTCATGTTTAGCAATAGCACTGTCCTTAAATGAGTACTTCTTGTCAAGGTAGCCTGCTTGTAGTGCATTTGTCAGTGATTTTCTCCCATGAATTCTTCACCCAAGTCACAACCTCTTGCAGTTTAGGTTTCACAGTTTCCAAGCTGATTTCTCTCCATTCTATTTTCAATGTAGTCATTAATTTCCATGCGCAAATTGTCCTTGAATGGCTTGTTTATTGCAATATCAAGAGTCTAAAGATAGGCCGCCATTCCTACGGGAATCATTATTTGATCTATTTTTCTTTCGTGAAGAAATTTCTTCATGTCTTTAGTGCAGTGAGTGCTGGCTGCATCCCAGACTAGCAGACCTCTTTGGCTCCCTCGCATAACAAGCGGCAGCATTAAATTGACCCACTTCCTTATAACTGCTTGTGTGGCCCAGGCTTTTTCAGTATCAAGAGTAAAAATATTATCAGGGAGGTCTTATTTTCAGGGGGATGCCTTATATTACAGCGAGAGGCAAAACTGTAAGTAGGTCTTATTTCGGGGGGATGTATTACTTTTGGGGAAACAGGGTAGTAACCCCATTTGTAACAAAATAAGCAGTTAACTATATCTTAACTTACTCATGTGATGGAGGTGATCAGTGTCTTAAAATTATCTTTGTGCCCCCACCTATGTAAGTCATGGTTTTTAATGTGTTACAAGCACACCATGGACATCTTTGGCAATCTGAAATCAAGAGACATTTTTCATAATTATGTTTTCAAATGTATAAAATATGTAGGGCTAAGAAGGAAACCAGTTATATTGAACTACAGTTATCAAAAACATTTTTTTAAAAGTGGCGATATATGACCTGGCTGGTGTGGCTCGGTTGTCTGAGTGTCGACCCATGCACTGAAAGGTCACCAGTTCCATTCCTGGTCAAGGCGCACGCCAGGTTTCGGGTTTGGTCCTCTGTTGGTGTGTACAGGGGGCAACCCATCGATGTTTCTCCCTTTCCCTTCTCTCTCTCAAATTAATAAAAAAGAAAGTGGTAATATGTACTTTTATATTAACTCATTAAATTACACCGCCCAGTGTAATTATTACTATACTTTTGAAGTAATGGAGGTAAATAGCATTTCAAGATGTTTAACAACTTCAATGTGATATTTAAAAAATCAGTAATTTACCCTAACTGGTTTGGCTGAGAGGATAGAGCGACGGCCTGTGGACTGAAGGGTCCCAGGTTCGATTCTGGTCAAGGGCATATACCTTGGTTGTGGGCACATCCCCAATAGGTGTTGTGCAGGAGGCAGCTGATCGATGTTTCTTTCTCATTGATGTTTCTAATTCTCTATCCCTCTCCCTTCCTCTCTGTAAAAAAAAATCAATAAAATATATATTTTAAAAGTCATTCATTTTTATTTATGACAGAGTCACCAATTCATGCCGCTTTGAAGGAAATGCTAAAGTTAGTGAAAATATGAATGTAAGTTTCCAATTCAAGTTCATGGACCCCAAGTTAAAAAATCCTGCTGTAGAGAATCTCTGCCTAGGGACTAGTGGACAGTAAATACCATTTTAAAGCTCTGATTCTCAGGCTTAGTTTTGGGGAAACTTGACATGGAGATACCAGGTTTCACAGTTTGCAGGAATTTAAAAATTATTGTTTGGAATTTTCAGACCTTGGTTTTTGTTTGCCCTCGACAATGATTGCCAGCAAGACAAAATAAATGGACAGAGCAAATTAACATTGATGAGAAACCCAGAAATGGTCTTTTTCACTGTGGAATCATTGACTATAAGAAAACATGATTATGCTTTTTAAAGTTTGCATTAATGTAATCATGTTTTCCTATAGTAAAATTACTCCAGTGTTTCTCACATCAATGTTTTGAGAAAATTAATTTGTTAGCATTTCAAAAATGACTTGACTTTCAGATGTTCCAACATCAGAATAAATTTGGGAATCATTGCAGAGTAAAGAACAGAATGATGTCAGTCACACCTGGAATAAAAAGTTCTATTATCAGTAATTGTATTTGTTTTTATCCTCACCAAGGATATATTTTTATTGATGAGAGAGAGAGAGAGAGAGAGAGAGAGAGAGAAGGATGTCTCTCTATCATTCTTTTGCTCATTAATTCAACAGCTATGTATTGAACATACACATACGTATATGTTTTAGGCATAGTGATGATGCTTGGTAACTGTAGTCTTCATTAGCTAATATGCGATTGGCATCAATAAAGAAAGTGTGTTTTAGTGCATGTAGGTATTTTTGATTGATATTTAGGCTTTTGGAAGTTTTCCATCAGTCCCTGGCAAGACTGTCAGGGGAATTGAAAACATAAAGCTCTTCCGGTTTTAACTTCCTCCTTTCTTTTTTCCTAGACAGTGAGAGGACTAATTTCTCAATAGGACTAACTGGATAAAAGTGCTGCTGCTTTATTACTTTTTGCCATAATTTGCCTCATACAGATAATACTGGAGATGCTGTGATTTGAACAAGGAATGAATCCATGTTCTGTAGGTAGTCTGACCTGCCTGAGGCTGCAATGCCTAATTTGTCAGCCTCTGTGCCAGGAGATGAAGGAGAATACACCTCAGAGTTTAACAAGGCAGGCTCGCTACAGACATTGATCAGCAATAGTCAGAGATAGGCTGGAAAAGATGACAAGTAGAAAAGACCAAGAAAAGCTGCTTTATTCTCTCAGAATTTTGCTTTAGCTGGTTTTGGTTATATTAACAATTTGATGAAAATGTTCTACTGACTGGAGTGGTATATTGATTTGGATAACTTGGGTTTTTTTTTTTAATCATATGTATAATATGTATTAACATTCATGTTCTAGCACTAGTACTCTGTAATAGATGGAATACACCATTTTCTCCCTGAGGAAGCTTATATTATTAACAAGATAGATATGACGTCTCTTATTTTTTAAAAAAATATAAGGTATGTGTAATGTGAATAATAAATTTGTTATTCATGTAAGTAGTAAATGTAAAAGTGAAGATGTGGTCATGCCTTCAAGGAGTAAATATTTCATTTTGCATATCTGCTTCTTAGGAGACATTTGACATAGTAAATCCACAGTGTAAAAATAATCTCACTTCACAGCCTTTTCTTTTTTTCTTTTTTTCTTTTTTAATATATTTTATTGATTTTTTACAGAGCAGATGGGAGAGAGACATCGATCAGCTGCCTCTTGCATGCCCCCTACTGGGGATGTGCCCGCAGCCAAGGTACGTGCCCTTGCCTGGTATCGAACCCAGGACCCTTCAGTCCGCAGTCCGACACTCTATCCACTGAGCCAAACCAGTCTCAGCTCACAGCCTTTTCTTTTAGGGGCGCTTGTTTCACATGTTGGTGCAAAGTGTCGTGAAGCAACAGTAACGGAAAGAGAGTGGAGATGGGAAATAAAAGTTTAGCGGGAGGATGGGTAAGACTAGGGAGAAAAAAGTAGATGAGTAACCTAAATATTGATAATAACATGATTAAAGTCAGATAATTTTTCCTTATGTTCTGACAAGGATGAGGAAGGATGGCAGGAATTGATGAACATCAAATGGGATGGGGAATATGCTGAGAAAGGGTATCTATGGCTGCAGTTTTAAACTCAAAAGAGAATAGTTCTGCAGAATAGGATTTTGATGGGCAAAATCAACAATCCTTTGTTTGGGAGAGTGAAAAGAGGGTGCACAGGCTGGCAGTGGGAGCTTCTTCAGACTCCACTTGACACTTCGGGCAAGAGAGGAGTTAAGCTTTATAAGAAGACACATAGATGTGCTATCTTCTCCAGAAGTATTAAATGAGGCAAGTTGAATGAGAGACTAAATTGTGAGCAGCTTGGCAGCTCTTCATCTCTGTTGGCTGGCAAGATGCAAAAGCTTCATGTGTTTCTATAAACTTGGGGCATGACTATGACCTCTCTCACACAGGAACCTTCTTTTCATCATCTAGGAAGAACTTGCCTCATACAAAAGGAACCAGCACAGTAACTATAGAAAGATACTATAAGAAAGGGGGGGAGGAACTAAGATGGCGGCAAAGGTAAAACACCTATCTTGCTGTCATAATCAGCAATTTTAATACTACAACATAACGAAAGAACAAACACCTTCCAGAATCACCAGAAAGCTCGCCGAGTGAAAATTCCACAAATAAAAGTGAAGATAAGACACTGTGACTCGGAGGAGCGGCGGCGAACAGAGTTGAAAGATTCGCGCAGAGAGAGGTTTGGAGCGCGCGCCGTGGAGTGGGCGGGTGGCTGAAAACCGGCCAGTTTTCTCGAATGGGGAGACAAAGGCGTCCCACTGGACTGATTCTCCAGCTCTGGGTGAAGTCCAGAGAACCCACTATTACGCGGGGTGAAAACTGGACAGTGGGAGGGCACGCCGAAGCTCGGGTGCTATCGGGTCTCCCGGCTTGTGGAGAAGGCAGCTTGCGCGCGAACAGCTCGGCTGCGTGATGGCGCAGAGAGCGCACCGCGACTTGTCTCTCATTCAGAAAACCATCAGACTGCTTTGTTTTATGACCCTGGGTGAGACATTGCGCATGCAGACTCATTTTGGGAAAGTTTGAATTCCCTGGCAGCCGGTGGAGCTCCGCAGCGGCTCTCTCTCTCAGAGGTGCTGGCAGCCATTGCCCCCGGCACAGAGTCCCCGGGGCCGCATAGGGCGGAGCTAACACTGTCTGCTTGGCCCGGAGACTCCGCCCACCCAACCTGAGCACAGCTGAGCTTCACAGACAATTGGCCTGGAGGTCAACCCTCCAAGTGCTAACAACGATTAACTGAGCTTAACTTTAGCAAGACTGTGCAGCCCATATCCACCTCAGGTAACCGGGGAGGCTGAGCCACTATCCCTAGTAGGAAGTCTACCACACAAAGTTAATTGACCAACTCAGGGAAGCAGCCACCATGCAGCAACATGGAAAGAAATCAGATGTGAAAGAAATGGAGGAAAAAAAACGACTGGACATGGAATTCAAAACCACGGTTAGGGTTTTTCAAGAGGCTCCAACAAAAGATCGAGGCCTATAAGGAAATAAGCAAGACCACAAAGGAAATGAATGAGTCCTACAAGAAAATGAACAAGACCCTCAAGGATATAAACGAGAGCTGCAAAGAAATGATCAAGACCAACGTGGAAATGAATGAGTCCTACAAGGAAATGAAAGAGACCCTCAAGGATATAAAGGAGACTCTCAAGGATATGAAAAGGACCAACCAGAAATTAAGCATACACTGACTGAAACAAAAAATATTATACAAAGACCTAAAAGTACTCTGGAGCACCCCAAGAACCAAGTTAAAGATTTGAAATACAAAGAGGTAAAATCCACTCAGCTGAAAAAGCAAGAAACCAAAAGAATCCAAAAAATTGAAGATAGTGTAAGGGGCCTCTGGGACAACCTCAAGCATACCAACATCCGAATTATAGGGGTGCCAGAAAAAGCGAGAGGCCAAGACAATGAAAACCTATTTGAAGAAATAGTGACTGAAAACTTCCCATACCTGGTGAAAGAAATTGACTTAGGAGTCCAAGAAGTGCACCGAACCCCAATATATAGGAACCCTAAGAGGACCACACCAAGGCACATCACAATTAAAATGCCAAGAGCAAAAGACAAAGAGAGAATATTAAAAGCAGCAAGAGAGAAACAGTTGGTTACCTATAAGGGAGCACCCATACGATTGTCAGCGGATTTCTCAACAGAAACGATGCAGGCCAGACGGGAGTGGCAAGAAATATTCAAAGTGATGAACAGCAAGAATCTACAACCAAGATTACTCTATCCAGCAAAGCTATCATTCAGAATTGAAGGTCAGATGAAGTGCTTCGCAGATAAGAAAAAGCTAAAGGAGTTCATCACCACCAAACCAACATTATATGAAATGCTGAAAGATATTCTTTAAGAAGAGGAAGAAGAAAAAGGTAAAGATGAAAATTATGAACAACAAATACACATCTATCAACAAATGAACATAAAAATCAAGTGAATTGATAGGCTGTTGAACAGGATAGACTGGTGAATATAACAGAGACATGGACATAGAGGGAATGGACTGACAATTCTTGGGGAGAAAAGGGTTGTGGGAAGTGCAGCAAGAGACTGGACAAAAATCTTGCAACAATGGGAGAGGACAGTGGGGAGGGGGAGGTGAGGGTGCAGGGTGGGATAGGTACAGGGTGGAGGGGAGCTATAGGGGGATAAAAAGGGGAAACAATGTAATTAATAAACTGAACAATAAAAAAAATAAAAAAAAAAGAAAGAAAGGGGGGGAAATGGGAAACCTGTGGCAGGTAAAGTACCCACACTAGAATTTTTTTTTTTTTTTTACCCCAGTTGAAAAATAGTGGCCAGTCCTGCCACCATAAAGTCAAAGAACTTAAGAAAGTAAAAAAACTCCAAGCAGGTAAAATGAGGCATAGTAACAGGAGAAAATGAAACAACAGGTGCAGCCCAGGGAAATAATAGGAGAGAAAACAAAAATTACCACGGGATTAAAAGAATAAAACTACCAACTGCTAAAACATGAGGAAGTTTAGAGAAGACAGATTGAGAAAATGAAGTGGAAATACATAATTAGAAAGAACATAATAGATATAAAAAAACAAAGATCTAACTTAGGTATAAATTGGTACTCCTGAAGAAGACCAAAGAACGAGACACAAAATTCAAATATGCAGTTAAAGAAAACTGTAGAAATACAGGTTTGAAGTAATGAGTTCAAACTATATCTCAAGAAAAATTGACACAGAACAATTGGCAACAAAACATTTCTTAGGAAAGTTTCTATGTTTGAAGGATGAATAAAGAATGTTTTGGATATCCAGGCAAAACAAGTCCTCTTGAAGAGGGGAAAGTGAAATTAGGCTAGCCCCATTTTGACAGAAGATAATAGAGCAATGTGTGCAAGTCGATAGCTATTCTCTGTAAATACCTGAAAATACACTTAATATGTAAGATTTATATGGGGAAAATGCACTTTTTAAAAGATAACTTAGTTTATAAAAATTGACCACATATATATTTTTAAAGTTTTAATAAATCAACAGATTGGAAAAAATACTACATATCAACATTTATAGAAAGATGAGGAAACTAAAGCCCAGATATGTTAAATGATTTACCTAAAGTGATACTGAAGATAAAAGCAGAGCCAGAACTGGAATGCTATTTGTCTCCGAAGTTTTAAATATATACTATTGTAAAGAGGGCGGGGGGGGGAGGGAATTATGGGAAAATGGTGTTGAAAAACAGTGGGGAACACTTGTTCTATCAAATTAGAATAAGCATACTGAAATTGATATAACCAGAGAGATTGGTGGAACCACATAGAATGTTATAAAGATCTAAATATATGTTAGCATCTGGATACCATTGCTGACATGTACACATAAAGAACTATTTGACACTGAAACTGGGACTCAGAACAGTTGGACATTGAAACAGACTGAAACATTTTTTGTTCTTATACATTTATTTCTAGTATGCAGAGACAATATATTTTTGAAGAAAAGAAACAGGGGAGAGTGATTGATACAGAGGCAGGGAGGCATTGAATAGGCTGTCAAGCTACAGGGGGAAGGCTTGGGTGGATGGGAGATGAATGCCAGGGGAGATCAACCGAAGGACTTTTATGCATGCATATGAGCATAATCAATGAATGAAAGACACTGGGGCGGGGAGAGGGGTAGGTGGGGACATGTGCTGGGGGGTAGGGGAGGCTGGGGGAGGGATATTGGGGAGGGGGGAAAGGAAAACATGTACTACTATTAAATATAAGTTATACTGTAAAATCAATAAAAATTTTTAAAAATTAAAAAATAAATAATAAATAAATATATGTTAGAAGTGTAGTATTTGATAAGATAGTACCTTAATTCCCTGGGTGGGGGAGGGGGAATTAATGAATTGTATGACATAATTGGCTGTCCATCTGGCAGGAAAATTTAAAACCCTCTAATTCATCTCATACATGAAAACCAAATTCCAGATCAAAAATACCTAAATGTAAATAAAGTCTCACAAACAGTAGGAGAACATTGGCTAACAAATTTGTACTGGGGCAGTGGGGACGAGCAGAGGAGAAAATAGTCTATAAGTCACTCATTAAATCCAGAATCAACTAAGGAAAGGCTTGACAGATTATAGTACATAAATAAAACATTTCTGTATGAAAAGATACTTTGTCAAAATACAGATGATAGCCCCAACTGGTTTGGCTCAGTGGATAGAGCATTGGCCTGGGGACTGAAGGGTCCAGGTTTGATTCTAGTCAAGGGCATATACCTTGGTTGCAGGCACATCCTTATTGGGAGGTGTGGAGGAGACAGCTGATTGATGTTTCTCTCCCATTGATGTTTCTGGCTCTATCCCTCACCCTTCCTCTCTGTAAAAAAACCAATTAAATTTTTTTTTTTTTTAAGACAGATGATAGGCCAGGGGAAGTATTTCCAAAACATGACAGACAGTAGGAGCTAATTTACTTAATATGATTTTTTAAAAAATGGACAAAGTATGAATAGCCAGCTCCAACGAGAGGAAATGCAAGTGGTCAATAAACAAGAAAAGGTCCTCAACCTGACAAGTAGTTAAAGGAAATGGGAATTTAAGTTATCGAGATTCTTGTATTGTTGACAGTATAGGGAATTGAGCACCTTTATAAGGGTTCAAGCTAGGTATGTGCCCTGATCAGGATTGAACCCACAACCTTGGAGTATTAGGATGCCCCTCTAACCAAATGAGCTTCCCAGCCAGGACTAAAATTTTTCTTTAAAAAACATTGAAAGAAAATTACAGAGCAGCCATAGACCAAGAATATACTTACAAAACACATAACTGGGGACTTGTATCCAGAATATACAAAGAACTATGAAAACTCAAATAAGAAAACAAGGGATCTAGTAAAAAATGAAACTATTCTGTATAATACTATACTGGTGGGTGTAAACACATCATATATTTGTCAGAACCTATAGAATTTACAAAAAGACTGAATTCTAATGTAGTAGGTGTACCGGTTAATTGGATTTTTTTTCAACAGATGGGGTTACACATATGTTGATATATATATGATTTGATATGTATACTATTTTGTTGTATTGACAACAAGCTTCAAAACTTCATATGTCAACTTTTCTGAAGGTGTTAACATCAAAGATATTTTTACACTTAAAAATGTCAAATTTCGTGCCAAAAAAAAAAGAGCATTTGCAGGAAGTTATAATTCATTATTTTGAAGAAAAGTGCTAATGATGGACATTACTTTGAATAAAGCACTTTTGATGTTTCTTTTGAAATTATTGTGTTTTATCACAAAATCTGAATTATTAACCAGTCAATGATTAATCTGCATTACTAACCGGTTAATGATTAATCTGTATTACTAACCGGTTAGTGATTAATCTGCATTATTAACTGGTTTAATTATTAACTGGTTAATAATGTGGATTAATCATTAAATGGTGGGTAATGTGGATTAATTATTGACCGGTTAATAAGTCTGATTTTGTGATCAAAGAAAAGACGATAATTTCAAGAGAAACATCAGAAGTGCTTTATTCAAAGTAATGTGCATCATTAGCACTTTTCTTCAAAATAAAGTAATGAATTAAAACTTCCTGCAAATGCTCTTTTTTTTTTTGGCACGAAATTCGACATTTTTAAGTGTAAAAATATCTATGATGTTAACACCTTTAGAAAATTTGACATATGAAGTTTTGAAGCTTGTTGACAATAAAACAAAATAGCATAGATATCAAAGCGCATACATATCAACATATGTGGAACCCGATCTATTAAAAAAAATCCACATCATTAACCGGTACAGCTAGTAAACTCTGGACTTTGAGTGATAATGATGTATCACTGTAGGTTTGTCAGTTGTAACAAACATACCACTTTATTATGTTGATAGTGGAGAAGGCTGTGCATGTGTGGGAACTCAGTGCTTCCTGCCCAATTTTTTTGTGAATCTAAAAAAGTCTTTTAAAAGGACAAAAATTTTAACAGACTTCACCAGAGAACAAATACAGGGGACAGATAAACACATGCAAAGATGCTCAGTATCGTTCGTTGCTAATATACACCTATTAGAATTACTTAAAAAGAAAAGTTGGTAGTACCAAGTGCTGACAAGTATGTAGAGCATATGGAACTCTGATGTGATGCTAGTGCAGTGGTCGGCAAACCACTGCTCACAAGCCACATGCGGCTCTTTGGTCCCTTGAGTGTGGCTCTTCCACAAAATACCACGTGCGCACACGTCCAGTGCGATTGAAACTTCGTGGCCCATGCGCAGAAGTCGGTTTTCTGCTTGGGTAGTCTATTTTGAAGAAGTGGTTTTATAACACTCAAGGGGACAAAGAGCCGCAGTGGCTTGTGAGGCGCGGTTTGCTGACCACTGTGCTAGTGGGAATGCAAAATGACAAAGCCACTTAGAAAACAGGTTGCCGGTGTGGCTTAGTTGGTTGGGCGTTGTAGACAAAGTTTTTTAATAAAGTTAAATGTACACGTACATAAAATAGCAATTTTACTCTTAGTTGTCTACCCAAGAAAAAAATGAAAATTTGCCCCCTCAAAAAACAATCTCATACATGAATGTTTATATCAGTTTACATTAATGGCCTCAAACTAGAAATAACCCAGAAGTTCATCAACTGGATATAGTGTTTCCATATAATGCAATATTATTCAGCAATGAAAAGAAGACACTACTGCCCTAGCCAGTTTGGTTCAGTGGATAGAGTGCCAGCCCTGGGACTGAAGGGTCCTGGGTTCAGTTCCAGTTAAGGGCATGTACTATGGTTGCAAGCTCAATCCCTGGCTCTGGTTGGGGCATGTGCAACCAATTGCTGTGTCTCATATCGATGTTTCTGACTCTCCTTCTCCCCTCCACTCTCTAAAAATCAATGGGAGGAAATTATCCTTGGGTAAGGATTAACAACAACAGAAAAGAAAAGATAC
The DNA here is from genome assembly GCA_027563665.1 of Antrozous pallidus. NCBI lineage: Eukaryota > Metazoa > Chordata > Mammalia > Chiroptera > Vespertilionidae > Antrozous > Antrozous pallidus. The sequence continues at coordinate 34,382,390 of CM050526.1, forward strand.
ACACAACATAGATGAATCTAAAGAGCAGCGTGGTGAAAGTCACAAAAGTCTCAATACCGTAATTTCATTTATATAGTATTACAGAAGAGGCAAACCTATAGGTCAGGGGTTGCTTAGGATTAGGGGTAGAGGATTGACTGCAGAGGAGCCCCAGAGAACTTTTTGCAGTGATGCAAGTATTCTATATCTTAATTACTGTGGGGGATGCTAGAGCTTACACAATTGTATACATTTGCAAATACATATATTCCAGATCATGAAATTTTATTGTATGTGACTATACCTAAATTAAAAAAAAAGATAGGTATAGATACTTGTATCTAAGACTGAAATAAGAGTAATAGGAATTATGTTTTCTGTTGTATGCTTAGTGCTTATCCTCTCATTATGGATTGTTAGCAAAAATTTTCCATTCCATCTTCCAGTTGCTGGAAATTCATAAGCAAATACACATGGCATTTACCACTGAGCCTGATTAAATTTAACAGCAAAGAATGGAAATCAATATTGGCCCAAAATTAACCCTAAGAAAAAGTGACCAGAACCAGGGAACTTCTTCTCAGTAGTTTTTTTGTTTGTTTGTTTTTGCCAGGAGAGTAGTTTGGATTCTTGAATGCTTTTCACACCTTTATGTGTAAACTTGTTACTAGCCAATGTGAGGGAAGGAGCAATTTGTGCATGAGATGTCACTTTGTTGTATGGAACTGGGGCTGCACAGGGTCTAAATTCACACAGCACTTCCACGAGTAATTAAACCACACATTATCAGATGCCTCAGGGTTGGGGAAGGTGTAACCTGCTGGGAAAGTAATGCAGTTCTGTGGGTCAGAAGGGCAGGATTGGGCCTGGCCTATATTGCTCAGTGGTTGAGCATCAGCCTATGAACCAGGAGGTCACGGTTTGAGTCCCAGTCAGGGCTCATGCCCAGGTTGTAGGCTTTGATCCCCCAGGAGGGGACGTGCAGGAGTCAGCTGATAAATGATTCATCACTGATGTTTCTATCTCCCTTCCTTTCTGAAATAAATTATATATATAAAACTTTTTTTTTTAAGTGTAGGATTTGGAGTCTGAGAAATCTACAAGTTTTGTCTTTGCCTCTTACTAGCTTTGCAGTGTTAACTGTAACCCAACCCTTGGAGTCTGGGTTTCTTCACCTGAGAAAGGGGATGGTTGGACTAGATGTCCTCTCTGTAATAGTTCTTGACTCTGCAGTCACTTCCCAGGAATCTGATGTCTTTGACACGGCTCAATTTTGTTGTGTTACAGGTTCAGCTTGTTGGTTTAGATGAAGAGAGTTCGGAGTTTATTTGCCGAAACACCTTTGATCATCCATACCCCACCACAAAGCTCATGTGGATCCCGGACACAAAAGGCGTCTATCCAGACCTGCTGGCAACAAGTGGTGACTATCTCCGTGTGTGGAGGGTAAGCAGGTGCTGTTTCAGCTGTTAGCAGCAGCATGGAGTCACAGAACAGGCTGGGGTTGGAGGCAGCCAGTGTCATTGCCACGGGGAGAAACAAATGCTAGCGGATCTGAAATGACCTTGTTTGACTCAGCAGATTTCCTAGTAGACCTAGCCAAGATTCCTGGAAGTCCCTGCTGCTGACCACAGCCAGCCCTGGAAATCCAAGGCTCAGCTAACCTGATAGGACCTTCTGTGGGGGTGGAGATACTTGAGGCCTCTTATTCTGTTTACAGTCAAGATACTTTTGAGTAAATTAAACAGACTACCCGGCCACTGATTCCAGTCAAGTATGCGTGTGGATTATGGAGTTGGTGAGCTTCACCTCCCCTCTCAGCTGAGCTGATCAGCATTGGTGTCTCCTGGCCTGGACGTGTAGTAAGTGCCCAGCCAGGCACGGTGAGAAGACCTCTCCTCTAGAAAAATTTGGAAAACAAGCTAGGCAGGGGAAAAAGCTTGTAGAGAAGTAACATTCAGGGAATTTCTCTGGGTTTTATTACTCTTTATAGTAAAAATACCCTCCACCATATCTTACATTTACTAAGATATTGTCTAAAAGAGGCTTAAAAGTTTTTTTGGGAAAATGACTGGCTGATTTTTTTTTTTTCTTCATTCTTCTTTTTAGGTTGGTGAGACGGAGACCAGGCTGGAATGTTTGCTAAATAATAACAAAAACTCAGATTTCTGTGCTCCACTGACCTCCTTTGACTGGAATGAAGTGGATCCTTATCTTTTAGGTAGGGATGTGAGGTGGTGTAGATTACAGTTTGAAGAAGCAAAGATATGTTTTCTCAGATTTAACCAGGGACTTGAGGTACAGGCATCATCTTAGGGACCACCTGAGAAAGAGACTAGATAGGGAATGTGGTTCATTCCTCATATGGAATCAAGCTTCCCATGGGTGTATGGTTTGTCTCCAGTTAGAGTCTAAGGTCCTAGGATAAGGATTGAACACTTGACTCTTTGGGCCTCTCCTGGCACCCTCCCTGTGCTAGGAGATGTTTGTGGCACGTGATCTCCTGTGCTGAACTGGTGAGTAGGCACAAGGAGAGCAGCTTGCCTGAGAACTGCACTCCTGTCAGCTACTGACGTGCACTGATTATTTCCAGGTACCTCCAGCATTGATACAACTTGTACCATCTGGGGACTGGAGACAGGGCAGGTGTTGGGGCGAGTGAATCTTGTGTCTGGCCATGTGAAGACCCAACTGATTGCCCATGATAAAGAGGTAATGATGCTGTCCCTCTCTGCTTTCTGTGCCTTCAGTGTGGTCAGATTGTCTTGTCTGCTCACTGTTTTGCAAATGATCTGGAAAATCATAATGCTAACATTGTGTCTGAACTGAAAATAGTAATGTGTCAAGAGTGGAAACAACACTATTGTAAAGGAATGTTTTTTGACTGATATAAACAACTTACCCGATAGTAATTTTTCTTTTCATGCCAAAGAATGCTGTTATAAACAAACTTGGATCTAATGTGATTAAAAATGAATCTTAGAGTAACGTTTTTTTTTTTTTATGTATTTTATTGATTTTTTACAGAGCAGAAGGGAGAGGGATAGAGAGTTAGAAACATCGATGAGAGAGAGACATCGATCAGCTGCCTCTTGCACGCCCCCTACTGGGGATGTGCCCGCAGCCATGGTACATGCCCTTGACCAGAATCGAACCCGGGACCCTTCAGTCCCCAGTCCGACGCTCTACCCACTGAGCCAAACCGGTCTCGGCTAGAGTAACGTTTATCTTGAAATATATTTGCTTTAGAGAGGGAGAGGCAGGAAGAGAGAAATTTCCTGGCTGTGAAACCTAGTTAATGAATTTTTCTCTAAATTTGTTTCATGAAATTTAGTATGTTCACTTAATACTTAAAACTGTTTGGAATTGAATATGGTATATCTTGATGATTATATTTCTCCTGTGTTTATTGCAAAAGCCACAGGGAGCTCCTTGTGGCCGCATTTTAATCAAAGCATTCTCATGAGTGATTTTGGAAAATGGTCCTAAATCTTTCCTCCCAGAGCTGCTGCATGCACCTAGTTCTCTGATTTCCTGTGGCAGTGTTTCCTTTTCTCTTCTACCTTTCCCTGCATAGCAAGGGATATTAATATTTGTACAGATAAAAAGGATGACTTGACTTTAGGTCAGAAACTTGAGGTTATCCACAGAATGAGAGGTTGGTGACCAGGTTATCATTCTTAGTAAGGGGTTGTTGTTTGGCTTTCTGTGCTCCTAAAGGTAAGATCTGTTACAAGACTGCTGGCCTGGGCTGCTACTGAGCCAAGGGACAAAGGAAGAGTTTGTCCTGCAGAGAGGACCAGTAAGGGATTTCTGGAAACCCAGTTGACATCAAGTGGAACAGGTGGCTATGTTTTAGTTATGTGATAATGTAGTCTGCTGTTCTCTATCAGGGTCCAGTTCAGAAAACCAGAACTACTCTAAGTATGTAAACAGAGGGGATTTAACCCAGGGGATTGCTTATACAGACGTGGCAATCTAGAGAATAGGAGCAGTGAGACAATCTAGAGCAGCGGTCACCAACCTTTCGGATCTCACGGACCACCAGTGGGCACAGATGGTTGGCGACCGCTGATGTAGAGAATAGGAGCAGCAGGGAGTGGCACTGCTCACAGGCCGGAAGGGCCAAGGGAAGAGACAGGGTTACTGGACTCTGGGGACTGAGTTTACCTGGCAAAAGCTAGAGCCATGGAGGGGGCACAGTCATTGCCAGAGATGCTTTGGGGAACAGAGAGAGGGAAGGAGAAATCCCTTAGCCTCTCCCTACCCAGAGGGGAAAGGCAGGACTAGCCTGCCTGGCCTTGAAGAAATGAACCTAGTATAGTTTCTCTGAGAGAAACAGTGATACCTCCTAGGACCTATGGCTTTTCTCAGCCTACCTCTCACTGTCAAAGTAGACTTGTTTGGGGGCTCCTGTTGCTGCCTGGCAGGGTCATGTAGAGGAGGGTAGCATTTATGTGGTTTGTCATCTCCCCTTGGTTTATAATGAAATATACTGGTGGAGCCTTGATGAAGAAGCAGTCTGTTAAAGCTGAGAGCTTTACACACTCGGTCACACTGCCCACACCACCTTGTTGCTTAGTGATGCTGCTGTGGAGTCCCTGTTCTTGCGGTTACTGAGAGCTGGCCCCTGGGTACTCACATTGATAAACATGCCCTACCTCAGGCAGGACAGAGCCTTGAGCTGCAGGGCCTCCTTGTGACTGCCCAGTTCCTTTTGAATCATTTCTACTGTAGAAAGAGAAATGTAATTTCTTCATAGTCAGAGAAGGAATTTGTGAGGTTGAATATAACTAGATGCTCGTTTCGCAGTGTCCCTTGACAGGCAGAACCTCAAGAAGGTGGAGCTATGGTACTTAGTAAGAGTCAGTCATGCCTCTCCAGAAGTCAGTTGTTGTTAATCTTGACCCCAGGGATGGTTTTTGTTTTTCCTTCCATTTGTTTTTCTTTTTCAGTTTGTCTCTTTTCTCTCTGCTTGTCTGGCTCTGGCTTTGTCTCTCTCTGTCCTTTTTTTTTCTCTGAAGTTCTTTGTTGCTCTCTGCCTCTGTTTTCTCATAGACAGTAGTGGTGTGCAGTGTTTGCAGCAAGTAATAAATGTAGAAAACAGTGATTCAAAATCTAAACCATTTATGAATGCAGACCAACTAGGAGAAGAAACAATATGTCCTGGGAAAAGAGAGTGCTAACTCTCTTTGCAAATATAGGAATGCCTCGCATGGTATAAATCTGCTTTACTTCTCTCTTGGGAATGAATCTCGGGTCCAGGTTTCACAGCAGAACCAGCTTGACTAAGTGGCCACAGGAGGGTTACTTCCACCTCTCTGAACTATGATCTTGGCCTCATTGTGGTCATGGATCTGCCTCTGACCCCACACAAATGGAAGCCATTAAGGTTTAGGAAATGAATGTCTCAATCTTGTATCATGCTAAAAGACCACCACTGTGTCTGGCTTGAGCTTAGCCTGTCTAAGCATGTGGAAACTTGCTCAGAACTCCAGGTTCTCTGTTGGTCAGCAGGGTATGTGCTCTTTGTTTCTCATAGGGTTGGAGGAAGAAGACTTGGAAAGCAGAACTGTGGGAAGAAGCCAGCCAATTTCTATAGCAAAATGATCTTCACTCTTTGGAAAGTCACTGATGTTAGACTCTCAGGTTCCAGACTTTGAAGATATTGTTTGGTTTTATTTCTCTCCTCCTGTGTTATAAACTAGGGTTTAGATGAAGATGACCTAGGGATAGCAGATTTCCTGCTATGGAAAAGGAGGTAATGGATCGGAATCTGGCTGAAGTGTTTTATTCATCAACAGGTCTATGATATCGCATTTAGCCGGGCTGGCGGCGGCAGGGACATGTTTGCCTCTGTGGGTGCCGATGGCTCGGTGCGGATGTTTGACCTCCGCCATCTAGAACACAGCACCATCATTTATGAAGACCCGCAGCATCACCCACTGCTTCGCCTCTGCTGGAACAAGCAGGACCCTAACTACCTGGCCACTATGGCCATGGATGGAATGGAGGTGAGCACCCTGTTTCAGGCTAGCATGGGCCTTGCAACCTAACTGTGGCACTACTTAGTATATCTAGAACAGTGGTTCTCAACTGGTGGCAGTTTTCTCCCAGTGGATTTTTGAAAACATCTGGAAATAGTTTGATTAACCCAGCTCAGGAGGGTAGGGGAGTATGGGCAGGGGTAGGTTCTACTGCCATCCAGTGGGTAGAGGCCACGGATGCTGCTAAACCTCCTACAATGCACAGGACAAAGAGTTATCTGCCCCAGAATGTCAGGAGTGCTGAGATTAAGAAAACCTTATCCAGAATAGCACAATGTGTTAAAAACTTTAATACTTGAAGGGTTGGGGTTGGTGTCAAGAAAAAGCAATATCTAAAGAGTAAACAAGTCATATGTGCTTACGAGGCTAAGAAAGAAGCAGTTTCCCTCTGTAGTCAGGACAGATTCTTCCAGCTTTAGCAGGCTGCAGCTCTCTGTAGCCTGTTACTTGATACAGCAGTAAATTGTGAGTAGAGACAACTTTGTTTTGGTGAAGTCAGCACCTCAGAATCCTTACATTCTGAATTCTGCTTAGAGGCAAAGGGTGCTGCATTCTGTCCCACTGAGCATGCACAGAATCTTAGCGTACACATCTAATGGACTTCGTGCTTTATCCAGATTCATGTTACCTACTCCTGCTTCTCCCATATCAGTCTAAAGACCCTGTATTGCTTTAGATATAGACCATAAACTGTGTCTTCTTTTTTCCTTTTTCTTTCATCCAGTAGCCACTTTTGGGACAGAGACCCTCTATATTTAATAATCTTTAAAACCACAAATGAAGAAATTTAAAAATTTTTGTTTTCTTTTGTATAGCGTTTTGTTTTTTTTTCTTCCTCTTACAGTCTGAAGCCCCTGGGCCTTTTTCTTGTTATTTCTGCAGGTAGTGATTCTCGATGTCCGAGTTCCATGCACACCTGTCGCAAGGTTAAACAACCACCGAGCATGCGTCAATGGCATTGCGTGGGCCCCACACTCATCCTGCCACATTTGCACTGCAGGTAAACGTGGTGGGGGAGGGGCAGTATGTGGAAGGAGAGGTAAGGAGATCTTGCTTGTTTCCTTAGAATTGTAATCCTTACTATTTCCTGAGGATAGTTTGATTTACCAAATAATTCAGTTGAGAGCTCCTCTACACTTGTGAACTCGAAGCAGTCCAATTTTCCAAATGTGCTTGTACTCTCAGAGCATATTCCATGTACTATTTTCATCGTGTATCAGTTACAGGCTGTGTCACTCATATGTCCACCCCTGGAATCTAGGTTGACACAGAGGACTTGGATCCATGAATGTGAAGGAGAGGGGCAGTCTGTCATAGATGTCACAGAGTCTTTGGGACTGCCAAGATTGACATTTCCCTTAGGAGATATAATGAACCTATAGTGAGCTCTGGATGCATTGAAGGGCCCTGTGTAGTCTGATCTGGTCATTGGTGTGTGACCTGAAGTTTTCACATCTCCATTTGCCCACATGAATGAGCCTAGCCCAGTTGTTGGCAAACTCATTAGTCAACAGAGTAGCAAATCGTGGCTTGCAGACCACATGTGGCTCACGAGCCGCAGTTTGCCAACCACTGGTCTAGCCAATTAAGGTTCTGTTTATTCAGCTCCCCTGTATATAAAAGACAGGCTTGCCCTAGCTGGTTTGGCTCAATGAATAGAGCGGACTGAAGGGTCCCAGGTTCGATTCCAGCCAAGGGCACATGCTTGGGTTATGGGCTCGATCCCCAGTAGGGGGCGTGCAGGAGGCAGCCAGTCAATGATTCTCTCTTATCATTGATGTTTCTATCTTTCTCTCCCTCTCCCTTCTTCTCTAAAATCAGTAATATATATATATTTTAAAAGGCAGGCTTTCACTTCAGGATAGGCTGATGGGATTAGAGGACACTCTGATATTGAAGGCCCTTGCCTTGCTTTTTCTTCTCTTAGACTAAGAAATTACTATTTTGATTATGAAAGTAACATGATAGATATTACAGATCATTTAGGAACTAGAAAAAAGTAAACTTAACTCGTAACCTTGCCATCCTTATCCCTTCATTGCCATCCTTATCTCATCCTGGTGCGTGCTATAGGATGAGAGATGCCCACCAGGTCCCATTCTATCGCCTACCTCCAATGCAGTGAACACAGCCCTGGGACAGCCAGAGGCTAGCTTTGAGTCCTGGCTCTGCCACTCACTGGGTCCATTGCTCTGTGGTTTGGGGCATCTCAGTTTTCTCATCTATAAAATGGGGGCTTAAAATCTTTCTCACTGTATTTTGATGACCAAATGTTTTGTAACCTGACCACCAGCACCACCAAATGTAGGGGTCATTATCTTCTTTGCCTGAGTTGTGACCTTGCTTCTTGCTTCTGCCTTTCTCTGTCACCAGCGGATGACCATCAGGCTCTCATCTGGGACATTCAGCAAATGCCCCGGGCCATCGAGGACCCTATCCTGGCCTACACAGCTGAGGGAGAGATCAACAACGTGCAGTGGGCATCAACTCAGCCCGACTGGATCGCCATCTGCTACAACAACTGCCTGGAGATACTCAGAGTGTAGTGTTGGAGGCACCACGTTCATGAGGCAGGGGCTTTCGTGTTTCCCGCCTCTGTCCCACCCCAAAGTAAGAAGAAACATGTTTCCAGTGGCCAGTGTGTCTTTCATTGCTTTGCACCCACTGTTATCAGAAGCTGCTCTAGGAGTTCCTGGCCAGTCACCCCATGGCTCTCTGTGCTACACTCAGGGCTGTGTGGCACCTTCTCAGCCCACGGCTGAGTTTTAATATTTTCTCTCCTTTCTTCTTCTTTAGTTCCTCTATTAAAGATTTCTGTATATTAGTTTGTCAACGTTGTGTTAATGAGCATTACAGGCACTGTGTTTGTATTCATCTGCCCCAGATGTCTCCGTCTGTTGCCCAAGGCAGCAATCTGTATCCATGTCCGTGTTAGCACTTAAGTGGGAACAAATACCAATTTGAAGTTGTCTTTCCTCCTATTATCAATGTCTGTAACAAATTGCAACTTTGTATATTTTTTATCTATCAGGCTAATTTTTTTATGCAAAGAATTTTACTCTCTGGTTTCTTCCTTTGTTTCATAGTCCTTCCTGATAGCACCTTCCTCTCCTCCCTCAGTGCCCAAACCTGGCACTAGGCCCTTGACCCCATGAGCAGTTTGCCTTCTAGCATCACTGCCTGAGCAGAACAGACCTGACTGGGAGTCCCAAACCGCCTTGGTGCTCTGAAGTCGGCCAGCTTTCACACCTTTTTTCAGTCTGGCTCTTCTCAAGGGCATTCTGGGCTCCAAAACACACGTGTGAAGCCTTCTGTTTCTCACCAAAGTACCTCTGTCCAATCCCACTGGGACCTATTGGGAACGTGCTAGAACTGAAATAGGCTGATTGAGGCTCCTGACTTGAGGGGAATAGTTTCAGGAAAGCTGAGCCTAGAGCCTATTCAAAGTACATAGTTTCAGAGTCTGTTTTTCCCTCCAAATAAAAGCCCCAGGCCATTCTGTTTCATGTCTTGAATGATGAGCAAGAATGATCTATACTGAAGTTGAACTTCAGTATCTCTGTTTGTTTAGTTAACTGTGACTGGTGGTATATCAGCTACTCTTTGGATTGAGAGCTCTGAGGTGAGAGACTCCAGCTTGAGAGGCACACAATCTGTGCATCTAACCCTGAACAAGATCTCTGTTAGAGTATGGGAGACTGTCAGCTCTTGTAAGGGAGGCCATCGTGATTTCAGGCATCAAGTAAATAGTTGAGAACCCAGAGTCAGCCAGTTAAGAGCTCCAATTTAAGTTTGAGCAGTATTTGAACTTGTAGGCTGCAGGGGTCTGATTCCATTACGTGAATGAGTTCCATAGACCAACTTGGATGTCACTGGTAGTAGGCTGAGTATGGGACACGCTGAGAGTCTGGCCCGGAGTCTGCTGGTTCATCTTGCTCTGTCCAGTGGCTGAAGGTTTCTAAGACCCTGAGAGTAGCAGACCATCAGGCTGATGATTTTGTCCACTTAGGTTCTCACCTGCTCTTGAGAAACAAGACAGTTAGCTTTGTTCTTCTGAGCCCTTTGAATGCTTTGGTTGAGTCTTCCTTTTAAGAAGCAGATGTATTTTTATCCCCAAAACTCTTTGCTTTACTATACAGGTGCTGTCCCAAAGTAAAAGCTCTTTTGTTAGAGTATTTTCCTTTCTACCTTTTTACTTCTTTATTCTGGTTTGGGGGTTCTTTGGCTACTCAGCTGCTTGAGGTTTACTCTCCTGCATGTACCAGATTTGCAGCATGTCATCTGGAGATGTGAAGTGAGCAGTTCTTGGTCAGAACCCTTCTTTGCTTGTAGTTATGTTTGATGACTCCAGGCCCCTTCTCTCAAGGGTCGCAGGTCTAAATCGATGGTTGTTTGCTCTAGGAGGCCATTAGTTACCTCTTGTGGAAAAGGGTCTGAAATGGAGATCAGAATGGAAGAGAGAGCTGGACCTGCTGAGGCAGGCCTTAACTCTGCTGAGATCTGATTTAAGATCCCTTCCCTGATCTGTACCTAAGCCTGGTCTGAATGGTGAGATTTGTACAACTAGAATTCAAAAACAACCTGGAGAAAAATAATTAGTTAATAGTAATTAGAATATATTTGGGTAAAGTTGCTATTTATTCTGGAAATCTACAGCTTTTGATTTTTTTCCCCTTTGCTCTGTGGACTCCTTCCTAGCCTTGTCACTCCCCTTAGGCCCCACAGTGCAGTCCTGACATCCCACCTGGGGCCTAGGTGAAACGCCCACACTCCCTGAGCAAACACTCACAGTTGCTGGGATTTGGAAGTCCTGGTTCTCACCCTCTATGTCACAGACCAAAGGGCCTCATGTCTGAGGAGGGGATTTCTGCAGTTTTAGCCAGCCATGTTCCTGGAAGCAGAGAGCTTTTGTAGTTTCAAGAGCACAAGTGTCTGTTTAGTTTGTTTAGATTCTCAAATTGACAGCCAGAGAACATGGTGGGGGGTCTCTAGATCTGCTCTCAAAAAGGCCACACCCTCTGGGCTCTTGCTCTGGTGACCCTTTGGCTTGTTCTAGGCCCCTGAGCTGAAGCTGCCTTTGTTTTTCTTGTCTCCTCTGAGGGGAGAGGAGGAAGTGCTGAATAAGTTAGGCCTCAGTTCCAAAAGTGAATGGGCACAAGCCTTCAAGAGCTTGAGTGCTTACACTCCGGAGAGTTGAATCCTCTCCTTCCAGGTAGGAATTGGGCTGCAAGATGAGGACTTGAAGATGGAAGATATTTGATAATGAGGTGAGGATTTTTTATCAGAACCAGGATTGGCTGTCAGAGAACTAGTTAAGATTTGGGAAGAAACAGAAAAAATTGAGACTTCTACAAGGTTTTGGTGATAGTTGTGGCTGAAATTTTAGGAGGCGATTTAGGATGTGGGAGAAAATCAATGGTAAGTGTTGCTTTAGATCAAAGGAGAAAGTATTATAGGGCAATAATGGCCTGAGGTGAAGAAGTATTCAGACTGTTGTGTGGCATGGAGTGAGACTGTGTCAGGGACCATTCATCGGGTATCTGTGATACTGGTAACTGGGGGACAGGATGACAGCTGAGAGCAGTGGAGCCCCTCCCTGAAGCAGTGCAGTGATATGTGATGTTTGCTGGTAGAAATCCTCAGGTCTCGGGAGTCCCATGGTTGTTCCAGACCATGGCTCTTCTTAGATGTAGGTTTGTAGAGGGCCGAAGAAGCAGAGGTTGTAAACAGTCATGCTGAATTTCCCCACGCCTTCCTTTTCTCTTACCTTTCTCTTCTCACTCCCTTTCCACTGTAGAACTTTCTCCCTGCTGCATCCTGGGCCTTAAATTCCTAGGCTGTGCAGAAGCTACAAGGTTTTTCAAACATGGCAGTGCCAGCCCAGTACCCTCTCTCCACCTTCCCCAGTTTGAGAATTTGGAAGTTCCTTCAACTCCCTGGCTTGGGATAAGGGAGACCATCGAAATAGAAGTCTCAAAGCAGACTCCCCTTTATAGTCTGCACTTCAGGATGAGGAAGGAGCATCATGCTTGGCACTTCAGTCAAGTTTTCCTTGAGAGGAAAGCTGAACTGAGCCGTCACTATGAACTCGGGGCCAGGCTAAGAATTGTCTTCTCTGTACTAGCTGAACTAGTTACTGAGAAAGTCTCATGTTGCAGAGCCTTGTCCACCTCCCCCATCTGCACCCTTTTCTTCTCCCACAGTTGTCATTGCTGCTAATGGTCAAAGGCAATTGTATGGGCCAGGTCCTCTCAGGCTACTTTCTGGATGTTATTTTTTAAATATGGGACATGCAGGTGCCTTTCCAAAGAGGCTTGGACTGGTATAAAAAACTAGAAACAAATAAGCTAATGGAAGTATGAACTCAAGAAGAAAGATGTTGGCAGTCTGTGTAACAGCTGGAAAACTTTAAGTGCCCATCTTTAGGACAAGTGAGTGAATATGAACTTGTGATATCTGCTATTTCAAAGAAATGTTCTCACCTTGGGTTGATCGTGTACAGTATGTTATAAAACTTATTGAGCTAAAGCTTTGACTTGCTTGAGTCGAGTATGAATCATTTGCTTTGGTTCCTGTGTATTTTATGATCCCCCCTGTCAGTGACTTTCCATCCCTACTCCCCCTAGTGTGAATTTATAGCATGATTGTACAAACCTCTCTGTAGAAATGGAGATTTCTTGTTATCTGAAATGTTACGCTCTAGCCAATCAATCTAGCCTAGTGTGTCTGGACTTACTTTCTTATTATATATTTAAACTTTTTTCCTCTATACTATGGATTTTGTGGCATCCTATGGTCAGGTGGAGAGGAAGCTGCCCCTTACACAACTGTACTGTAACTATTTTTCTTTTTAAGAAATTATTTTCACAGGACTGATTGTACACAGGGCTTATAATAAAATTTTAACACTGTGCTGTGAAACCACAATGGTAAATTCCCACTGATGGCTATTTCAAAGGCACCTGAAAGTGGACTGTTATGTCTATGACTTTATTTCTTGCTTCCTGAGTATATTAAACCTAATTTTTGTCCTTTCATTCTGTTTCAGCCTCCTGTATAAGACCATATTTTCTGCCCATCATACTTTGTAATAAAACTTGAATATTTATAGGTTGACTGAATAATTTCTTGTGGTGAATTTAGTTCTTCCCATTCTGCTACCATGGTCATGTTCCAGATTCATGGGCTGGGGAATTAAACTCCACCCCAGCTCATCACTATGTGATAGCCAGACTTATCACCTTTAACAAAACACAGAGCGCCTACTCTATGCCAAGGACTGTGACCCACAAGTTGCTCACAGTCTACCAGAGGAAACGCTGTCAGTGTTGTGCAATAACAGGTGTGTTCAGGCTTACTGGTAGCCCTGGGGAGTTAGTAATCACCTTTGACTGGGTGGGAGCCAGAGATGGTCAGGGGAAACCTCATTTAGACAGATACTTGAACTAGGCTTTGAAGACTGAGTTGGGATTCTGTAGAGATAGGGAAAGGCATTGAAGGCAGAAGAAACATTCAGGCACCAATCTATAAAGCAAGAAAGGGTGTGATCATATTTAGAGGAATGCAAGTTGATGTGGGTTTTTATATGGGAATTGGTGGAAAATGTGGCTAGAGAGGTAAGCAGGAGCCAGGTTAGAATCTTTTGTGCTTTGCAGAAAGATTAGACCTTACTCCTGTATGAGAATGGAAATTATACATAGAGGAAGTCATGCTCAGAATTGGATTTTAGGGAAATGAAGAAATTACCTCTGAGTGAGGGGTGAGAGGAAGTTAGTTCACCTATTATAATAGTCAAAGTGAGAAGAAGAAAAAACAAAAACAAATCCGGAACTAAGGAGAGGCAGGAAAGGAGAATAGGCTACAATTGAAAAGATTTAAGAGCCAGGATAATCCAGATTCAGTAAGCTATTGGAAGGATGATAAAGAAATGGCAACTCTCAAATCCTGTGGGTTTGGACACTAGGCTTTAATATGATAAGTAGAGTTTCCAAGCCCAAGCCACTTTCTCCAACAGTAGGATGGAGGAGTTACTGTCCCCACTGCTATCTAAGTGCAGGGAGTCCTACCTGAATACTCCTCCCACTTATTTTTATTGTCATTCTTTATTCATGTTGGGCCATTTCAAGGGAAGAAAGAAAAGCGGAATTGTGATTCATTCAGTGCCAGAATTTACGAAGTGTCTGCACTGAATGGAGCTGGAGTGACAATGGGTCTCTGAAGGGAAGTATATACTCTGAGAGTCTGTTTTATGTGGCAAAATGAGCATCTGCTAGCTCTTTTAGAACTGCTATATGGTCTGCACGTTTTATGGGAAATACAAGATTTTTTAAGGGAAAAGCTAGGAGAGTAAACTGTTTTCATCTCAGACTGGGCTATGCTGCAGTTAAAAATAGACTGAACACAAAAAATGTGGTGGTTTGCTTACATCAGCAATTTTCAACTGGTATGCCACAAGAATTTTTATTTTTCTATGAAGATTGGAGAGGTTTTATTTGTTTTATTAGTTTTTCTAATATGGTTTTTGTTGTTGATTTTAGAGAGATAGGAAGGGAGAAAGAAAGAAACAATGTGAGAGAGAAACCAGTTGCCTCCTGCATGCCACCTACCTGGGATTGAGCTCATAATCCAGGCACGTTCCCTGCCTGGAATCAAACTGATAACCTTTCTGGTCACATGGGCCAGGGCCATGAGTGCTCATAAAAGCATTATTCATGATAGTCAAAAGGTAGAAATAACCCAAATGTCCATCAACCGGTAAATAAAATGTGCTATATTCACACAATGGAATATTACTTGGTAATAAAAAGGAATGAGTACTGATACATGCTACAACATGTATGAACCCCAAAAGCAAGCTAAGTGAAAGAAGCTAGTCATAAAGACCATATATTTTAAGATTCCATTCATATAAAATGTCTAGAATAGGCAAACCCATAAAGACAGAAATAAATTGGTGATTGCCTAGGATTTGGGTAACCGGGAGAAATGGGTATAGGATTTTTTGGGGAAGTGATTAAAATGTAAAATTTTGGTGATGGTGGAGCAAATCTGTGAATATACTCAAAACTGTTGTATACTTTAAATTGGTGACTTGTACATGTGAATTATATGTTAAAGTTATTTAAAAACAATAAGTGTTCTAGGTAAAGGAATACAGTCCTGCTCTCAAATAATTTAATATCATAGCAGAGATGGACATAAACATTTTGAGACATGCATGAAAGATTATGTGAGCACACAGACTAACTAGGGCATCTGAACCCAACTAAAGAATTTGGAGATTTCTTTAGTTTTTCTTTGGTGGGAAATAATGCCTGAGCTGAATCTTGAAGGAAAACAAAAATTATCGAGGTGAAGTGAGGTAGGACACAGACTAGCGAAGACACAAGTTTGTGCTTAATACATGAATTGGGAGAAGTACTAGGAGAAATCTGGCCTTTCTTCCTTTCCTTTAAAGAAACAATTATTATTTTTTCCCCCATCACCATTTATCCCCCGTATACCCTCTTCCACTTCCACCCAGCAATCTGGTATTTCTAATCTGCAAAATACAAAGAGGCAAGTGCTGAGCCCTAATAGCTTGGATAACAAATAATAATAAAAAAACAATGCAATGTGAGTTATAGCTTAAAATTCAAAGGTGGACTCTTATTGAGGAGGTGACAGCTGAACTGGGTCTTGAATCAAAGATCTTAGCAAGACAGAAACAAAGAGATGATAAAGAACTTGTATTCAGAGTGCAGTGATTCCCTCCAACCAGAGCATAAATGTTAGGACGTGAGAACAACAAAAAGAGTAGCTCTGAGCTCTTGAGTCCTCGTTTCCAAGATGACCAAGAAAATAAGGAATAACAATTGTGCCAAAAAAGGCTGAGGCCATGTGCAGCCTATTTGTTGCACCAATTGTGCCCGATGTGTGCCCAAGGACAAGTCCATTAAGTTTGTCATTCGAAACATAGCAGAGGCTGCAGCGGTTAGAGACATTTTTGAAGTGTCTTCGATGCCTGTGTGCTTCCCAAGCTGTATATGAAACTACGTTACTATGTAAGCTGTGCCATTCACAGCAAGGTAGTCAAAAATCATTCTCGGGAAGCCCAGAAGGACCAAACACCCCCAACCCAATTTAGACCTGCCGGTGCTGTCCCACAACCTCCACCAAAGCCCATGTAAAGAGCTAAGTCCTTAAGGAGTGAAGAAAAGTTGGGGGGGGGGGGAAATAAATGGAAATTATACTTAAAAAAATAGATCTGAGATTATGGAGGTATTTGTATAATAACTAACATAAAATCCATGCTCACGTACTTTGCATCTATTATCTCATTTAGTCCTTTCAAGGAAACTGAAACCTAGGAAAATAAAGTGACTTATTTAAACTTCACACTGTCCTGATCCAACTTCACACTGACCTGCTCCTTAATAGACCGTCCTCTTTGAATTTCATTTCATCAGTATTAAAAGCCATAAGAAAAGGGTTTTTTTTTTGTTTGTTTTGTGTTTTTTCAGCAATTACCTCTTTATTTCTTCTCTATCTTCTTCTAATAGCCTCCGTTTTCTCTTTGGGGAGAGCAAAAGGAAAATGGAGATGGGAATTTAGTTTCAGAAAGCTTTTCTGATCACCTTCCCTCTTCAGAATGGCCTCTCATCTGAATCTCAAGCCCGCTCTCGCATTTAGGGGCGTCAACACCATGATCGCTCTATTTACATAAGATTGTTCTTTTAAAACTGCAAGAGCTTATTTTGTGTAACCTTGTTATGTAAAGCATGTACTAGTAGCATCCTTATTTACAAATATCGAAAAGGAAGTTCAGAGAGACCAAATGATTACTTAGGTAAATCACACTTCTGGGCAGCGATTTCTCTTCCAGCAAAATGCGGTTGTTGAAGTATACATTTCTTTGCAACAACAAAATATTTTTCATTCTGTACCTGCTCAGAGTTGGCAAGCAACTCAGAAGCAAAATTAGTTTACTAACTCAAACCTACCGCTACTAGATCATTGTGGGAAATAAAGTCCTGCGCTCCCTAGGGCAACCGAGGTGGAGGGCGTGCAGCTGCGGAACCGATTTTGAGAGCGGTGGGGACGCATTTTTAGAACGGACCGGAAAAAGGAAGTGTGTTACACCAGCGAGAGGACCCACTCGCGCTGCTGCGGGCGCGGCGCGGGGTCCGTGGAGTTTTGGCTGCTCCCGGCGGCCTAAGCCTTTGAGTCACCGGTGACAGGTGAAGGCGACCGCAGGCTCCTGACCTGCTTGTTCCGGCGGTGACTGGACTGGCATTTTAGCCGCTGCCCTTTCTCTATTCTTGCTGACCTTGGCCCAGGGTCGGAGCCAATGGCGGCTTGGGCCATTGTCAATCTGAGCAGAACCGCTGCACCCTGCTTGCGGGTTCTAGGTCCTGGGGCCCAGGCGGCTTTTCCGTGCGTCTCCCTAGGCTTTGAGCCCCATCCCCCGGGCTGTAGCCCCGCTCGGGGCCGGACGCTGCACCTCACTACCGCAGCCCCCGCTGGGCACAACAAGTGGTCCAAAGTCCGACATATCAAGGGTCCCAAGGACACTGAAAGGAGTCGCATCTTCTCCAAGCTTGCTTTGAGCATCCGCCTAGCGGTTAAAGGTGAGAATCTGACCGTCGCCCACGCTGGTCCTACTGCCCTCTCCGTGCGCAAGGCCTCATTTGTGTAGTTTGTCAGGGAGGTGGGCCAGGGCCTATCCCATCCTTGGCCCTTTTCCTAAGGACAGAGTGAATTAAAAACTTTTCTAAAATATTTCTCCTTCATATTCCATACAAAACACTGGATAAAGTATTCTAAACCGAGAACAAAGTGGTGACTTGCACTCTTCTGGGTAATGGGGTATTATAGGTCTGGAAATAATTAAATGAGATGACTTCATTCATTCTTTTCTATCTCAGAAGGAGGCCCCAACCCTGAGCTCAACAGCAACTTGGCCCACATCTTAGAGGTGTGTCGCAACAAGCACATGCCCAAGTCAACAATTGAGACAGCGCTGAAAATGGAGGTGTGTCCTCAGATTGACATTCTTGTTATTGATTAGAGCCTCTACAGGATCCATGTCTGAAAGGCCACCAAACACTCCTTAAGTCATCAGAGAGAAGGGTAGCAATACGGTTGACACCTTCAATCCAGAGCCTTTTGGTGGCTCTCCTTGGCCATTGGTTATGGGAGCACAATCAAGAATAGGATGAATAGACAATGAACAGTCATAGAACCTAGGGTTGGAACAGTCATAGAACCTAGGGTTGCTCAGCTGAGTTGTGAGGTAGCAAGAGTAAGCACAGTGTGGGGCAAGTTCTGATGTTAGATTGAGGAAGGACTTGTTTTTCTGATATTTACGCACAAAGGAGAAAAGGCAGTAGAAAGAGGGAGAGTTCAGATGATAATGATAGAGCCCAGGTGAGAGGACACCTTCTGGAACAAGTGGGAAGGATCTGAAGAAGTAATAATCATCTTAATAGCTAATAGCTGAGTGCTTACCGAAGGCCAAGCACTTTGGTAAGACAATGGAATGCATTACCTGAGTCCTTAGAACAACCTTAAGTGGAAACTGAGACAGAGAAAGACTAGGTGACTTGACCAAGTCACACAGAAATGACAGAACTGAAAACAGACTCCAGAACCTTGCTCTATCACAAATACTGCCTTCATGTTGGCCTGGTGTAGATAAGGTGGTAGAGTCGGGATTTTCCCCCACCTGATGGTGTTTTATTTCCTTTGTGCAAGAGGAAGGGAGAAGTTATCAGTTGAGAGTTCCTGGGAAGGCAGCAGGCAGGGTGCTTGGAGAAAGTGGCAAGGACTGGATGCATGGGCAAAGTGGCATGGGAGATGTGGTTGATCATTATAGTTTTTGATCAATTGTCTGAAATTTGGAGGCCATGCTACTTTCAGTGACTCTTGTGAAAAGCCATAGGTGTGCAACTTTGTGTAGCGGCGCTCAGCAGCCCAGGGGTAGCACAGGTGAATCTCATAGGATAGGATAAAGGAGGTTGACTTTTGGTTGGAGGTATAAAGGTGGGTAGGTGTGAAATTTGGCTGCGGAGAAGAGGAATCAAAGCTGGGAAAAGGCTAATTGATCATTCAGGGACCAGAGAAATAGACTCCCTTCTAGGTAAGGAGTAGTACTTCTAATTACCTTAAATGTTGGTCCTATGGGCTTCCTCTCAGAGCAGGGAGAGGAGAGACACAAAAATAAACACTTGAGAGCTTAGGCTCAAGCCCAAATAACCCATTCATGGAGTCAACTGGATGGTGGTGGTGCCTGTGGTTCTGGGCTGACATGCAGGGAGGGAATTGGGAAACAAGAAAATATGCTTATTTTGTCTTTTGCAGAAAACAAAGGACATTTATTTGTTGTATGAGGGTCGAGGCCCTGGTGGCTCTTCTCTGCTCATTGAGGCATTATCTAACAGTGGCCCCAAGTGCCATTCGGACATCAAACATATCCTGAACAAGAATGGGTAGGTGTGTGGGGAAAGTGGAGGAGCCTTTAGGTTCTAATTCTGTGCAAGGATTGTCCTTTCTGATGCTGGTTCAGATTTTATACATACTTCATCCTCAGCTGAATCTAAATGGGATAATTTAGTCTCCCTTAATGTGTTCGGTAGTAGGCAGAATCCAAAAGACTTGATAACTGTAGAAGGGACTCTTTATCCCATCTCATCTATAGCCTTATAATTGGGATCTAAATGGCATAGGAATTGATGAGCAAAGTCTTTGCATCCTCTAAAACTTAAGTCATGGCAGAAAATAGAGGGTGGGGATATATTTGGATTATTCCCTCGCCCAGTGGTGGCTGCATATTCTTCAGGAAGAGAGCTCTCCATGTCTATGTATGTTCCAGAGGCGAGGTGGGACAGAGACATGCAGTGCTGTGGAAGCTGAGCATCTAACGGCATTTGTTCTGACCCATTTCCTTTATCAGGGGAATGATGGCTGATGGAGCTCGACACTCCTTTGACAAAAAGGGGGTCATTGTGATTGGTATGAAGGACAAAGAGAAGAAAGAAGTGAATCTAGAGCGTGCCCTGGAGCTGGCGATTGAAGCAGGAGCTGAGGATGTTAACGAAACTGAAGACGAAGAGGAACAAAACATTTTTAAAGTACGTATGAAGCATTAGTGTTTGGTCGACTTCCAAGAGGGCCCTAATAGATGCATTAAGGCATGCC
Source organism: Antrozous pallidus (assembly GCA_027563665.1). Lineage (NCBI taxonomy): Eukaryota > Metazoa > Chordata > Mammalia > Chiroptera > Vespertilionidae > Antrozous > Antrozous pallidus. The sequence goes on from CM050526.1 coordinate 34,402,594, forward strand.
TCTCTCAGTTTCTTCTTTTCTGCACCTGGGGTACAGGTGAGATTAAAAGGCTTCACATATTGCACAAACATTTATTACGTGAATATTAGGTAGGACTTACTCTACCCAGGACTGGGAGAAGGATTCAGAACAGTTGAAAATGATATCTCTGCCAGTGAAGAGCTTAAAGCCTAGAGATATATTATAGTAGTTCCATTCAAGTTTTGTGACATTCTGTCTAGCTTTGTCCTGTTATCTTCTGGCTCCTCATGTCTTGACTTTGCTTTGTCCCTAGTTTATTTGTGATCCCTCTTCACTGCATCAAGTGAGGAAGAAGCTGGACTCCCTGGGCTTGTGTCCTGTGTCCTGTGCACAAGAATTCATCCCCAACACAAAGGTGCGGCTGGCTGACTCTGACCTGGAGCAGGCCGCCCACCTCATCCAGGCTCTTGGCAACCATGAGGACGTGATCCAGGTCTATGACAACATTGAGTAACCAGACTGTATGTGCCCTCCAGCTCCTTCCTAGGCAACTGGCAGCTTGTTCTGGAACACAGGCTTCTGCAGTGTCCTCTAGACTGAAGTAGGTCTGCAGCCTAGCAGGTTCAAAGGTATAAGATCTACAGCTTTGTGGACACAGGAATCTGCATAATTCTCTAGAGTCTCCTTGTCAGCTCCGCTGGTGTCTCAGAGCCCTTCTGGATGAGTCTCCCCATTCCCTCCTGATGCAGAGTGGGGCTAGTCAGCTGGTCAGACTGTGATCTCAGGAAGTTGGCCCTTCTGGTGATGGTAGGTGCTGTGAAGGTCCATATACTCTCTCTTTTTTTTTTTATAATATATTTTATTGATTTTTCACAGAGAGGAAGAGAGAGAGATAGAAAGTCAGAAACATCAATGAGAGAGAAACATCGATCAGCTGCCGCCTGCACACCCCCCGCTGGGCATGTGCCCGAAGCCACGGTACATGCCCTTTACCGGAATCGAACCTGGGACCCTTCAGTCTGCAGGCCGACGCTCTATCCACTGAGCCAAACCGGCCTCGGCAAAGGTCCATATACTCTTAAATAAGAGTGATTGATCTATGTTGCTGCATTGTTGTTGTATGGCTCATGAGTTTTCCTGGGTTTGTGTCCAGCTGTTAGGACCCTCTTGACTACCTTTCAAGTCTATAAGCCTAGTTCCATTACTCCAATCCCAAGACTGTTGTTTATGGGGGGTTTTTTGATTGACTATAGAAATGCAACTCTCTCCAGATACTCTGTGCTCTAATGCTGGTCTGATGGCCTAAACCTGTCATTCATTCATGGAACTGATGTTTATCAAACACCTACTATGTACCAGGAACTACATTTATCAAGAGCATTAGCTGTTCAACTGGTGCCCTGTGTAAGACCCTACTATAAGACATAGGACCTCAGGGGGAGCTGTCCTAGCGCAGTGCAAGCTGCTACACATGCATTCTTGTTCTCTTTGTGTGCCAGTGAGCTGAAGGCTCTGGCCCAATAAGAAATCAAGTGCCAATGATAAGAGACTCCTGCTTTGCCCATGTTCCTGTGTGCTCTGATATTTGTTAGAGTGGACCAATCAGCAGATTAGGTTACTCTCAGAAAAGGCCATACCAAGCTGGTTTAGAAAGCTGCTTGGTCCCCAGAATGCCCAATCGTAGCTCCTCTTCATCCCTAATGCCAGATGATGAGGTACTGGGAACTGGAGAGGAAATGAGAACAGAAGGCTGGATTAAAAGCCTGGCCAGGTGGGAAATAGGGCCCTTGGTGCCTTTTGCTTCTAATAGTCACTTCTGGGTGTAGAGAGTCCAGGAGTGCCAGCCACCTGTTCTGGAGCCCATCACGCATGTCAGGCCTGGACTGGCTTTGTGATCCCTGCTATTCAGCTATTTATAAGTTGTTTAAGCCAATCTGAGCTCAGATCAATTTTCCTAAAAAGTCTCAGGTAAATGAAGATGGAAAAGAACTAAAATAAAATGAGTTATAGATGATAACTTCAGCTTCTAGAAAAGACAAATTACTAATTCTTTGATGACTTAAGCATCTGAAGAGTGAAGGCTGGGGGAAGAAAAACCAATCAAATAATCCATGATCATGCCAAAGTATATGCTCTTATACCTTCTTTTCATTATCATTATACTACCTGGGATTCTTTAGTTTTTAAAAGGAGAAAACTTATCTAAATATCTGACTTAGCACATCATTAAAATATGTCCTATTTTAAAATAGGGAAACTTAAAAGTTTAAATGCTACTTCATAAATTATAATGTATTTTATTTGGTATTCACAACAAACTTAGAAAATAGTTAGGCCAATTATTTTATGCACAAATAACCTCATACCAAGCAGGTAAAAACAAGTCTAGTACTACAGTATTGATAGACCTTAGTTTACAAAATAGCTGTTTTGTAAATGTTGGTCATTTCTGAACTAAGAAAGCCCACTCTGGAAGAAAATTTGCTACTTATGTGGAATAGTGCTTTAATAGGTAGGATTTGTTAATAGGGATTCTTTAACCAATTTTCTTACATCAAGGCACACTAGATGGCTCTGCACTGACCCCTGGTGGTGCTTTAGTCTTTCCTGCAGTTAATATGGGAAAGGCGGAAATGAAACCTTACTTGAACTTGTTCTACCTCTAGATCTGGTGAAGAGAACCTTACCTATATAGATTAAATAACTATTTAACTGAATAGTTAAAGATAATATGAGTTATTCTGCTACTAGCTATTATTTCTCAAAGAATATGTCAGAGCAAATATTTACAATATAATGTTAAATGGAAAACAAAGATTCAAAACTATATGTATTGTCTGGCCCAAATTTAAATCATGTATCATACATTAAAAATGTCTTTTTAGCCCTAGCTGCTTTGGCTCAGTGGATAGAGCTACGGACTGAAGGATCCCAGGTTAGACTTCAGTCAAAGGCACATGCCTGGGTTGCAGACTTGATCCCCAGTAGGGGGCATGCAGGAGGCAACCAATCAATGATTCTCATCATTGATGTTTCTATCTCTCTCTCCCTCTCCCTTCTTCTCTGAAATTATATATATATATATATATCTTTTTTAAAAAGACTGAAAGGAATTGTACCAAAATGTCAAAACTGGTTATCTCTAGATGGTGATGTTATAACTGAGTTTTATTTTCTATAATCATTTATTACTTTCATCAGGGGAAACATTTTTTAAAAAAAAAACTAGTCACAATATTGTCCAACTAGGAAGACAGCATGTGAGAACATGGGAGTCAGGCGTCCCTTAAAGTCAGAAGAATGGGCTCTGGTCCTGGCCTGCCCTTGTCTTATCTTTGGTCACCTTATAGCTGGCTTGGGTGCATTTTCAGGCATCCTTTCAGTGGGCTGGAGGTATCTGTGATAGGCTCTCTCCATTGCTTTGACTCTTAAAAGAAGCATTCATGTGATATGTTACTGCCCCCTCCCTCTGCCAGAGGCCCTGGCTGAATGGAACAGGAGCAGTGAAGGCTCTGCCTCCACCCCACTATGAAGATTCAACTATGTGGTTGAGTTACTTTCTTTTCTGTCTCTGAAATATAGCATAGCAGTCAATAAAACATCAAACTCTAAGAGATCCCAACTTAAGACTTTTATTTGAATTCTTAGAGACTGCTCTGGAGATATTCTATAAAGAGAAATGAACCAGTAGTTCTGACAAAACAGAGTGTTACCACACTGGTCTTGACAAATCACTTTCTCTAGTCTGTCTCCAGACAGCAATTTTTTTCTCTCATTTTTTTCTTTGTCACTGCCAGAAAGGTAACATTGTTTTTTTTAAAAAGCCAACCCTTATTGAAATATCGAAATATATAACAATAAAAGTCCCATCTAATCCCATCACCTGTAATATAACTACCATTTACCTTTATTATTCTACTCATTGGAACCAATCTGCTGCAGAACAAATTCTGACTATCAGTTGCTAGAAACTTTGGATGAGAACTTCACCCTCTGCAGCTATTTCTTCAACTGTGAAACGGGGATAACTACCTATTTCATACAGTTGTTTTGAGAATTAAGTTAATATACATGGTGGAGCAAAAGTAGGTTTACAGTTGTAAGTACATGAAAAACAATTTATTCTTTATTTTTAAATATATTTTTATTGATTTCAGAGAGGAAGGGAGAAAGCGATGAGATAGAAACATCAATGATGAGAGAGAATCATCAATCAGCTGCCTCCTGCACGACCCCTACTGGGGATTGAGCCTGCAACCCGAGCATGTGCCCTTGACTGGAATCGAACTTGAGGTGCTGTGGAATACTTATTCAAGGGGAGATGGCTCTGGAGCTCAGAAGAAAGTCCAGTGTGGAAATGGTTGAAATGGCTGGGTAAAGGACAGACGATGGAAATGAAGCCCTCAAAGAAAGCAATTTCTAGAAAGGTAGAAGAAAAATCAGAAGGTTCTTTTCAGCTAGAGACGTATTAAGTAGTTGTATTGTTGTCCTCTACTACATAAGAGACTCTATTCTAACTGCTGGTGATAGGGCAGTAAACAGAACAAAATCCCTGATCCTACGTAGCAGCTTATGTTCATCATAGTTGGAGGAAAGACAAATAAGTAAATATATAATTCGGGCACTATGAACAAAAATAGCACAGAATATGAAGATCCAGAATGATGGAGGGGAAGGAGGCTATTTTAGATGAGGTGGTTAGGAACTAAGAGTTGACATTTGAGCAGCGACCTGAATGAAAGGCAGGAATAAGCCATGGGACATCCTGGGGAAGAGTGTGTCAGGCAGACCAAATGACAGGTACCTGAGGTGAAAGGGCCTGACTGAGCTTGGTAGGTTCAAGCTCTGATGAGAAGGCCATTGTGGTTAGAGGACAACAATCAAGGGAGAGTGGTAGAGATGAGGTAGGAGGAGATGATGGGGGCCAACTCCTGTTGGACCTGGAAGGCCATGACAGAGTTTTGTGTTTTTCTTAAAGTTAATTTATTTTTGTTAATCCTCACCCAAGGATAGTTTTCCATTAATTTTTAGAGAGAGTGGAAGGGAGGGCAAAGACAGAGAAACATTGACGTGAGAGACGCACCAATTGGTTGCCTCTCGCACATCCCCTGACCAGGGATTGAGTCTGCAACCAAGGTATGTGCCCTTGACCAGAATTGCATCTGGGATCTTTCAGTCCATGGGTCGATGCTCTATCCACTGAGCAAAACCAGATAGAGCAGCATTTGGTTTTTAGTCTAAGTGTGATAGAAAGCCATTGAAGGGTTGACAGCAGAGGTGTGACATGATCTGAATTACATTTTATAAGAATCTGGCTGCTATGTGGAGAATCATTTGTTGGGTGACCATAGAGGAAATAGGGAGACCAGTTAGGAGGCCAAAGCAGTGCTCTAAGAGAGAGGATGGTGGCTTGGACTGGAGTGGTAAGATGTGGTTAGGTCCAGATACATTTTGAAGTAAGAACAGATACATTTGAAACAAGAGCAGGAAGATTTGTTGAATGATTGAATATAAGGGTGTTAGAGTAAGAGTAAAATCAAGGAAGATTTTAAGAATTGGGAAAACAGAGGAGTGGGGATTTAGTGGTAAGGGGAAAAGAATCAAGAGGTCAGTGTAAAACGTTAAATTGGAGATGTGTTTTAGAGTAGGATAAGTGCTTTGATGAAGAAAGTACTAGGTGCTCTGGTATTACAAGAGAAGCTGCTGAATAGACCTTTGAATATAGACCATGAAATGGATGTTAGATTTCTACTGGTATAAATGTGTCTTTTAAAAAACATTTATCTCAGATGAATAAAATAAAGGGTAAGATCTGAGCCTCAAACTGGCAGATTATGACCTCCAGCAAAAGACTATTTCACTCTCAACAGAGTGATATCCCCAAAGGGGTTTGGGTTTTATTCTGGGTTAAAAGAGATTCTTAATGGGCAAAAAAAAAAAAAAAAATCTTAGATAATACAATGGTGTGTGGCCTTCAAAGCTCAACCCTACCTAACAAAATCTTATTTCTTAATAGTTTCTCTCATCAGGAAGAATTTAAATGTAATTAACTTGGAGGGTGATAACAATAATAATAATAATAACACCACGATTGAAAAACACTGGCCTAGTGCAAAAACATAGCCTTTAGGTGTCAGATAGTCCTTTTATGAATCCTGACTCTATCATACGTACATGGTACTTAAGTTCTCTGAGTTTTATTTTCATAATTTAGATGCAAATAGTATTGTTGACTTCAGAATATTTAGGGCCCAGCCAGGGTGGCTCAGTGGTTGAGCACTGACATATGAATCAGGAGGTCACAGTTCAGTTCAACTCCCGGTCAGGGCACATACCGGGTTGCAGGCTCAATCCCTAGTGTGGAGCATGCAAGAGACAGCCAATCAGTGATTCTCTCTCATCTCTATCTCTCCCTCTCCTTTCCTCTCTGAAATAAAACAAAAAAAAATTTAAAAATAATTATTAGGAAGACGAAATGAGAGGACATTCCTGGCCTATGGTAAATGACTGATAATACCAATTTTCTTTTCCCTGTACTCTATTTCTTCCCAGAAAAATAAAAGATTATTATGGTTAAGGAACTACAATAAACTGGATAGGGATCTATTCAACAGGGAAAATGATAGACTTAGGTAATTGTGGTGGGCTTGGAATCTGCACACCTGGTGTACGAAATGTTACACAATAGGGGTTTGGGGAAATTAATTATGGTCAATCTCTATTTTGAAATATCCAGCCAATACAGTTGTTTTGGAACAATATTCTGTGGCACGGAAAACACTTATAATGTAAGCACACCACAAGCCATTTTTGTCAAATGTTGTATATTTAGGTAGGAAAGATACAATTATCTCTGAGCTTGTATTGCTTTATAACCAGAAAAGTTTGTCTTCCCTCCCCTCCACCCCCAAAAGAACCATTTGGCTTTGCCACTTACTGGTTTCAGCCCTGGCCAGCGGCGGAACTCCCAGATTTCCGAGGACCCACATTCTAGCACTATCCCATTCTCTCGGAGGGTGTAGCCCCGGAGGTATGGGAGCCAAGGAAAGGCAGGCAGTACTGAGGCCGCCCCTGCCTCCAGGCAAGCGTTAGTGTCTGGACGGGAGGACTTGTCAGGGGATCGCGTGGAAGTGGACACGCCGGGAAGCGCTTAGAGCCAGAACCCTCCTCGCTTATTACGCACCGTGTGGGCACAAGGAGGAAGGGGCCGGACACTAGTCTCGGGAACGCTGAGAGCGAGGAAGGCGGAAGGCCTGGGGACACATCCAGCGGCTTTCCCAAACTCCAGCCCTAAAGTAACCTACCAGGAGTCGCGCCAGCTCGCGCGCCCGGGAGCCTCGGGCGACTGACGCGAGGTGGGGATGTGGGCGGAGCACGAGCTGTGATTGGAGCAAACTACACCTCCCGGGGAGAGAGGGCGGGTGAGCTAGCAAGGGATGCGCAGAGGCGGGTGCTCAGAGTCGTCTACGTGATTGGCTAGTAGCGGAATGAACCGGGTGCTGTTTAGATGATTGGCAGGCGGTAGATAGCTCTCGGAAACCTCCTTGGCTTCGCCCATTGGCATCCTGTGAGAGTAGGCGGGATTGGTTCTTCGTGTGATGCTGGTGATTAGCTGGCGGCTGAGAGGGTGTCGGGAAGAGAGAGGTGGGGGGGCAGTGGCCGCGGGGGTGGGGGCAGTGACTTCGTCCTTCTTATTGGCTGTTGAAGTGAGTGGGGGTGGTACGAAGGCCCCGCGACTGCCTAGGATTGGCGAGCGCTGGGGTGAGTGACAGGCAAGGGGGCGAGCTGCGCGACCAGCGGTTTGTTTTTCGGAGCGTTCCTGAGGTGGAGAACGGTGGCCGGACGGAACGACTGCTGGACTGAGGGGCTAGCAGGCGGGCGGGCCGAGCGGCGCAGCCGAGGCCGGGCTGGGCCAAGCCGAGGAGCGCCGGGAATGTAGCGAGCCACCCTGCCCATGCCACAGCGCCCGGCCGCGGCCGGAGCCGGAGCCGGAGCCTGGGGAGGCGGCGGGGGCCCCGAGCGCAGCCCGCGCCCCCCGCCCGCAGCCAGGCCCGCTGCCGTCCCCGCCGCCCGGGCCCCCGGCATGCAGCTCCGGCTGCGGAGGTGACACTCGGGCCCGACCAGCCGCCGCAGCCATCGCCACCATGGGTGAGTGTCGCCACCGCCCCGGCCTGTGCCCGCGCTACTTCGCGTCGCTCCGCCCCAAGATGAGTGAGGGGAGGAGGACCCTGGGCCGCCGCCTGACAGGCATGGACAGCCCGCCCGGCCGGGGCTGCGAACTGCCGGAGCCCGCCCGCCCGGCTTGCGGCTCCGCGGTCGGGGGGAGGAGGGATCTGGCTCCCCCGGCCAGCCCGGGCGGCCCCGGCCGGCGGAACACACTCCGCAGCCTCCTTCCGGGCTGCGCGGCGGGCGCATCCCGAGGAAGCAGTGGCGGGATGGGGGCCCGTGCTCGGCGGGGCAGCCCGCTCGGGCCCGAGCGAGCCGAACCGCGAGCCCGAGGGCGGGGGAGCAAGAGCGCAGTGTGGGGCCCGGGCTGGAGGCTGGTGCAGGCCCAGCTGCTGTTGTGTCTTTTCCTTGATTTGCTTTTTTTTTTTTTTTTCCTGCCTGTGTCATTTCCTTCCCTTTGCTCACACTGGCCGGTCTGTGAGAGTTCCCGGGGATTGCTCTCGAGCCCTGTGCGCGCCCCAGCGCAGGGGGGAGGGTGTATGGGGAGATAGGCTGGGAGGTGATTACAGCGGCAATCACTGCTATCTACTGCGCGGTTAAAAAATGCTAGCTGCACGCAGATTGCTTGCTGGATGTTGGGAATTGGTCGGGGGCTGCCAGTTATAATTCACGTCCTACTTTTTGAACAACCCGGTTGCAGTGTTCCGCATCATTATTTTTATCTTACGATATCCCTGGAATTATATAACTTTTGAGAGAAGCATTCGCTGCACAAAAGAATCTATGAAATTATTTCCCTTTTATCAATATTTGCAATTTCTTTTGTGAAGATGTAATCAAAGAAGAGCTTTTAATTCCTTCCACACAGCATTTGAACCGAGTTATATTTCATGTCCTTTTTGATAACTTAGCAAAGAACTATGGGACTAGATCAAGAAGCAAATATTTTAGATGTACTTTGCTTGTCTTGTTGGACCAGTTATTGTAATACTGTTCTGTGCAATCACAAGTTTTTGAAAGTTTTGGTATTGTCCTAAATAGTCAAGGAGTAAATTTCAATGAGAGAATCTTTTGCAAAGCCATTCACTGCATCTGTGAAGTGCCCCATGTGAAGAGGGAACATTAATGTTTGCTTTGCCCCATAGCATGGTCAAGTCATTTTCATAGGAGGTTAAGTGTATGCTGTGTCACATTGGGCAAATACTCTACAGTGGCCTGTCTTTACACTCTGACTTTGAATGAATTGCCTTGTTCTGTTCCAGGCTGCCCCTCATACAGTAAGGAATGGGTTTGCTCGATTGGGGACTTACTGTTTCCTTCCCATGCTTTACTTCAGAAGTGCTTGCTCTTCTGGGGAAATTCTCCTGTGACAATAAGCAGAAAAGGAATCCAGTAAGGCCTGGTATTTAAATACATAAGTCAAAAAAATACTTATTGAACATTTACTGTAAATGGAGCACATAATTCTTCTTGTCCTCCTTAGGCTTCAGATATTTAACTTGTGCTCTGGGATTTGATGATTGCATTAATTCTTTGATTTGTGAACCTATATTTGTGATAGTCTTCCTAATAAGTCTTTGGAGGCAGTCTTAAGTCCCAAAGGGGAGTGTGAAATACTTGAGGGTGTGCAGACCTCCTACTCCCCACTTTCTTAACTGCTAAACTAGTTTGAGTACCCAAGTGTGTTGGCTTTTTTTCATTGTCTAACATAAAAATATATGTCAGCTTTGGCTGGTATGCTCAATGATTAAGACATCAGCTAGCACATCAAAAGGTCTCAGTTCGATTCCCAGACCAGGGCATGTACCTGGTCCCCATAAGGGTGCATGCGTGAGGCAACCAATAGAGGTGTCTCTCACTCTTTCCCCCTCCCTCACTTCCACTCTCTTTAAAAATCAATGGGAAAAATATCCTCAGGTGAAGATTACTAGTAACAAAAACAAAATAGTTGTCAGCCTGTTTTCACATTTCAAACCATTTTCAAAAGTTTATTTTAAGTGTGTGGATCTATAGAGGTGCTAGTGATAGGGAGGAAAGGAACTATATAGGTGGAGTCTGGAGGCACCTCCCTCTCTCTCCTCCCCCCCCCCCCCCCAAAAAAAGGAGGAAGGTGAAAGGATTGAGAAGTATGGATTGGTAGTTACAAAATAGTCATGGGGATGTAAAGTACAGCATAGGAAACTTAATATTATTGTAATAACTATGTATGGTACCAGACAGGGAATATTGGGGGGAACACTTCTTAAAGTATATGATTATCTAACCATTATGCTATACACCTGAAACAAAACAATGTTGAATATTAACTGTAATTGAAAAAAAATTTAATTTTAAAAAGAAAAAAGGACCAGGATCTCAGTGTTTTCTCATTTGTCCCAGTATCAGTTTTACTTGAAGAAACCAAAACAGTGAAGAGGGAATTAACTCGCCTGGTGGCTACAGTATATTATTAGTCAAGGTGGTTTAAGAACCACTGCCTGGCTTTCTTCAGCCTTATACCATTCTCTTTCCTTTTTATGGATAACCTTGACTTGAGAGCTGATATTGAATTCTCCCAGAACCTGGCTCTTTAATTTGCTTTGTAAAGGGTTTAGTAAGGATACATACACACTCACACATACACTGGCTCTCTTTTAAATACTAGTTTCCTTTTTGGTAATATTAATGCTGAAAATTCAAATTCCCAGACTTCTTGGTTTACTTTAGTTAGTTGCTATATTTCTTAATAAACTCAAGGGTTGATATGAGAGAAACATAGACTTATTAATATTTTCATTACACTCATTAAACTTGAGCCCAGTGAGGAAAGGACTAAAGCTAATTTGAGTCCCTGCAGGTTCTTTGACCAACAGTCATATTTTCCTGAGCTGTTCTAAACCCCAGATTCAAGTCTGTTTAACAACTTGGGTTGCTAATAAAAATGTCAGATTTTATATTGGCTGTTAGCCCCAGTAAATTTCTAGTGGAAACTATACTTATCCCTTAAATAATAGGAAATATATGTTTTTTTTTTGCTTTGATACTATGTACTTATGTTTAAAAATTGGGATTGACTGGTCATATTCTGTTGGTCATGCTAGAATTCTCTCCTAGTTTTTAGTAATTTAATGGCAAATTTTGTTACTAATGCCTGAAATTAATTCAGACATTATTTGTACTTTTAAATAAATGCAATCTGAAACTTAGTAGGAAGTATTACTGAAAAATATGTAACAACTTGGAAATGTTACAGTAAACTAATGAACTGAGTCTAGTATTAAGGATCGTGTGGTTCTGGTTTGATAACTTGGTTTGAAGTCAGAATCAATACAATTTATAGACAACTTGGAAACTCCCAGTTTGACCAGTCTTAATTCAGTTTGACTAAAATCTGACCACATATGCAGCCTCTGAATAGTTAGCAACTTTTCTTTGAAAGTGGGATCGAGATATAAGAAATCGATATGGCAATGTTACAACTAGATTTCTGATATTTTATTTTTTAAATATATTTTTATTGATTTCAGAGAGGAAGGGAGAGGGAGAGAGAGATAGAAATATCAGTGATGAGGGAGAATCATTGATTGGCTGCCTCCTGAGAATTGAGTCCACAACCTGGGCTTTTGCCCTTGACTGAAATTAAACCTGGGACCCTTCAGTCCGAGGCTCTACCCACTAAGCAAAACCGGCTAGGGGTAGATTTCAGGTATTTTTTTTAAAAAATGACAGCTACGCCGAACCTGTTTGGCTCAGTGGATAGAGCTTCGGCCTCTGGACTGAAAGGTCCCAGGTTCGATTCTGGTCAAGGGCATGTACCTTGGCTGCGGGCACATCCCCAGTAGGAGGTGTGCAAGAGGCAGCTGATCGATGTTTCTCTCCCATCGATGTTTCTGACTTTCTATCCCTCTCCCTTCCTGTCTGTGAAAAATCAATAAAATATATTTAAACAACAGCTGCATTTTAAAACAGAATTTTAGCCATTTGTAAAAAGTAAATATCTGTCCAGCTGAATAACACTTAGGAAATAAAAGCATAAGAAACAGTTTTCTTGGTTGTGTATAAGCTATCTAGTTATTCTTTGTCCATTTATTGTCATTTATATGTCAGATGAAGAGTTAGGCCCTGTACCTGAATTGATTATGTCCTTAAGAAGTTATTGTTAGGCATAGTAAATCAGAAACATGTAAACAAATAAGTGTAATGAGGTGTTGTAGGTTGTATTTTGTCAAACTGTAAAGGTACACTGGAAGGGGAGAGATCAATACTGTAGTTTTGGGATTGACATACATAATCCTATAGTCAGACCTTTAGGTTAATTTCATTAAACATTAAAATATGTAGTGGTGAAATATTGATTCTTATAAGGAAGCAGTGGCTTACTTTGTAATACATATTTTTACATTTTGAGCCACCAACTAATATGAAGGGCTCTTATATACAAGAAACAGAAAAATAAATACCAGAATTTGACTTTAAGATCTAGCAAAAGTTCAACCACATCCTTGAAGGAAGAAAGTTCATAGTGAATTGAGGATTGGGCTGTTTTTGCTTATACTTAAATATAAAATGATGTTTGCCTAGGTATGGACAGGGTGGAGACAGTGGGAATATGTGAAATATGTAGAATAAGACAGTAAAGTCTGACTCAGAGTCTGAAGTTCAGGATCTCCTGGGTGAGCATTGTGATCAGATGATCTGGCACAGTAGGGTAGAGCGTTGACAAGATGAAAAAATAACATCACTAGGGACAACAATGTTTACCAAGGATATGGTTCTTCTAGAAACTTTTCTGGGTTTTTAGCCAAGACAATTCATAAATGGGAGTGCCTTAAGACCCAGCTTGTAAGTAGAGAAGCAGTAGTTGGGTCTGGAAGTGACTTCTTGATGGAGCTAAAATAGAGGAGTGTGTTGCCTGGTAGCCCCCATATCATAGGTCAGGGCATCTGGGAGAAGTGTATGCCATCGGCTAATTGTATATAGCTGTCTGCTTGAGATTGCCTGAGAGATTCCACAGTTCAAGCCTTGTTTCATAAATCCCTTTTCTATTTTCTATGAATACTCTTCCCCTCTAGATTCTTAACTTCTTAATCTCTAGAATCAGCTTCTCTGCTGCTTCCTGGTAGCTTTTAAGTGTGTCAGATCACCCCATCCTCAGGAAATCTTTTCTGGGTTATAGCACACTATTACCTGCTTCAACTTGTTCACATGTAAAGTTCAGAAATGAATTAATTGTTGACTTCCACTACTTACAATTTTCTTTTAATCTCCAGCTTCTTGATTCCCTTTAAAATTTGTTTCTGCCTCTACTACTCTACTGGATCTGCCTACTTTACATCTGCCACTGCCCTTTTTTGTTCTTGACTTCTGTGCTGTCCCTATTTGTTTTTTCCAATCTTGTTAAAGGGTTTTTCGCTAGCATACCTTCTTCCTCCTCTCCTCTATAAGGATTACAATGCATTGAGAATTAGTCTCTTTTCTTCCCCTCTATCTCTCACTTGCTTTTATGTCCTTTCTCCTCCTCAGTTCATTTTTTAAACTCTACTTTATAACTTGAGCAGCTTACTTTTCTGAATGAATCTTTTTTTTCTGTTAATAATTGTGTAAAAACCTGTATAACCTGTTGCTACTTACACTGTAAAAAAATTTTTTTACCCATGTGTGTTTATGTACTATGGTTTATATACTGTCTGATTCAGTCTCTATTTGTATAACCTCGTATTTGTGTGTTGTTTATTCTTTTATCCCTGGAATTTGAATACCTTGAAGTATCTGTCAAAATTAATGTATATTATGTTATACATCAACCATTATACTCAGTAAATGGTTATTATAAATAAAAATTAAGGAATAAAATTAAGTATTAGGGTAGATTAAGTGGCCTTAGTCTTTTTCCATTGATGATAATACTAGCCAGCATTTTTTATAGCATTACTAAGAGTTAGGTAACATGAGGGATAATTGTAAGTTTGTTTGTTTTCTTTTAACTCTTACAGCAGCTCTGTGAAATGATGTTTTATGTTCTCCATTTTACAGATGAGGAAATTGAGGTTTAGGGTAAATAAGTGATTTGTTCAAGCCTGCTTAAACCCAGGTCTTTCCGACTCCAAAGTTCATTGACTTCTGTACTCTAAGAAAGCTGCTATTTGTTTTCAGAAGTTTTGTTTGTTTTTATTTTTTAAGGAATTCCATATTGGAATGATAATTCAGTTAAAATCTCACTCTAAGAAGAAATGCTTAAAGGTGCCACTTGATTTACTTCCTGTCTTTATCCATGCTCTCCGTTTGAAGTATCAGTTTAAAACCCTGTCTGCCTCTAGCAATATATTCGACTTTGACACAAAATCAGATTCCACCTGTCCAGAGTGGCTCCGTGGTTGAGTGTTGACCTATATATAATCCAGGAAGTCATAGTTGGATTCCCCGTTGGGGCATATGTGATTCTGATCCCCATTGTGGGGCATAGAAAGGCAGGCGATCAACTATTCTCTTTCATCATTGATCTTTCTCTCTCTCTCACTCTCTCTCTCTCTCCGCCCCTCCCTCTCCCTCTCCCTTCCTCTCTGCCATCAATAAAAATATATATTTTAAAATAATTAGATTCTATAACCCTGTTTCACTTGTGTCATTTGTTCTGGATTTCAAGAGCTAGTGCATACCATCCCTCTAGAGTCCAGTATATTCTCAACACTGGAACTACCAAGCAAGTTTATCCATTAAGTAATGTGAGGAATTGGTTAGCTTCCTGGAATAGAATTTATCAACCTGATAAACCAGCTCTTATAATAACATCATCTTATATAGACTAAAAATGACTTACGAAGTCTATTTGTCATGGATTTAATTTAAAAAGCATGTGTGTGTATTTACGTCCATTTTTGTTCAATATCTAAGTTGAGACAACTGAAATTCTCAATTCAAAGTGTGGTTACCTTGATACAGAAAACTCCATGCATTCTGTTGCTAGAAATATTGTTGGATACCCCTATGAAAACACCTACATAGTCATAATCCTCCTTATATTGATCACAATTTACTGTTACAGTTGGCCCAATTTTATACATCTTTAATAATATATAAGCCAATTTAATGTATAAGCCTAT
Organism: Antrozous pallidus; assembly: GCA_027563665.1. Classification (NCBI taxonomy): domain Eukaryota; kingdom Metazoa; phylum Chordata; class Mammalia; order Chiroptera; family Vespertilionidae; genus Antrozous; species Antrozous pallidus. The sequence goes on from CM050526.1 coordinate 34,417,800, forward strand.
ATATATGCCAAACTTCCTAGCCTATATGTTATTATCTAGTTTTTAAATCTTGATTGGGAGATTAAAAAACAAAATAAACACATATCCAAGCAGTTCCCTTGTTAGACGGAGCCTATAGAAATAGAAAGTTGTTAGAAAATGAGATAATTGATGGGATATATGTGTTTTAATTTTGAGAAATGTCTTTCTGTTAATACCAGCTTCCTTCTCACCTCATTCTTTATCCCATTTACCTCATTCTTTTTTTAAAATTTAATCTTTATTGTTCAGTTTATTAATTACATTGTTCCCCCTTTTTTCCCCTATAGCTCCCCTCCACCTGGTACCCATCCCATCCTCCCCCTCATCTTCCCCCCACTGTCCTCTCCCATAAGTACATGATTTTTGTCCAGTCTCTTGCTGCACCTCCCACATCCCTTTTCTCCCCAAGAATTGTCAATCCATTCCCTCTCTATGCCCATGATTCTGTTATATTCACCAGTTCATCCTGTTCATCAGATTTTTTAAAAATATATATTTTTTATTGATTTTTTACAGAGAGGACAGGAGAGAGTCAGAAACATCGATGAGAAACATTCATCAGCCACTTCCTATACACCCCCTACTGGGGATGCGCCCAAATCCAAGGCACATGCCCCTGACCGGAATCGAACCTGGGACCCTTCAGTCCACAGGCCGACACTCTATCCACTGAGCCAAACCAGGCAGGGCCAGATTTTTAATTCACTTGATTTTTAGATTTATCTGTTGATAGATGTGTATTTGTTGTTCATAATTTTTACTTTTACCTTTTTCTTCTTCCTCTTCTTAAAGAATATTTTTCAGCATTTCATATAATATTGGTTTGGTGGTGATGAACTCCTTTAGCTTTTTCTTAGCTGTGAAGCACTTTATCTGACCTTCAATTCTGAATGATAGCTTTGCTGGGTAGAGTAATCTTGGTTGTAGGTTCTTGCTATTCATCACTTTGAATATTTCTTGGCACTCCCGTCTGGCCTGTATAGTTTTTGTTGAGAAATCCGCTGACATTCGTATGGGTGCTCCCTTATAGGTAATTAACTGTTTTTCTCTTGCTGCTTTTAATATTCTCTCTTTGTCTTTTGCTCTTGGCATTTTAATTATGATGTGCCTTGGTGTGGTCCTCTTTGGATTCCTATAGTTTGGAGTTCAGTGCGCTTCTTGGACTTTTTAGTCAATTTCTTTCACCAGGTGTGGGAAGTTTTCGGTCACTGTTTCTTCAAATGGGTTTTCATTATCTTGCTCTCTCTCTTTTTCTGGCACCCCTATAATTTGGATGTTGGTATGCTTGAGGTTGTCCCAGAGGCCCCTTACACTATCTTCAATTTTTTGGATTCTTTTGATTTCTTGCTTTTTCAGCTGAGTGGATTTTGCCTCTTTGTATTTCAAATCTTTGACTTGGTTCTTGCGGTTCTCTAGATTGCTTTTAGGTCTTTGTATAATATTTTTTATTTCAGTCAGTGTATGATTAATTTCTAGTTGGTCCTTTTTCATATCCTCATAGGTCTCATTCATTTCCTCGTAGGTCTTGTTCATTTCCTTGTAGGTCTCGGCCTTTTCTAGAAGCCTCTTGAAAAACCTTATAACCGTGGTTTTGAACTCTATGTCCAGTCGTTTTTTTCCCTCCATTTCTTTCACATCTGATTTCTTTCCATGTCTCTGCATGGTGGCTGCTTTCCTGAGTTGGTCGATTAGCTTTGTGTGGTAGATGTCCTCTAAGGGACAGTGGCTCAGCCTTCCCAGTTACCTGAGGTGGATACTCTTGCTGCAGCCCTTTATGGGTTGCACAGTCTTGTTGAAGTTAAGCCTAGATTATTGTTGTTAGCACTAGGAGGGTTTGATCTCCAGGCCAATTGGCTGTGAGGGTCACCTGTGCTCAGGTTGGATGCGCAGAGTCTCCGGGCTGAGCAGGCAGCATCAGCTCCGCCCTATGCGGCATCTGACTCTCTGTGCTGGGTGGTAATGGCTGCAAGCACCTCTGAGAGAAAGCTGCTGCCAAGCTCTAACCACTGCCGTACAATTAAGCCTCTCCCCAAATGAGTCTGCACACCCAAAGTCTCACCCAGGGTTGTCCGGTGGTTTCCCAAACGAGAGAACAAGTCAGGAGTCCTCTCTGCATGCTCGCGCAACTCTGCTGTTCCCAAGTTTACATGCACTCTCCACAAGCTCGTCTTCTCCACAAGCTTGCAGACCTTTGCAGCACCCGAGTTTCAGCGTGCTTCCCTACTGTCCATTTTCACCCCGTATGAGTGTGGGTTCCCCAGACCTCGCCCGGGACTGGAAAATCAGTGCAGTGGGACGTCTTTGTCTTTGCAGCCACCCACCCTCTCCGCTCGCTCGCACACGCACAGGGCTCCAAACCTCTGACTCCGCGCATATCTTCAACGCTGCCCTCCGCCGCTCCTCTGAGTCACAGTGTCCTATCTTTACTTTTATTTGTGGAATTTTCACTCAGCCAGCTTTCTGGTGATTCTGGATGATGTTTGTTCTGTCATTAAGTTGTAGTTTTGAAATTGCTGTGTGGGGCAGCAAAATAGGTGTTTCCTATGCCACCATCTTGGTTCCTCTCCCCATTTACCTCATTCTTTTGGTACAATTGTATCACTCTCATGCATATTTTTAAAAATATGTATATTTTGAAGTGGAATTAGATGGGAAGCTACTCATGTTTTTCCTGCAAGTTTTTTCTTTTTTCTTTATTGCTTTTAGAGGGAGGAAGAAGCTGGGGAGAGAGAGAAATATCAATTTTTTTGTTGTTCCATTTATTTATGCATTTGTTGATTGATTCATGTATGTAATCTGACCTGGATCAAACCCACAACTTGAGTATATTGGTAAGACACTAACCTACTGAGCTACCCAGGCCAGCCAAGGCCTCACATCTAATGTTACTGTTCTAAGCACACAAAAACTTCTTCAAGGGCATCCTGCTCTGCGATCATGTAGGACACCTGAGCAGATTTGGTCTAGGAAGAAGGGAGGGCCGAGTGCAGTTTTATTTCCTGTACTTCATGCTGTTCTTTCCTTCCCACCAGGTATTAGAATATTTCCAAGGGACAGTGATAAAGGGCAGAAGATAGGCCCTGCCTTTGGGTGGAGTCTTCTGTTCTTGATTCTTTTAAGGTGTGCCCCAAGTCCCCAGGTGACAAGTGAGTCACAAAGCAAGTATAACAACTCTATTCCTCATGTTCCTTTCCAGATTAACAGATTTATTTATTTTTAACTCTCAAATGCTATTGAAGTGGACAAGGAGAATTTTGTATAACATGGAATTTGGCTAGTTTGGATTCTAGAATTTGGCCAGTTGTCTTAAGTACATGAGAACTCATAGTACTTTATGCTCTTTCAAGAAAAGGGGTTTACAAGTAATGCCAGTAAAAAAGAAACAACTGCATTGCTTGGTCAGTTAGGGAAGAAACACAATAGAACTGCCTTTTGACTTCCCTATGGGAAGCAGAAGGCCTATAAACTTGTGATGGGTTAGGAGGAAGGCATTCAAAGGCTAGGCTTATAAGACAACTTCTATTCAGAGTTACTACCTGAGATCCTTGTTTGGTACCTTTTAAAATGTGCTTTCCTGCATATGATGCTTGAAGAATAAGTTTGTGACTAACTGTTCCATAATCAGTTCTCCATGAATTCATTTTTTCACGCAGTACCCTATTACACTGTGCCACGTTGTCCTTCAGTTCTCCAACTTTTCATCTATTTTTCCTGGTAAGTTTCTGTGACATTGGAAGAATTGGTGTTTGAGCACCTCCCTTGCCTCCAGTGAATTGGTAAATGTTGCTGCCTGCAATCTGATTAGAGAACTGTTAAGAATTCATTAAAATTCAAACTGCCATCGTCTTGCCTCAGTTACTTACTTTTCAGAGAGACTTTAGAGAGGAATGTATATAATTATAGTTACAGAACCTGTTGTTTTACCTGGGCAGAACTCTCTGAGTATTAGTCATATAATTTGTGAAAGTACTTTGCTGGTCTGTATTAAAGTATCTTAACCCATGTGCTCTTTTTTATTGTAGATGAACAAGAGGCATTGAACTCAATCATGAAGGATCTGGTGGCCCTCCAGATGAGCCGGCGTCCCCGGGTGCCTGCATATGAGACCATGAAGAACAAAGACACGGGTCATCCAAATAGGCAGGTATGTATGGCCCTGGTAGACTTAACGAAAATTGTTCGAGAGGAGTTTTCAAATAGGAAATATTTGAGAAGCCAAGAATATATACTTTTAAATGGTATATATTTTCACCACTTAAAAGATGGTGAAAAGAAACAGTGGTTGAGCATCAACCTTTGAACCAGGAGGTCATGGTTCGATGCCCAGAGTCACATGCCTGGCTTTTAAGATTGATCCCTAGTAGGGTCGTGCAGGAAGCAGCCCATCAATGATTCTCTCTCATCATTGATGCTCCTCTTTCTCTTTCCCTCTCTCATCCTCTGAAATCAATAAAAGTATATTAAAAAAAAAAAAAAGATTGTGAAAAGAATCACCATTTGGAATCCCAAAGCCTTGTGCATCTAACTTTGTGTATAGTGTTTCATTTGCAGAGAATGAGGATAATTCTTTTACTTATTATGGGGACAGTATTTATATAACTTTTCTGGTTTTTTGGCCAATATTTTATCCAGATTTATAATCCCTAACTCAGAAGACAACTTTATAGTATATACTCAGGAAAATTTAATTAATTTTAGTATTAGCTTATATAAAATATAATTAGGAAGAGAATTTTATTTAATAAAATGTTACGTAATATATTCTAAAGGTAATAATGAATGAGTGATTTTACTTTTGTTTACAGTTATTTTCTTTTATTTAACTCAGATAGTTGAGAATGCCTATTTTATTAAGAGTTGTATGGTTCTTTAGGAAAACAGTTTTTATTTTTGTTAACATTTAAACTTACGTGCCGAGAACCTTGTCATGTGCAGGGTCATTTACTTCCTTGTTTCCTTGGTACTTTGGCCTGCAGGAAGGAATGAATGATGGGGAACTTTCTTCCCTAGTGGGTGTCTAGCACTATATTAGATGGCGGTATTTGGTGTGTTTGATGAAAACTTGTCCATGACATCCTCCCTTGTGGATCTCTTCATTATCAGCCAACTTCTCTCCTCATTTGCACCTTGTCTGCCAATTCTTCAGAAGTGCCCTTGGCTTCGAGAGAAAGTATGATGCTCTTGAGGTTTTTCTGTCTGAGGTCTGCTAGATATGGCCTCCTGGAGATTTTTCTTGTCTTTAGTAAAACTGGGGACCCTGAGTACCTTTTGTTTCATTTTAATAAAAGGATTAGTTTAGAAAGTTGTTTTTATTTTTGTGGTTACCTTACGGAACTACGGGAACAACAGAATAGGGCCCGTTTTTGTACTATTTTCAAATGTTAGTCTTAATTGTGTGGGTTCTCCATTGCTATAATTCACTTCTATTCAAAGCTGCTTTTGGAAGGAGCATTTTACCAGAAGTGAGTCCCCTCCCCCAGGCTTGAGCCTAATGACCTCACTTTCCTTCCTGTCTTCCTATGTGGAGTATGCTTGCTAACTCTGCTCTAGTCAGCTGATCTTTCTCCAGACTGGACTATTAGCCTGTATATCAGTTTTGTGAAAAGGAGAAGCCTTCTTGAGTTAGAAGGCCCAAAAGGACCAGGCTGGGAAGAGAAGAGGTAGTGTGGACCCTGATTGATCCTTGAGGGACATTTACCTTTGAGGGATTCTGCTTATAGCTAAAAGCCATAATAAGAAAAGTCCTGATTATTGTGCCGACTGCTGTTATTGGAGTGAAGTCAGTAGTTATGAAGGTAGAAGGCTGTGAAAAATATTGACTACTGGTTAGGAAGTAATCTTGGCAAGAGGTACTGGCTATTTGGATTCATAATTTACTTGAATATCATCAAACTTTTTCACTTTCATAGAGGAGGATACAAGCTATTAATTTCAGGTTTTTTTGTTTTTAAAGAAAAAAAAATAATAGCAGTAGCTCAGCCTTTATGAACAGCCTCACAGTAACAACAAGCTTATGTACAGGGGCCAGTGAGACAAATTTTTGGTAAGGAACCAAATTACCTGTTAAAATTAAAATATGCGTTTGAACCTGATACTAGTGCTGCATGAGTACGGAGTTTATTTCCCACACAAATCGTGCATTTGTAGGGAGTACTGGTTACTTGTTACCTATGTTCAGTGCTTCTCATCACCATTCCTTACAATAATATTATTCATAAGCAGACTCTATCAGTGCTGTTCAATAAAATTTCAGTAATGATAGGAATGTTCTGTATTTGTGCTGTTCAATGTAGTAGCCACTACCACACATAGCTAAAGAGCAACTGAGAAACTGAATTTTAAATTTTATTTAATTTTAATAATATAATATATAATATTAATTTATAATTATAAATTAATACAAATTATTAATTTTAATAATAGAATATGTAATATAATATTTGATTTTAATAATTATAATATATAAAGTTGTGCTGTCCAAGATAATAGCCACACGTGACTATTATCTTGGACAGCACAATTTTATATATTATATAAGGGACTACTGATTTGTTGGGCAAGAAATTCAGTACATGCTTGGAGATGTTTAGTGATTCATTGACATTCATTTCTTCACACAGGTCATAAGCTTGTGAAGCAGTGGAACAAACATGGCCACTTAAAAATTGAAGCGCAAAGTGTTATGCTAATATGGGGGAAAAGGCAATGATAGTTTTTTCCTTTAATAAAGTCAAGGCTGTAGAATAGTCTCTCCTGAGAAGTCTAGTAGATGTTTAACATTTGACCAGGAGAAATATTCTTCAGCAAAATCCTGAAAGCAGGAAGAGGGAGGAAGTCTGAGTGAGTGCATTTCTAGGAAGGATGGAGCGAGATGGGGGTAGAGGGAACGTTTTAGGGGGGAGAGGTATTTACAGCTTGGTGTAATGAAAAGACCTACCTAAGAGTCTGGAGACATTAATGATCTTTTAACATAGGATTTTACAATTTACAGAGTGAATTTACATTTTTAATTACTTTTGGTTTTGTTCACTGGGGTCTGGGATGGAATTAAACAGTTTTCTCCATTACCAGATCTGCCAGAAGGTCCATGCTTAGGAGAAGAAAGGAATTAAATACCAAAATCTAATTTAAATGGCCAAGAGATGTCAAAATTGGACTAAAGATTCAAATTGCAGAGGCCTAGTTGAAAGTAGCCAAGTATTTTGGCCAGCGAGAAAGGTGGTTTTTTTCATGCGGGAGATAGCACTGGTAGAGACAAACAGATTGGAGCTGACTGGACATTCTTAGACATGGCACAGATTTATGGAGCTCAAGCTTGGTACAACAAGGAAAGCCAGAGGAGATGTGGGTTCATTGACAGAATTGTTTGGGGGCTGAAGCCTGGAAGAACTAGACCACCTAATTTAATATCTCTGCTTGGCAGGGCTTCAGACATCCTCTTCTCTGAGTAAATAAGCTAAGTAACTGATTGAGAAAGAAAATGCCTTAGAGAACAGCTAAACATCTGAGCAGCTATGGAAATACATGGGCCATGAGGTGCTTAGCTATGAACTGTTTGTGAGGAGATAGGATCTGTGTTCTTTGTGCTTTCCCTCCTGTACATTAGGTCCTTGAAAGCCTATAGCCTGATTGGAGCTGACTGGACATTCTTAGACATGGCACATTCTAAGTGTGCTGGGGCCTATGGATAGTCTTGCAAGTAGTGATGTGCAACATCCCTGTAGCAGTCATCAACTCACAGTGCTTTATAATCAACAGGTGCAATTCCTCTGTGAGCTTGACATCGTTTGTTACCCTTAATGCAGTGAAAAGATCACTGGTCAGAAGCCATTGAGTGTTAATAATCCATTAACATAGGCTTTTACAATTAACAGAGGGCTTTCCACAACAACATTTAACAGCAACTATAAGCATGTGTGTATGCAAGGTTATTGAGGAAACCCATATCTTCTGACTGACTCCTGATCACAATAATTTTACTCTGTGTAAGTCTAACAGCCTTGATAAACCTCAGTATTTCCACCCCAAATACAGAGAAAATGACCATTTTCTACAGCAGCAGTTCTCAACCTGTGGGTTGAGAACCGCTAGCAGGGTCACCTAAGACCATCGGAAAACACATATATTTACATTACGATTCATTAACAGTAGCAAAATTACAGTTATGAAGTAGCAACGAAAATAATTTTATGGTTGAGGAGCTATATTAAAGGGCCGCAGCATTAGAAAGGTTGAGAACCACTGCTATAGATGTTCATTATTAGGTACTTCAGAATAGGAAAGTTGTTTTCTTCATAGCAGGCACAAGCAGGTCCGTTCTCTTGGCTATCCGTTCTAGAGGGGAACTTTAAAAGTTCCCCCAGCAGGATCAGTGATTTAACAGACTGCCTTTTGTTTTTACTATGATAGACCTGCTCTTCAAGACCTTCTTTATCTTTCAAGGCAAAATAGGCTGGCTAGTTTGAAAATAAAACATAAAGGAATATATATCGGCTGTCCAATGTAGTAGCTACTACCACACATAGCTAAAGAGCAACTGGTTAGAGAGTTTGCCAGCACACTGATTTCGATTCCCGGTCAAGAGTACATATCTGGGTTGCAGGTTCAATCCTTGGCCCGACAGCTCCCATCTGGATGCATGCAGGAGACAGCCAATTGATGTGTCTCTCCCATCAATGTTTCTCTCTCTCACCCCTTCCCTTTCATTCTCTCTCTAAAAATTAGTAGGAAAAAAATGTCCTCAGGTGAGGATTAACAAACAAAAATCCTCATAAAGCAATAGACAAGCCTGATATTTTATGTAGTAAGAAGCTGCTTTACAATAAGGTCTTCCACTGATCTCTTAGGACTTTCATGAGTCACATACAAATAAAATTATTTTTATTGCCCTTTTCTTTTTCTTCTCATTTATTTATCTTTGGCAAAATAAAGATTCTAATGCCAAAGATGTGGGAACATCAAAAGAATATAGCAAGTACAGGGAGAGAGAGCACTACAGAATTAGAGGGAGGGTACCAGACCTGATGGCTAGCTGAGCTCCTTGCCAGCTAGTTCACAAATTCGTTTACAAACCTTTGTTTAATAAACACTGCTTTGTTTGTTTTTTATTCTTTCGAGCCATGTGCAGTTGTTGAGTTCAGATTTTGAGAAGTTCATTTCTGCATAACTTTGGTATCATAATTTGTTACTCTTATTGCCCCTACTGAGTTCCCAAATATGTAGGTCACCCTGGAAACCTGCACTGTTCTCCTGGGTGCACCTCTCACTATTCCCTTCACCAGATTGGTTGTAATAGGCAAGGGACTCTTGAATCTGTTTAGATATCAATTTTTGTACTGGAACTTTTACCTCAGCAGCTATGGCATCTTTCCATTTAGTTCAACATATGCCTATTGTTTAAGTTTCTTAGACTCACAAAAGAAATATAAGTTATGTTTGCTGTACCCTGGGAAGCATGCAGTCATGTTGGGAAATGAGAAATTTATGAAAAAAAGAAACTAAGGTAAATGTGACTGACTGTGCCTAAATATCTGGTACAAGTAGTGAGTGCTATAGGAAGCCAGAAAAGTGAAAGAGGAACTTGGACCAAGGAGTTATGAAGTCATTTCTGGAGGAGGTGGCACTTGAACTAAGCTGTAAAAGTTTAGTTAGGTGGAAAGGAAGAAGAGTGGCATTCCAGGTTGGGGAAGGGAATGATTAAAGGCCTAGGGAAAGGAATGAATATGGCATATTTCAGGAAATAGGGTGGACATTGATCTGTCTGAAAAAAGGGTTCCTGTTGAGAACAAGCAATGTGAGATAGACTTAAATTCCAGAGAACTTAGAATGATAGCTGAGAGCTTTTCTTTATTCCATAAAGTCATGGGGATCACTGATTACTTTTTTAATAAGGAAGGGACATGATGAAAGCAGTGGTTAAGATGATTGAAATTGTAGAGGAATGTAAACTATGTTGAAAGGGGGTTGCCAAAAAGTACAGAGTTACTTTGGGAATCCAGGAGTGAGAGAATTAGGGGCAAAATGAGTGATGATGGAGAGAGTGGGTAACAGAGTCTTAAACCAGAGACCTTTGAAGGGAGAATTGGAACTTGCTGTCTGGCTGTGATTAGGGAAAGAAAGGAAAGGATCAAGCAGAACTCTGAGATTTGAGCCTGTAGCCAAGAGAACAGTGGTACCAAGAAGGTTAGAAATAGCAACACTAAGAAGGGAGACTAGTTTAGGATACTTGATGCAGACTATGTCTAGGTTGAGTTTGATATTACAGTGAAAAACTCACACTGTGCATTTATATGTGCATGGGGTTTTTGCAGGTTCAGCATTCCTTATCTGCAATTCTACAGTTCAAAAGAGTACTGTAAACTGAAAGGCAGTTTTTCATTTTTTGGTAAATTTGTGGCAGACTCATTTGGCAATAAAACCTGGTGTGTCTTAGTTGGTTGGAGCGTCATCCCATGCATCGAAGGTTCTTGGGTGTGATTCCTGTTAAGGGCACATCCCCAGATTGCAGGTTTGATATCTGGTGGAGTTGTATGTGGGAAGCAACTGATATTTCTCTCTCACATCAATGTTTCGTTCCCTCTCCTTTACTCTCTCTCTAAAATCAATAAAAATAAAAAACCATATCCTCGGGTGAGGATTAAAAAACACACACCTAGTCTTGAATGAACATAGGGGTTATTTAGAGTCTTTATTCTATTTGTTGTAAATATTCATACTTTTCCTTACAAAAACTAGTTTAACAGATAAACCCTAAATCTTAGTGACTTAACACAATATGTCCAATACAGAGAAGGGGAGGACAGGATTCCTTAGTCACTTAGGGACCCTATTTGAGGTTGGCTTCACTGATTTAGAACATGTGGCTGCCAGGGAAGATAGTCTGAAACTCAATTCTGTTCCCAACTCTTGATCAGAACTAGTCACAAAACCCAAAACTAACTTCAAGAGAGGCTAAGCAATGCAGAGGAGTACGTGAGATTCCTATGAGCATTCTACCTCTGCCATGGGAGTGCTGCCCCAGACACCCTCCTCCTGGGGGAGGTGTCAAATAATACATAGAACATGTACCATACTACCTCTCTAAATCCGAAAGTGTATTCTAAAACACTTTTGGCCCTAACAGCTCTGGCTAAGGATACTGGGCCTGTATTTATTGAGTAGTTATGATATATCAGTTCTCGTACTTTTATCAGTTATTTCATCCAGTTCTTTTGATAGCTCCATGAAATAGATACTGTCACTATTCTCACTTTACAGATGAGAAAACTGAGTCACAGAGAGGTTAGTAACAAGTTCAAGGTCACAGAGCTAAGAGGTTATAGCACTAGGATTGGAAGCTAGTGCTACATTCTTCTTCTTTTCTTTATGTTTTTATTGATTTGTGAGAGAGAAACATTGAGCAGCTGCCTCCCACATGCACCCTACTGGGGATTGAGCCCACAACCTGGGCATGTGCCCTGATGAAAATTAAATCGGTGACCCTTTGATGCATGGGACGGCATTCAACCAAACTGCACAGGCCAGGGCTAGCATTGCATATCTGCCTTAGATATGTGGCAGACAGATGAGTGTTGTTTTTTATTTAATACATCTATATTGGTTAACTAGTTATAACAAAAACAAACGTTCCATGTCTCCTTTTCCCCCCATTAACCTCTCCCTGGATAAAGTTTTATTTGAGATATTGGAGCTGAATATAGAGATTTTTTTTTTATTTCTATGAGGAGAAGATGTAAGGGGGGATCAATCTAGAGGCCAAAAGTCCAGATATCAGAACAGGTCTTGTGTTGGGAGAGGGGTGGGAGAGGAAATGAGGAAGAGGAACCAACAAAGAAGCAGAAGTGGTTAGAGTGGTGGCAGGTTCCCTGGGCTGGGATAGAGTCACAGAGGCAGGGAAAAGAGAAGCTCATGAAAGGGGACTTGGCCAGTTTAAAATGCCTCAGAGAGGCAAAGAGAATGTTTGGCAGGAAGGAATTGAATTAAGTTGTCTTTATCTGAACTTTCCTTATCCATGGCTTATTCTTGTCAGCCTGAAAAGGGAAACTCTGATTTGGGAATTTGGCAGATTTTGGCACATGGTGTGGTTTGTGGAAGTCGGTCATGAGTTTGCTCTGAAAGGCTGTCACCACATCAGAGAAGGGATTCAGAGCACTAGGCTTCTTTGCTTACACTGCTTACTAATCACAAGCTTGAGGAGGAATGGACCTATAGTTTGAGGCAAAAGTTTAATTCCCTTTTCAACTAAATGCACTAATTTCTGATTAATTAGAATAGTGCTTAGATTATGGCCCATCATGAATATATTTGATTCACTCAGTCCCAGTGGACTGAGGGTATTCCTTCATAGGTGCATCTAATTATTGCCCTAGCTTAAAAATGGGAGCTATTGTTACATGCTTGTTATTGCTATAGAAATTAGATAAAAATCAACAGAGAAAAATAAATCTAAGGACATCTGGATAAACTATGGACTTTAGTTAATGCATTTATATTGGTTAACTAGTTATAACAAAAACAAATGTTCCATACTAATATAACATGTTAATAATAGGGGAAACTATAGGGGGGAGTATGTGGGTACTTATTACTATATCTGTTCAATTTTTCTGTAAATCTAAAACTTCTAAAAATAGAATCTATTAATAAAAAATAATGATGAAAGACCACCAAGGCATCCTGGACTGTGAGCAGGAGGAGGTAAAAGGATGTGGTAACTTATCTGCAGGCACGGACAGGACTGCAAGCTGTGGTGAGCACTTGGACTATTCCAGAGCCCGTTGTAGAGATAGTGGGAAGCTGAGAGAGGGCATGACAGAGCCTGGCAGCAGGTGTCAGTCACCATGCTTTGGAAGGCTCTTGCTTTGGTAACTGGTTAATGTTTCAGGGGAAGGAGAAAAAGAAGACAGTGAAAAAACTGCTCTCACTTGTTATAAACCTTGAATCTACAGGATAATTTCCTTTGCAGCAGCACCTCCCCTCCTTTCTGCTACACATACATATATCTTCACCCTCACCTAGAATGCAGACCTGGTGGGGCACAGTGCCTTCCCCATTTACCTCTTCCATCCCCATCTACTCACAGCTCTAACCACAACCCTCCCTACTGGTCCCCCAGTTCCCATAGCTTGTGCATGATTGGTACCAGTTCCTGGTTCTGACTCCATGATTACCCTAAATATGGGGAGTTTTCCATTTCCATGAGTTCCAAAAAGTAATATCACAAAAGATCATTTAATGGTTTCCTTCTTTCAGTGCTCCCATTGAAGCCCTGCGTCTGTGAATAAAATAAACCTCCTTTGCCTCTGTAATGCTTAACTTGTAGCATAATTTGATAGTTAAGAGCTGGGCTTCCTCAGTTTGAATCCTGGCTTTTTTTTTTTTTTTTTTTAGAAGATTCATGACCTTGAGAGAACTTATTTAATTTTATTGTAACTCAGTTTCTTTTATAAAATAGGGATAATAATAATACCTGTTGCCCTACCTGGTTTAGCTCAGTGGATAGAGCGACCACCTGTGGACTGAAAGGTCCCATGTTCGATTCTGGTCAAGGGCATGTACCTTAGTTGTGGGCACATCCCCAGTAGGGGGTATGCATGAGGCAGCTGATTGATGTTCTCTCTCATCAATCTTTCTCTCTTTCCCTCTTCTTTCCTCTCTGTAAAAAGTCAATGAAATATATTTTTAAAAATAATAGTACCTGTTGTGAGGCTTTAGTTTAATTGATATATGTAACACTAGGGTCTTGGTGCATGAAATGTGTGCACTGGGGTAGGGGGGGTGCCTCAGCCTGGCCTGAGCTCTTTTACCACCTGCCAGCTCACTGCTCCTTACCTCTCGGCTCACTGCTCCTTAGTGCTGCTACAGAGGCAGAAGAGGCTCCTACCACCACCACTGTGCTTGCCAGCCGTGAGCCCGGTTTCTGGCTGAACAGCCCTCCCCCTGGTGGTCAGTGCACATCATAGCAACCAGTCATTCTGGTCATTCTATCGTAACGGTCACTTAGGCTTTTATTATATAGACTAGAGGCCTGATGCACAAAATTCGTGCAGCTGCCTCGTGGCCCTGCCCCCACCAACTGGTCATTTCAGAAGGTCATTCCACCTTCCAATCTAATTAGCATATTAGCTCTATCATATAGGATTATATAGATAGATGCTTAGAACAAGTCTCAGTATATAGTATAGGCTCAATAAATGTTAACTGTCATCATGTGTTATTCATGAATGAAGTGGTCCATATGTTATATTAAGGATGAGAGGGCTATATCAAGACTGTATTTGGAAGAATTGTCACATCACAGACCTGTTTCTAAGGGAAGCTTTGGTTTCCACTGTTTAGTAGGCGACCTTTTCAGGGCCATTAAGTTCTCTGGCCCCCAGTTTCCTTGTATCTTATTAATAAAAGCCTATGTAGTGGTCATGCCCTCACGCTATGACTCCCTCATACCACAATGAGCGATCACCAGGAGGCTCGGTGCGCACCGGTGGGCAGGGCTGCATGTGCACTCGGGTAGTTGGGGGCTTGGTGCTACATGTGTGGCTCCCTGCAACCAAGCCTGGGGGGTCCCGTGGCTCTGCGTGGCACAGAGGCAGGACCCCCGGCTCCAGCCTACCTCTTTGGGGCAATCCATTGAGGAGCCCCAGATGGGTGGGCAGGGCCTACCTCTTTGGGGCGATTGAGTGCTGGGCTTCTGCACTATGAGAGGGCATAGGCCAGGCTGGGGGACCCTTCCTCACCACCACCACCTCCAGTGCACAAATTTTGTGCATGGGGCCTCTAGTTTAAAATAATGGATTAGAGGATGGTATGCTTATATTTTAATTCAGTGATTCTCAAGGTGTGATTTAGGGACCTCTAGGTGGTTCCTAAGAAAGACCCTTTCAGGAGTCCTTGAAGTCTAAACAATTTTCATAATAGTACCAAGATGTTACTTGCTCTTTTCAGCCTCATTTTCTTAAGAATCTAAAGTTTTCCACAGGCTATATGATATCTAATATTACAACATATTGAAAGCAGAAACTAATATGAGAATTCAGCTGTCTCCTATTAAGCCATGCATTGAAAAGATTTGCATTCTCTCACTAAACCCTTTTTAAAAAAATTTTATTGATTGATTTTTGAGAGAGGAAGGAGGAGACAGACAGACAGACACATCCATTTATTGTTACACTTATTTATGTATTCATTGGTTGCAACTTGCTGTGTGTCCTGACTGGGAATTAAACTCGCAACCTTGGTGTATCAGGACAATGCTCTAACCAACCGAGGTACCCAGCCAGCTTTCACTAAATTTGTAAAAAACATAGTTATTTTTAAAAATAAAAATGTATTTATGTTAACATGTACTGGTTTTTTATTATTTTAAAATGAATAAAATAAATACATTTTCTTAGTTTTAATTTTTAATATGGCAAATATTAGATATAATTTACATAAACCAAAGATCTTTGGGGTTCTCCACAATTTTAAGAGTGTAAAGTAGAACCACTGGTTCAGTTCTTCAATGGACTGGAAGAGAATTCTAGGCCCCTAATCTCTTGGGAAGAGGAAGTCCTTATGCATCCATTCTACCTTTCTGACTATCTTCCTTTTTTGTCTGCTCTATGTTCCTCATCTGCAAGTTCTTTGAAAGCCTCTACTTTCTTCCATGCCATTCCATAAACGTATCTTTCTCAACATAATTTTCATTCATTGATTATGAATTTTTTATCTTCTCTTATTTGTTGATTTCATAATAATCTTACTCCCCCCCATTCTTGTTGTTCTGTCATATCTCTTCCCTTTTCTTTCATTTTTAACTCCCACAAGTTATTTGCCCTTCACAATATCTTACTCCTTGATTTGTTCCTTAACATTCTAACACTTCTACTCCCTTTTTCCCCCTGATATTTACACACAACTCTGTTCTCCATTTAATCCATTTAATAAATATTAAGGCCAAATATTATATATCATTCTCTTGATTATCTCTGGGGTACAGAAACAAGCTAGATGTGATTCCTGTTCTCCTGTAGCTACCCATGATAGTCATTTAGGATAAAGCTGGGGGCAGTTATAAGGTAATTTGTCCAGGGTCCCATGTTATCCCCCTGGGGGTAGCCTTGAGAGGCTCACATAAATCAATAGTAGCAGTAACAACCATTTATTGCATGTCTACTGTATACAAGGCATTTTACTTCTATTATCTTATTTAGTTCTCATAGCAACTCTGCAAATTAGATATGTTTAGCCCCATTCTACAGATGGAAAAACCAAGATTCATAAAGGATAAGTAATTTGCTTGTGGCCATATAATTAGGACATGTCAATACTAAGATTTCTTTTTCTTTTTTTCTTTTTCTTCTTTTTAAGATTTCTTTTTCTGATCAGTCATATTAGCTAAGACAAGAAGGAATGGTATCCTGACCAGTAAATTATATGGAGGGATGAAATGCCAGAGCATAGCAACTAATCTGGGGCAGCCACCTAGGGATCTTTCCCCAAGAGCTTTGTTGCCCATGAGTTTAGAACTGGAAGACTACAACTCATTGGAAAAGGGAATGCCAAGGGGGTAGAGATGCTGGAAAAGGACATCAGGGATATTTGATTAATGTTGCTAAATGACTGCCATTTGCTTACCTGGGAGTAACACATGCCAGAGTACCTGCTAACTTGTCTTATCATTTCTTTGGCAGAGTGACGTCAGAATCAAGTTTGAGCACAACGGGGAGAGGCGGTAAGTCTGCTTTCTGATTAGTGGTTGTGTCCCTGGAGTGATTCTTGTGGGGATCACTAGCTGGATAATGGGGTTGATTGGACATAAAGGGGAAAGTTTCACCCTTGGATTGGCCTACCATTTGAACCTTGTTTCTAGTCTATATGGAAGCCATTTAAACTGCTGATGTTTTACTCTCCTGCTCTTATTCTGTTACTGTGAGATCTGCTAGTTTGTGAGGGGAGGAAGTTAGTACTTCAGCCCTTCTCAGAGTCATAACTTCCAGACACTCTGAACACTGTACCACTTGCATGCATTAGAGGGAGGTTAGGATTCTTCTGTGATGTGCCATTCCCATCCCTCGTAGAGTGGCCCTAATTTTGTCCATGTCAGGGGCCAGGGTGATGAATTAGAAGTTTTTTATAATATCTAAGTCAGTGGTCAGCAAACCCATTAGTCAACAGAGCGGCAAACCGCGGCTCACGAGCCACATGTAGCTCACAAGCCGAGGTTTGCCAATCACTGATCTAGGTCATGGGAAGCTTCACCAAGTCCCGCAGATGTGAAAGAGTTCAGATCATTTGAGAACATAGAAGGAGGGAGTTTTTCAGTCTATATATATTTTTTTAATATATCTTATTGATTTTTCACAGAGAAGAAGGGAGAGGGATAGAAAGTCAGAAACATCAATGAGAGAGAAACATTGATCAGCTGCCTCATGCACACCCTCTACTGAGGATGTGCCCACAGCCAAGGTACATGCCCTTGACCGGAATCAAACCTGGGGCCTTTCAGTCCGCAGGTCGACGCTCTATCCACTGAGCCAAACCGGTTTCGACTATATTCTTTATCTTACCTTGTTAGGGAAGTGAAAGTAATATTACAAAATCCTGATGTCCTTTTCTCCATGATCAGTATTTAGTGTTTTGGTTTTATTTTTTTTTTTTTGTAGGACGTTAAGGTAGATGTTCTTAGTGAAGAAAAATATGACTCCACTTAATTTCTCATGTTATTTAAAGAAAAACTTCTAACAACAATAGATAACACTGGTCATAGGATATTTGGGACCCTGTGTGTATGTACTAGTATGTGCATAAGTGTGCCTTTCATATCTATTTCCCACTCTTTGCCTTTCTTCCATTGATATCCCCCATTTTTCTTTGCTTCCAGCATATGGAGAGGTGAAGAGGATACTACTGAGTATAAGGTCCCCCTATTTTATAAGTTTCTTCAGAGGACCTTAGTTTCTCCAGACATTCTTAATAATGGCACCTCTCTGCTGCTGGCAGTTTTCAGTCCACTTTGAAGCTCCCTAGGATATTTGTGGCTGCAACTCTTCTTTTAAAAGATACATCTACAAACCCACAAGGTTTTCAGAGCCTGCCTGGTGGAAACATTTTGCAAAGAGTGGTCTGCAGAGCCACAGTCTTGCTGCTGCCATGTGAGTTTTAGGGCTCTTCCAGCTCTGGAAGGAGGAAGGCCTCCTGAGCCCTATCCCCAGCTGCTCCTCTTGTATCTTGCCAATAGCTGGGAAGTTAAATTGTCACTTCATTATTGCAGCTTTTCACACTTCTGACCTGACTGGGTTTTGGAGGCATGACCAGCCTTGCAGCCCCGAGTTTTCAGTAGATATAAAATCAAAAGCTCAATTGTGTTGGAGCCTAATTATGCAGTTATGCTCTCCTGAATTCCTGTTCCCAAAGTGGTATGCAGTTACAGTGAGCAGACTTACACTGAGAACGTGTATGTGTTTAGTTTCAGAGAGGCTGCCAGATCGAAACCACAAATATTTAAGGTGGTCAGGCAGGAATGGTCTTTTGAAGCCCTGAGCAGCAGAGCATTGGTATCAAGGTTTTGAAAACTGCATTCTCTTTTTATGGAGCCGTTTTCAGGAGCCATGGCATTTCACTGTTTGTGTACTGTGTGTGGAACTGAGGACTTTATAAAGTTGGTGCAAGGAAGCCAAGTTCAAGCTACTTTGTACCAGACAACTCTGATTTTGTGTATGTCGTGGCTTAGGATTTTGTAGAAAATGTTATTGTGGGCTTTCTTTACTTTTTACAGGGCATATAGACAAGTATCTATCTAAATAGTCCATTATAGAATTAAAATTTATAGAAAAAAGAAAGAAGTAGTGACTTTTTCCATTCATCTATGCCAAGTATCCATTCTGGAGAGCTGATTTCCCCTTTGCTTTGGAAAGTTGGGGTCCAGACTCCTGACCTTTCTCCCTCTTAACCCCAAGAGGGCAGAAGAGGAGGCCTGTAGATTAGGATCTCCTTCTGTTTGAAAACCTTCATGTCTGGACACTGGTAAGATGATTGTCATGGGTGTTTGATCTCTCTTTGAAACACTGGCCTAAAAATGCTTGTTGTTCACTGGGTTGGCAGTAGTTTAGATCATACCAACTCTGGAAGTCCTGGTTTCTGATCCTGACCAGGCTTTTGGGCTGCTCTTGGGGGTTTTGAATGGCTTGTCTTCAGGCCAAATGCAGAAGAATTTATCTCTGAGCCGATCCTTTTCTCATAGTGTGCTGAGGACATCTGAATGGTCTTCTGATACTTTATTTAAAAAGGCTGTCTCCTTTTGAACTGCTGCTGAGGTCCTGGTAAAGGGGGCAGAGATATCCTATCTAATAAAAGAGTAATATGCAGATTGACCATCACTCCAACACACAAGATGGCTGCCTCCATGTAGTCAAAGATCCTGCCCCCATGTGGTTAAAGATGGTCAGCAGGGGAGGTCAGTTGGGAGGGACCAGACCTGCTTGGGAGGGCAGTTGGGGGCAATCAAGCCTGCAGGGGAGGACAGTTAGGGGTGACCAGGCCAGCAGAGGAGGGAAGTTGGGGGCAACCGGGCCTGCAGGGAATGGCATTTGGGGGGGACACAGGCCTGCAGGGGAGAGTAGTTCGGGGGGACCAGGCCTTCAGGGGAGGGCAGTTAGGGGCATCAATCAGGCTGGCAGGGGAGTGGTTAGGGGGTGATCAGACTGGCAGGCAGAAGTGGTTAGGGGTGATCAGGAAGGCAGGCAGGTGAGCAGTTGGGAGCCAGTAGTCCTGGATTGTGAGGGGGATCTCTGACTGCCCGTTTAGGCCTGACCCTACTGGGGTCAGGCCTAAACGGGCGGTCAGACATCCTTTTAGGGGTCCCAGATTGGAGAGGGTGCAATATTCCCCATTGATTTCACAAGTATTTTCTCCAAGTTTAATATTTTGTGTGTGTGTGTGTGTGTGTGTGTGTGTGTATGTGTATGTGTATGTGTTAATCCTCACCCTACTGGGATCAGGCCTAAACGGGCGGTCAGACATCCTTTTAGGGGTCCCAGATTGGAGAGGGTGCAAGCTGGGTGGAGGGACACCCCTTGCCCCCTGTGCACGAATTTTGTGCACCAGACCTCTAGTAATTTATAATAAGGAATTTACAGGAGTCATTCTCTCAGGCTGCAAAAAACACTCATAGCTAAGTAACCCATATCTAGATAGTACCCAACAGTATCATTGCTTGGGACAGACGATTTAAGGGGAAAAAAACATAAGGATTACAATATGTTTGGATTTCCTAGTAGACACAGACTAATATATTCAGCAATATAACTTCCAACATTAAAGAAGTTATCTGGTTAGATTTCATTAAAATACAATAGTATAGATTCCTCTTTCCTGTGTCTTATTGCTTCTTCTGGTTCATACCTCTTCCCCCTCCAGGGAAGCAGGAAAGATGTGAAAGAACAACACACTGCTTCCTCCCAGCATGGAGGAAGGCAAGAACTGTAGAGGTTCCATGGCTGAGTGCTTTACCCCACCACATGGCAGTCAGATTTCATCTAGCCTAGACCTACTAAGAGATGAAGGGAGTTTCAATAATGCATTTTTCTCATCACACTAAGCTTCTTTTTATGTGTTTATTACCCATTCATAACTCTTTTTTGAATTGTCTCATCATATACTTTGCCTGTTTTTTTAATTGGATTGTCTTTTCCCCATTGATTTCACAAGTATTTTCTCCAAGTTTAATATTTTGTGTGTGTGTGTGTGTGTGTGTGTGTGTGTGTGTGTGTGTGTATGTGTATGTGTTAATCCTCACCTGAGAATATTTTTCCATTGATTTTTTTAGGGAGAGTGGAAGGGAGAGGGAGAGACAGAGAGAGAAAAAAACATTAATGTGAGAGAGACACATTGATTAGTTGCCTCCTGCACATGCCCCGACCTGGGTCAGGGATTGAGCCTACAACCGAGGTATGTGCCCTTGAATGAAACCCGAGACCCTTCAGTCTGTGGACTGACACTTTATCTACTGAGCCAAACTGGTTAGAGCAATGTTTTCTTTTTTGTTTGTTTGTTTGTTTTTAAATATATTTTTATTGATTTTTTTGCAGTATAACTTATAATTAATAGTAGTACATGTTTTCCTTTCACCCTCCCTCTTATCCTCCCCCAGCCTCCCCTACCCTCCAGCACTAGAGCAATGTTTTCTTAAACTTAGTTGATGATTTATTTTGTCATCAGAAATTTAAATTTATTGTCAAACCTGTTTTTATATTTTTTTGTTTTCTCTTTTAACGCACACAAAAGTAGAGAGAATATTATACTGAACATTCATGGACCTGTCACCCAGCTTCAATATTGTCAACATTTTGCCAATCTTGTTTCATCTTTTCCCACTTTTAAATTTTGCTGTGGTAGTTAATGACAAATCGTGTTAACACCTGCATAATCTTAACAAACTGTACAGTTCGGTGGCTTCTAGTACAGTGGTTGGCAAACTGTGGCTCGGGAGTCACATGCAGCTGCTCTTTGGCCCTTTGAGTGTGGCTCTTCCACAAAATACCACATGCAGGCGCGCACAAACAGTGCGATTGCAATTTCGTGGCCCATACGCAGAAGTCGGTTTTTAGCTCTCTAAAGGTATTTCAGTCATTGAACTGTTGATATTTGGCTCTGTCAACTAATGAGTTTGCCAACCACTGTTCTAGTATATTCGAAGAGTTCTTACTATATCTTCCATTATAGGAATTGCTCTTTGAACCGACCTGATGAGTCTTTGTAGAAGAGCATCAATATCAGTACTACTTACATACCCACATGTGTCACTGATTAATAAACTAATCAGACATAAAACCGACTCAGGGGAAATTCCTGTGACTCTATGACAATAAATCTAGATTCTGAGCATAATCAGTATTGAGATTCCTATGATAACTCAAATATGAGCAATGGAAAAAGTCTGCAGTTGAGTCATTTAGGAGTTAAGACCATGCTACACCAATCTCCAGGTTTTCTTCCTAACAGGAATATTTGGGACATAGTTTTTAAATCTAGGTGTCCTGCAATGATACTGAGCTGTCATTGACAGAAATATCTAAGCCGAAGTGATAGAGCAGTGGTTGGGACTAAGCAAATACTTGTGGGTACTATTAGCAAACCTGAAAGATGCTTTAGAGGAAGAGTGAAAAAATACAGACAGATAAGAGAAGAAAAAGAAATGACAAAGAAAAAGGCAAATTGTGTCCTATATTGAAAAAAAAAATCAAAATAATCACTCAGAAGTCATAGCTTTCTAAATCCTACGTTAAAATATGCAATTAACCATGCTTCCTATTCCTGTTTAGAATTATAGCGTTCAGCAGGCCTGTGAGATATGAAGATGTGGAGCGCAAGGTGACAACAGTGTTTGGGCAGCCTCTTGATCTACATTACATGAACAATGAGGTGAGAAAGTATATGGATGATACAGAGACAACTGTGGAGACAGCTGCCTACCTTTATTCTCTGCTTAGCTGAGGATTTCCTGACTTGTTCTTGTAATATCATCATATGTTTTCACTTTCTGGAGCTTTTTTTCTTAATTCCAGTAACTCTGGTATCTCTGGTGGGTGTTTTTGTTTGTTTTGTTTTCACTATATGGGGAGATTACATAGCTATTTTCATTTCCCTTACTCTTTCAGTGCTGATAGCTTTAATACTCCATGGTGGAATCAGATATGGTATCAGAGCCAAGGCTTATATTGTCTTCTTTACATTTTGGAGGTAATCTTTTTCTTTCCAGCACAGACTTAACTGGAAGCAGAGGAACTGGGAAGGTGGAGAAAACTGGTGGGCAGAACCTCTATTGACAGTCATAAATGCTGGATTCTTCTCCCAGAGTTTAACTCTTGATTGTAGCTTGCTTCAAAAATTAGCACGTACTTCAATGATTTCTTTGATTCTTCCTCCTCAAGCTACTTGACCAGGGCAGGAAGGAATTCTTTTTTTTTTTTTTAATATATTTTTATTGATTTCAGAGAGGAAGAGAGAGGGAGAGAGAAATAGAAACATCAATGATGAGATAGAATCACTGGTCAGCTGCCTCCTGCGTGTCCCCTAGTGAGGATTGAGCCCGCAACCCAGGAATGTGCCCTTGACTGGAATCAAACCTAAGACCCTTTAGTCCGCAGGCTGATGCTCTATCCACTGAGCCAAACCAGATAGGGCAGGAAGGAATTCTTTTGATTGTCAGTTAGTTGGCTGCTTTCCTAGCTATAACAAAGGTACTAGAGCCTGCAGTCTGCTTAGACTGGTGCTTTGCATTAGTCTGAAAGGTAATGTGTTTGTGCCTAGTAAAGAGAGTATGTCTAGAGCAGTGATTTCCCACCTTTTTCAGCTCATGACATACACTAATTACTAAAATTTTTATTTTATTTATGTATACATATTTGTAATAATAGTTTTATTAATAATTCACCTACCATAAAATTTACTCTTTCCAACCCTGCTATGTGGTCTAAATTGGTGTCCTTATTTGAGTAACAGTTCTCATCCTCTTCTTGCCTCCCTCCTCCACCTGTGCCTTTTCTGCTTATTTTGTTAATGTCAGACAGGATTCAACTGCTTAATTTGGAAAGAAATATGGGTATGGTATTAGATCTAAGGCTATACTGTCTCCTTTACATTTTGGAGATAATCTTTTTCTTTTCAGCATAGACTTAACTATAGCTGTTTTTTGGAGGGATGACCATAAATAACACAAGAGATCTTTTTTGAGCAGTGAAACTGTTTTAAAATTGAATTATAGTGATGGTTGCACAACTCTTTAAATTTACTAAAAATTATTGAATTGTACATATAAAGAAAAAGAAATACCTCTATAGTTTCAATGTGATCTTTTAAGACCCCATAGTATCCAATGAGATTTTCTTCCAAAGTTATTTTTATTTTTTGTTTATTTTGCTTATTTCTGCAAACTAAAGACTTTTATATGATTTCCTTTTTTGTGTGTCCTGTGTCACAGCTCTCCATCCTGCTGAAGAACCAAGATGATCTTGATAAAGCAATTGACATTTTGGATAGGAGCTCAAGCATGAAAAGTCTTAGGATATTGCTGCTGCCCCAGGACAGAAACCATGTAAGTAGCACCTGTCATAGCCTGGCAGTGGAAAACAAAGCTTGCTGTCCTTTAGGAGTTCACCTTGCTTCCTTGACAGAATTTTGTATTCTTCAGCCACTACTAAAATGAAAACATAAGCATAGTCACTGTCAGTGGCCAGTTAGCCTTCTGCATTTGATTTCACTGTGAAGCCAGATCATCAGTATTAAAGTTGCAACTAAAGATTACTTGACTTGTGGTGTGGGAGGAAGGAAAACATCCTATCTAATAAAAGAGTAATATGCAAATTTGACCATACATTCGCTATACTTCCATGCCCACACCCACCATCCAATCAGGAGCAGATTATGCAAATAAACCCCAACCAATATGGCTGCCGCTACTGAGAGCAGGAAGAAGGCTTGGGTTTCCCTGGCAACAGAGGAAACCAAGCTTTCCACCTGCCATTGCTGGCCTATGCCTCCACTCAATGCTACAAAGTTTCAATTATAAAAGATAACAGAAATGGTGGCAACCACTGAGCTGGAGAGAACAGAGGCTTGGGTTTCCCTGGTAATGGAGGAAGCCAAGCTTTCCACCTGCTGTTGCCGGCCGAGGCCTCCACTCTAGGCTACAAAGTTTCAGTTGTAGACATAAATTAATCCCGGATACCATGGCCTCCACTTGGGTCACTGGGGGGCATGGCCAGCCTGCAAACCTCCACAGGTCCCTCGCCCAGGCCGCCCCTCACCCCAAGGGAATCCCCACCCTGATCTGGAACACTCATCAGGGCAAACCAGCTGGCCCCCACCCATGCACCAGGCCTCTATCCTATCTAATAAAAGAGTAATATGCAGATTGACCATCACTCCAACACAAAGAGGGCTGGCCCCATGTGGTCAAAAATCCTGCCCCCATGTGGACACAAGATGGCCAGCAGGGGAGAGCAGTTGGGAGGGTCCAGACCTGCAAGGGAGGACAGTTGAGGGCGATCAAGCCTGCAGGGGAGGGCAGTTAGGGGTGATCAGGCTGGCAGAGGAGGGAAGTTGGGGGCAAAACAGGCTGGCAGGGGAGCAGTTAGACATCAGTTAGGCTGGCAGGGTAGTGGTTAACAGGTGATCAGGCTGGCAGGCAGAAGCAGTTAGGAGCAGTCAGGGAGGCAGGCAGGTTGGTGAGCAGTTTGGAGCCAGCAGTCTTGGATTGTGGGAAGGATGTCCAATTGCCCATTTACGCTCCGATCCATCAGGGCCTAAACGGGCAGTCGGGACATCCCTCAAGGGATCCCAGATTGGAGAGGGTGCAGGCTGGGCTAAGGGATATCCCCTACCCCACCCCCCATGCATGAATTTTGTGCACCGGGCCTCTAGTTTTATAATAAAGGATTTTTTTCTCTATATTTATGGGGTTTTTTTTTCAATTAGATTTGGACCCTAAGGAGAGATTTGATTAGTGTGGGGAGTGCTAATAAGCAAAGGCTACCAAGGATTCAAGACTGTCATGCTTTATAAATCACAATTCCTCAGCAACTGTGTCTTTCCCTTGGAGCACATGTAGGAAATAAACTTTTCCTTCTCTTCATTGGAAAAAAGGCCTTTGGGCTGTAGGGCCCTTGTAACCTACCAGCTGCTGCCTTACCAAATGGCAGGCAATCAACAGGGACTGTCAGAAGTGAGGAGTTATTCTTTATGCAGTTTCCTTTCCTAAAGGGTCTCTGGGGAACTACGTTCCACAAGAATGCTTGTAAACTGGGTCTGGCTTCTAATCACAGATTCTTCTACCAGTTTTCTTCAGATGCATGTTCCCAGTGGTTTCTTGGCACTCTTTCCTTTCCTTATGCTTAAAGGCAGCCAGCTGTAAACAGTTGACATTACTGTATGAGAGCCATTGGTGCACTACACAGGACAGAATTTAGATGAAATAGTGCTCAAGCATCTGCAATGGTGACTTCAACCTCTACGGATGTAAGTAATCTGGTGAGCAAAGGAGCTGTGCAAGTCAGTGAGTCGACTGGATCCTCATCTGAAAGCGATCCCAAGTCTTAGAACCCTCTGCACAGGGAGTTTTTCTCTTGATTCTCAGTGTCTTGGTAGGCACCTGAACTGGTCCTTTCACTTTGAGATTCTTTTCTACTTCACCTCTGATCAAATGAGCATACACCTTCTCCAATGGCTTTACATTGAGGCTGGTTAGAGTAATTGTGATTTAGTGAATCACCACTGTGGTTCTATGGGTGTCTTTTCAGTACCTTTAAAAGCCATGGCTGTGGCACAGCTGCCTGACCAACTTGTTCCTGGGTGAGAGTGAACAGTCTTGAGGGAGGAGCAGAATGGGAGGGACAGAGCTGCACTGCAGCTGCAACCGTGTCTTCCTCTGACCATTTATTTTTTAAGAGATGTATGGGGTTGGACAGTCCTATTAAGAGGAGGCACAGAAGGATGCCTAATTCTTAGGGAGCCTTAGAATTAAGACACTTTCTGATATTACAGACGTGTCCTTGTGCATGAGGATTGGTCTTCTCTATCCCAAGTGTGTCTTTTTAAAAAAGATGTTTTGGGAAGTATTCTGAAATAAAAATGCATACTTTATTATTTCATTTCTCTATTTAAATTTCTCACCTTCTCTTTACAGTTTTTCCTTATTGCTTGTCATGTAAAATCTACATTTAGCTGAAACCGGTTTGGCTCAGTGGATAGAGCATCGACCTGTGGACTGAAAGGTCCCGGGTTCGATTCTGGTCAAGGACATGTACCTTGGTCGCGGGCACATTTCCAGTAGGTGGTGTGCAAGAGGCAGCTGATCATTGTTTTTCTCTCTCATCGATGTTTCTGACTTTCTAAACCTCTCCCTTCCTCTCTTTAAAAAATCAATAAAATACATTTTTTAAAAATAAAATGCTTAACTGGTAAATTTTAAAAAATAAAATAAAATCTACATTCGGCCTATCACCCAGGATTTATTACCCAACCCCCTTGCTTTTAATTCTCCAGTCTCATATTTCCACATTCTTCCTTATACTCACCCATTCTTCAGTTCTTCCTTCCTTTGTCAGACCATGGCCATTACCTTTTTAAAGGATCTTCCTAATATACCCCCTACAATTTAGTTGATATATTGACGGAGGCCATTTTGTTTATTCCCTATTAGTGTAATCATTGGATGTAATTTGCACACCACTTTATAGGTTGCTTAATAATTATCCTCTAGCCCTAGCCAGTTTGGCTCAGTGGAGATAGTGTTGGCCTTTGGACTCAAGGGTCTCAGGTCAAGGGCATGTACCTTGGTTGTGGGCACATGCCCAGTGGGGGGTGTGCAGAAGGCAGATGATTAAGGTTTCTCTTTCATCCATGTTTCTAACTCTCCCTTTTCCTTCCTCTCTGTGAAAAATCAATAAAATATATTTAAAAAATAATAATTATCCTCTAGTTGTTGCATATTTGTAACTTTTACCCTAAACGATTATACAATCTTCATAATTATAATTTATAAGGATACATAATTCCTTTGAGTTAGATATGTCATTATTTAATTAAATAACCATTTATGCTATTCTAGAAGCCCGATGCACAAAGATTCATGCACGAATCTTTCTTCCCCTGACTGCCGGCACTGCCTTCGCTCTGCCTCGAGCCACCTGTCCATCTTCCCACACTGCCCACAGGCCCAGAGTGGCTGGGGTGGTGCAGAATGCTATGGTGACAATGCAGCTGCTGGGACCCTGTGTATGCAAATTAACCCACCATCTTTGTTGGGCTAATTTGCATACTCCCTCCTGAATGGCTGGAGGGCATTCTGGATGTATAGTCAGCATGTTGCTCTTTTATTAGGTAGATTGGGACACTTAAGCTGCCCTTGTTTTTTTTGCATTTATAAAGATGTGCATTTAAGACTAACAGTGAGTGATAATGGTGGTGATTTTACTTTCCTTGGGAATTTCTTCAACTAGACTTCAAGCTTCTTAATAAACAGAAGTTTGATTCAAAATTGCTATGTACTCAGGAATCGCACCTCTAGAATAGTGCTGTCAGTATGCTTCACTCTCATATCAATGTTTCTCTCTTTAAAACAACAGAAAAACATGTCCTCATTGAGAATTAAAATAAAGACTTTTCTAAACATGTGTGCATCTAACTCTTAATTTATCTTTCTGCTCTTGATCTTAAAACTTTCTAGACCTATCTTTTAAGATTAGCATTTTTTTATATCTATACAAAAGCATATATATATAATCAAAGTCTGCAAAGCATTGAAGAGTAGAAGTAATGAAAACAGGTTTATTCACCTAATCTCAATATGGATTAGCTTCTTGAATATTAGTGGTATATAACAAAAAGAAAAAATAATTTTTATATAAGGGTTGTAAACATGGCATCTATTATTCAAGTTGCACAGCTTCAAAACATTTTTAAAGGTTTTTTAATAAATTAGTGTTAAAGCTATAAATTTATTAAATAACCCACCTACATGCTTCTATACCTATCATCACTGTATTCATGCAAATGTCTCTTGGTGCCATAATTAAAGCAGAGCACTGATGAGACCCAGGTTACTGTTTCTCAGCTCGTGTTCCCATGAACCTAACTAAAGGAAATGCACAGACATATGCTTCCCCGCCTACAGAATTGAATCCACTTATTCCTTGTGTTTGATGCCACCAAATCTTTTATCAAGATTGTAGGTTAACTTTTATAACCACTTTGTCTACTAATCTTTTAGCTTCCACTCACTGCAATCTTTATGTACGTGGTTCCCTGGTAGTGTTGCACGTTGTTTGTGTCAGCCACACACACTGCTACCCATAGAATCCTTCAGTGAAGTTTTCATTGAATGGTCAAATGCCACATTCTGTTTGCTACCTTTAGAATGTTCTGCTAGCTTCACCCTTCACATCTGTGGACTCTCTTTTCACTTTATTACAGTCCCCATTTTTTTCCTAGTCCCATCTTCCTCCTTCCTCTTTCCCACTTCTTTTTTTTTTTTTTTTTTTTATGGGCTTTTAATGACAGAAACAAAAAATATCTAAAACCGCAGCTTCTGGAAGAACCATTTGTTCTTGCCGGTCTTGTACCTCTCTTCAAACTTGACTTTGGCCTCCCGTCGGGCCTTGCGCTTCAGAGCAGGGTCTCTGAACACGTCCTTGTTGACAACAGTTTTGTCCAAGGGGATGTCCACAGAGTACCTTGTGGGCATGAGGTGATTGTAGTTATAAACTTTCACAAAAGACTTGATCTTTGACCTCTTGGCAATTTTCTTCTTGCCCATGGCAGCTGTCACTTTTCGGGGGTAGCGGTCAATTCCAGCCACCAGAGCATGGCTGTAGGGGCGGTCCGAGGTGCCATCATCAATGTTCTTTACGATGACGGCTTTGCGTCCGGAGTAGCGTCCGGCCAGGACCAGCACCACCTTCCCGGGTTTCATAAACTTGCCCATTTCGAACGCAGCCACAAGGGCCTAGAGCTGAAAAGAAAGCCCTCTTTCCCACTTCTAAGTCTTATTCAAGATTCCCTGAATCCTTGCATCAACCTCATTTTTGTTTGCTACACCATTCTCTTTTATTTCTTTAAATTGGGGTTTTCAAACTTGACTATTACAAACCCTTGGGAAGATTTGAAAAATGCCAGTCTTTGAGCCCTATCCTCAGTTGGTCTGAAGTGTCAAAAGCCTCATGGGGAGTTCTGATGGGTGGCTAGGGTTGAGAACTATTGTTTTAAATAGAAGCATGACTCACTTTCTAAGACATTGCTGCTCAAAGTATGGACCATGTGCCAGCAATATCACCTGGAAGCTTGTTAGAAATGCAGATTCTCAACCCCACCCAGACCTACTGTATCAGAATCTACTTTTTAACAAGGTCCCATGTGATCTGTGTACACATTAAAGTGTGAGAGCCTTGCTTTGAAACCTTTCTTCATTTCCCTTCATCTGTTTTCTAACCTGTTGCCACAACTTCAATCACTTTTTTTGTTGCTTTTTCTTTTTACAGATCTATACTTATGCTGGCTGTTGAACCTACTTTCCTTTCTCAACTTTTAGATTTTAAAATTGAGAGTTTAGAGTATATGTTCTTTGATACATTTCTATTTCATGTTGCCAAGATTTATTGAGTTCCTACTTAAGTGTAAGGCCCTGTGTCCAAGCAGGAGTCCTTGGGATGCTC
Source organism: Antrozous pallidus (assembly GCA_027563665.1). NCBI lineage: Eukaryota > Metazoa > Chordata > Mammalia > Chiroptera > Vespertilionidae > Antrozous > Antrozous pallidus. The sequence goes on from CM050526.1 coordinate 34,448,009, forward strand.
ATCATGCAAGCTCTTCTGATTGCAGGGCTGTGGCCTTCGCTTGCCTTCACTGGCCTGCTGCCTCAGTATGTGGCTTTGACTTTTTCCTTTCTGACTCTCATCAGAGAGCTATTGCACATTGGAGGCTTCAGCAAGAACATTCACTTCCCCTTGGTTCTGACTTCCCATTATAGCAATACAGTTTGTCAAGACAACCTGCACTTGACTAGAGGAGGCTGCTTGGCAGCTGAAGTAACCCCTGAGAACGGGAAGCCTTTTTCCTGGAGGACAGGATATAGTTTGTTTAGGTCATATTTTTTTTTTTTTCCTTCTGGGCAGTAAAAGACAGAGATGTAAGTAGAAACTTTGACCCAAATTATTGACCCAAATAAATGGCCCTGAAGAAGAGGACTATTTCTTGAATTCTGGGAATTTGTATCAAGGGGGAAATGTGTCCTTAACATTTGTGGAGATCCCTGCTGCCACTACAAATCCCAAACTCCCATTTCCACTCTCATTAATGCTCTGTATATTTGTAAGCACATCCTGACTTCACTTGCTCACTGCCAAACTTCAGTTTTAAGCTTTCTCAGTGCAAGGATTCCCCTTTATTGTTTTGTTTTCTCTCTAGGGTCTGGCTGGGTCAGTGCAAAAGTTGGGGGTCAGTGTGGTAATGCTACTGATCCTGTTTTGAGGTCCTTGACCTCTGGCAGAATAGAAATAGTCATTCCCAAATGAACACAATTCTGAGATGTTTACATGTAAATTCCAGTAATATGAAGGAACTAAAGTCTTACCTTAATTTTCAGGGAGTGAGTATGGGAAAAAATATCAAGTTACTTTTTTTTTAAGATTCCTATTGCAACAATCCTAACCTCAAACATCCTTTTTTTAATTTTATTTATTTATTTATTTTTTTAAATATATTTTATTGATTTTTTTACAGAGCAGAAGGGAGAGGGATAGAAAGTCAGAAACATCGATGAGAGAGAGACATCGATCAGCTGCCTCTTGCACGCCCCCTACTGGGGATGTGCCCGCAGCCAAGGTACATGCCTTTGACCAGAATTGAACCCGGGACCCTTCAGTCCGCAGTCCGACGCTCTATCCACTGAGCCAAACCGGTCTCGGCTCAAATATCCTTTTTTTAAGTATATTTTTTATTGTTGATAGTATTACATATATCTCCCATCCTCCTCCTTAACTCTCCCTCCTCCCAGCCCCTACTTACCCCCCTCAAGTTACTTTTAAAAGTACATATTTATCAACCAGAATTTTGTTGGGCAGAGAGGTTGCCATCATTTTCTATTCTGACCCCCACTCAGCAGGTGGTCTCACTGCTGAAGTAATTTCCTGCTTTTCCTGCTGTTTTTCCCAAACTCTCTGGAGAATTTTATGAGAGGGTATTTACAACTCTTCTGTTTGGCAGATTAATAGAGGAATGCCTGTTATTCCTCCGTGTCTGGGTCATTGCCTATTAAGTTGGGGCACTGGGTCTCAGTGCTCATATGTCAGTGAAGCCATAAAACCACATAGAGCAAATAGTGATTTTCCAAGACAGACTGAGGAATGAAATTTGGAGGAAAGTTGGGTAGCTGTAGCTCATGTATTGAAAGCATGAAGGCAGCTGAAAATATGTGGATTCTAGGTAAGGGTGATGGGGTTTTTCTCAGTCCACCTGCATAAAGATATCTCAGTCTTTTTCCTCTTATCTTGCAGACCAGTTCCTCTCCCCACTCTGGGGTGTCCAGGCAGGTGCGGATCAAAGCTTCCCAGTCTGCAGGAGACATAAATACTGTGTACCAGCCCCCTGAGACCAGAAGCAGGCACCTCTCTGTCAGTGAGTATTTCACCCCCTTTTTTTTCTCTCATCTAATTAATCTGCCCATATTTTTTTAAATTATTAATTAAAAACAATCAGCAAATATTATTGACTGCTACTCTGTGCAGAATAATCCTCCATGCCTTTATTTGGAAAAAAGGAATAAAAAATATGACTGGGATGGTATTATGATCCTCAGAAAACTTATACTGTAATGATGTGATGACGTAATCAAATTCCTTTTAAATATCTCTGAAAGAGTGATTTCCTTAGACATCTTTGTGAAGCCCTCCAGCAGCAGTCTACCTTCATTTTTGACCATTCTTTCCCCAAAGGATCGTGGACTTGTGGAGTTCAGAATCAGACCTCAAACCTCTTGCCTGTGATTCCTGAGTCCCTGTGCTTAGAGGTAGATGCTGACCAATGAAACTCTTGAAAAGTTAAATTAAGTTGTCTGGGAAGGACAAGAGACTGTTGACATAGTATATACAATTGGCTAATTAGGAAGAAAACTGTGTAGCTGCTGCCAGGTCTCCCCAGGAAAGAAATCTAAATCATATCTTGCATTATACCAGGTAACACCATTTTGCTCTGGATCCTATTTCCTAGAATCTGAGGAAAAGGGCCATTTCTTGAATTCTAGGAATTTGTATCAAGGGGGAAATCTGGCTTTACCAAACATTTGTGTTGAGCCTGCTGTTCTAACGTTGCTGAGACCTCTGCTGCCACTATGAAACCAAGTTCTATCCATACAGGGAGAATTGCGTCAAACTGTACTGCTCTCTGAAGATCTTGAGCTGAGCTTGGGGAGGTCTGAGCATTAGTCTTGTTGCCAACCTTGTCTGTGAGTGTTAAGTCTTCCTGCCGGAGTAGCAAGAAGAATATGTTGCTGAGGCATTGACTTCGACTCACTGAGTGATTTCTTGAACTCAAACAAGCACTGGTAGTAAATGTTGCCAAGCTGAAAATCTGTGTATAAGTTTCATATTTCTCTAAAATTATTGATTAATTGGCAGCTATGATTTCAATAAGCTAGTTGAGGAGAGAGAGCCAGGACCTCAGCAAAGAGACTGTCCAGAGCATCTCTGACCCTGGAGATTGAGAGGCTGGGAGGGCAGCATTGTTCATTTGTGAAATATGCAGTGAGAATTGACTTGGGGCACTGACGAGGCTTTCTTTTCCTAGGCAAGTGCCTGTGATTTGTATGTGGAAGCAGGAACTAAATGCTGGGCCATTGTGGTAGGGAGTCATATATGAAATTCCTTGTCCAACAATGCTGAGAAATAAGATTTCTATGAAGTAGTTCCTGTTTATCTAGAGGGGGCAATACAGCCTTCCAATACAAATAGATCCTGGGTTCCTTCATTCAGTAAGCATTGTGTACCAGCCATTGGGCTGGGATGAATGCTACAGTGTGGGAGCACAGAGGAGGCAGGCAATAACCAACTCTGCCTAGGACTTTGGAGAATTGCTTTCACAGAAAAGGGAACATCAGAGCTGACACACAAAGGAAGATTTACTGAGTTTAAAGTAGAGGCATATTCCAATCACAAGAAAGACCACCTGCCAGGCATGATCAAAACAGAAGGTGGTGAGATCCAAGAACCCAGGTGGTTTGGAGTGGTAGATGTGACGAGAGTAGTGGGCAGAGCCTGCCAATCTTTCTATAAAGCTGGGAAGTGGCAGAGATTATTTCTAACTGGGATAACCTGGGAAATGCATTCTGGCGAGGAGCTGTTTGAGCTGATCCTTAGAGATTATGGAGGATTTCCATAGGCAAAGATGAGGGGGGAGGGCTTTTCAACCATTCCTATGGAACTCTTACTTATCCTTTAGATTGGTTGATGTATTTGGAGGAAAAATAGAGTGAGAAAGATGCCTGGACCACATTCTGGGGAGCCTTGACTGCGCTTGAGGCTTTGGTAGGCAGTGGGAAGCTGCTGAAAATGTTGACCACTTATACTCATCTCCATTATAATACTTATCACATTATCTTGTTATCTCCCTGTCAGACTGCATTTTTATTCATTCATTTATTCACTTAGTAAATAATTGCCAGAGAGAACCAAGATGGCGGCATAGGTAAAACACCTATCTTGCCGTCATACACAGCAATTTTATTTTTATTTATTTATTTATTTTAAATATATTTTATTGATTTTTTTTACAGAGCAGAAGGGAGAGGGATAGAAAGGCAGAAACATCGATGAGAGAGAGACATCGATCAGCTGCCTCTTGCATGCCCCCTACTGGGGACGTGCCCGCAGCCAAGGTACATGCCCTTGCCGGAATCTAACCCGGGACCCTTCAGTCCGCAGTCCGACGCTCTATCCACTGAGCCAAACCGGTCTCGGCATACACGGCAATTTTAAAACTACAACTTAACGAAAGAACAAACACCGTCCAGAATCACCAGAAAGCTGGCTGAGTGAAAATTCCACAAATAAAAGTGAAGATAAGACACTGTGACTCGGAGGAGCGGCGGCGGACAGCGTTGAAGATTCGCGCGGAGAGAGGTTTGGAGCGCGCACCAGCGGATAGGGCGGGCAGCCGAAAACCGGCCAGTTTTCTCAAACGGGAGAGACAAAGATGTCCCACTGGGCTGATTCTCCAGCTCTGGGCGAAGTCCAGGGAACCCACTATCATACGGGGTAAAAACTGGACAGTGGGAGGGCATGCCGAAGCTCGGGTGCTGCAGGGATCTGCCGGCTTGTGGAGAAGGCAAGCTTGCGCGTGAACTTGGGAACAGCGCAGCTACCTGACCTAGTAGAGAGCGCTCGCGACTTGCTCTCTCATTCGGAAAACCGTCAGACTGCTTTGTTTTACGACCCTGGGTAACACGTTGGATGTGCAGACTCATTTGGGGAGAGTCTGAATTCCCCGGCAGCCGGTGGAGCTCCACAGCAGCCATTGCCCCCAGCATAGAGTCCCTGGGGCTGCATAGGGCGGAGCTAACGCTGTCTGCTTGGCCTGGAGACTCCGCCCATCCAACCTGAGCACAGCTGAACTTCACAGACAATTGCCCTCTAGGTCAACCCCTCCAAGTGCTAACAACGATTAACCTGAGCTTAACTTCAGCAAGACTGTGCAACCCATATCCACCTCAGGTAACGGGAGGCTGAGCCACTGTCCCTTAGAGGACATCTACCACAAAAAGCTAATTGACCAACTCAGGGAAGCAGCCACCATGCAGAGACATGGAAAGAAATCAGATATGAAAGAAATGGAGGGAAAAAAATGGACATGGAATTCAAAAGCACGGTTATAGGGCTTCTCAAGAGGCTCCTACAAAAGGTCGAGACCTATAAGGAAATAAGCAAGACCGACAAGGAAATGAATGAGTCCTACAAGGAAATGAACGAGACCCTCAAGGATATGAATGAGACCTGCTAGGAAATGATCAAGACCAACGTGGAAATGATCAAGACCAACGTGGAAATGAATGAGACCCTCAAGGATATGAAAAAGGACCAGCCAGAAATTAAGCATACACTGAATGAAGTAGAAAATATTATACAAAGACCTAAAAGTGCTCTGGAGCACCCCAAGAACTAAGTTCAAGATTTGAAATACAAAGAGATAAAATCCACTCAGCTGAAAAAGCAAGAAACCAAAAGAATCCAAAAAATTGAAGATAGGGTAAGGGGCCTCTGGGACAACCTTAAGCATATCAACATCCGAATTATAGGGGTGCCAGAAAAAGAGAGAGAGCAAGACAATGAAAACCTATTTGAAGAAATAGTGACCGAAAACTTCCCACACCTGGTGAAAGAAATTGACTTAGGAGTCCAAGAAGCACACCGAACCCTAATATATAGGAACCCTAAGAGGACCACACCAAGGCACATCATAATTAAAATGCCAAGAGCAAAAGACAAAGAGAGAATATTAAAAGCAGCAAGAGAAAAACAGTTAGTTACCTATAAGGGAGCACCCATACGATTGTCAGGAGATTTCTCAACAGAAACGATGCAGGCCAGACAGGAGTGGCAAGAAATATTCAAAGTGATGATAGCAAGAATCTACAACCAAGATTACTCTATCCAGCAAAGCTATCATGCAGAATTGAAGGTCAGATAAAGTGCTTCACAGATAAGAAAAAGCTAAAGGAGTTCATCACCACCAAACCAATTTTATATGAAATGGTGAAAGATATTCTTTAAGAAGAAAAAGATAGAAGTGTAAATTATGAACAACAAATACACATCTATCAACAAATGAATCTAAAAATCAAGTGAATCAATAAGCTGATGGACAGGATAAACTGGTGCATGTAACAGAATCATGGACATAGAGAGGGAATGGACTGACAATTCTTGGGGAGAAAGGGGTTGTGGGAAGTGCAGCAAGAGACTGGACAAAAATCATGCAACTATGGGAGAGGACAGTGGAGGGAGGTGAGGGCGGAGGGTGGGATGGGTACCAGGTGGAGGGGAGCTATAGGGGGAAAACAAAGGGAACAATGTAATTAATAAACTGAACAATAAAGATAAAAAAAAGTAAATAATTGCCAAAGTATCTGTGTACCAGCAACATGAGAATAAAAAGGACAAAGCTCCTGTCACTATTTCCCTTATAGATCTGTGGGAAGACAGACATCTACATGTCATGCTATGACTAATGTATAATTGTAGACTATGACTAAAGGTGTATGGTGCTGTGAGCACGTATGAGAGAGGGATGTGGCCTGATTTGGGGGCAGGAAAGCCTTAGGCTATAACCCAGAATATGAATGAGAGTTATACAGAGGAGTTACAAGGAAGAGTTTCAGGCAGGGAGAGCCTGATGGCTGAGGGAGTTTTGTGTATTTGAGAAACAAAGAATCCTGAGAGCTGGAGAGCTGAGAACAAGAGGAAGGGGGACAGGCTGAGTCTGGGGAGGGAGGCAGGGCCTTATGGATGTAATGAAAATTTTTATCCTTATATTGAAAGCAATGGGAAATCCATTGTAGGGTTTTTAATGAAAAGGAATGAGTGACATGACAGATTTACTTTGAAAAGATTGATCTAGCTACAGTGTGGAGAACAGATTGGGGTGGGGCAAGAATGGATCTAAGGGAACCACTGGATCTAATGCAGTGGTCCAGATGAAAGAAGACAGAGCTTGGAATAAGTTAGTGATGTAAGTGGGGAGAGGAAGGAACAGTTGGATATGAGAGATTTAGAAAGTAAAACTGACAGAATATGGCATTGCAGTGGTTCTCAAGGTGTGTTCTGGGGACTTTGAGGTGGTCCCCGGGGTCCTTTCAGGAGGTCTGAGGGGTCAAAACTGCTTTCATAATAGTATTAAGAAATGATTTGCCTTTCCACTCCCCCTGAGTTTTCCAGAGGTTAAATATCTGAGGCACTGTCATTTCTCTGGTGGCTAATGTAATATGTGCCCTGAGTATTACTGTGTTTTAAAAATTTCTGAGCTTTGCCCTGGCCATTGTGGCTCAAATTGGTTGGGTGTAGTCTCATGCACTGAGGGCTTGCCAGTTCAGTTTCTGGTCGGGGCACGTGCCAGGGTTGTGGGCTTGATTCCCCAGTAGTGAGCGGGCAGGAGGCAGCCAATTGTGGTTTCACTCTCGCACAGGTCTTTCACGCTTTCCCCCTCTCCTTTCTTCTCTCTAAAAATCAATTTAAAAATCTTTTTAAAAATTCTGAGCTTTAATTTGTAATACCATGAATATCAATATAATCCACATAAATAAAAGCTCTTTAGTGTCCTCAACTTTTAAAGTATAAACGGATTCTAAGACCAAAGGCTTTAAGAACCACTATGGTATTGGATTGAATTTGCAGGTGTTGAGAGAGCAGGAGATGAGCTTTATGGATGTGTATAAATGGCACTGCCTTTTAGCCTGACAGGAACTCCAAAGGAGGCCTGATTGGGATTCTGAAAAGGGACAGATCTGATGTTTTAGAGAAGTTGAATTGGAGGTGCTGTGAGACAGCCAAGAGGAGATATCAGATACCCATTTGATATGTTAGATACACAAATCTCTAGCTCATAGGGGAGAAAATCAGGGGTAGTGAGAAAATTGGAAATTATCAAATTAAAACCATGGACCAAGACGAGAGTGCCTAAATAGACTGTAGAATGAGAAGAGAAGAGGGCCTAGAACTGAGCCTTAAAAACCCAGGACCTCATGGCCTATTAGAGGAAGATGAACCTAAAAAGGTCACAGGAAAGGAGTGATCAGAGAAGTAGGAGGGAAAGTAAGAGAGGGTGGGGAGGGAGCTTTACATACCAGCCAGGTTGGACAGGACAGACCAAGGGTAAGAGACATAAAGTTGTCATTTTCATCCACAAATTTCTGAGTGCTTGCTATGCTGGTACAGGTTAAAACCTTCTGGAAGTAGAAGGAAACGTTAGTGGAGGAGTCAGGGTCAAAGCATGAGGGAGTAGAATTCTAGCAGTAAAAATAGGGTCAAAGGACAAGCCTTAGTGATTCAACCCCCACCAATAGAAGGAGGATTCTATGCCCTTCTCCCCCACCAATAGTTAACATACCTGTGAGTATTTAGTAAGAAACATGTAAGTCAATCAGCTCTCACTGAAACATCTTCATGATGGGGAAGTGCATGATAGCCCAATCCAATTTTAGACAGTTCTACTTATTTGCAGTGCTTCCTTTTTTAAAAAAAAAAAATATTTTTTTTCTTGATTTCAGAGAGGAAGGGAGAAGGAAAGAGAGCTAGAAATACCAATGATGAGAGAAAATCTTTAATCGGCTGCCTCTTGCATGCCCCCTACTGGGGATCTAGTCCACAACCCAGGCAAGTGCCCTTGACCAGAATCTAACTCAAGACCCTTTAGTCCGCAGACTGATGCTCTATCCACTGAGCAAAACCAGCTAGCTTCCCCCTCACCCCCATTTTTAAAAGACTTTTAAAAATTTATTTTGAGAGAGAGAGAGGAAGGGAGAGGGAGAGAGAAAAACATCAATGTGAGAGCAAAACATTAATTGGCTCCCTCCTACACGATGCCCAACCAACCGAGAGCCACCCTGGCCAGAGCAACTCTTCCTTATTTTGAATTGAAAATCTGCCTCACTTTACTATATTGCTTTCTTGAGCATATAGATAACAAAAAAATCATATTTCATATGACAATTTTTTAACTATTTGAAACTAGCTATCATGTTCATTTTTTGTTCTTGACATCATAATATACATACCTTGAATTACAATTTTTTCAAGTCAGTTAATCTGTTAAATTAGTTCATGCCAAAACACAAAAATAAGCCAACCACCCCCTCAAGAACAAAAAACTACTAGGTAATGAGGTAACCCAAAAGAGAGACCCCGGACAAGACATGGAATTTCCCTATGTAGGTGAAGATGCTCTTCCTCCTATCTTTGCCTATAGAAATTGTACCCACTTTTGAAGCTGAGCTCAGATGCCATTTCTTCCAAAATACATTGGGTGGTGCCCTTAAGGCTCAACTCAAGGATTGTCTCTCAAATTTGGACTCTCATTTGGTCTAATCAAGGTTTCCTTAAACCAGCGGCTGCCAACCTTTCAGACCTCACGGACCATCCGTGGTCCACGACCACTGGTCTAATGCATCTCAAGCGCTTTGGCCTCTGTTTTTATTCCATCTTGCTCCTTGTCTTGCCACTGCCTCCCACAGAGAGGCAAGCCAGGTTGCAACCTCTAAGGAATGGACGGATAGCAGAGGTGACGGTGGAGGCAATCATTTCTTTCAAGATGTTAGGGTAGGCCCTACCTGGTTTGGCTTAGTGAATAGAGCATTGGCCTGTAGACTGAAGGGTCCCAGGTTCGATTCCAGTAAAGGGCACATGCCTGGGTTGCAGGCTCAAACCCCAGAAAGGGGGTGTGCAGGAGGCAGCCGATCAACGATTCTCTCTCGTCATTGATGTTTCTATCTCTCTTTCCCTCTCTGCAATCAATCTATCTATCTATCTATCTATATATCTATCTATCTATCTATCTATATATATATATATATATATATTTTTTTTTAAGTTAGGATAGTGGCTTAAGAGAGTGGGAGAAATAAGCTCAGGATATTTTTAGGCTAGAGATTTGAGCAGGTTTATGAAGGGAGGTACAAAGACAGCTGAAAAGAATATTGAAGGTGGTGAGAGGGGACCATGGGGGAGCTGACTCCTGTTAGGGAGGAATTGGGAATCTAGGTAGAGGGCTCATAATGCCTTGGCAAGGAAGAGGGGAACCCTCTTTTGTGTGAGGAGAGGAGAAAAAATTCAGGCAGAGGAAAGTTGAAAGTATAGAATGACTTGTATTGACACCTAGACAATAGAGAGCTGTGCACAGTGCAAACCTCCAGTTCTAGTACAGATTTGAAAGAATGGAAACCACAACTGCAGAGGTAGTGACCATACACAGGGAAACAAAATGGTCAGCTTCTTTCACTTCTATAGGTTTTTCTCCTCATTATAAATTCTGTGATACTAGATGAGACAAGAAACTGTTTAATGGTGGTAGCAACCTCAAAATAAAACACCAATTTTGAAAGTTGTCACACACAGGCTCTTTTCATGGTCTTATGGAATGAAGAAGGCCTGGTCCATTATGAGCATATTGGAAAATACTGGTTAAGATTTTCCATTGAGGAAGAAAAAGTGATTTGATTCCTCTCCTATCTCTTCAGCCCCCCAATAGAAAATAGGGTTTAGAGAAAATAGTTGATGTCCAAAAAAAGCTGTCTCTTTGTACTTGCAATGACCTGCACATTAGCACTGACCCACAGCCCTAGTACTCCCTCCGGAGGCAACTTCCTGACTGCATCAGCTTCCTGCCAGGAGGCTCCTATGAGAAGGGCTAGAATCTGAGAGCCTGTCTTTCAGCTTTGAGTCAGAGTACAGAGCAAAAGAATCAGCATATCCTACCATGAGAGTTTGTTTCAACTCTGCTGTTCTGGGTTAAGGAGACTAGCAGAGGGCTACTATGCCCTGGGAGGAATTCGGACTGCTGGCAGCTTAACCCCATGGCTTCCACCTTCATGGGAAGTGGTGGGCTACTCTGAATACAGAACTACTGTTCTGCTCTTTTGTTTCAGCTGGTATTAGAATGGAGCCCTTTGGTACAAATGGCCTGATGACACTAGAGCCCAGAAAGGTGTCCCAGAGAACCTGCCATTCCTGCTATGCTTGCCTTGTGAGACCTAGAATGACCTGTGTCTCACACAGCACTGTGATTTGTACTGCTTGGCTCACTGCTGTCCCTGCTGGTAAATGTGTATGCATCTGTGAGTCTTAGAGTTCTCTTAGTTCAGGATCCTGACCTGTTCAAGTCCCTGTCTCACTTGTTCTTGAGTCTTGTTGTGCATTTCATTGGCCCCAGTTTCTGAAATGGAAGATAAAAACAAAACTGAAAACACTCTAGAGCAGTTCTGCCAACTCCTGGTTTTTCCATTGGCTTCCTCTGATAGCCATTGGTTTGGGGAGACTTCCCTTTCCTGCCCCAAGCTGTGGGCCTGTACACAATAGCCTCTGGCCCCTTGCCCATCAGATAACAAGGCTGGCTCTCTGCAGGCAGCAATGTGTATTGGAAAAAGTGAAAGTCTCTGGCTGGAAATAAAAGCTCAGAAAACCTTTACTATTTTCCTCCAACCCCTCCTGGGTCTGTAGTGCTGGGCTTCATGTAAGCTAGTCCCATCCCACCTGTAAAACCAGGAAAGAGTTTACTAGCAGCTGATGAAGGAGAGAATGGGTGTCAGGGGCCATTGATATTTTATCCCAGGGAGGTCTCACCCTAGACACTCTAGATCATAGATTGAAGGCAGTTCATCTTGTCCGGGATAGTTAGAACCAATGTCTGTGATCTCCTTAGTAAGTAAGGATTTTTCTTCTATCTAATCGTCCCTTACAATAGACATTTTGTTTGTTTATTCTAGGACACTCCAGATTTTATTGGCTAGAATTCAGTTGCACAGAACAGAAATTAACTAGTTTCAGCAAGAAGAGACTTAGTGCACTTCTGGCTTATCAGGGCATTGGGAGAGTGAGAAGCAGACAAACTGCAGAGCTCCTCCCTCTTCCATAATTAGGAAGCCACCAGATCCAGAAGTAGAGTGCACTCTTCTCTGGGCCACACCACTTACATGGGGCTGCCGGCACCTGAAAAACGAGACCAAGTGTGGGGCCTCTTCTAATGCTGCAGCAGAGAAGCCAAGGCTTCCGTGTATAGTACCCAGAAATAGCAAGAACAGCAGGAAGCCATCTAAATCTCACACAAGTACATCGGATAATGCTGAACCTAAAAGGGGTCTTAGAAATAATAGCTTTTAGGTTATTAACTTTTGAAGCACAATGAAGGCCTGCTAGAAAGGTGGAATGGATTATGAGCCTAATCCTATGTAATAAAAGGCTTTTAAAGCCCTGGCCAGTTTGGCTCAGTGGATAGAGCATTGGTCTGTGGACTGAAGGGTCTCAGGTTCCCAGGTTCGAGTCCCGTCAAGAGCATATGCCCAGGTTTTGGGCTCAGTCCCCAGTGGGGGGCGTGCAGAGGGCAGCCGATCAGTGTTCTCTCTCATCATTGTTGTTTCTGTCTCCCTCTGACTTCCTCTCTGAAATCAATAAAAATAGATTTTTAAAAAATAAAAGGCTAATATGCAAATTGACCGAATAACAAATGACCAGTCACTAATGATGTGCACTGACCACCACAGGGCAGGTGCTCAATGCAGGAGCTGCCCCCTGGTGGTCATTGTGCTCCCACAAGGGAACGCCACTCAGCCAGAAGCCCTGAGCCAGGCTCACAGCTGGCGAGCACAGCAGCCGTGGCCAGAGCCTCTTCCACCTCTGTCTGACTGCCAGGGAGTGGGCCTAAGTCATCAGTCAGACATCCCCTGAGGGCTCTTGGACTGCAGAGGGCGCAGGCCAAACCGAGAGAGAGAGAGAGAGAGAGAGAGGGAGGGAGGGAGGGAGAGAGAGAGAGAGAGAGAGAGAGAGAGAGAGAGAGAAACATATACGGCCTGTAGCACATTATATCTGTTACTGAGTGTAAAAGTAATGAATGGAATTCTACTATATCGATTTACCTGCATCCACTACATTTATAACTTCCCCCCAAAAAAGTTTATGAGGTAAATAGTTTTTCAAGTGAGGAAGTTTTGGTAAGAGATTAAATTATTCAGCTGAGTGGCCTGATTTAAACCCCTGTTCATCTAATTCCCAAGTTTAGGCTTTTCTCACTATACCTTGTTCTGGGTTGCTTCTGCTGCTGACAAATGTTGCCAATATAGATTGACTTTCCATAGAATGCTTGGGCTACTAAAATATTATCCAAAGCCAGGAGTGTGACGCGGGCATTAGGCTAATGTTTGTAAGCCAAGTATTAAATAGTGCTCCCCGCTTAAAAAAAAAAACACACAAACTATCCTTTTTTCATGGTTACACTAGAATTCTGTGCTATGGTACCAAGGGAAAAGGCCAGCTATGTGGGTCTTTGACATTTGGGCTTCTGAAAAGTGGAGTAGGTTTCTTATTTTTGGTCCAGATTGCCCTACCTCCTCTTTAAGATGGCCAAGTGGCATCTTGCATCCCTAGCCTTTAACTGTAGTGACCATGGACAGCTCTGAATTTGAGCTGCATGAAACATGGTACTATGTTTCCCCACTTTGGCTCCTGGCAGAAAGGCTGTCACATTCCCCTATGGGTGCTGATCCCCAACCTCTGTTTGGATTGTTCCTGGGGAGCTTATTGTCCCCATGGGAGAAGTTTTGCCTTTGGCCACTGTATTGAGCAGCATGTCTGCCTTTTGGAAATTATGTTCTCACAATTACCTTGGCTGATCTGCACTAGAAATCACAAAGTCTGTCTGCTAGCTGCAGCCCCATCATTAAATCACTCTGTGACAGCATGTCTTGGCTAAATTTCATTGCTCTGTTAGTTCATGGTACAATACCCCTGAGTTTATGCTTAGAGCAGTGTCAGTTTCTGCGTAGAGGCTCAGGGTGTCAGGGCTTGGAAAATGTGAACAAACAGCCTCTTTCCTCCATGAGTTATTTGAGATTATTTGGAAGGCATGGCTCAGGTAGCTCAGAATTGGTAGCCTCTTGCCATGAGTGAGCTGATGAGACTGGAAACCCAGCAAATATCTTTGTCTGTTTTCAGAGCAGTTTTGTTTCTGGTCTCTGCTGTGGAGTCAGGTGAGGAAACGAGGTTACTGAGAGCCCCAAGTTAGCCGTCCCACCTAACATAATTTCTTAGCTCTTAAAGAGTCTGGGTTGATGTCCCCAACAAGAAATTGAAAGTGTTCTTGATGGCCCATTTATTAGATTGTCTTCTCTACACCTGGATCAGCCATATAATTTTTAATGACTGGTTTCATGTGGAAGAACGGAGTGTTTCTTGAAGGACATTGAAAATAATAGTTTAAACTCCTTAGAGACTGTCTTTCAAAAAGCAACCTTCCCCACCACTCTTTGACTTTTCTATAAGTATTTTTTCTCCTTTTCTGGGTTTTTGGATTAGGGGGAAGAACCTCCTGGCTCAAGAAGTTTACTTGAGCTTCAGCACTCTCTTCCAAGATGTTCAAAGAGCTGTGACGAGCCTCCACCAGCCTCTGTAAGAGATGCGTGGTCTGAGCTGGCTGGATGTCTGCTCCTCTCAGGCTGTACATCCTGGGCTGTACTCACAGGTCTTGTTTCTGTGATGTAGGTTCCCAGAACCCTGGACGAAGCTCACCTCCTCCTGGCTATGTGCCTGAACGGCAGCAGCGCATTGCCCGGCAGGGGTCCTACACCAGCATCAACAGTGAGGGGGAGTTCATTCCAGAGACCAATGAGCAGTGTGTAAGTACAGGCTGGGGTGTGCCTTTGAGTGTGTCAGACCAGTGTTAAATTGGGGCATTCTCAGTGGGCATGGTGCAGAACTAAGGGACTCGAACCCCATCTAATAGCTATTTTATAAACCAGTCCTGCCCAAATATGGATATTTACTACTATAAGAGCTTTATTCATTAAGAGTCAAAAACTGAAACAACCTAAATGTTCATCTCAGAGAGAATGGATAAACAAATTGTATTATAGTCATTCAACAGAATATTGACAGGGTTTTTTATTTTGCTTATTTATTTTTTAAAATGAGAATGTTTCTGATTCTCAAATTTTATTTATTTATGTATTTATTTATTTTATTGTTAATCCTCACCAGGGAATATTTTTCCATTGATTATATTTACGGAGAGTAGAAGAGAGAGAAAAAGACAGACATATTGATGTGAGAGAAACACATCAATTGGTTGTCTCCAACAGGGCCAGGGCCCAAGGAGCCTGCAACCAACGTATGTGCCCTTGACCTGGATCGAACCCGGCACCCTTTGGTCCACAGGCTGATGCTCTATCAACTGAGCCAGATTGCCTAGGGCTAGGCAAGGGTTTTTAAAAAGAAACACTGATATATGCAACAATTTGAATGAATCTCACAGCATGTTGAGTTAAAAAAAAAAAGGTTAGTCTTTTAACTAGTGGCTCACTTGATGAAAATGGCATTTTGGCTTAGTGAAGAGTGAGAATTGTGGCCTCATTTTGAAGCCCTTTTTTTTTTTTTTTAATGTTCTTATTGATTTTTTTTTTTTTTAAGAGAAAGGAAGGGAGAGAGATAGAGAGATAGAAACATCAATGAAAGAGAAACATACTAGGGATCGAGCCGTAAACTGGGCATGTCCCCTAACCAGGAATCAAACTGGTGACCTCTTGGTTCATAGTTCAGCGCTCAACCACTGGCTCATACCAGCTGGGCCCCATTCTGAAGTCTTCAGTGACCTTGCTTTGATTGCAAAAAGATCCACTCTTATAAATGTTGGAGTTTTGGTCTGGGAAGAGGAAATTTCTTAAGGGGTAAACCATCCAACAAAAGGGCCAGCAAAATCATATGAGGGATTTTACCAAAAACTGCTTCTTGTAACTTTTCTTACTCCTAAAACTGATTCTTATAACTTTTCTTTTCCCTTTAATAGCCAGTCTCTATACACATCATTTGTATTATGTAAGCTGTGAGAAGCTCTTTACACTGCTTCTTTTCTCTTCTGTATTTCTACCTTCAGATAAATTTATGTTTAGAACAGTGACCTGGAGTGCTTTTAGCTGCATATTCCCTTCTTGGATATTTTATTGACCATCCTTTCTGTTTTCTCTAACCAGAGCACGTCTGAACATCAGCTGTTATAGGGGTGACTTAGGTGTAAAATCTCAGAGATTACAAATGAGTTTGATTGCTTTTGGTCTCTATCCTTCCCCATGGTCCTGTACCCTTATCCTTTTACTGCTTTCTTTCACCTGCTGGTCCTCCAAGGCTTAGGAGTATTAGACTCCTAGTGAGGACTTCTGGAAAGAGGCCAAGAAAAGTGGTGGATAGGGAATGCCTAGGTCATTCTCTCTTGAAGGCCTTTGGAAAACCCACTGCTTCTTGATAACTTGTCATGTTGTTATATTTGCCCATTTTCTGTTCTTCTATTAACTGCTCCTATCGTGCCAAATATGCATTTGATGGGTTACAAGCAGTTCTTTCCACATTAGTTTTATCCACTTTGTAAAATCCTACATTCTTAGCAAGATTTGTAATTTTACTTTGCCATTAATTTGTTTTGATTGGTAGTTTTTAAAAATATGTCATATATGGCAATATGATCTAACGTGTTGGAAATTATGGGTGAGATGGACCATAGTATTAAATGGGAAGAGATCATTTGAGTTGGAAACTTAATTTTATGAAAGTTACTAGTGAATTTTCATAATTCTAATGTTCTGCATTCCTATGTCATGTTTAACTTTGGATCCAGATAGTGAGTACTCTTGCTAGTAGATAACCACTTCCCCCATGGACAAAACGAAGGGGAGATTAGTTAGAGACAAATCTAATCTGAAGTCTTTTTGTTACTGCATTTGACTAAGGGCCAGAGAAACATTTTAACTTATATAGCTACCTATTGTTCCTAAGCGAGAACCAGGAACTGGGAAATTTTTTGTCTGTATTAACAGCCTTCTAACTGGTTTCATGACTTCAGATCATTTTCCTCAACTTTCTAGGCCTGTAGTTGCTCATCTGTAAAGTGAGAGCAATACTTGTCTGTATAAATTACAGATTATGGAGTGTAAACAGAATCATTATGATCCCACCCGAATACACGGGAAGCTTCTTCAGGGTAATGCCTTCTCTAGTGCCAGGCTCTAGCAGTCATGAGCCAAGAAAATGCCAGCAAGAGAACAGCATCAGCTTTGCTCTGCTGGCAGAATTCCTTGGGATACCAGCCAGGCATTTTTCTCCCTCCTGGACACTTACCTTTCAAACAGGAAGGTACCTTCCTAATCGTTCTTCTCATAGGCAGAGAAAGGGCACTTTCATATTTTGACAAAAAGGATCATTTGCTGGCCCTGGCTAGGCCTTAAAGCCCTCACTCACCTGGATTCAGGGATGTGGGCTGGGTTTCATTGTATGACTTGCCTTGCAGATGCTGGATCCCCTGGACAGTGCTGAAAATTCCTTGTCGGGAAGCTGCCAGTCCTTGGACAGGTCAGGAGACAGGTATGGGTTGTGGGGTTAGTACCTAGGCATTTTGGAACTGATGGGCTGAGGAAATAGAGTTAGCTAGTATGATTGTCTCCAATCTAGACACTGGTCTTACATGCCCATGGTAAAAATGTGCTTCTGGAAAAGAACCTCTCCTTAATTTTCCAAACACCATCTGAATGTTATGTTTATATAATTAGATGACTATAATAGCTCAGCATAGCAGCTCACAATGCTTGCTTTATTGTCTGTACATAATACATGCTGCTCTAGTACTCTTGGCCTCATTGCTGTGATCTGGACTTGAGAAGCAGTGGACCTTCAGTGTTTTGGGGACAAAATTGAATTATCATCCATAGGTTCATTTTTTTTTTAAGTGTTTCTGGTGGAATAAGAAACTAGGATATAAAAAAAGAAAACAAAATATCCAGACTACCTAGCTTACACAGCCTGGTGTGTAATCTTGGTCTTGCACTGTGGGAGGGGCCAAGTGCTGTCCTTTGCAAGCCAAACGGTTCTGTGGAGCTGGTTTGCTCATCAGCGGAGGTTTGTTTGGAGTTGGCTTTGGCACTGATCCAGCCAGTCTCTCACCTTGACTTCATTATGTCCAAGAGAATGTTTTGTCACATCTGGCTGGGCTTAGAGCTATGGTCAGAGGCTATGGGGCAGGTTTGTAGATTTTTTTTCTCTTTGTATCATTGATTAATTGTTCCTGTGGGTGCTGACCTTGTAACCATGGCCAGATTGGTACTGTCTTTCTTAACAGATCTGAACACTAGTGAGCGCTGCCTTCCCTCTAGATATAGAATATATACAGTCATAGTTACTTGTTGATATCCAATTTATAGCTTTGTTTGAGGCTTGCTACTATACACTGAGGGCTCTGTGAGGATAGGGATCAACTCTGGCTTTGGACTATCATCTAAGCTTTGTGGTCAAACTGGAATGTAGGGATGGGGGCAGCAGGACAGGACTAAAGAAGGTCTGAGTCTAGTTGTTGGAAAGGACCATTAAGATGGATTCTGGGAAAGACAGCTAAATTTGCTCACTTGATTCTTGGTTTTTCCCTCCATCCCTCCCTTGCCTTTTTTCCCTTCTCCTTGGGAGTGAAACCCAATGACCTGGACTTTTTTCTTTGATGCCTGGCCTAACTTGAACATGGTTTCCATCTTCCCTTCACAGGATCTAGGGCCAGATGGACCCCAACGCCACCAAATATTAGTCAAGTAGCTTTGGATAAGTCCCTTAACCTCTGTCTTTCTCAGTTTCCTCGTCTCCAAAATGGGATAGTAGTGTTTAGTCTGAAAGGAAGATGCTTGGTGGTGTTGCTATTTTTATTACTGCCCTAGGCAAGGTGTTTTTTTTTTGTTTGTTTATTTTTTGTTTTTCAGCTCCTCCCATTACAAGGTGGGAGGAAAGTGTAAGAAGGGAAAGTGCTGTGCAGCCAGAGTGGAGTTCGGTAGGACTGGAGGGGCTCATCATTCAGGGTCCTGTCAGATTTGGGTCTTAGACTAGTAAAGAGAAGGTGCTTCTTACCATGTGAGGAAGTTAGAAAAGGGAGTCCGTCTGGAGTCTGGATATCCTGCCTTTTGCCCTGGTGAACTGCTTTGGAAGTATGCTAAAGTCCACTCTGTGATTTTGTTTTGTTTTTTTTCCAGTCCATCCTTCCGGAAATCACGAATGTCCCGAGCCCAGAGCTTCCCAGACAACAGACAGGAGTTCTCGGGTGAGTTCCCCAGAGCCTCAGTGAGCACCACAGCGTGCCTGGGTGGGGCTGCCTGCGTTTTGCTTTTGAAAGCTGGACTGGGAAGCCAGAACTGTGTTTTAAGTTTCCTTGGGCCTACTGATCTGAGGTCTCAGGTGAGTAAGGGGCTTAAATGGACCACTTACCACTATCTACCCAGAAGCCAGTGATTCCTCTTTCTTACTCAGATCGGGAAACTCAGCTCTATGACAAAGGGGTCAAAGGTGGAACCTACCCCCGGCGCTATCATGTTTCTGTGCACCACAAGGACTACAATGATGGTGAGTGCATTTCCATCCTGCGGGCTGCCTCAAAAAGGACATAGTTACAGCTCTGCTGAGGAAAAGTCACCTCAAAGGGCTGAGCCAGGGCCCTCCAGATCCTGTGTTTCCTTGATTTCTGAGGAGCTGTGTCCAGACTTGAGGTGTTAGAGATGGGAAAAAAAAAAACAAAAAAAGGGGAGAATCGTTTTTGTAGACTCAGGATACTGTCACTGGGAACTTTGTCCTTTGAGTGTGCAGCCTGCTCCAGGGCACCAGCTCTCCATCGCCCTCTTCTGCCCTTTGGCAGCAATCGGAATGCAGCTTCTGCTGAGATTTAGGATTAGGATGCCAAGGAAAACAGACTTCAGCTGTGGATTGGCCTGCAAGTACTGTGGGGCCTGAGAAACAGCCCTATGTCTTCCCTTTGGCCAGAGCTTCCTTAACCATCTCTGGCTGCTTCCTAATTCCTGCTTTTCTCCTGATTCTTAAGGTGTGTGGGACATAAGCCATTCTGGTATGACTTAGGCAGGAAGGCAGATAGGATGAACCAGAGCTGGTGTTGTGACCTGGTTGGCACATTCAGCTTCAAGACCAGAGGTCTGACTTACTCTACTCTGGCCCCTGCACCCCTTCAGGCAGAAGAACATTTCCCCGAATACGACGTCATCAAGGTAACCTGTTCACCCTGGTGCCCTCCAGTCGTTCCCTGAGCACAAACGGCGAGAACATGGGTCTGGCGGTGCAATATATGGACCCCCGTGGGCGCCTGCGGAGTGCGGACAGCGAGAATGCCCTCTCTGTGCAGGAGAGGAATGTGCCAACCAAGTGTAAGGAGTGGGCCCTGACTGGAAGGAGATTGCCCAGGGGATGCTCAGATGAGCTGCAGGTTGGGAAGCCAGTGAGTCTACGGGGTTGTCTGGCTCAGCAGTAAGCTGCTTTGGCTCATCCGCTCCAAACTGGAAGAGCCTGCAGGGGGACAGCAGACCCACTTCACCTTAGTCCTTACTCCACCTTTGTGTGACAGGCCACTTCTCCTCTTTGGTCTTTAGTTTTTCCATGTTTAAACTGAAAAGCAGTCTCCTTAAGCCCTGCCATACTAAGGTATTTACGGGCTTTGGAGATACAGGTGTTTGATCAATGCAGAAAAGCATTTAACCATGACTTCAGTCAGTCCTCTGTTTCTTGGGACTCAGGCCTGAAGGTCTGATTGACAGGGCACTGGGCCTGCTACCGGTGGGGATGGAGATGATGCAGTCAATTGTAATAGTGCCAGGTGATGGGGGACGCAGCTAAAGGTCCCATATAGAGCCTCTGGGGAATCAGGGAGGACATCAATAAATAATGTGCACAGACTAAAGCTCTTTCCTTCTGTTCTGTAGCTCCAAGTGCCCCCATCAATTGGCGCCGGGGGAAGCTCCTGGGCCAGGGTGCCTTCGGCAGGGTCTATTTGTGTTATGACGTGGATACAGGACGTGAACTTGCTTCCAAGCAGGTCCAATTTGATCCAGACAGTCCTGAGACAAGCAAGGTACTATCTTCCCCATAGTCTGACTTCCAGTT
Source organism: Antrozous pallidus (assembly GCA_027563665.1). Taxonomy (NCBI): domain Eukaryota; kingdom Metazoa; phylum Chordata; class Mammalia; order Chiroptera; family Vespertilionidae; genus Antrozous; species Antrozous pallidus. The sequence goes on from CM050526.1 coordinate 34,468,859, forward strand.
CCACCCTCATCCAAATACCTGTTTTTATTGCACAGGCTAATTGCTTAAAAGCTACAGTTTGTTTTCTCCATTATTCTTTCTCCCACGTTCCCTTGCTGTCCACTATGGCCCTGGCCATGGAGTGAAGGGACTGTGGTCCAAAGAGCACCAGTACCCCAAGGAAGGATTGGATATGAGGACCTGAGTTGATGCCAAAGTACTAACCAACCCAAAATGAGAGTGCCACCAAGAGTACCACATGCCTTATCAAATGATGTCTCTTTCAGCCCAGGAAGGAGCATGTCTTTGTAGTTCAGCTTTGGGTATGGCCTACACTCCAGTCTGAGTGGATAAATACATGAATTACCTGAAGTACAGCAGTTACCAAGCAACCACAACACCTTCTCCCACCCCACTGTTTTCCTGTTGCCTGGGCTGGAGGGCCACCATTCAAAGGGTTGTCCTGCATTGAGGCCAACATCTAGACAGTTGAGAGAGTCCCGTTTCTCCAACTAAAGTTCCCGAGGCAGATAGACCCTTGGAGGACACTGACTAACAAGCTGAGCTGATCCCAGACAGGCAGACCAGGGCCCTGAGAGCTGAGGTAACCACTGGCCTCTCCCCTAGGAGGTGAGTGCTCTGGAGTGTGAGATCCAGTTGCTGAAAAACTTGCAGCACGAGCGTATTGTGCAGTACTACGGCTGTCTGCGGGACCGCGCTGAGAAGACTCTGACCATCTTCATGGAGTACATGCCGGGGGTATGTGCCCCTTGATGTGTGTGAGACACAAGAGAGGGCCTGACCTGGGGCTCGGGGCTTTGACATGGATCTGATCCCCTGAAACTCCAGAGGCTCATAGGAGAAGGTGAGGTGACAGCAGGATGTGTAGTCAAGAAGGGCCTGCCTGTGTCACAGTAACAGTGTGGTGCGAGAAATGCTCCCAGGCCACCCTCACCTGAGGCTTCCAGGATGGCTGCACTGTCCACTAAGGACTGCCTTTTCCTGGAGCAGTGGAACCCCCTTCTGGATTTGAGTCAGACATTGCTTGAGGGAAGGGCTGTCACAGACTTCTCCAAGCTGCCCAGCAGTCCCTAGCGAAGCATCTGGTACATTGCAAGTGGGGATTGGATGAATCACTTCTTTGCTGCAGTGCTGGGGGCTAGAAATAGCCTTGCCCCTCTCCTGCCACCTTCCTGCAGTGACTCCCTCTGACTTCTGTGACTGTAGGGCTCAGTGAAAGACCAGTTGAAGGCCTACGGAGCCCTGACAGAGAGTGTGACCCGAAAATACACCCGGCAGATCCTGGAGGGCATGTCTTACCTGCACAGCAACATGATCGTTCACCGGGACATCAAGGGTGAGTTAGGGGCAGGCCATGGGGTCCCCGAGACCTGGTTGCTTAAACATTTTCAAACTTTCTGAAAAGTAGGACCCTAATTGCTTTCTTGGGGAATTGGTGTGAAGATCAGTTGAGCAATTTGGAAAAATATTGCAGAATAAAGTGCTCAGCAATGTTGACCATGGCAATGATCATTTCGTGCTGTAGAGCTGAGGCTGTTTGCCTTGTGCAATTCACATCTAATTCATGGTAGCCCCATCCTCCCAGCAGCTCTGTGATCTGGGAGGGAGGGAAAGAGGGAGGAAAAAGGCCTGAGGGTTCAGGGTTGAAGGCTCTACCCTTTTATGCCTTAGGAGCCAACATCCTCCGAGACTCTGCTGGGAATGTAAAACTGGGGGACTTTGGGGCCAGCAAGCGCCTGCAGACCATCTGCATGTCGGGCCCGGGTATGCGCTCAGTCACTGGCACACCCTATTGGATGAGCCCTGAGGTGATCAGCGGTGAAGGCTACGGAAGGAAAGCAGATGTGTGGTGAGCACTATGAACATGCTGGGACCCCATCTCCCTGTCTGGGCTCTTGTGGCCCCAACTGACAAATGAGCTTTGGGCTCTCTGGTATGGTGAGAGGGAGGGAGGGAAGTAGGCCTCTTGCCAACTAGATCAGAATACAGAGGTGGCGGTATGTCTTAACCCCAAATAACAAATGTTATTGCTGGGAACTTGCGCTGTGGGAAACATCCCTGATGTTTGCTAAAATAAAGAGGTTGAATCCATTCTGAGGGCCTGGATCAGCCCTAAACACTAGCAGGCATTTTCCTAATGCTCAGGCAGCTTGCATTTGCTCCCCTTAACTTCATGTCCATCCTCTGAAAGGGCCTGGAAGGCTCTTCCCCTTGGGACATTTTTGTGGTGGGCTGAATGATGGTCCCCTGAGGATGTCCACATACTACTCCTTTAACTTAATGTTATCTTATATGGCAGAAGGGCCTTTGCAGATGTGATTAATTTAAGAATATTGAGATGGGGAAATCATCCCAGATTATCCAGGTGGGCCAGCATAATGAACAGGGTCCTTATAAAGGGGAGGCAGGAGATCATAGTGGGTAGTAGGTGTGACAGTGTAAGCAAGAGGTTGGAAGTGGTGCAAGAAAGGGGCCATGAGCCAAGGAATGCAGACAGCCTCTAGAAACTAGAAGAAGCAAGGAAATTCTCCTCTCGGAGCTTCCAGAAGGAGTCATCTCCACTGAGACTTTGACTTTAGCCCATGAGACTGATTTTAGACTTCTGGCCTCTAGAACTATAATAAGTTTGTATTGTTTTTATGCCATTAGGCTCATTTGTAAAGCAGGCACATTTGTTACAGCAGCAATAGGAAACTAATATAGTTATCTTGGAGCTCTTTCTGTCCATACTAAGTGGTTCTCTTCCCCAATCTCAAGAAGTATCCAAGTGGGTATAGGCTGATGAAGCTGTTGTGGATAAGGCTGATTGATAGTTTTTTAATCCTCTTCTGGCATTGGGGACCCTTTTTAGCATTGGTCGCCAACCGGTGGTCCATGAAGTCCAAAAGGTTGGCCACTGCTGGTTTAGGGAAACTTTGGAGCAGTGGTCACCAACTGGTGGTCTGGGGACCACTGGTGGTCGTGAGGTCTGAAAAGTTGGCAACCGCTGCTCTATAGGGTGTTGGTCCTCACCTTGGCCCATCCTGCCTCAGTGTGTTCTGAGAAAAGCACCTCCTTTCACAATAGTGGGCAGGGCAGCTGGGTGCCTAGGATGGCCAAGAGGTGACATGGGGTTCTCTATCTTCAGGAGCCTGGGCTGCACTGTGGTAGAAATGCTGACAGAGAAGCCACCTTGGGCAGAATATGAAGCCATGGCCGCCATTTTCAAGATCGCCACGCAGCCCACCAATCCTCAGCTGCCCTCCCACATCTCTGAGCACGGTCGGGACTTCCTGAGGCGCATTTTTGTGGAGGCCCGACAGAGACCTTCGGCCGAAGAGCTGCTCACACACCACTTTGCACAGCTTGTGTACTGAGCTCTCAAGGCTACGCTGCTGCCAGTTGCCCCTGCTGCAGGGCAAGGGGCTGCTATGGGACTCAGCAAAGTTGCTGCTTCTCCCAGGCAAGGCTGTGGACCATGGAACTACAGTCCAGCCAGCATTTGTCTCTGCCCCTTCTGCCACTGGGGCTCAGAACCAGGGTGGGATGGCTGCAGCCTCAAGGACTGGAAGCCCCCAGCCTGCCAGACCTGAGAGCTCCAGCCTCATAGCTCAGCATGGAGGGCAAGGGGCTAGGAACAGTATGCAAGGTGCCATGGTCTCCACCCTTGGGGCTATGTCCTGACACTGCAATCAGCTCCAGAGCCCTGGGTCTGGGACACAAGATGGACACGAGGGTCCGAATAGTGTTACTTTCATTCAGAGTGTTATTTTGGTTCTCCTTCCCATGTCTGGAGATCACCAGGGCGTCTCTGGGCTGGATGAGCCCACCCAAGCCTGAGGTAAAGCCCAGCATCCTGCAGCCAATGGAAGGCAGAGGCCTGAGCTGCACTCCCCATGGAGCCCCCAGGTCAGCTTTGCCAGTCCCTTCCTTACCAAAGATGAATGAAGCAATGTTATGCTGCCTTATTCAGGGAAGGAGGACCCATCCTCCCTGCCCTATGACCCTGCCTTCCCAAGCAGGGGCCTGAGATGTGGAACTGCCCACTAAGGGGCAGTTTTGTCAATGCAATTGTCTGTTTTACAAGTTGGAGTCACTCTTATGCTGTACCCAGTTTCTGAACTGGAGGCTGTGTCCCCTCTGGGTTCTGAGTCCCCCTGCTGTGGGCCCAGGCCTTGGGCTGGATTGGAAAGAGCTGAAGGTAATGGCCTTTGTGCTCCTGGCCTGGCACCTGTTCCCCACTGCAGTGGACAGGAAGATGGACAGCACACTGAGAGCTTCTGGTCCAGCTGCCACTTGGCCCTGAGCAGGCCACTTAGGCTAGCCAGGGGAGTTGTGTCAGGCTGTCTGAGTGTGGCCCTGGTAGGCCAGAGCCCTCACCTGGCAGAAGGGAGAGCCCCTGTGATGCCACCAAACACGCCTAAAACCGCCAGCTCCGTTCCTCCTTGGCCTGCCTTGCCCGTCCCCATGAGGCCTCACCCTCTTTACCTTCTTGCTCCTCCCTTGGGGGAGGGATGGCATCAGGGGTCTGGGAGCCAGTATCTCCAAGCAGCTTAGAGTTGGCCTTATTTACCTCAGCCTGGGCGCTAGTCCTTTCTTCTGGCCCCTCCCCTTCAAAATGTGCCTATTGCTAGAGCTCCTCCCTCTCAACACCCAGTTTCCTTGGGAGTTGTCAAAAAAAAAAAACAAAAAAACAGTGCCCAGGGATGGGTGTCTCCAGGGAGCTGAGGATTAGCGCCAGGCAGCTCATTGCCAGCCATGCCCACTTCCCTGCGGGCACCAGAACAAGCCAAAGCCTTCGTTGTATGTTGACGATGCACTTTTATGAATGTAGTTTCTATCGCTGTTTTTAGCCTTTTCACATCATGTAATGTGAGGCCTTGTACTTGTTAATTTATATCTCAGATCATATTTGGTGGTTTATATATATCACTTCTAGACTGTTACAGGTGACGAACGCCTCAAGAAGCAGAAAAATGAAAGGTTTTGCAGGAATGTGTTGCACGGTGCCAGTTGGGCCTGGGTCCATTTCCATCCTTTTCTCCCAGGGGTCTTTGTCAGGCACTCCCAGCCCAGCCCTAAGACAGCAAGCATATGCTCCTGCCTTCACCTCGGCCCTTGCCCAGGATGGGGACCAGACCCTCATCTCGACCAAAGCTGCGTAGTGGCAGCTCGGCCTCTCCACGACCCTGTCCTGATGGCTCCACCACTCTTCTTGGGCCCACACCCCTGTCCTGTCTACATTTTCCAAGAGGAAACAGAGTATGCGCAGTGCAGGAGCTGACAAGATGAGACGACTCTGTGTCCCAGGTTCAAGCTCTCACAGAGCCCCCCCACCCCCACCCCAGGGTCTTACTTCACAGGGAATGTGTTTTTAAAAATTTGCAAACAAGCCAACAAGCCATGCACTCAGCAACAACAAAAAACAACCACGACCCTGATACTTGTGCCAAAAATGTGGACATGCTGGCTCAGCATCCTCAGGACCAAGCTATTGCTTAATTTTAATTTATTATTAAATAATCCAGATGAAAAGTTGTGGGCTTAGAATGGCCTGGGCCCAAAGGTTCTGAAGGGCAATTCCCAGCAGCTCCAGGTTGCTGTGGGAAGGGCCTGTGCCATTTGCTCATCATTCCGTGGGGTGTCAGCTTTGGCCAACCCAACAGAGGCCAGAGCTGGGGAGAGTCTGCCCTCTGCCACCCTCCTACCCCTCCACCCACCTCAGCTCTGTGTCTGTGTCTGAATTGTGGGTCCTGCAGAAGAACCTGCAGCCATAGTTATTTGTATCTTGACTGAGGGCTTGCAGAGCAAAGCCAGGCCAGTGTCGTGCATTACTTAAAATAAAAAGGGATCATTTATACCCAAGGGGTCTGGTGATGGTGCTTTTGGTTGAACATGGAGGGAACAGGTGTTTGCCTGGGAGGCGGCAGGCATAGTGCCTGATAACAAATTTGGGCCCCTGAGTAGAGAACTTGACTCCAAGATGGGGTCCTGCAATGGGATAACTTGGCTGGTACCACAGCTAGCTGAGATGGCACCTCCCCTTCTTGCTCCCAGGAGCTCTGCTAAAGGCAATTCTGTGAGGGCTGATTTACCTACATGGCACTGGCCATCCTCATTGTCACCAGCGGCATCTGGTAGTCTTCCCAGCCCAGGGGTCTCCCCTCGGTCCCATCCTTTCAAGACAGGAATCAGGTGCCTCCCTTGGTCTATGCAGCTGTTGCTTAGCTCTGACCAGGAAGACAATCCTTGTCCCCATCTAAAGCTTCTGAGGCTCTCAGAGGACCCATTCTGCTTACTGAGTGTTAGCTCTGCTGCTTCAAGGAGCAAAGTCTACTTCAACACAACACAGTGGCCCATCTGCCACCAGAGCTTGAGGCTTCGCTCTCTAACCTGTCCTATGGGCATGAGGCCACTTAAGAATTTGAGTTTATGGGGCAGTGGCAGCCAGTCCCCAGGAGCCTGCCCTCTTGCTCTGCCAACTTACATAGCTCACAGGCAATTCGAGGATTGGGACAGCTGGGTTGGGTGGGACAACAGACTTGTTGCCTCTATTCTGTTGTGTTGAGCGTGGGGGTCCTCCAAGTTTGCCTTGTTTGTTGTCCCTCCGATGGGGCGGGAAAGTTTGGACTCCTTGCGACAGTGATCATGGCTGCCCTCCTCATTGGAGCTTGAAAAAGCAGGGTGAGATCCGATTTTCTCCATCCCTTACCGATTCCAGGACAAAAGGGGCCCACACCAGGGCTCAGCGGAAGGGTTCTGTTTTATACCCCAACATATTGAAGTGCAGTGAAGCCTCGCATCATCACGCACTAATGGCCTGACCCTCTTAACCAACACCAAGGCTGAAGGACAAGAGTTGTTATAAATCCAGGGTGGTTTGACAGCATGGAGACCTGGCTGGGAAGAGGACACCCTTTTTCTCAGGCTGACTGGTATTTGATACCCATCACTGTCCCCCATCAGCCAGATGTGCTCTGGGCCAACCCTGCCCTCCCCCCTTCACCTTTGCATGATGAATGTGTCCCTGTCCCCCTCCCACCCCCCCCAGCCAATCAGACCACATAATAGTCAGGATCTGTTGAAACATGTTTAAAACAGGGTTGATCACAAATCAGAACTGGCAGAAATGAGAAGAGGGAGTGTGGCCCCCGCCAGACTCTGGCTCTCAGCCTGGCGGGGGCTTTAGCTTCTGCTTCTTGATATGTGCGGGTGGTGTGCGATGGTCCCAAGCCCCACTGGGGCATGCCCTGCCATGCCTTGCAGGGAGGGGCAGAGCTGCTCCACTTTCCCTCTCCTCCCCCTCTCCCCCCAGAGACCTGGGGGGCATTCCCTGCGGCCCAGCAGAGACACTCTGGCTCTCCTTCCTCCAGTTTCCATGGCTCAGAACCAGGCTAAGGACAGAGGTAGATGGGGAGACAAAGGGGCCACACGGGGCCCCAGGTGGCAGTGAGGGAGCTTAGGACCCTGAGGGGGGCATGCTGACTCCTTGCTGGAGAAAAGGCACCTAGATAAAGAAGCTGGGCTTGGGGGCCTCCCAGGGAGCCAGGGGGTAAGGTGGGATAGGGTGAAAGAAGCGGGAAGCAGGGTTGAGCAACCCCCAACCCTGGTTCCCAAATTCCCACCCACTGAGGGAGAATGAAGGAATCCCGGAGCAGAGCCCTGCCCCCATAACCCTCCGCTGGAGCAAGATGGCCTCATCCCCTTCCCACCCCGTCTCCCCATGTGAGCCCAGGTCCAATCTCTTCTCCACACTCCCCACTGTCCTGCTCCAGGCCCTCCCTCGTCAGAGGGAACGGGTGGTCGGAGGGCCTTAGGCTGTCTTGGTGCTGGGGTCCACCTCCTTGTGGGCCCAGAGCTCCTTGTGCTGCTTCCGGCCGAAGCCCTCATCGTAGTTGCCTTTGCTCTTAAACAGCTGCTGAAAGTGGGGTTTGCAGTAAAACTCCCCATGCAGTGCCGCGTAATTGCCCAGGCTGCAGAAGCAGAACAACTATGGTCAGGTCGGGTCGGGTCAGGGCCGGAAGGCGGGCAGGGGCAGGGCAAGGGCGCACCTCAGCTTGGAGTGACAGTGCTTGCAGCAGAAGCAGGAGTTGTGGAAAATGAGCTTGTCCGCCACCAGCCTCTCCATGGGGTACACAGTCTTCTGGCAGGAAGCACAGGTTTCTTTCACCTGGGCCCGTAAGCTGAAGGACTGTGGGGGAGAGACTCAGCCAGGGTCTGACCAGCGCCCGTCCCTTCCTCCCCAACTCCACTCCCAGGCTCCTACCTTGGAGCGCTGAACGGTGCCCGGGCCACCGCCGCCTTTGGCTTCCTGAGGGAGAGTGCCAGTCAGGGCAGGGGCAGCTGAGGGATGCCCCAGCTTTCACTGGGGTCACCAGCCCAGATCCCAGGGGCACTCGAGGGGGGAGGGGCAAGGGTGGTGGGCAAACACCGCTCCTCACCCCTCCATCCCCAGGCAAGACACCTGCCCGGGGTGTCCTCCCACCCGGCGGGTCACCTACATGAGAGGGGGTGGCCGGGGCGGCTCCTGCAGCCTGGAACATGGCTGATTGGAAGTGACGGTGGCCCGGGGAGGGACGCGGCACCCGCTGGGTTCTGCAAGGGGAAGTGGTAGGTCAGGCCCCACCAGCCCTTCCCCAGCCTGCAGGGTGGGGTGTTTACAGGCAAGGGGGGCGGGGGGCTGTGGTTGGGACTTTCCCTAAGTCATTTCCTGTTGCTCTGGGTCTTGCCACTTCCGCCCCTCACCCTCCTTCACCCCCCCCACCCACTCCCCCTTCTCCCGCCAGCCCCCCCACGCTGCTCCCCGGGGGCAGGGGCTCCCGGAGTGGAACCATGTGTTGGGGCAGGTTCAGAGCGGTGAGGAGGGGGCTGCGCACAGCCGTCCTGAGCGCCTTGCGGAGCGGGACTCATCCATCCGGGGTGGGAGTCGGGGTGGGGTGAGGGAGGTCAGGAGAGGGCGGGCCGGGCAGGGCTGAGGATGCCCTGGCCTGACCCCAGCCCGACGCTGCCCCGCGCAGGGCCGAGGCGGCCGCGAGCACCCCCAGCTCGGTTCCCCCAGCTCCTGGACAGCGCTCTCCGGCCGGGCCATCTGCGCGCCCCGTTTCTCGGCCTCGGGACCCGCGTGGACGCGACCCCACCCCCGGGATCCCCGCGGGCCCACCCGAGGGGGATTGGGCCCCATCCTCGCCCGGTGCCTAGTCCTGGAGGCCGGCTGCTGGCCTCGGACCCCGGCGGGAGCGACGGGCGGAAGCGCTCCGCGTCGGGACCCCGGAGCGGCGGCCCCGCAGCCCCCACCGAGGCGCCCGGTTTGCGAGCTGGCCGCAGACCCCACCTCCGCTGCCCCGTGTGTCTCACCGGGTCCCCACCGAGGCCGCGGGGCGGGAGTCGGTCTCTGGGTGGCGCTTCAAGCGCGAGGTGGGCGCGGGCGCGAGCTGCCGCCACTCGCCGGTCCTCGGGCGCCCGCCGCCGCCGCCGCCTTATCGCAGCACCGCCCCCGCCGGCCTCCGCCTCGCGCCCGCCCATTGGCTCCGCCGCGCCCGGGGCCGCCTCCGAAGCCCCAGCGCCGCCGCCGACCCCCTCTGCGCTTTGTCTTCCCTCGCTCGCCGTCCCCGCCTTTGTCTGCCCCCCCCCCCCCCGCCGCTCCAGCCCCGCGGGCCCCCCGCCCCCCGCCCCCCGCAGGCCCCGCGCTCGCCGGCCTCGCGAACCCGCCCGGGCGCCCCGTCTGCCCGCTCCGGGCGGAGGCGGAGACACAGCCCGAGGGCGCGTGCCTCGGGGTGGGCACGAGTTCAGAGTGAGCCTCCGGGGTCGCAGGACAAATGGCGCTCCGGCGAGGCCCCTGTGGCGGAGAAGGCGGACCGGGCTTCCCCTGGGCCTTTTGGTGCCTCGGTTTCCCCTAGTTGGCCCCGAGGGTGCAGGCCCGGCTGCCCAGTTTCCGGCCGGTGACTGTGGGCCCCGCATCCTGATAGACCCCGCGGGGGCCTCCCCGGGGCCTGGCCTGGTCTCGCGGCTCCCACGCCTCCTCGGGCCACCGAGTCCTCCTGCCGCCAGGGACGCCCCGCGCCTGCTCGGCCGCCGGGAAGATGACGGCGGTGGCCGGCACGCGGTCTCGCCAGCCTGGCCTCCAGGCTTCGAGGCTCAGCCGGCGCCCAGGGAGGGCCTCGGGCTCCGTTCAATCACCGCCCGCCGCCCGCTCACCGCGGATCGGCCTGCGCGAAGGCCCTTCGCCCAGTCTCCTGCGCCCCCGAGACCAGGGGCCCGGGGAGCGACTGCCTTTGGAATCCCACCACGTGCGTCCTCAGAGTCTGGGTTTCCGTGGCCAGATTTTGTGGGATTAGTCACCCCGGCCCCTGTGGGCACCGTAGGCCGTCAGAGGTCAGGGCACCCCTTCAGGGGACGAGCTCTCCGTCCTTAAGACGAGCAAACCTCGGTGCACCCAAACCATCTAATACAAAGAAGCGAGGCCTGAAGATTTGGAGTGTTTGGTCCAAGTGACACGGCTGGTGAAGCCAGGCCTCCTGACCCCGCTTTACGCCCTGCCCCGGGACAAGCCGGCGGACCCCGCTCAGCCGCAGCGCAGGCCTGAAGCAGGCACCCACAGGTAGGTGACCGTCCCCCGGCTGTGCTGGGGGTCCTGCGACACAGGGACTGCAGAGCTCGGCCTGACACCAGGCGGCACGCTGCCTCACCAAGCACAGCCCTAAACATGGCCCGTTCCCACCCAGCAGGAACAGAACCGAGCGGCCCACACGCCTGTCAGGGAGCGCACGCAACGCCCCCCGGACCTGGCAGGGGAGGGCGAGGCAGAGGCTTCCCCGGCCCCCAGCTGCGCCCTCGGCTCCCTCAGCGGCCCACGCGGCCCATCACTTCTCTCCTCTCCGGAGGGTTTGTGTTTGGGTTGAGCTGCAGGCCTAGGACTCCCTGGATGGGTGAGAAACTTCTAAGTCTGTTTATGTGCATCTTTCCGAGCCAGGTTTCCTGCCTTTGGGTTCTCAAAGGGGCAGTAATGATTTAAAAAGGGTGAAGCCCTCCGGGACAGAGGGGACGGGGCTGGGCTGCAGTTGGGGAAGGTCAGGTGGGCCTGACCCTGAGGCCCCCTTGCCCTGTCCAGGTCCAGTCTGTGGGCTGAACTGTGGGGAGCTGCTGGATTCAGCAGTTTGGCTTAAGAATGAGCTGACAAGCAAGGTGAAGAAAGCGGCTCACAAAGAACACCAGCTGATAATGATGTTAGTAAAGGGGAACTTGAGGTTTAAAGAAGAAATAAAGAGCTGGGCAGGGGAGAGGATTGGAAATAAGTGTGACCTGACCTCACACACTCCATTTCAGGCCTCCCCACCCCACCTCATGCTTGGGGTCATTCCTTCACATCCACCCCACCCCCACCCCCACCCGTAACTGCCAAGGAAGAGGTTTTTTCTTTTTTAAACTGTTGTTACCCTAGCGGAGGAAAGGGCAAGCATTTGATGCTGCAAAGCAGCTTCAGGGAAGAGGGAGGGGCGCTTCCTTAATCTGACATTTGAAGGGCCTCGCCCCGAGCAGAGCATCTCGCCCCAGTGGGGCTGGCAGGGGGAAGGCGCCCAGCTGGTGCACATGCAGGCTGAGAAGCACCATGTCAACCCAGGTTAGAATCACCCCCTGGCCCGGCTTCCCTGGCTGCCAGCCAGGATGACAGGGCAGGGGGCTGGGCTGGTTCTTAGGTTACCTGCTCTTTGGGTATTAGTTCCAGCGGTAAGGAGACACCGCAAGTCATGTTACAAAATAACCCGCTCCACCTCCTCACCTGCCAAAGGTGACTGTCCTTAGTCTGGACTCCTGGTGGTCTTACCCTCAGAGGCACTGATCTCCAGCACCTAGCCCTTTCCAGCCCCGAAGTGTTTAGATGGCCACAGGCTAAAATTAACAGTCTCTAATTTTCAGATAGTTAAGAGACAAAAATCTATTATGGGTTGTAAAAAAGATTGGTGTGCTGTGAGGCTGTCTACTAATGAAAAGTCACAGCTGTGCTTCCGGAAGCACTTGTGGGACCGCTCTCGGATGGCAGGGCCCCGGATGGAATGAGACACGTCTGAGCCTGTATGGGCAACACACAACGATGCACTCCCCCGTGGTTCTCTGAAAATTTTAATTTGTTCTGACAATAAAACTAACACGGTGTAAGGACTTAGGCCCTCTGGCTAGGCAAGACATTAGGACCCTTGAGAGAAAGCACCAAGGCAGCGGCAGGAGGCGGAGATGGACGCTTGTGGGAAAGGAATGCACGACACCGGTGAACTATGGAGGAAGGGCCCATCGATAGCAATGGTCGGGACAAACTGCCTTCGCCTGCATCTGGTGCTTAAAAAGAAAAAAACACCCTTCCCCCAGTTGTTAAGGAGAAGTTGGAGGGGAGGGGGCAGAGGTTGCTTATTGCTTGCCTCTCCATGGGCCCACAGGATCTGGGAACACTGGAAAAGAATGGAATTTGGCTGGTAGGAGAGATGAGTGGGAAGAGGAAGTCACACAGTTCTCTGTGTCAATGAGTCAAAACCCTGGACTCGAACTTCAGCCCCCAGGGCCAGGATAGAATCTCTTCCTTCTGAAGAGGTCACTGAACTCCCAGGACTGGGAATATCCGCTTTCTGGCCGGTCCGGATCCCTGGTTGGTGTCTCAGAAGCCTTGGAGCAGTAAAGAAAAGTTTCTCTCTGGGAATTTCTTTCCCCACCAGCAAGCAGGCAACTCTCCTGGCAGAAAAGTCCTTTCTACCCAGTCTGCACTCCAAAGGGTGGGAATGTGGCCAGCCCTCAGGAAGGGCCCCGGAGGCTCACGTCCCTCTCGTGCTGGAAAATGTGCACCTTCTTCAGAGGCTCAGAACTCCCAGTCGTCCACCTCCAACTCTTCCAGGTTTGTCACTAGGCCGAAGATCCCACTGTGCCCCTGTGACTGGCTGCCCTCAAAATTGGTGGTGGGGGTGACAGGCCGAAGTAACTCAGGCAAAGCCTCTGAGGCTCGTCGCTTGATCTGGAGGAGGAAAGGGGTAGGGGAGTGATCCTGCTGCTGTCGCAGGACACCCTGAGGCAAGGAAGCATGGCCTGTGGAGATGGGCCTTTGGAGTCAAGAGCTTCTCTAAGAGGAAGGAGCAGCACCTTTAAGGGGCTTCAGAAATGGTCATTTCTCTGATTCGAAGGAAGGATAATGCCTAAAGACCCCAAAGCTAAGGGTGTTAGGGGAGTCAGAGCCATAGGAAGAAAACGGAGCCTCAGCAAAGTGCTACTGTACCTGCTTGAAAAAAGAATGGCTCAGGAGGGTGCTGGCACTTGGTCTGCAGAGAAACGGGAAGAGAGACCAGCATCACCCTGTGCCCCGGATTTCCAAAATCCTGCTGCTTATACCTCACCCTCAACTGTCCCTCTGCTTCCTCCCTCAGCTCAGCCAGCAAAGCAGCCAGAACTACTCAGCCTGGCTTCTTAGCAAACCCTCAGGCCGACCCCTCTGGCTGTGGGGGCTTGGACTCCTCCCCGGAACCCAGACCCTTACAGGACAGATGCACCCTCTCAAACCCTTAACCCCCAGAGCCCACCTGCTCCCTGGAAAGCCCAACCCCAGCCCAGTGGAAATACCTAACATCCGGGTTGCGCTGAAGGCACTGCTCCACAAAGTGGTGGAAGTGAGGGGAGAAGGTGCGATGGTAGGGGTGGGATAGCGAGTCTCCATTGGAGGTCCTGGGGGTGCTGGTGGCCAAGCTGTCACTCAGGCCAGAGTTGGCCGCTGAGCGCGAGGTGCTCATGGTCAGCTCCTCAGCGGGGATGGTGCTGGTGTCCAGCAGACAGGGTACTGTGCCGTTGAGCTTCTCCAGCAGCATCTGTGGGGGACAGGCCAGGATGGGGCTGGAGACTGGGAGCCCTATAGTTTCTTCACAAATACACATGTGATTTGGGGGGAGTACAGAAAAGACAGAAGTAGAATAAGAAACTTTTCCAAAGGAATGCTTGGCAGCCATACCCTAGCTAGGCCAAATTTTTGCAGAGGGACAGCAAAAAAGGGCCCCCTTCAATGTGGCTGCAAGGAAGGGGCTCCCAGTCTCCTCCTGTTTATAGGCATCAGATCCTAACTGTAGAGCCCTCATCCTTGGGTGAAGGCAATAGCCAGCAGGCTTTCTTCGAAGCCCAGCCCCAATTTGCCAAGCCCAGGTGGGTCTGAGGGGGCCCATTAGCAGCGCCTGCAGTGCCACATCCTGGGCTGGCGCTGCGGCAGGCTGTGCAGGAGCAGCCCACCCAGGGACAGGCCAAACTTGGACAGCTGTTTGAAAGCCCTCAGACTTAGCACATGTAAAACCCACCCCATCTTGGAAATCTAAGACCCTGTGGGTTGCTGTGTCCAAGCCAGAAACCTGGAAATCTCTCTCAAGCTGCAATAGCATGGTGGCCACTTAGTATACGTGGTTATTTATTTAAACTAGAGGCCTGCTGCATGAAATTCATGCACGGGTAGGGCCCCTAGGCCTGGCTGGCAATCAGGACCAATAGGGGCCTTCTGGCTGCTGGCGGGGGCCTCCCCAGGCTACTGGCTAGGGCCTTCCCTTGGTCTGCAGTCCTTCATTCCGTGTCGCCCCTGGTGGTCAGTACACCTCACAGCGAGCAGTCAGTCTCCTGATCAAACTCCCAAGGGGACACTTGGCATATTAGCCTTTTAGGTATATAGATATATATAGATGAATTTAAATATAATTAGGTTTAAAACTCAGTTCCTCAATATGATTGGCCACATTTTAAGTACCTAATAGTCACAGGTGGCTAGAGGCTACCATACTGGACAGTGCAGATATAGAACATTTGGGTCATCTCAGAAAGTTCTATTGGACCATGCTGTTCTGGATCTGTACCTCTCATTCACCTTAAAGAGCCTTTTAGCTCTTCACTGAGCATCTTTCTGCCAGTGTCTTATTTAGATTTTCTAGATTCCTAACCTAGATTTCCACACCTTCCTGATCTCCCAGATCTAACCCACCTGCTACAGTGAGCTTCCTCAAGTATAGGTCTGATGCTATCACTCGGTGCTTAAAGCCTTCAGTGAGTCTCCACAAGCTTTGCACGAGGAGCCAGGTGTCCTGATGTGGCTTCCTCCCCCAGCCACATCACCTAGCACCCGCGCCCAGATGCACCTATACTTAGGGCATTTACCACTACCCGATATTGCCCAGATCCTGTTATTTCTTGACTCTGGATCTTTGATGTTCCCTCTGCCTAATAGAGGTTCCTTCTAGTTCCCATTCTTTAGTTAATTCTTACTTACCTTCAAGACTCAAGTGTCACCTCCTCCCAGAAATCTCCCTGGGCCCCCTGCTCTACAGAGTTTCCCTTTGGCCATTCTCTACCTGCCCTCCTCCCCACAGGGCGAGCAGGATGTGGGTTCAAGGGAGAGGCTCCCTCAGAACTTGAAATGCACCCCCACTCTCTCCCAGTTCTCATGTTCCAGGTACCAGGGACCCAGTCAATCTGCCTCAGTGATCCAAGACCACTTCTTGGACTTGGTAAAGCCTGGCTTGATAGGCCTCTTCCCTGGTCTACCTCCCAGGGGTTGACTCTGCCACTGGCTGGGTATGCCTAGGAGTGGCCAGAGGCAGTAATTGTAAGTGGCATGAAGAGAGGTCTGAGAATTCTGAATTCCATGTATATTTATCAAGGTAGGAGGACAACACGTTTTATACATTTATAGACGTGTGAGCTTGACTTACACATTTTAAAGGCACCTGGGCAATGGGCCTCCTTTTCACCCATTGCAGGCCCTGCAGTTGTTAGCAGTAAGCCTGCTCCTGAGCTCCCCTCCCCTGGTCTCCATTTGCACAGCAGTTACCACACAGAAGCAGTTGCATAACCCTCTCTCTGGGTGGGGCTCTTGAAGGAAAGGCCTGTCTTTCACCCAAGTACCTCTGGCTAGATCCTGAGTGTGGTGGGTAATCAACACGCATCTGTGGAAGGCAGGCAGGCAGGCAAGAAGGAAAGCACTGGGATGCAGGCTCACCTGGGTGGCAGGCATATCCTTAAAGGGGACATGGCCGTTGGCCAGCTCACAAGCTGTGATTCCCACACTGTAGATGTCAGACTTGGCATCATAACCCTGCAGATTCTAAGTCAGGAGGAAAAAGCCACATATCACTCCATTTGTAGCCTTGGTCATTATTCTTAGAGGAAGAACAGGGTGGACCTATCACTGAAGAGAGGGAAAGAATGCTTCTCCCCAAATCAGGGCCAGCTGCGAAGACTCTCCTTGCCTACACCACAAATAGCAGCTGCTGGTTGAGAAGGAAGGACTGTTGTAAATAAGTAGCAGGAAGTGTGAGCCCCAGGCTCCAGCTTAGTACAGGGATGGAGAAAGCACCAAATGCTCACTTCCCACAAGATGCGGAGATCTTTGAAGGGAGTGGAGATAGCGTGAAGCAGTTTGGGACCCCACAGCAGGGTACCTACTAGTACTCCATCTGCCAGGAGCACATTATTGCCATGCGAGGGGCCTTCCAAGTCTACCTGCCAAAAGGAAAGCCTTCCTCCAGGAGCCCTTACTGCACTCGGAGGCAGAGAACCCTCCACCCCCAGGCTCCTGGGGACCCAGTACAGACCTGCTGGAGGACCTCCGGGCTGAGCCAAGGCAGAACCTTGATACTGTACTTGGGGAAATCGTGGACCACCCGCTGCCGCTGCCCGTGGCTGATCATGCTGAGGTTGCTGCGTAAACCAGACAGGTAGACCTTCCCATCTATGGAGATCAGGATGTGGCTGGCTTTGACACTCCTGTGGGGGTGAGGGGAGGCAGGTGGTGGGAGGAGGGTGTCACAGGACAGCAGGAGCCCCTCACACTGCAAACCTTTGGTCTTTACACACTAGATCCAGGCAGCTCTCTCCCCAGCAGTGTGTGTGTGTGTACTATATGTGCATATACATGTTATATACACAAATACATACTTTTGTAAAAAGTTTCAAACATTCCCCCAAAGAAAAATAAGCATGACCCCATTTACATGTCACCAAATTTTTGTTAAAGTTCCCTTTTATGCTCACAGATCACTGCTTCCTCCACCACCTGCTACTACTGATCTTACTTTTCATTTTTTCTTGTAAAGTGTTTCATGGTTTTGTTTGCATGTATGTTCATTTACCTAATTCTACTGTGATATGCATCCCATTCTTCCTTTTCCTCTCAGTGCTGTATTTTCAAGATCTATTCATGCTGCCATCTGGGGTGGGGTCTGACAATTTTACTCATCCATTCTTCCAGCAAGGGACACTCCCACTGTCTCCCACCATGAAGAGGAAGCGATGTTGCATACAGGTCCCGGATGGGCCTGGGTGAGGTTCCTTTGGAGTGCACACGAGGCAGCACTGATGGTTCTGGTTCCCAGTGACTGACTGGCTGTGTGGGGCCGTCGTCTTCCACTACACAGACAGGCGAACCCACCGCCTCACCGCACTGGCCTCCTCCAGCCTCCAAATATGCTAGTGCCTGGGATGTAAACTCATATCCTCCAGTTTTGCTTTTCTGATTATTGCTCATATGGCTCTTAGCCTTTGAGCTTCCTCTTTTATAAGCCTCATATCATTTTTCTATTGTTTTGCTATCCTTTTCTTGGTGATTCACAAGATTGCCTTGCTATTAACCCCCTGTGTGTTTCAGACAAAGCTAACACCTCCCCCACTGTCACCCAGAGAACAGGTCTACTTCCCGAACAGGTCTTAACTTCGGCTAAGGTGTCCTTTATTGGAGAGGAATCCTTAATCTTGATAGAATCAAACTCACCAATGTTTTGTCTTATGTTTTGTGCTTCTAAAACATTTAGAAGTTCTAAATATTTCCTTACATTTCCTTCTAAGTCTGTAGTTTTGTATTGACATAAGGTCTTTAATCCGTCTGAAGGGCTCCTTTGTATGGGGGGTTAGGTAGGGGTCCTGTTTTATTATCTTCCCTACAGTGAGCTGCTTTCCTAATACCATCTACTAAGCATCCTGTCTTCTCCCCAGCCTCTTAGCATAGGGCTGACTCTGGGATGCCCCAAGGAAGGGTGCCCCAAGGAAGAAGGGGGACAGACAGGTGCAGTGGTCCACCTCAGATGTTCCTCTCACCCAGTCAATACTCAGGGCGAAGCTGCTCAGTGAAGAGCAAGTCAGCAGCTCCAACACTGACATACTGGATGCTCTGCCCACCAGCTCAGAGGCAAGGCCAGAATCAAGGGACACAAGGAATGACATTCAACAGGAAGGTGGCAGTCAACCTTCGTGTTTACTTGAGGGCTCCTGGGCACAGATCCCCACTGGTATGAAGGGTGAATAGGCCTAAGAATGCACCTGTGTACATATCCCATGTGGTGGATGTAGTCAAGGGCCTTGAGCACCCCCTGCAGGATGTAAGCAATGGCCAGTTCATTCATGCCATCCATGAAGTGAGTACAGATGAGATCTTTTGCAGAACCTGAAGAACAGAATTATGGGGAAGTAGGGAAGGGTAACAAAAAAATACATCACGTAAACCAGCTGGCAACAGATTCTTAGAATCCCCCTCTGCTGGGAGCCCTTTTCCACTCACCGTATGCCATGAATGGCGTTACAACCCACAGCTCATTGTCTGCAATAAAGGTGGCTCGATAGGGCAGGATATTGGGATGACTGAAGAGTTTAGACACGTGAAGCTCCCCCTGAAACCAATGGTAACTGAAGTCAGAATCAAGGGATACAAGGAATGACACTCCACAGGAAGGTGCCAGCATGAATAAGATGGATGCTCTTTTGAGAGTCCTGGGGGCAGCAGGAGCCTAAGCAGGTGCCCTCTGGAGTGAGACACCAGGCTCTGCTCTCTGCCACTTCTGCCTATGTCTGGCTCTGCCAGCCAATGAGAGGGCCTCCAGGAACAATTCCACCAACAGGGAAACTGCTAATAGCAGTTCCCCATCATGGAGGCGGTGACAACAAACCTGACTGAAAATTTCTGAAGTCCTAAGCTCAACTTCAAGGGCCAAGGCACAAGACTCCTCTTTCAGATAGAAAAACAGTGTTTTTCTATTGTTAAGGAAAAGGTTGTAGGCAAGGGAAAAAAGCATTAAAGAACAAACAACTAGTAAACATTGGAAGCTATTTCTCCAGTTAACCTCAGATTGAGAGATCCCTTCCTTAGAAGCTGCTATAGAAAGTGTCAGACCTACGAAATTTTAAAACAAATTTGGACAAAAGATGTTTTTTAAAAAATGGACAAGAGGACTATAGAAACTCTAGGGTCCTGGCCTGTGGAATGTGAGCTAAGGCCAAATAGACAGTACCTCCTGCCTGTCCACTGCTCTATAGAATAGAATCTGGAAGTCCATCATGCTCTAGAACAAAGTCAGATATGTTTTTTCCCAAATTAACTCAGGACTGATTTTCTGTCACATCCTCACATTTGCAGACCTGCTCCAAGCCTGTGGACCAGGATTAGAGCACCATTAGATGAGCATGATTTCAGAAGAGCATTGTACACAAAGAAGGGAAAGGGTGCAACTACCTGTACTGAACATACACTGTGACCCAGGCCCGAAATCGAAGGAGTTCTCAGGGCAAGCCTTCATCAGCCAAGGAGAATTCAGTCCCCAGTCAGTTATTAGACCTCTGGTCTCTCCAGTTAAATGAGAGGGCAGCTACTTGCTTCTCCAATAGAAAGGAACCTCAGGCAAATAGGGTGCTAAAAGCAGGAGAGTGGCCTAGCCTCTCTAAATAATAAATAAATAAGGCAGGAAGGAGTCCTTGTAGAAAAGGGGAATATAGATTGGGCTGGGCAGCATTACAGAATCCTTAGTGCCAGATGCCCAAGGTTCTTCACTGAGAGCTTCCGTAGCTGATCGACTTGGTCTGCCTTCATTTCCTGCCAGCGGCTTTCAGAAGATGGAGGTGAGAGATGCCTTGTAATTACTACTGGAGCAAAGAGCCCACCTGCCACGTGTCACATCCACATTCTTTTTTTTTTTTTTTTTTTACCTGCAAGAACGTCACCATCTCATTGGAACAAGCTTCTAGGTTAATCCTTCGTACCGTCACATACTCTCCCGTTGTTTTGTACCTTGCTAGATTCACTGTCATCAAGTCCTCAAATCCTTTGCCTAAAAGAACAGAGGGATGCCATAAGCAAGGTCAACAACAGCAAAGGTTTTCTTCTTCCTTCAAGAAACTTGACTTCAAAAGAAAATGCAAGTTAAAACTTGCACTACTGTTACTTTCATGGCTGACAGTTTTTGATTCTTCTCCTAGTAGTTCCTTCTCAGCCAACCATTCTGACTCTGGCCCAGGACACCAGAAGCGTTCAGCCAAAAAGAAAAATGTATAAGAGCTCCTTTCCTGGGAGCATGATCTACTTTCCCATACTTGGAGAAGTAAAACCCAAGAAGACCCAACAAAGCCAGTTCTGTCACCACAGCCCTCTAAGTAGCCAACAGCCTCAGGCACACATTCATGACGATGAGGGGAAGCTGCAGCCGCCCACCCCCTGGAGCTCCAAGGTCTTGGCAGTACCTGGACATTACCTATAGTGGTGAGTAGCTCATAACACCCTCCCTCCGGCAGAAAGCTACTCATGATCTCCTGCTTGGAGAAGGATGCTATTGACTCTGAGCTTGCCTCATTGGTCTAAAGAAAAAGAAAAATCGGTTAATAAGAGGAAATTGGGGGTGGGATGGGAGTGGAGAGGCAGTAATTCAGACCCACGAGGAGACTGGCATCTAAACAAGCAGAAATTCTGGCTCTGATGCCAGCACTCTGTGATGAGGAATATAAAGTAAAACATCAGTGTTCGATGTAGCGCTATCCACAAATGGGGGACAAGGGCCAGTAACAGACAGCTGTTGATTTGCTTGTCCTTCCAACAACTGGCTCATTTGCTAAGAACTATAAATTTCTTTACAAAAATTTTTAAAGTGTTTTTCAGTTACCGTTGACATCCAGTATTATATTAGTTCCAGGTACATAGCATAGTGAACATGATGAAATTCCTACTTGGGGGAAGGATGTCTGGAGAAAGGCACATTTACAGAAGAGAAGGGGGATGGAGAGATGGGAGGTGTTCTTGAGTTTCCTGCTGCATTAAGGTCCTTTTTTAAGGTCCTGACTATAAGATCCCAAAGATCAAATGCTAAACCTTGCTATAGGGAAAATGTGGCCATAAAAAGCCCTCTCTTTAGCAAACTAAGACCTCAGACAAATCAGTCCCTCAGACATTGCCAAGGGAAGCAAGAAAACACACTGGGCTGTGGACAAGAGATAGAGCTGTCAGGTTTGTTATCATCCCAGGCAGCAAGTGACCTGCTCATTCCTGCCCATTCATGCTGCAAATGACGCTGGATCCCAGCCATTTAGATGTGGGCATCACACTTTTGAGGTGTGATGGAAAGCGCCCAGCACAATACATGGCAGACTAACAGCTCTTCCTTCAGTTTAACAGGCTGTTTCCTTCTTTCAGACCTAAATGTATTGTATGACCGAAGGACTGTGTATTTTTCTCTGAGTATTTTCTTTTCTTTGGGATCCTCTTTCTTTGGATGTGTGTCTAACTGAAATGGAGAGCCTCAAGGGTAGCTCAGATTTTGTATGCGGACCTCTAGTCAGGAAAAGGTCTTTGTGAACTATGAAAGGCCCTTGGCTCAGTGCTAACCAGAAGTGTGAGCTGAGAATGTTCTAATATGGCAGAATCTCCTTGGTGGGGATTCCTGATTTCAAGTGCACCTGGTTTCAAAACAGTTGATGCTGACAATAAAAAAAGAAACTAAGTGGAGTTCTGCTTCCTGCACCACTTATGCTGACAGTAGAGGAACCTAGTCAAGCAAAATTGAGCTTGATCAGATTATTATTCTAATTTAATCCATTTCTACATTCCTAAGATTCATCCATGTTGTTGTATTTAGCCTGTGGTAGACCCATGCTATGCAATGTTCATCTTGGGGACATAGCTCAATTTATCCATTCCAATGTGGGTGGGCTTTTTGGGTAGTTTTTCAGTTCTGCTACTCTAAACTGTGCTGCTAGAAACATCTGCATGTGTCTCCTGTTCATATATGCAAGCGTTCCTCTAAAGCTTATACCTAGGAGTGGAATTGCTGGGTCACAGAGTATATGAACAATCAACTCTGCGAGATAATGCCAAATTGTTTTCCAAAAAACGGTTATACTAATATACACTCCCACCAGCAATGTATGCATGTTCTTGTTGTTCCATCTTTTCCTCCCCAACACTTGTATTCAGTCTTAATTTTTGCCAGTCTCATTGTGGGTTTGATTTACATTTCCCTGATTGCTAATGAAGTTGAACATCTTTTCTTGTATTTATTGGCCATGTGGGTTTCTCCAAGGTGATAGTGCTTCTTTCTGTCTCTTGTCCATTTTTCTTTTTTAAAATATATTTTATTGATTTTTTTACAGAGAGGAAGGGAGAGGGTTAGAAAGTCAGAAACATCGATGAGAGAGAAACATCGATCAGCTGCCTCCTGCACACCCCCTACTGGGGATGTGCCCGCAACCAAGGTACATGCCCTTGACCAGAATCGAACCTGAGACCTTTCAGTCCACAGGCCAACGCTCTATCCACTGAGCCAAACCGGTTTTGGCTCTTGTCCATTTTTCTATTGAGTTGTTTTAATGTAGGATTTCCCCAAAGTTTACACATCCAATTAGGTTAGCAAATGCAGCACATTCTTTCATGGAGAATCACCAGGCATACCTACATATTCAAGGCTCTGAAGTCCTGTAGTAAGGAAACATGTTCAATTTTGTTCAGCCTAACACTTCCCAAAGGTTCTTGTCCACAGAACCCTTTTGTGCCTAAGATCTGTTAAATGTTGGGAAAGGCTACTTTCAGTAAAACATGTGGTGTAACACAAAGACCACAGGCTTAGGGGTCAGCCAGAGGCAGAACTTGAACTCAGATCTATCACACGTTCTGTGACCCTGTGTAAGTCACTCTACTCTCATGGTCTCTCCGCTGTCTCATCAGTGGAATAACTCCCACTTCATAGTGTTGTTGTGACAATGAAATGAGATACAGTATGTAAAAAGCCCAGCACTGCCTGGTTTTCAATAAATGTGAATTCTGTTCTTCTCCTCCCTCTTTGGTGTCTGCTTTTTGGTCACTCTCCTGCTCAATAAGATGGAACAGAGAAAACAGAATCCTAAGCAGAGCCTGATCAATAGTTAAGGTTGGTTTGATTTTGGTTTTAACACTTGTTTTACCTGTGTTTTCAAATGTTCTGAAATCAAATTCTAAGGTCATTTAATAGCCACTGTAGCTTCTTGAAACTACTCGGTCTTCAGAACAATCTGCAGATACTGGTTACTGCATGCTGGGTGCCTCACACAGGCAGGAGAGATAAAAATGGAGTAGCGATTTGAGCAAAAAGCTTAAACCAAGAGCTCTGAAATGATGACATTTATTTAGCATTTATGAGCTGCCCATCTTTTTACCATTATACCTCTAACCACCTGCTCATAGTCTTGCTCTGCAAGTCCTGTGCTCTCAAGTATCAATCTACTCAATTAAACCCGCACCTCCAGTTAACATGAATCCAGGGGATTGCTTTCAGATTCAGCTCCCTCCTCTGGCTTTTGAGTACCCCACATGTTGGACCCTCCCTGCTTCTAGGACCTCACACCAAAGCAGTCCCTGACTCATTACCCCTGTTGTTCAGTCTTAGAAAACTTGCACCAGCTGCTCTACCCCTGCCCCTGCTATTTTGTCATGGCTGGCTGCTCCTTATTACTGAGGTCTTGACTTAAATGTCATTTCTCCATTGAAGACTTTGTCCAGCTAAAGCAAAATAGACTCCTAGTCACTTCATTATCTTGCTTTCCTTTCTTCATAGTAGGAATCGCTGCAGTTTATTACCTATCACGGGAGTCCCTACTAGGATGCAGCTCCACACGGGGCATGGACATGGTCCGTCTTGCTCACTGAGGTATTATTCCCAAATACCTACAACAATGCAGGCATTGTCTATGGAGAGCCTCAGGCGCCTCCTATTTGGTATGCTGGTCAAATACAATGCTGGAACACACTTCAAAAAATCATTTAAACAAAGTTTGAACTGAGGTTTTCTGCCCATGACCTCATCATTCCCACTGGCTGAAAGGAGAGCAGGGTAAAGGTGCCAGCCAGTTCCACTGGAGACAGGGTCAATATAAGGACCTGGGCCAGAAGTGCCAGCCCTCATATAACACATCCACTAGGGGCACATTACAGAACAGAACCTGTACCTGCACTGTGAGAAAGTACAGCAGGTCCTCAAAGAACATTGTTTCATTCAGTGTTATTTCGTTATAGCATTGATGAGATGCTGCATGAACTTAACTCTTGTGTTTATCAATTAGCCCGTCGCAGTGGTTGGCAAACTCATTAGTCAACAGAGCCAAATATCAACAGTACAATGATTGAAATTTCTTTTGAGAGCCAAATTTTTTTAATGTAAACTTCTTCTATGACCACTTCTTCTAAATAGAATTGCCCAGGCCATGGTACTTTGTGGAAGAGCCACACTCAAAGGGCCAAAGAGGCGCATGTGGCTCAAAAGCTGCGGTTTGCCGACCACTGGCCTATAGTAATGCGCTGTTTCTCTTAAAGTTGCAGAAGCTATTGACAGTGTTAAGTGAGGACCTACTTGTACTGCATATGTTAGCAGGTAACAATATGGTCCCAATAAGAACAAATCCAGGGCTACTTTGAAGTTCTTCTCTGATCTCCAGGCAAACTTCTTAATGTTTTTCTAATTTGAAAGAGATTACAAAGTACAGCTGGAGTCCTGAGATTAAAATATTTATTACATATATTTTAAATAACCCCCTTTGGAAAACAATAGATAGATATTTTTTTATTACCCAAGTCCCTCTTCCTTGCTAGGAGTGCATATAAAACAACTGCTACACTAGGCTACACTCTAAAGACACACTTGTTGAGGCTAGGTAGGGAATGATTCATTAAACTACTGATGTGAATAGTTAATAACTTGACAAATATTTGTAGTAATATCTTTGTCGACTATAGAAAAGTCCTCAAAGTGCCGAACCAGTTTGGCTCAGTGGATAGAGCGTCGGCCTGCGGACTGAAAGGTCCCAGGTTCGATTACCGGTCAAGGGCATGTACCTTGGCTGTGGGCACATCCCCATTTGGAGGTGTGCAAGAGGCAGCTGATCGATGTTTCTCTCCCATCGATGTTTCTGACTTTCTATCCCTCTCCCTTCCTCTCTGTGAAAAATCAATAAAAATATTTTTTTTCAAAAAAAAGAAAAGTCCTCAAAGTGTTTGTTTTAGAAAATGAAATTCTGTAGATACTGGGAATATGAGTTCTTGGGCAATCTGCAATTGCATGAAATGAACTAGCCTAGTGGTTGCTGTGGTCCCTCGACTGCTCTGTCCCCAGCGCACTGGAAACGGCACTGCGTTGAGGCTTTCTACTTTGTGGAGGTCCTCTAGGTTTGAGCACAGAGAGAAAGCAACCTTACTTAGGAAAACAAAGGCGGTATTTTGAAAGGAAGAGACTGGTCTGATATTGCCTCATAATGTTGTTTCAGATTTAGAAGAGGTCAAAATTCAAATGAAGAGGATGAAATACTTAGTCCATTTTCTTACAGCACAGCATGGGTTTATGCATAATCTCAAGTTTCCTAGAGAAAGAAAATGATTCTAGCAAAACCTAGTCTTAGTTCCCCCATCATGAAAAGCAATTTTTCATTTTGAAACATTAAAAAATATATATAAGTACTGATATCCAGAAATGACCATAACAACTTTTTAAAAGAGGTCAGAACAAAATACAACACAGCACACAAAGACAATACTGCTACCAAATGAACATATTTAATCACAGGTTTCACACAGGATAGCTTTTTGGTGTAACATCAGCAGCTGTGAAAATATAAATATTATATATAATTGGCACTGCATTCTGGAAAAATACCTAATTGAGCTATAGAAAACATGTTTGGTCTCCTGACTGGAAAATATTTGGATCTGAGAGAGAGGTGCTTACCCCTAGCTAGCATACTAAGTAAGCACAACCAAAGCTTTACGTTACTCAAAATTCCTAGTCACAACATCATTATCCTTCACTTGGCTGGGGCTGCTTGCACAGGTGCACATGTCTGTCATCTGGAAAGAGTAGGAAGTCGCCCTGGCTGGTGTGGCTCAGTTGGTTGGAGTGTCGTTCCATCACCTAAATGTTGCAGGTTTGATTCCTGATCAGGGTACATGCCTGGATTGCAAGTTTGGCCCTTTGTTGAGGTTCGTGTGAGAGGCAGCCAATCGATGTTTCTTTCTCCCTCCTCCTCTCCCTTCCTCTTTTTCTAGAATCAATAAAAATAAATAAACAAACAAATAAATAAAAGAAATGAAGAGTAGGAAGTCTATTTAGAAAAAGCTTCTTACCCTCTCTCTGATCCACCTTATCAAAAATAGCTTAGTATACCATGTGCATTAGGTGTTATTTCCTTTGGTAAAATAAGCTAGGAGAGTTGAAAGCGGCAAGTCTTGTAGCTTTAGCTAGTGATAAAAAAATGCATTTTCTGTTTTATAGTTTTTAATTTTGGGTTTTGTTTTTCAGGTAGGAGATTTGAGGTCTTGCCTTACAATCTAGACAGGGATCAGTGGCATCTCTGTGGACTAACATCTATCATTAATAAACTAAGGTTGGAAAATGTAATACCACTAGCCACTAAAAGTAACCACCTTTCAGATTGTTGAAACGTTCTCCTTTTCTGGAGGGGTGGCGGGCGACTGGGAGGGTTGGGAAGGGGAGGAGAGCTTAATCCTCAGGAGAGAGGCAAAATGTGCCTGAGATTTTTTTCTTTTCCGTTTTCAAAGTCTACATCAAAATCTTTCCAGGGTGAAACCTGAATCTCTACAAGTGAAAGAATTACACTTAAAATAAAGCTCAATGACAGATAAGCGGAAACATAAAACGATAAGCCAACAAAACACATGAATTTCCACAAGAAGTCATCTCCATGCAGCAGCCACAGTGGTAGAGCCTAGAAAATCACTTACTTTTCTCCGAGTGTCACCCGGAGGCTGCTCTGGAGTAGAGAAATGGGTTGTTGGCATTTTGTTTTTTAGTAGAAGACATACCCACATTCAGAACAACAACTATTGCACTTAGGACTACATTTATTAATAGAAAACACTTAAAGAGTTATTACAGTGAAAAGTGCCTGCAGTGCTACATATAAACACACACACACACACACACACACACACACACACACACACAGTAAAAATGCAGATAAGATGGGGTTTTAAAATGAATCTATGGCTTGACTAGGGAACTATTCTATTGGTATATTTTACTAAGTATAACTCACTCAACTGCTATAATTCTGGTCATACATTGACTTTTCATCAGCATATAATGTTACTTTCAGTAATCTGGTTTCAGAGTCTAATATTGTGAACAAATAATTCATTATAAAGTTAGAGTGTTGGCTAGCTATTTTCCAGGGGGTGTAGGACTAGAAAACAGGTTTTCTTAAAAAAAAGTTTTAATACGGCAACACATGTATGTGGGACCATTCATTGCCCAATTAGATTCTCTAGTCAGACATTCTATTCTGAATGCAAATAGAGCAAAGGCTTTGGAGCCCTCTGATGCTTTTGGTGAAAACAAAGAAAGCAAAAAACAACTGAAACAACTTTCTGCTTTTAAAGTGGACAAATTATGTATCTGTGCTTTTGATTTTTGTCCATTATGTAAAAGTGATAAAAAATAGTCAAAGCAAGATTTTTAACTCTAAAGTATTGGAATGCATTTCTAAATATCTTAAATTAGAAGTTATAACATCCAACTGTGCTCGAGTAGAGTGGCTGCAGAGCCAATTAGCCTCAATTTATCAAAATAATATATATTTTTTGCCTTGGACATCAGTTTGCTGGTACACAAATGGCAGGAGCAGTTGCTTAAGATGGTCTGCCAAAGGTGAGTAGATTAAAGGAAATCAAACCCAGTCTTCCAGAATAGAAGGAAAATTCCAAGTTATACAAAACTTGGTAATATACTTCATCAAGCTGTAAACAACATACAGAAGAATCTCTTGACCAGCCTCAGATCAGAGACCAGGGAACTGTTAGAGATAGTCAGAGATCCTACACTGAAACCCAAATCCATAAATTCAATTCACACACCTGGAATATCTTAAACTAATTGATTATACACTAGATTCCCAATTCCATTTCCATCAATGCCAGTGTTTACCTTTAAACCATTGTATCCCCATCAATGATGGGAAGAAATTGAGAATAGGACCAGAATGTAGTATTTCTGTTCCGTTAGCCTTTCCTTTATTGTACAGCTAATTTTTTGTTCTTTATAAGGAACACAAAAATAACTCCTCATTTTTCTGAGCTCTCATTTATCTAAAACACAATCCTTTGACAAAGTAAATGAAAAATACTGCTCCAGAAATTTGTTGGGTGGCATTAGGGAAAATAAATTAATAGGTACCCCCTAGTAACTAACAAGTTTAAGTTTTCAATTACTTAGGCCTATTAGAGGTATTCTGGGTCAGTCACCCAATGCATTCAATCTGATAACCTGTCCCTTTAGCTACAGATGCCGGAGAGAGTATCTTGGTGTTCGGACACAAAGAATGTGGCCCTACCACTATTATTTTTATAGAAAAGTATTTTATTTACTGTAAATTAAGGTCACAGTTCCCCAAATGGCTCAATTTGAAAATAGCCAAAGGAAAATGCCTTGCCTGTTACATCTCCAAGTTGCAACCCTAACTTCTGAAATCAGCATTCAGGTTTTCCAATAAGAGGCTAATATTTTTGTCCTGATGGATTTTTTTCCTTAGTTCTCTTAAGTCTCATAATTTCTACAATGAAAAGATGAGTCAACTAGACTGACCAGTAAAACCAGAACTTTCATACCATTGCTACCTTTGTCCTAACTATAATTTTACTTTTAAAATCTTCAAAGCTAGTAACTTTTGAACTTATATATTCTTTTAAGAATATATATTTTAATTGGACAAATACTTAAAAGAAATACATGTACCTCTGAGTAAATACTGGCTTTCTAATAATCAAGACAGGCTAATGATAACTGCCAGATTAGTCCTCAAGTGTTTGGGAAACCATGGATTCAAAAGGAGCCAAATAAACATAGCAACTATAGTGTGCACTTTCCCTTAGAACTGTTAATTTCTGTGAATTGATTTAGTCAACAGAAGAGCAGTGAGATTTATCCTAAAGTGACGGCTAAGCGCCACACTGCACTTACCTCCAAACAGCTCCAAGTCTCTTAAGCCCTCAACAATGAACTTTTCCGACACCCACCGCTAAGGAGGAAAACCCCAAAGAGAATTAGCATTTCTCCCAAACCACAAAAAATTAGCTATCAGCCGTAAGAGAGACAGACAAAACACAACTACAAAAACAGAATCGTACATTACAGTAAAGATACATTTCTTTGAGAAGTTTTGAAAAGAATCTTGGCTTTAATAGCAGAAAACAATAGATGAATTCCTTTCTGTATTCCTCTTTGCCTAATTTGGCGAATCATTCTTAAATCTGGCAGACTGAGAAAAAACCAGTACTGGCTCTGATAATGAAGAATGTTTTTCTCCGTTCTCTATGTAAAACCACCGTTTGGATCTACCTTACTCATTCCCTGGCTACCTATTACAGATGCTCAGGACCATGAGTGCCAATTTGAAAATTACTACTAGAATTCACAATATAGAATATAGGGATAAAACAGAAGTTTTTCACAAGCCTCTATTAGTTTATAAAAGAAAACTGCAAGCTGCATATCCTTCATCCATTAGGATCTCTAAAGTCATCGCTGCTTACATTTGCTACCAAATGCTACCCCTTCACCAAGGATGGAACTAGCATGACCAATCTGTGGTTCACTTTACTGGCCTATTTCAGCCAAGTATTGGGTTTCCACATACGGATCAGTGGTCTGGTTTCACCTGTATCAGACTGGGTTGAAATAGAAAAGAAGCTCACATTTAAAAGCAATGGAATCAAGGTTGTATTTCTCATAAGGACTGGTGTTAAAGTTTGGCTTGGATATATTCTTTCCACTGGAGAGAATCTGTTTTTCCTCTCAGCTGACAGTGAAGCCTACTCTTTACAATGTAAATTGTTCTTATATATATAAACATAAAAAAAGATTAAGCAACATTCAGAAATAAGCTGCATAATATGAATTATAAATTGAAACTATAATAGCATTCTCTCTCCTCCAAATTAGATTTTTTTCTAATTAAAAAACACAACATTATCAATTAAAAAACACTTTAAAAAATCACATGCACTGAGCCACAAGATAGTAAAAATAAACTATCACTTTAATATTTAAAGAAAGTGATATACTCATAATATATCATAGCATTTGCACATTGTTGCAAGCTTTTAAAATAATTACTGTTGCATTCAGAAATTAAATATTTGTTAAAAAATAAAATACACTCTTTTATAAAATCATGGTAGCTTGTAAAGAGGCTAAATACAGTATTCATTCTCATGGTCATTTTAGCTGGTGAAGTTTTCAGGTATAAAATTTTTCACATTAAGAAAGTTTTCAGTTAAAACCTATGATTATATTTAGAAAAAAGTGTTCCACGGATTACAGTTTGATACTGATTTTTCAAACACACAAACTCGCTGAAAATACTTAGGAAAGATCGTTAGTGGTTACATACCTACACTTTCAACTCATTTAATGTTGAATGACGGATATTCACAGAATACACCACACTGTTTCTTCTCTGTCAGACAAGCTGGTGGGTGTTCTGTGTCTGGTCAGCCTCTGCCTGCAAGCTCTTTTCTCCGGAGTGGAGGCTGCGGTACCTGCTTTACTTCCCACATCCCTCACTTCTGCATGATTCTGAACGTCACATAACAAACCACCTACAGTACTGCCAAAACACTTTGCTCTTCAGAAATAAAAACAGTAAAGACAGAAGAATAGAAACACTCACCCTAATTCGCTCTGGTTTACTTACAAGAAAAGACATGAGTTCCTAATGTGTAGGCCTATTTCAACTTCAAAAATTTAATCCTAAAAGGAAAATAAAAACAGGTTGAAATATTTTGTAGAAATATTTTTTGATGCATAAAACTTACTGCAAATCTACCATTCAAAGCACTGTACTAAGCCTATAAATTGTAGATTCCAAAGATTTGCTTAGAGAAACCTTCAGTGACAATTGACCTGGATGTACTTTGGCCAAGTACAATCTGAGATACTGCAACCTCTATAAGAAAGAAATTTATATGGTTTTCTTCTTTAATGTTTAAACTTATCTTGGCTCAATCCCCACTGAATCCTTCCCAGAAGTAATTATCTTCTATTCATGTGTCTGTTTAACATCATCATTTTTAAAATTTTTAAATTTTTTTATTAATTTTTTTTACAGAGAGAGAGGAAGGGAGAGGGCAAGAGAGAGAAACATCGATGTGAGAACGAAATATTGATTGGCTGCCTCCTGCATGCCCCCTACGGGGGATCAAGCCTGTGCAATCCAGCATGTGCCTTGGTCAGGAATCTAACCCTCCTTTCAGTGCATGAGATGAAGCCCAGCCGAGCCACACCAGCCAGGACTCATCATCATTCTAAGTGTGTATATGGCCATGATTTATCCATGTTAGACATTTATCTTCTAACTTTTACCATGGTAGAGGGAGACTAAGCTCTCCTGGGTCACCTTATTGCACTCTCCTTCCCTGCCTTCATTCTTCTGATGAAGTTCTGGCACAACTTTTGATTAAATCAGCAGTCCATGTTTACATTACTTTGCAAAGATGGTTTGCAGCTGGGCAAACAGGTAAAAATGATCATGTCTTCTTTTTTTATAACCATTTAATAATTGCCTCCTTTATTCACTCTCTTGGTTTCCCATGGAGCTATTAAGTTTTTCCAAATATTTCAACATCTCTGCTGTTTGTCTTACCAATGTATTTTCCATACACCCAACCCCCCCTGAGTGTCTTCCAGGGCCCTCCATCCTCCTGCTGCAATCTGGGCAGCTGCTTTCTAGCCCGTCTGCACTTCTATATTTGAAATGTTCTTGTATTATTTCTTTTTTGTTATTGTTGTTAATCCTCACTCAAAGATAATTTTCCATTTATTTTTTTTAGAGAGAATGCAAGAGAGGGAGGATTGAGAGGGAGAGTGAGAAGGGGGGGAGGGGAGAGAGAAACTTTGATGTGAGAGACACATCAATTGGTTGTCACCGCTTCGGGGATCAAACCTGCAACCTAGTTATGTGCCCTGACCGGAAACTGACCTGCCACCTTTTGGTGTATGGGATGGCACTCCAACCAACTGAGCAACCCAGCGAGGGCAAATAGGTGTTTCTCTCTCTCTCCCTCCCTTTGACTCTATCTAAAGTCAATGGAAAAATATCTTTAGGTGAGGATGCCTGGCCCAACTTAAAAATTTTTAAATCAGGAGGTCTGGGGATGCACAAGTAGAAATGGGCGACTCCCTGTGGAGTTCAGCAAAGGCAAAGATTACTAGGGCAGAGATGGATCTGTGTAGTTTCATGAAGGGATGGGGCTTGAGTGAATTTTAAGCATGAAATAGTATTAGCTATTGTTTATTGCTTACTTTGCCTTGTCCAGAGGTGTATATATCTCTTAGTTTCTTTAACAGTATCCACCACATAGCAGGCACACAGTAATATTGAATGACTGACCAAATGTGCTGAGAAGTGTGTCAGCACCTCATGAGGAGTAGTTAGAGAAGCAGAATTCCACATATATGAGAGCAATGAATAAGTGCATGCTAGAGTATGGATTTTATTTAGCAGGCAGACGAAAGTCACTGTAGGATTTGAACAGAAAAGGGACAAACACAAAACAGTGGTCTAAGGTAGTGTCTCTCAAACTTTATTATACATGCAAATCACTTGAGGATCTTGTTAAAATGCAGATTTTTATTCAGAAGGTCTGGGATTCTAACAAGCTCCTAGACAATGGTAATGTGCTGACCTGTGGACCATCACATTTGAGAAGCCTTGTTCTAAGGAACATAGAAGGAATATTAATCTGAAAAGGGATTGGAGTATAAAAATAACTGAGATAGGAATGCCAGTTAGAATTCAATTATGGTGGACCATATTTGTGGTGAAAGAGCCTGTGGTAGAGGGAATGTTAAAAAATTGACAGATAGGGGAGAAGAAAAATTATATTTAGTAAGGACACCATAAGTTATCTAGCTCATCCTGCACTCTGTGGAGGAATAGCTTTTACAAATTCCTGGATATAAGGTTATCTAGCCTCTGCTTGAAAATACTCCAGGGCAGAGACTCACCACCTTATCCAGGAGCCCATCCTATCTGTGGATAACTCTGATGATTGATTTTTGTGTGTGAGCTCAAGTAACTGGGAAAAGAGTAGTGTGTCAACAATAAAACAGGAAAGCTCAGAGGTGGAAGTAGTTTTGGTGGAAAGATGAATTCAACTTTTTAAATCCTATTTCAATTGAGAAAAGTTATATATTCCAAGAAGAAATATATAGCATTCAGTTAGAAAAGTTAAAACTGATGCTTAACAGATAGGTCAGAAATGGCTACGTGGAGTTTGGAGTTAGGAGCTAAAGCTAAACAAGTGACAGGTATTCACTAACGAAGGAAATGGTGAGAGAAAAACAAAAGGCTGGGAAGAGCCTTGGGAAAGGTCCATAGTGCGGACATGGTACTTAAAAGGCAGGGAGGAAATGGGGCCAAAGGAAAAACTTTCAAGATCCTGTTTTCTGCCTGGCTGGTGTGGCTCAATGATTGAGCATAGACCTATGGTTCGAGTCCCGATCAGGGCATATGCCCGGGTTTTGGGTTTGATCCCTAATGTGGGATGTGCAGGAGGCAGCCAATCAATGAGTCTCATCATCAATGTTTCTATCTCTCCTTCTCCCTTCCTCTCTGAAATCAATAAAAATGTTTTTTTAAAAGAAAGAAGAAACATCCTACTTTTCCTTCAGAACCACCTTCCTACCCCCAGACCTGTTCCTCTCAGTAGTCCGGTGCTACAGGAAGTCCTCCCTAACTCCCTTCCCACGTATGGTAGATGTTTGGCCTCTGTGTTTTTAATATGTTTTTACTAGAGGCCCAGTGCACGAAATTTGTGCACTAGAGGGGGGAGGGTCCCTCAGCCCGGCTGGTGCCCTCTCCCAGTCTGTGAGCCCTCGGAGGATGTCCTACTGACGACTTAGGCTTGCTTCCGAACAGGTAGTTGGACATCCTTAGCACTGCTGTGGAAGCAGGAGAGGCTCCCTCCACCACTGCTGCACTTGCCAGCCATGAGCCTGGATTCTGGCTGAGCAGTGCTCCCCCTATGTGAGCACACTGACCACCAGAGGGCAGCTCCTGCATTGAGCATCTGCCCTCTGGTGGTCAGTGTGCATCATAGCGACCAGTTGTTTTGCCACTTGGTCAATTTGCATATTAGCCTTTTATTATATAGGATTATGTAGAATTGATTTTAGATGGGGTGAGGGAGAGATGGAAACATCAATCGGCTGCCTCCTGCATGCCCCATAATGGGGATCAAGCTGGCAACTGGGGCATGTGCCCTGACCAGGAACCTAACCAGCGGCCTTTTGGTGCATGGTTGATGCTCAACCACTAAGCCACACAGTCCAGGCTGGCCTCTGTATTCAACCCTTACATCTATCACACTTTTAATTTCCTTGAGGATAGGGAATAATCTTGTTCACTGTTGTATTTCCTGGGGCTACTGTGTCCCACACATAATATGGGCACTCCCATATCTGCTAGCTTAATAACAGTAAGAATAAAAGCAGACATTTCTGTGTGAACTTACTGTGCGCCAGGATCTGTGCTAAAAAGCTTCGCAGAGATCAGCTCATAATAAGTATTATCTTCCCTGTTTTATAGATCTGGAAATTAAGGCTCACAGAGGTTCAACACCCAGAGTCACACAGGCAAGTGGTAGAGGACTGATTAGCTCTATTCCAATGCCTGTGCCCCAGAAACTGTCAAGAGATGCGGGGGGACCTGTCAAGACTGTGTGTGCAAAGGTATGATGATGACTGAGAAGGCATCCGCTGACTTGACAGTGTTGATGTCCAGGTGACAAATGGAATATAGCAAGGAGAATTCATTTATTCATTCCGCCCCCCTCCCTATTTTTGGCACTGGTTTTCTAAACTTCCTCCATGTCGGCGGTTACAACTATAAATACAGCATTTGAGCCACAAAACCTCCAAGAAACCTGGTCATGGGGTGGGGGTGGGGGGCCGATTTAAGTAGTTGAGCCCTGTAACTCATGGTAGAAGAGGCTCCTGGCCTGAGACAGGCAGATAAGATTAGGTTTCTTCAGCCCTCGGGGAGAAGGCAGTCTTGGGTCCCTAGAACGCATCAACCCGTCCAAGAAGAAGCATTGCCTAACGCCGCACACACCTCCTGGAAGATGGTTCTATTTCAGCAAGAAAGGGACCAATTCGAACGGCTTTCCCACTTCAGGGGGTAAAGTTAGGATGCGTTAGGGTATCTCAGCGGAGGGCTGGGCAGAGAAGTTAGCTGCCCATCTCCGGCGAACTTGAACTATTTTGGTTAACCACGCCCCTTCCCTCGCCCTCACTTCCCACACCCCCGCCCGCCATCTCCACCCGAACCTACAGCGGACACTGAAACCTGCCCGGAAAACAAGGCCATTAGGGGCTCTTTGTTTTGGCCAAGTCAGGGAGTCGTCCGAACCTCTGTGCTCCCAGAGGCTCGACCCGCCGCCCGCCCAGCCTGGGAAGAGATGGGGATGAGGGAGAGGGGGCGGGAGGGGTAAGCACCAGGACCTGCCGTCTCGTGGCTCGAGTAGGACACATTGGACCTGGGCCCCAAGTTCGCCACCTGTACGTCAGGGGGCAAGAAGGGGCGGGAAGGCAGGCGCTCGCCTCTCCCGCCCAGTAACTCCGCTCCGGTGTCGCCCCGCCAGGCCCAAGCCTATTCTGCTCTCGGGATGCAACCGCTCACGGAGGCAATGGAGTTGGGTTCGGCCAGAGGGGGCCCGGGATGGCCGATCTGACCCAGGCCCGCCCGGAGGAGATGGGATCGGAGTCAGGGAGAGGATGGACTGATGGTGCCTGGACCGCGCCAGGCGGCCCGCCAGTCCGGTACCTGGTCCTGGAGTTAGCGAGCAGTCCCGATCGCGCCTCGGCTCCGCCTCCTTAGTTTATGGCCTCGCCGCCGCCTGGCCGGTTGCTGGGAGGGAGGGACGCTACGTGCCATGCGCAGTAGAGGGGCCCAGGGAGAGCTGGAGCGTCGCCCCGCCCCGCCCCCTGCGGTGGGGAAGCTCCGCCCTCCTCGCTCGGCCCACGCGGGTCGGAAGCTCCGCCCGGTTCCCTGGTCGCCTCGCTCGGGCCGCCCCGACTGGCTCCGGGTGCGAGTTATTTCCCTCCGCGCAGACCTGCTTGAGGGTATTCCACCTCCAACAGAAGGGACCAAGTTCCCAGGTGGGTGAAGCCACAGAGACCGAGCCTGTCGGTGAGGGCTGCGGGGTCGGAACAGGGCGCCCCAGAACCGCCTGCCACCGCAACAGAAGGGAGGTGGGATGATTTCAATAATGAAGAGTTGGGGGGACCACACGGAGGGAGGCTAACCGACGCTAGCTGCTGACTGGGCTACTTTGAGGATGCTATTTCCGAGTGGTGGGAGTTGAATGGGACCACCTGCCCTGCACTTCAGAGACGCCAGGGGAGGGAGAGAGGAAGCACAGGAGAAACAGTTTGTTGTTCCACCTATGTACGCCTTCGTTGTTGATTCTCGTGGGTGCCCTGACCCGGGATGGAAGCGGCAACCTGTCTCTGGGGACCATGCTAACCAAATGAGCAACCCCACCAGGACACACCTTTTTAAAAATACTTTTATTGATTTCCGATAGGAAGGGTAGGAAGGGAGAGAAACATTAATGATGAGACTCATTGGCTCTGGGGATCAGCCCGCAACCCAGGCAGGTGCCCTAGGCCGGAATGGGACCCCGGGACCCTTCAGACCGCAGGCCGTCTATCTGTCCACGGAGCCAAACCGGCTAGGGCGAGGGCAAAGTTTTTTTAAAAACACATAGCAAATGCCCCCTCACTTTGGTCTCTAAGGTAACAAGTTGACAAGTTGTAAAGGAGAAATCCACACTTTCTGTGCTTCAGGTTACTTATCTGTGAAAGGAGGAAAACCGCTCAACTAATGGAACGATCAACTTTATCTTTTACCCCCCTGGATCCTTCCTCATCTGCAGCTCTTAGAGATATGCTGTTTGCAAACACCTGTAAGGTTTTCCTCGATGAGGAAGCTAAGCCAAGGCAGGCAGGGCTTGAGAAATGATGAAGCAATCTCAGGTGATGGAACAAACCTTCCTTTTGTGAGTTGTTTTGTTTTTTTATCAGGGACTTACTCCAACCACGGAGTTGGGGAGAGAGTGGGGACGGTTTTTCTAAAATTGGACACATACCCAGAGGTCCTCTGCGATTTCCAGTCTGGGTGCAAGGATTCGGGCTTGCTCCCCAGTAGAGGATGAGCAGGAGGCAGTTGATCTAAGTTGCTCTCCCTCTATCCTTATCCCTTCCTCTGTCTCTAAAATCAATAAAAACATATTTTAAAAAATATCTAAAAACAAAAAGGTTTGAATGCCTTTTATTTTAAATTTTTTGATATTTTTATTGATTTTTAGAGAGATAGTAACATCGATGAGAGACACATCGCTCACCAAACTCCAGAAACTAAATACTTTTTGCTATCACCTTAGCAGTCTGTCATAGAAGCCATTCCTATGGGTATAACTGTCTCCCCCCCTTACATCCTTTCAAGTCATTCAAAATGAGTGAAGGCAGGAACAGTAAAGGAGAGAATCCAGGATGATAAAGTACCATATTTCACCCTTCCCACCAAAATAGATCCTTATAGACATTGCTCTAAATGATTTTCACATTGCCCATTTCTATTGGATGAGTGGAGTGAGAATACCAGTCAATGTATTTCTTTGGTCTAAGACCCATCTGAAGGAAAGAGGTTCACATCTTGGTGCTTGACAGGAAAAGGTTCTACCACTAAGGAAACAAAATTATAAATTGTTGTCCTGCCCCATTAAAAAAAAAAACTGTCAAATATTGCAAATAAAGTTAGAGAACTCTGAAAGATCTGCTTGGTTTCCATTAGAAGAAATAAACACGAGAGTAAAGCAAAAATGCACCACTTGGAAAAAAGTCCTAGGTGATTTATTTGAGAGAGGTGTGTGGGGGGGAGACATTGATTTGTTGTTCCACTTATTTATGCATTCACCGGTTGATTTATGTGCCCTGACCCTGGATCAAACCCCAACCATGGTGTATTAGGACATCGCTCTAACCAACTGAGCTACCTGGCAAAGGTACATTTTAATTTTTTTTCAAATTATAAGAGAAAGTTTTTTAAGAAAATTACATAGATGTGAGCCAGTTGGGGTGGGCAGGCTCAGGAAACAAATTACAGAAGCAAAGAAGAACCCTTGAAGCTGAGGGCAAAGAAAGGTAACACACCTGGGAGAAGAGGGGAATGCGGAAGGTGCTGGCGTGCTTCGGAAAGGGAGAGCAGAACCCACTAACATTTTTTGGGAAGTCCTCACCTGAGGATATGTTGTATTTTACTTATTTCTGCAAGAGATAAAAACATCCACTAGTTGCCTCCTGTTCACTCCGGGGGATCAAACCCGAAACCTAAGTATGTGCCCTGACTGGGAATCGAACCCATAACCTTTGAGTGCATGAAACTACACTCCAACGGAGACACCTGGCTGGGGCACAACCCTAATGTTTTTACAATGCTACAGTTTAGAAGAGAATTTTACAGATTCTATCTCTTGGTATTGATACACCTGTGAGCTAAGTACAGAAAATAATTACTATCCTTACTTTGAAGAAGGAAGAACAGAACAGAGAGTCAGAGGTTAAGGACTTGCCCTAAGTCAAGATTTGTTACTGGTTTTGTTGGCACTAAAACCAGGTTTTATTTCCCCTTTCCAGCGTTTGTTTGAGCGATGCTAAGTGCCCAGGCAATACAGACAAGATTGGAGAGCTTAGTGATTTTCCAATGTATGACAGTTAACATTCTCTTCTGTCTGTCCTCTGATTCCTAGAATGGTGTCCTCTAACTCAAGAGGGGGACTTCCGGGAGAAGCCCATCAATAACAACAGAAATATTTTTAAAATAACTGGCAACAATTAAGGGATTCTTATCAAGGCCAACTCTTTTGAAGGAAAAGCATTTAATTGATTTTTATTGAACAGAAAAAACATTCCTATGGATTTATACTGTTGGAGAGAAACCAGAGAAAAGTAAAGGCGGCACTCTGAGATTTTTGTCAATGAGTTTAATATATGTCCATAGGTTACCATTCATATGAATGCTTAAATTACAAAATTAGCTGCCATGGCCCAAATGTGTGGGACTTTAAGAAAGCTTTTATTAAAGATAGCTAAGCATATCAATTTTGATTTCTAAAATGTATTTTAAAGGTTTGTAAAACAAGGCTAATTCTAGAATTATATAGTATTGTTATTTTTATTTTAATAACTTAATTTCACAAACTTTTAAAAAATTACATTTGCATCTCCCAGCTGACGCATTTCTGCATTAACTAAGAGAAAAACCCATGTGAAAAGTTTCCATGCAGTTTCAAAGGCAGCAGCACATTGTTTCCACAGCAACTTATTATTGCCTCAGAACACACCTGCACGTAAAGCATCAGCAAAAAAATACCCGCCCACCCCTCTCCACCAAAAAACCCAACCCTTTCCCACCCCCAGCAAAAATTACCTGGTAAAGCAGTGACTTAAAAAAAATGCTTTCTTACTAAGAAGCATTTATAAAATGCAGAAATCTGAACAAGCTAAATGCTCGTGCAGATGAATGGGCCTTTCCCCGAAGAGTTCCTTTCTCAAGAGCCGGGGTGAGGATGGTCTGGCCCCAGGGTTGTATAAGGCCCATGAGATCATTTGGTCTAGCCCTGCCAGGCATTAGGGATGAGTTAACTAAATGCCTGACCAAATATAGCATGATAATTTTAAAAAATATATGTTTTTTATTGATTTTAGAGAGGGAGAGGGAATCATTGATCAGCTGCCTCCCTATTGGGAATCGAGCCCGCAACTCAGGCATGTGCCCCTGACTGAAATCGAACCTGGGACCCTTCAGTCTGTGGGCCAATGCTCTAGCCATTGAGCCAAACTGGCTAGGGCAGCATGATAATTTTTAAGTTGATAATTTTGTATGGCCCGAGAATGATGTTATAAATAAATATCCAAATGGCTCTTGGCAGAAAAAAGTTCCCCACCCGTGCTAAAGAGGCAGAAAGAACTCTTAGGAAAGAGTTCGTTTAGGAAAGCTCATTTTAAAAAGTGTATTTATGCATATTCATGGCTATTTCTCTTAAAAAATATACCCAGCCTCAGCTGTGGAAGAGAGAAAAGCAGGAGAAGCAAAGGGACACAGCCACAACACAAAGAACTTCTCCATGAACATCCAATAGGGTGAGGCAACCAAGAAGGAAAACATTTGCGACTTCACATAGACCACTGATCTGCTCTAGGTGAAGCAGGTAATTTTTCATGCATTTAACTCAAGAAAACCTACAACCACTTAAAATACAGCATTCACAATGTCATTAGCTTATGGTATCAGGTAAGGAGGTAACTGTGCTCCTGTACTACCTCTCTGTAAAATTTTCCAGTACATGTCAGTACTCTAAAATCTATAGATATCCTATAATACTGTCATCAGCACCCTCCACCTACAAAACATACAGT
This sequence comes from Antrozous pallidus, assembly GCA_027563665.1. Lineage (NCBI taxonomy): Eukaryota > Metazoa > Chordata > Mammalia > Chiroptera > Vespertilionidae > Antrozous > Antrozous pallidus. Next base: position 34,509,595 of record CM050526.1, read on the forward strand.
GAACTACACTGTTTTGAGTCCCTGACATTTCAACACCACAGATAGTGTTCTAAGGTTTATTTTTTTACAAGTTTGATGTAGACACAGAAGAAAATAAGCAATGTTTATTGTTATTTGTGGAATCTTGGTTTAGGGTCATTCTTTATAGCCATTTCAACTGCCTACTTAAACAAAAAGCAACAATCTAATTGTTCATCTATAAACTCATGATATTTCTTCAAATATACTAGCACTAAAAGCACTGATGATTCATGTTATAATTTTAAAAGAATTTTAAAACTACAGAGTTCATATATCATTCCTTTTGTAAAATAATCAAAATAATGTGATTATCTGCAAGAAAATTACTGAAACAGAGTCCTTCAAATGTATTTCTAACTTCTGTAAAATTCCAAACCAAAAACAAAACAGATAATTAAATAAGGATTTCTCAGTCGCTCTGAGTGTTTGAACTTTCAGATGAGAAACGGACTGGTGTTGTTACACTTCCTGTGGATTCAGAGCTGATGGGTGGCCTCAGGACTCAGGTCTCTGGGATGACTCTACATGGCTTTCACCTTGATTTGTTTCATTTTCATTTGCTTCTTTTCCAATTTCTTCTGCTCACGTCTCAAGGCAGCTTCCTAGAGAGACAGACAGAGAGAATATAAACTCTAAGCACAGATTTTAAAAAAGTAAAAACTAGAATACTGCCTATAATATTACTCAAAAACCTAGACTTGCACCATAAATAACATTCCAGAAGATAGTTATAAAAATTGCTAATATCTATATTGGATAACAAAAACTAACTTGAAATGAAGAAAAGGTAACTACTATCTCAAATCAGAAATTAAATACTATATGGCTTTGTTAGTCTGGTCTGATTTTTCCTACACCCAGGAAACACCAGGTCAACTTTCAATATAACAATTATATGAATTTACCAAGGATTTGTACTTCAGTTCAGAAAAGCATAAGATCTTTTAAAAATTGACTTGAGAGAGAGAAAACAGCAATTGGCTCTTCTAACTAATTTATGCACTCATTGGTTGATTCCTGTATGTGGCCTGACTGGGATTGAACCTGCAACCCTGGCTTATCAACTTGGGTTTGATCTGGTTGAGGCACATAATGGAGGCAATTGATTAATGTCTCTCCCTCTCCCTCTCTCTATGCATCTCCCCTTTCTCTCTTTAAAATCAGTAAAAACATATCATGAGGTGAGGATTAAAAAATATACAAATAATTTTAAAATAAATAAAAATTTAAAAATTGAGAACTAGTCATAAAGATATGAATAAAGAGGAGCTCTCATATCATATACTAGTAAAAAAAGTATAAATTGGTACAACTTATTAGCAGCCTATCTTACTTTCTTTCTCACCCAGGATTCATTTCCTCAGGAAAGAAAAAAAAAGCACAAATACAGAAAGACACATGCTTTGAAAGACTGCTATATTTTTAACATAAAAAGTTGTAGAACATTGTAAGATAATCTACATTAAGAAAAGGAATATGCACACTAAACTTACATAGAGTTGGGGAACTAAATAAGCTATATAGTGTTAACAGTGGTTACCTTTAGGCATGAGAGTTGTATAAAGGATTATGTCATTTTAAAATATATATATATACACACAGAGAGGAAGGGAGAAGGATAGAGAGTTAGAAACATCTATGAGAGAGAAACATCGAACAGCTGCCTCCTTCCTGCATACTCCCCACTGGGTATGTGTCCACAACCAAGGTACATGCCCTTGACTGGAATCGAACCTGGGACCCTTGAGTCCACAGGCTGACGCTCTATACACTGAGCCAAACTGGTTAGGGCAGATTATGTCATTTTTACATGGTAGAATTAAGGTTAGTTCACTTCTGAATTAAGTTCTGAGACCTCCTTTTTCTTAAACCTATTATAGTTTCAAACCTTGAAAAGAATTAGAAAACTATTTTCATAGAAAAATGAAAGGCATTATCTATTAATGATTCCATGTAGATTGTTCCAGTGTATTCATTAAAAAAACATTTTTATTTATACAGAAGGTTTCATAAACCTCTATTTTCAGAAAATATCTATCAACTAAAAGAAAATATGATGAGAAATGATAAGATGGGAGGAGGCCTGTGGTATGCTGGGCACTTCGCTCAACAGCTTTAATGACTAAAGTGCCACATCCCCCAGAACTTTGTTCTCCTCTTTTTCTGATCAGTATTTATAAGGTTTAAAATTTTAGAACTGGACTATGGTATCTTATTTCACAAAAATGTGAGGACATGCTGTTATCTGAAACATAATATACCACACTCTTATAAAGCTCTTAAGTTTGAAAATCTAGTTATGGCCAAAACTGGTGTGGCTCAGTGGATAGAGCATCGGCCTGCAGACTGAAAGGTCCCAGGTTCGATTCCGGTCAAGGGCATGTACCTTGGTTGCGGGCACATCCCCAGTGGGAGGTGTGCAAGAGGCAACTGGTCGATGTTTCTCTCTCATCGATGTTTCTAACTCTCTATCCCTCTCTCTTCCTCTCTGTAAAAAATCAATAAAATATATATAAAAAAAAAAGAAAAAAGAAAATCTAGTTATGTACAAATTAGATACCAAAAATACAAAAGAAATCCTATCTAATAAAAGAACAATATGCAAATTTGACCATACCTTCGCTACATGCACAAGCCATGCCCAGAGCCACACCCACCAGCCAATAAGGAGCAGATTGTGCAAATAAATCCCAACCAAAATGGCTGCCGCCACTGAGAGCAGGAGGAAGGCTTGAGTTTCCCTGGCAACAGAGGAAGCCAAGCTTTCCTGTCCTTGCCTGCCTAGGCCTCCACCCAATGCTACAAAGTTTCAATGATAAAAGATACAGAAATGGCAGCAACCACTGAGCTGGAAAGAACAGGCTTGGGCCAAGACCGGTTTGGCTCAGTGGATAGAGCGTCGGACTGCGGACTGAAGGGTCCCGGGTTCGATTCCGGCAAGGGCATGTACATTGGCTGCGGGCACATCCCCAGTAGGGGGCGTGCAAGAGGCAGCTGATCGATGTCTCTCTCTCATCAATGTTTCTGACTTTCTATCCCTCTCCCTTCTGCTCTGTAAAAAATCAATAAAGTATATTTAAAAAAAAAAAAAGAAGAACAGAGGGTTGGGTTTCCCTGGCAACAGAGGAAGCCAAGCTTTCCACCTGCTGTTGCTGGCCTAGGCCTCCACTCTAGGCTACAAAGTTTCAAACAGAAATGGCTGCCGCCCCAAAGCAAGCAGAAGGCTTGGCTCCACTCCAGGCTACAAAGTTCAATTGTAGACATAGTAAATCCGAGATACCAGGGCCTCCTCTTGGGTCGCTGGGGGGCGTGGCCAGCATGCAAACCTCCACAGGCCCCTCACCCAGGCTGTCCCTCACCCCAAGGAAACCCCCACCCTGATCTGGGACACTCTTCAGGGCAAACCAGCTGGCTCCCACCCATGCACCAGGCCTCTATCCTATCTAATAAAAGAGTAATTTGCAGATTGACCATCACTCCAACACAAGAGGGCTGCTCCCATGTGGTCAAAGATCCTGCCCCCATGTGGACACAAGATGGTCACCACAAGATGGCCAGCAGGGGAGGGCAGTTGGGAGGGACCAGACCTGCAAGGGAGGATAGTTGGGGGCGATCAAGCCTGCAGGGGAAGGTAGTTAAGGGTGACTAGGCCAGCAGAAGAAGGAAGTTGGGGGCAAACAGGCTGGCAGGGGATCAGTTAGACATCAATTAGGCTGGCAGGGTGGTGGTTAGCAGGTGATCAGGCTGGCAGGCAGAAGTGGTTAGGGGCAGTCATGGAGGCAGGCAGGTGAGCAGTTTGGAGCCAGCAGTCCTGGATTGTGAGAAGGTTGTCCGACATCCCTCAAGGGGTCCCAGATTGGAGAGGGTGCAGGCTGGGCTAAGGGACATTCCCTGCCCCCCATGCATGAATTTCATGCACTGGGTCTCTAGTAATATCATAAGTCTCTAATTTTATAATCAAATTAGAAATGTTATAAAACAAGTTTATTTGCTGGCTTCTATTAAAATTTCTACTTTCTACCTCAGTAAGTACTTGGCTTGAGAGATGATAGATTAACTTGCAAAATTAGATTGTGTTGGGGGAATAGGGTAATTCATATCATTCACCAGGATCAGATTCACACTAACATGGTTTGAAGCCCTATTCTTCTTTAAGTGCTACTAACGAAAGGTCCCAAGTACTGAGAAAATGTTAAACTTTTAGCCTGTGTACCTTAAGAGCCAATATGGTACAAAGAGGTATTGTTATAAATCTTAGTTTTACCCCAGTAATAAGAAAAGTTGGTCTTACCTCGAGCCTGCGCTGTTTCTCAGGATCTTCCTCATTCATGATCCGCTCCTTCTCTGCTCTTTTCTTCTCCTCACGCCGAGACTGGGCAGCTTCCTGTCTTTGCACATGTGTCAGCTTCAGGAATTTCTCTTCCACTCTAGCTCGGTTCTTATCTGCTTTTTGTTTGCCCTTTCCCCAAGAAACAAAGAATTTCGTAAGAAATCCATTTTAATCCAACAGAAGCAAAAGCCCATTTAGTATTCTTTTATAAAACTACTCCCATTTAGCAATCTCAAGTAAAGTAGCAAAGATATAATCACTGAAATCCTCAATAGATGATTCCCCCACAGGAAAAAAATAACAGGTGCCAACTTAAAATAAAGGCTGCATGCAGTCTTACTTCTCTGTTGAGTCGGAACTTTTTGGCTTTGTCAATAGAGTAAATCACCATGTTCATCAGGGGTAGCAAAGCTTCCATATCCTTTGGGTAAGTGTTACCTGAACCAGGCACTGGAAAACAAAGCCATTTTCCTAATGAGTTAACAGAGCATTAATACTTGTGAGTCACCAACTCCCTCTTTTTTTTTAACTAATAAACTCTTTTCTTCATGTTTCTTATGCAGCTAAAGTGCAACACAAAATATAAATTAAAATAAATACAAGGATCTCTTATTGAAGAAACCCAACTGCAATAAGCAGGCATGGGGCTTGTTTTAATATTATTTTGTTTTTTAATGTATTTTTATTGATTTCAGAGAAGTAGGGAGAGAGATAGAAACATCAGTGATGAGAGAGAATCACTGATTGGCTGCCTCCTGCATGCCCCCCACTGGGCATCAAGCCCACAACCCAGGCATGTGCCCTTGACCAGAATCCAATCTGAGACCCTTCAGTCTACAGGCTAACACTCTATCCACTGAGCCAACCCAGCTAGGGCTACTATATTTTTTTGTAGCTGTCACTTAGGAGGGAATAATACTCTCCTTAAGGTCGTCTCTCAGAAAACAAAGAACCCAGATAGAACATGGGATACTTACCATTAAATGTAAACAGTAGTGTCCTCTTAGTTTCAGGTAGCTTTAAAGGCTGACCTTCCCTGTCATGAAAGAAAAGTCTATTTAGAAAGAACACAAGGAAGATATTCTCTATGCATATAAATTACCCAGTTCACTTAGATGAATAGATACCTACAATTAATCAGCACAGTATTTGGCTTGGCATCCCCAAGTCAAAAATAATCTCAGAGCCTGAAGGAGCTTTACAGGTAACCTGATCCACTTGCCTATCTGATGAATGCATTCCCAAGTGATCTTTATGCTTGAACACCTCCAAGTAAAATCCCTTCCAGGCAAGATATATTCCATCTCACCTGGGGAACCAGAAATAAGCCTATATTTAAGTAAGAGGCCCATATTTTAAATAACATTTCTGCTTATTTTGATGAGTTTCTATATTCTATTTCCAATTCCTATTTTATATTCCTTCCTATAATGAAGTATCTTATTTTCGAGCTAGGCTTAGAATAAATTTAGAAATAATCAACTATAGCACATACAATTTAGTTCCGACTCAACAAAGATTCCCTTGTAATCTTTGACTATCAACTCGCTTCCCCACCCACCCCAAAATGCTCCACAGTTACTATGATGGTACTTTGCCCATGGTGTTGACACTGAGTTAAGCAGGGCAAGGATAATGCAACACCATCTGAAGGCAATAGGACCTGAGTAATTCTGACACAATGAAAATCCAGAATGGCTTTTAGTTGTATTCAATTCCACAGCCTATGAGAGAGTAGCCCTTAATCAAAAATTTAGGCCAGAACCATTTCTACACCAAGGGTGAACTTAAATAAGTATGTTCTCCTGAAATGGGAACATACAACAACAAATCGGAATTCAAACAAATTCAAGCCCTGAATATGTACATTTAAAGTATATTACTATAAATATTACTTTGGGTATTGAATGTATTTGATAATACCTATACTTTGTAATAAGCATCCACTCTACAAAGACAGAAGCCAGAAAAGGCCAGATTTGCAATCAAACATTATAGATTCATATCATAAATTTAAAAAAGGAAAAAAAAGAATATAGACGACGAAGGACAGAGATTAGAAACTGCATTTTCTTATGAGCCATTTTGTAAGATTCTCTTCTACGTCACTGAGTACATGGTGCACACGTGCAGCGACACATGCAAACTGGGAGGCTTGTTTATCTCCCATAGTATCCAGCTACCTTCCTGATGCATGCAGTCAAAGCAAAAGGAAACTTGGGAGTCATGAGCTCCCTCACTCATATGGTAAGGGAAACTGCAGAAGCATCTTGCAGACGTCTCAACACAGAAAGCTAAAGGAGAAAATCACACTCAGTGTTTTATTCCATACGTACTCTTGCATAATTTTTGGGCCTGAGAACTGGTCTGAAAAATGAATGGATTCAATCTTGTCAGCGTAGTGTGTAAAAAAGTGGACCATCTGAAAGAGAGAAAATCACTATATTTTAAAGAAGGGTTTGATGAATTTCCCTTTTTTCATAAAGATATTTACTCTTGGCCTGGCTGGTTTGGCTCAGTGGGTAGAGTGTCGGCCTGAGGACTGAGGGGGTCCCAGGTTTTATTCCAGCCAAGAGCACATGCCTGGGTTGCAGGCTTGATCCCTAGGAGGCATGCAGGAGGCAGCTGGTCAATGAGTCTCATCAGTGTTTCTCTCTCTCCCTCTCCTTTCCTCTCTGAAATCAATAAACATATTATTAAAAAAAAAAAAAAGATATTTACTCTTCAGTCCTCCTTGCTATTGCACAATGTCATTAAAGCTAAAGCTTTTAAAAAATTAAATTTAAACAAGATAAAGAATTTCTCTATAATGAAACAAGTAACTTTTCTTTAGTAACACCAATATTTAAGTATTCTTATTGAGCGGCTGAAAATATGTCTCAAAGTAATGTTCCAAATAAAAGCATGGAGATAAAAATCTAAAATAATTTCAGGAGATTCTTCATGAACATATCTTGTTGAACTTACATTTATAACTGTCTTTGAGCTAGCCTACATTTTTATGACATTAAGATGTGCTATTAGCATTATACAACCAATAGAAAAAAAAATGGCTCTCTATATATCCCTCTTCTCTTACACTAAAATAATTGAAACTAAGATAATAGACTAAGTGACATGGTGATAAAGATTAAAGTTGTAGTCCTTTCTAAAAATAATCTGAAAGCAAACAGCAATCCTAGGAACAATTTGCTCTTGATTTAGAGAAAACTTCTTCACTAAACAAATTTTTTGACAAGTTAATCTGTTGCTTAAAGAAAGAATTAGAGTGTTCTGGGGAAAGGAATGCAGAATCAATACACTGTCTTAAATGATGAACTCATACAGCATGACTTTTAGGGAGAGTACCTTGTAAATGCCAAGATCTGCAAATATATGCCTTCTATTACACTTACCTTGGAATCCATCATTCCTTCTGTGACTTCTCCCATCTCTGACAGGATGGCCAAGGTGTCTGGCAGTCCATACTTTGCTCCAGACTTAGGTTTGTCACTACAAAACTCACTCTAGAGGAAGAAGTAATTGAAAGTAAGATGTAAAATTTTATTATGCACAGATGTTTTCTTCTCAAGAGAATATGTACTGACCTATTTCAAAGTGGTTAATTATGCTATGCTTAATTAGGCACAGTTTCTATGTATATTTGAGTTGGAAGAGTCAACATACCAGATCCTGCATTTCTTTCTGCAGTCGTACCAGGGCTTTCCGAGTACCAATAGCAAACACATAGGTATCCATGTCTTCATCATTCATGGTTACTTTTATTTGCTATTAAAACACACACACACACACACAAAAACAACAACAACAAAACTCACATGTTAGGTACTGTGATAGGCCTATTTCTAAGATGACCTCAAAGATTCCCCTGGTGTATATATACATCCTCCCCTTGAATGTGAGGACTTGTGAAATGATGGGATATCACTCCCATGACTCTGTTGTGTTATGTAGAAGAAGGTCCCTAATCAGCTGACTTTGCTATTAATCAAAAGAGACATTATCCAGGTAACTGACCTAATCACACGCATCTTCACCCCAACAGCTACACACTAAGTGGACAATGGTCTGTGCAAATAGAAAAGGGCCCATTTTTTTTTTTGATAAAGTATATAAGTTATCTTTAACGCCAAACAGAATCTAAACAATAAATGGATAAGCTCTAAGAAATTAAGAATTCAATCTGTACAGAGAAAAACAGCAAGAAGAATACATACCACTTGATCACTTGCTGGCCTCATCATACGGGCCAGGACGTTCAGTAAGTCCTGTCTCTTGAGGAACTGGGAGGGAAAAAAAGAGAAAGAACAGTTGTAATCTCCACTTACTACAAAGAAGACACCCTGGAGAGGGAATCAGATGTTTCAAATATACTTGACATTTGCCAGTTAGTAGCAGAAGATGACTTTCAGACCTCCTTGAAGACACTAAACTTAGAGGACTGGAAAAAAACAAAAGGCATCCATATACATTGCACCAGAAATTCCCTACTTACCCTGAGCTGGATAAGCATCCCCTCACAGCACACTCGGCCAGAACACCACAGGCTGTAGATATGCTCATTCTCCTGGTTCAGCTTTCCTGTACTTGTGGCTTCTTTGTTTGTTCCATCATCCCCTAGGAGTAAACCACTTAATGTGATTCCCTGAAAGTGTTGAGGCCTAATCACCACTCCCTCCTCCATTCTGACCCCACAATGATCAGAGTTTTAGGGTGGCAATACTTTGAGATCGTATACAACTCAAAGGGCATTGTTCCTTTTGCTTTTAAAACTCTATTGTCTCAAAAAAAAAAAAAAATCACATACTAGCATCACTATGTCCTTGTTAGATAGTCAGCTTGCAGTATAAGTTTCTTAAAAGTAGATAAAAAATGGAGCAAAATCAGTTTAAATGTTTCCCCCCCAAAATTAAAAATACTCCCAATGTAATGAATAAAAAAAAAAATACCATCACTACAAAATATTTAACACTCCCTCACCATGTCTGAGTTAACTTTCATCAAGGTTGCTTTTTCACCAGCAAAATGATAATAGTGGTATTAAGAGCTGTACTTAGATCTAGAAAAAGCTTAAATTCCAACCATTTTCTCACTTGATTCAATTAAGTGTATGAAAGAAAGTGCTGAACTTCACAAGGTAAAGCAAGACTAACACACCAAATGAAAACACATGAGAGGAAGTGGAAGGCATTAAAAGCGGCTTATTATTTTCCTAATGTCCAGGTGAATAAGTACTCTGAAGTAATACGGGTACAGCAGAGAAAGCATGGCAGTTGAAAGCATGTAGACTAGGTTTAATATATCATGGTTGCAAGAAAATAGCATTTCTGGATTTCAGTCCCCTCTTTAGGAAAAAAGCAACTTTCCAACTGACAGTATTGTTACAGAGTTTAAATAAGAAACAATATATGCAAAATAGCTAGCACAACACAGTAGTCTGCTATAGAGTAGAGCAGATACATACTTGCTTACTATTAAAGGGAAACAAAGTGTTAAATGCCAAACAGAGGTTGAAGGTGGGTAAGTCTACCTTACTCCTTACACTATACAACTGCAGGGGCTCCTGTAGTGTACTTCGTGTACACACCTCTGCAGAGGATCCAATACTCAAGTGCCCAAAACCCAAGGGTATTCTAATTTCTAAAAGATGAACTGAAAGTATTTATCAAGCTACTTAAAATGTTAAAATTGCATGCTTTCAGTCAGACTCTTGTCCAAATGTTTTGAAACAATTGTTCTTTAGCAAATGTTGATTAATGGCAGATGAGAAAATTTCATAAATACAATTTATTCAGCATATAAAACCTATCAAAAATGGAATCTCTGGAAAGAAAATAAAAAGAACCCTCTTGAGCAGTCCCTGTCAGGTACTTACACTGAGGGAAATAAACAGTTCTAATTAGATGTTTTCCAAGCCCACAGCAGGACTTCTATTAGCCTAACTTACCTACTAAGGTAAAGTTACTCTCCAAAAGCTCTCTATGAGAGTTAAACCAGGCCTGAGCAAGGCGACTGTTTTTATTCTTCCCAATGATATAGTTCATGATGTAGGCAAGCAGACCAGTCACCATCAAAATTTCTAGATAATAACTCTCCCAACTGTTTTGGAGATGTGCAGGAACCTAAAGAAAAACAATTATTCCATTTAATGTGAGTTGAAGCTAAAGGATGGAGTCTAACTCATGGGATAAGGGACAATGAGAAAACTCATAAACAGAAGGGACACTTTAGATAACTGTCACTAAATATGATTATACTTTGAAAAACATGCCCATCTGGATTTTCCAGGTTGCTTTGTAAAAGACTCTTTAAGGAAATATGAAGACAGTCACATGGGATAAAAGGATGGAAAGCCCTTTGTATTAAACTTGATTCTGGTCCTTCCCCAAAATAAATCCAATGGCTATCATCTTCATCATTCCTTAGTAAATAAAACTATGAGGACTAGAACAAAAACACAGGGATTGCTTCTATAGGTGTGGAGTTTTATCAGAAGAACTGATGTTAAACTCTTTCATAGCTCCCACAATTATATCAACACCAGCTACGTGTCACTAATTATATTTTGGGGATTAATAACAGTAAGATATTTTGTTGGTTTGGAATTTAGAATCCTGTATACCTACATTAACAATTGTTATTGGGTCTTTATTTTTGCTAGAAGAAGTATCTGGTTTGTCTTCATAACCTTCAAATTCTTCATCATCATATGGCTCACCCTCGGTATCTCCCTCCTACAAAATAAGGCAGCAATCTGTTTTCCCTACAGATGTCACCAGCAACTGTATCTCTTTTTTTGTAGGCAACAATTGTAGAGGAAAATAGAATATGTTAGCAACAAGCACAGAACACAGAGATATTACATGTTTTTAACAAATGACTCTCCATGCTTTTGAACCCTGAGTCCTAAATGATATAAATCCCACCCACACATAGAATCCATTCTCTCTCACTTCTAAACCCCACCCCAGGCTTTCCAAAGAGGAGGAAGACAATACATTCCTCCATCAATGTGAAAGCTGGGAAAACACCACAAGACATTTAGAAGAACTCCACCTACTAAACAGAAATGAAGATACCAGAGAGTAAAAGTCTCCCTAGACCTGGGTCTTACTTGCAAAGTCTAGGAAAAGTGGTAATTGAAAATTTTCCCATCCTTCCAATTTACTGAAAAATCAATAAGAAAAGCTCACCTGGGTATCTGCATCTTCAAAATCTCCTTCTTGGTTTTCATCCTGCCCTTCTAACTCGACTGTGGTCTCGTCTTCATCATCTTCAGTGGTAATCACCCGTTGAGGAGATTCAGTAACAGAATCTTCTGTGACATCTTCAAATTCAGCAAAATCATTATCATCATATTCTACTATGTCTTCCTCATCCTCAAAATCATCAAACTTAGCTTCAGAGACACTCCCGAACACCAAAAGGACAACACAGAAAGCAAGAAAGACTTTCATGGCACCTTAAAAAAAAAAAAACACACACACACAATCTAAATAGGCTGCTACTTTATATACTGATCAGGTTTGGAAACAATTAAAAGATGTATCTATGACATTCTCCTACTTTTCTCTTAATATTATTCATTTTAAAAAGCATCACAAAAAAACGAGGTGGGGGGAAAAGAGGCCTAGTTTCTCATCTGGTTTTGTCACTAATTATCTGTAAAATCTTTAGGTTGGTTTCCATTTACACTGCATTCAATAAGCATTTTTTGAAAAACTTTATATAGGAACTGGGGAGGGATATAAGAATGAAATGCAACTACTTATCTGTTAGTGGTAATGAAAATAATACATGAGCAAAATAAATTAACAAAATAGAAACAGACTCCTAGATTCTGAGAACAGACTGATAGTTGCCAGAGGTGGGGTGTGGGTGGGGGGTGTATAAGGGGAGATTGGGAGTTGGGCCTGAGGGAAAAAGTGAAGGGATTAAGAACTACAAATTGGTAGTTATAAAAATAGTCTTGGGGATATAAAGTACAGCATAGGGAATATAGTCAATAATCCTATAAAATCCTATATAATAAAAGCATAATATGCTAAGTGTCTGATGGGTCGAACTTTTGGCTGACCGCTGGACCTATTACTGTGACATGCACTGACCACCAGGGGGCAATCGCTCAGACTGGTAGATTAACTTGCTGCTGGGGTCCAGTGATCGGGACTGGGCAAGAGGGCTAGGGGACATGCTCTGGAGCCCTCCCATGGACCCTCCTTGGCCAGCAGGCCCCCATTAGCCTAGATTGGGACTGGGCGATCACAGGCCAGACCGAGGGACCCCACCCATGCACAAATTCATGCACTGGGCCTTTAATATTATAATTACATATGGGGCCAGGTGAGTACCTGAAATATTGGTGGGACCATTTTGTAAAGTATATGATTGTCTAACCACTATGCTGTACTCAAAATAAAAAGTTTATAAAATTCTTTAAAATGGGAAAAACCACTCTTTGTTCACAGGCTATACAAAAAGAGTCCAACTCTCATTCTGCAGATCCCTCCTCTACAACAGTCTCAAAATCAATAGGTACCTGAATATCGCTATTTTTATATTAATATTAACCCCATTTTACCAATCTTACTTGCTGAAAAAAAGCAATATATCTAATTTCTCACTTTCTTTTCCCTTTGAAATCTAATCAGCCACCAAATCCTGGTGTTTCTTTTGATTTCCAAAGCCACCATAATCTAAGCTACCACCACCTGCTGAAGAACCACAGTATTTTCTTTCTTTTTAAAAAAAATATTTTATTGATTTTTTTACAGAGAGGAAGGGAGAGGGATAGAAAGTCAGAAACATTGATGAGAGAGAAACATCGATCAGCTGCCTCTTGCACACCCTCTACTGGGGATGTGCCCGCAACCAAAGTACATGCTCTTGACCGGAATCAAACCTGGGACCCCTCAGTCCACAGGCTGACGCTCTAACCACTGAGCAAACCGGTTTTGGCAGAACAACAGTATTTTCCTAAATGGTCTCCCTTGTCTCAACTCTCCCTAAAAATCATGGCCATTTTTATAAAATGCAACTTTTGCTACATGAAGATTCAATAACCACCAAAAGCTAAGCAATTCCTGCAGAATAATATAAGAACTCTGGCTTTTACTGCTTTTCATAAAATGATTCTACCACATCTAAATAAAAGTACCTTCACTGAGCATACTACCATGTCAGATATTAAGCCAAGAGAATAAAACATGACTCCCAAATAACTGTAAATATGCACAAGAATTCAGCTTCAAGGATATGTGTTACAGTAGTACTTATAGTAGGGGGAAATTTGAAATTGTTTGGTTAAACCATAGGTACATACAAAAAGCAAATTCACTTTTTGTCCATTAGAAATTGTTACAAATAAAGTTAGAATCCATATTATTTTAGAAGCAAATACATGTAAACAAAACAGTTTGGAAGGACATATATACATCTACATATAAGTCATTACTTTGTATGATAGGATTATGGGCATTTTGCCTTATTTTTATGTTTTCTAATTTTCCTATGATGTGCTTTTGTAATAAAAAGTTCTTTCAAAAATTAAAAGCATGGTTTCTGTATGCAAGAACAGGCACTGCAGATGGAAAGGCTAAAAATAACATATTGTAGGAGTTTGATATGATGTTGGGTTTATAGACGCAAGAGGGGGAAATGAGGCCGGAAAGGCCTACAGGGACCAGATCATGATGATCTTTACTTAAATACTACACTAATAAGTTTGGATAATTAGAATCAACTAAAGGATTTAAGTAGGAGAATGACACTATCAGATTTGCAATTCAACTCTTGACAGCTCATACACAGGGTGGATTGGAAAAGGGCACCTGAAGCAGGAAAAATTAAGTAGTTGAAATAATTACATAAGGAAAAAAAAAACACAAAAACAGCCCTAGCTGGTTTGGCTCAGTAAATAGAGCATTGGCCTATGGACTGGTGGGTCCCAGGTTCGATTCCGGTCAAGGGCACATGCCCAGGTTGTGGATCTGACCCCCAGTGGGGGGTGTGTAGGAGTCAGCTGATGGATGGTTCTTTCTCATCATTGATGTTTCTATCTCTCTTTCCCTCTCCCTTCATCTCTGAAATCAATAAAAAAATATATTTTTTTAAAAAGAAAACACACATGATTGAACAGGAAAACAGATTTGACAGATTTAAAAAATATATATTTTATTGCTTTTTACAGAGAGGAAGAGAGAGGGATAGAGAGTTAGAAACAACCATGAGAGAGAAACATTGATCAGCTGCCTCCTGCACACCCCCTACTGGGAATGTGCCTGAAACCAAGGTACATGCTCTTGACTGGAATCAAACTTGGGGCCCTTCAGTCCGCAGGCCCATGCTCTATCCACTGAGCCAAACCCGTTGGGGCCAGATTTGACAGATTCAAGACTTATACTTATCAGCATTGCCGACCAGTGTGGCCAGGTGGTTGACCATCGACCTATGAACCAGGAGGTCACAGTTCGACTCCTGGTCAGGGCACATTCCTGGGTTGTGAGCTCGATCCCCAGTGTGGGGCATGCAGGAGGCAGCCAATTAATGATTCTTTCTCATCACTGATGTTTCCATCTCTTTCCCTTCCTCTATAAAATCAATATAAAACATATATATTTTTTAAATGGCATTATAGAAGTCAAAGGAGAAGCACACTTCTAAAGAAACAGCGCTTTTTCAATGGCTGCAGAAAATTCAAGTGAGATATCAGCCAAAAAAATTTGTGTGTGTGTGTCGGGGGGGGGGGGGGGGGGGGATAACCCTCACTGAAGGATATTTTTCCATTGATTTTTTTTTTTTCCGGAAAACATTGATGTGAGAGAAACACATCGATTGCACAAGCCCAACCAGGGCCTGGACCAGGGAGGAGCCTGAAACCAAGGTGCATGCCCTTGATTAGAATCGAACCCAGTACCCTTTGGTCCACAGGCTGACAGTCTATGCACCGAGCCAAAACCACTAGGGTTCTAAATGTTAATAAGGAAATCATTTTTGGCAACTATAGGTAAGTGGTAAGGATGGAAGCCAGAATGCAGGGAGTTGGGTATTAATGGAGGTGAGCAAGTGGCACAAGGGAGCTCTGGGATAATGAATATTCTATATCTCTCATATTTACAATACCATAAAGTCTTAAAAAGAATTAGCTCAAGGTTATTGCCCAATACTTTGCAACCCATGGCTGCTCGAGAAATATTCTTTGAACTGGACAAAGTTCATAAATTTGTAAAGACAAATGTGATTTGAAAAATGCCATATAGTATATCCTTTCCAATAATTGATCTTTGAACATTTTATAGGAAAACATAGCTGTCTTCTCAACACTAACCTCAAAAAAGTTTGTGATGTGTCTCCAAACATCCCTAGCTTCTTTAACAATCTTTTATTATAGTCAAAAGTAGAAGACATATGAAAAATAGCAAGCACTTTGGTGTAGATTTGGTTTCATGTCAGCTCTACCATTTGCCAACCATATGATCTTGGGTTAATTACTTAAAATTTCCTGCTCCCCACTTACAAAAAGAGATACCATTGCATCATAGAGCTGTAGTATGGCAATACAGACTTGTGCCTGGCCCATAGAAGGCACGTAATAAATATTAGGTCCCATTACTTCCTTCCCCTGTGTCTATGAACACCCTTTAGGATTTAAAAACTTCATTTTTAGTGTTTCCTTTTTCAGATCTGGTTTAAACTTTTTCAAGTAGAAGCAAATAAAAGTTATACTGACACAGACAATTGCCTGCCAAAACGTCTTATTTCAAGCTGGATTTCACTTAGAATGTTCACACCATAGAAGCATTTCTAAGGTAACTCAGCACTGTAACATAGTTATTCAGGTTAAAATTATCCAAGCCATTTGTGCCTTAGCCTTCCCTCTCAGAAGTCTCTCGCTTCACCTGTCAATTCATTTCTCAAATGCACAATTCCCTGCCAGGCTATCCAGTCCTGAATGAGACTCCTGGGGCAGGGAACACAAACACTAACAAGTCTGGTTTGATTAGCTTCTACATGCTCACTCGGCAGCCTCACAGATTGGGTCTGGACTTACAGAACCAGAGGGGAATAAATGGGAGAATCATCACTTGTTGACATTTTGGGTTAGGCCTTTCTGACAATGGCCAGACTACGAGGCTTCTGTAAGTCACGCACACACTGAATGAAATCGCGTTTTGTGTTAGATCACTTTAAAGACTAGTCAGAGGTGGTTGCTTCTGTCAAACCACCAGGGTCTATTCCCCACAATGGAGAATCAATTCATCCTAGCATGTACTCCATTCTTCCTGCTACATACTGTATGCTTCCTCTAACTTTGCCCTTCTGGTTGGCATTTGCCTCACAGATCAGTGGGGAAGTTCCTCTAAATCGTTCAAAATCACCCCAATCCGGGAGACTAACAGAAAATGGGCCTTGGAGTGGGCTAAGCTTGCTTGTTTGGTTTAAGAAAGTCGGGAGAAGTGAGGAGGAGCGGTGGGGACCGATGCATGTCACCACAGGCCTGACTTAGGGGTTAGGTGGGAAATCGGACCGGGCTAGGCCACGCAACTCGAGAGTGACCACTTGAGACTGGCCTGGCCCCCACCGACTAACACGCCACGGCCCGCTTCCTACCTGTACCGGGGGCTAGAAACCGGCTCAGAGCTCCTGCGTCTGCCACCTCCACCCCACGGGCCTCTCGGCCTGGCCGCCGCCTGCGCGGTCACAGCGGTTTTGGTGCCCCTGACGCCTCTAGGACACAGCAATACCCGGTAGCTCAGTCACGCCGCCCCACTCTTCACGTAGCCTCTGCCATCCGTTACGTAGACTCCGTGCGGCCAGTCCGCGCCTGCGCGTGGCGAAGGGGCGGGACGCAGCTTCCGGGACCGCGCGAGACCTCCCCCACCTACGCCCAGCAGAGGTGAGGTGGGGCTGCTGGGAAAATTACATAATCTGAGCCCCTGGGCCGGAACTGCTCGCGCCAATCCCTTCCCTCTCCGCTGGGATTCAGTAAAGTTGTCATCGCAGCGAAGTGGTGCTCCGGAAGCTAAAGGTGGCCATGCTCTATGGAACCACGCGGCCAGAGGCACGCGGAGAAACGCTGCCCAGGTCGTATTTGCAAAAGACCGGCGTTTAGGGGGATCGACAATTTTGTGTATATGCGGTTTCCGCCCGAGCCCCTTTGCTTGGAATTTTTGGACGGATCCTCGTCACTGCTACTCTTTCTCCCCTTCTAGGCTCATTTCCTAAACAGGCCATGGACACCCCTGACCCAGCCGCAGGGCACCGTCGAACGGTCTGAGAGGTCGGCAAAGCATTCTGGAGCATTAAGGCCAGGAGCCCGCGGCCCTTTCCGGGAATCGCAGACCCAGACCCCGCCCTTCGGCCCGCGCTCTGCATTGCGCATGTCAGGTGTGTGTTCCCCTCCCCCAGTCAGCAACGGGTCGAGTGGCGGCAGCGAAAGGGGCGGAGAAGGAGGAGCGCGGCGGGACGCGGCCTGGACCGCGCGTACTCCGGGACGTGAGATTCCGCGTCGGCGGTAGTAGTTGCTGCCGCTGCTGCAGCAGCTTTGTGCGAGGTGGGTCTGGCCGCGGGGCCGCGACCCCTTGGTCGCCCTGGAGGCACCTGCGGGGCCTAGCAAAAGCCAGGGAACCGCGGCCTCGGTTAACAAAGAGTCGGCGGAGCCCCTAGGAAGACGGGGAGGGGCGGGAGAGCGGGGCTGAGGCCTGGAGAGGTCCTTCCGAACCAGGTCGCCCTCCCACGGCTCCCGCCTCTCCCCGCAATTCTTACGGAGGCCCAGTTGGCGGCTTTCCGGAGGCAGCGCCCGCCCCCTCGACTACGGAAGAGATTTCCAAGTAGCCGAGCTCCGAGGCTGGGCTGGACACCGGGAGGATTCTGACCCTAGGCGGCAGCAGTTGGCGGGTGCAAGCCTCCAAATCGGGGGGACCCTATCGGCAAAAGTTGCCAAATCGGAAGACAGTGACAAAGTGGGTGATGTTTGTGCAGCCTTGAGTAGGTAGTGATTAGCATCGCCATCGTCACGCAAACTTTTTTGCGGCCTACTTGATGTGAGTAAATAATTTATGTGGAGTTGCAAGCACACGTACCAATAATGTAAAGAGAAACTACTAGTTGAGAGTTTGGGGAAAATGATAGCTTCCTTGTCAGTTTGGTGAAGCATTCCCCTTTTGCCCCTTACTCCTTTAGGCTCCTATTTCCTTTGGCCTCCTTGAGTGTTGTTTTTTGCAATGATGTTTCTGTATCTCTTCTCCCCCCTGTATACACCCCGGAGTTGCTACAAGGAGAGATTGTTTCTTAGTCACTGTAACTTTTCAGAGCCAAGCCCATTGCTGGCACATAGGAGGTGAGCAATAAGTGTTTCATATAAAAATTAATTTTCAGACTTTAAATGAAGGAAAAAAAAGTATATTGTGTTTTCCTGTACCGAGAAGGGCCATTATGTGGCCTCCTTTGCGATTCCATTCAAGAAATATTCTTATTGATGCCTGCTATGTGCCTATTCCTTAGCACTGTTTTAGGGTCTGATGTCCCCTCACCCCCTCCACCGGCCCTCATGAAACACTTTCTAGTGGAGAGAAGAGAGATAGTAAGTAGGTCTATAAATTACATTGTAAAATAGAATATTATTAGTGCCTTAGGAAAAAATACAGCTGGGGTGAAAGATGGGAAGGTGTTGCATTTTGAAGTAGGGTGGTCAGGGATACAGATCACCTAATATTTAAGCAGATTGAAAGCAGGTGAGGAAGTGTGAGCCCAGCCAGTGTGGGGAAAGGAATGTTCTAGGCAGAGGTTAGCAGCCAGTTAAAAGCCTGGAAGGGGACCAGTTAGAAGACCAGTGTGCAGTAGCACTGTGAGCAGAGGAGGGAGTGGTAGGAGGTGAGCTCAGGGAAGAAAAAGAAAAGAATTGGGGAAGGGAGCAGAACTACCAGGACTGTTGAGGATTTCACTTTTGCTTTGCTGGAGATGGGAACCATCTGAGGGTTTTTGAGTGAAAAGATCTGATTTAGATTGTATTGTAATCACTGAGTATAATTCATGGAGGAGTGCAGTTTATATTTTAGTTTTTATCAAAATGATATTAATATAATCAGCTCTTATTTTCCTTTTTTTTAAAAAAAAAATTAACCTCAGGATATGTTTCTCACTGATTCCAGAGAGAGAAAAATGGATTGTTACTCCCTTTTCCCCCCTATACACACACCACCACCATGCACCCATAACCAGGAATCAAACTTAGACCCATCTGCGGACCTAAGGATGGCCTAAGGTTGAAGATTGACATAGCATAAATCAGATTTAATACTGAAACTGAACTAAGTGCTATATAATACTTCTAACAACACCTAAGATACATGGGGGAGGGGAAGAGAAGCAGAAAAGTAGAGCATGTTCTTCTTGGTCCTTTCAACAATGTCATCATAAAGAGTCATTTTTGAACTTTTTTTTCTACATTTGCTTCAGAGCCCATTATAAACATTTTAATTTTTATTATTAGTTGTAAACATTAATACAAAAATGAAAGTAAAAATCAAATAACTGCAGTTAACATTTTTTAAAAATATATTTTACTGATTTTTTACAGAGAGGAAGGGAGAGGGATAGAAAGTCGGAAACATCGATGAGAGAGAAACATCGATCAGCTGCCTCCTGCCCACCCCCTACTGGGGATGTGCCCGCAACCAAGGTACATGCCCTTGACCAGAATCGAACCCAGGACCCTTCAGTCCGCAGGCCAATGCTCTATCCACTGAGCCAAACCGGTTTCGGCATGCAGTTAACATTTTGATTAACAGCCCTTCAGCTATTTCTGGATATGTTACACGTGCTTTTACTTTGAATTAAGTTGAATCACATCATCCACCTTGTTCCATGCCCTTTTTATTTGACTTAAGGTGTAATGGACACTTTTCCATATATGTAAGTTATAATTTAAAAATTTTTAAATTAGAATTCATTTTTCCTTTGACTAAGCAATTGCATTTTTAAAAATGATCCTAAGGAAATAATTCAGGGTATGCACAAAGATATAGCTATATGATACATTTCATAACATAAAACAGTAGTAGAGAAATATATTTATTGGTAATCAAAGATGTTTATAGTGTATCATTAGGTGAAAAAATCAGTAACTAAAATAATATGTACAGTATGGTTTTATTTTGTTTCAAATTGTGTGTGTGTATACAACTTAAAAAATAGTGGCGAGCTCTAGCCAGTTTGGCTCAGTGGATAGGGCATTGGCCTTCGACCTGAAGGGTCCTGAGTTCAATTCTTGTTGCGGGCACATACCTTAGTTGCATACCTAAGATGCCCAGCTCGTGCTGGAGGCAATCAAGCAATGTGTCTCATTAGATTTCTCTTTCTGTGTCTTTCCTCCTCCCTTTCACTCTAAAAGTCAATGAAAAACTACCCTGGGGTGAGCATTAGCAACAACAAGAAAAATAGTGTAGAATACATAGCAAAAGAGATCAACAAAGTTACATATCTGGGAGAGGAAATTTCAGGTAGTTTTAAATTTTGTTGCTTTCTGCTTTCTGAGCTTCCTGCTTTTCTACAAAACTTAGGTAACCTGTATATAAAAATGGTTTTTTGGAGCCAAGACTAATAAGATGCTATAAAATACTGTTTTTAAATTGATTGAATTGAAGCTCAGGAAATTTTTTTATAACCCTTGACCATAGAATTAACACATAAAGCAACAGGGTTTCTTCCTAGTTAATGTTCTAGTGTGCATTTGCTAAATAAATGCATGGTTTATAAGTATCCTTCAGAGATAATAACATAGGTAATTTCTACAAATAACTATTTTAAAATTTTTGATTCTTTGACTCTTCGAGATGTCATTACCAGAGGAAAATTGTTAATTTTGGGACAGGATGGCTGATAGCACCTCAGTCTCTGTTATAGCAAGCATTACATTATATTGTAATTGTAGATTTACTTTGTGGCTTTTGTGTGTGTGTTTTTTTGTTTGTTTGTTTTATCTGTTTTCCTGATAGACTGTAAACTTCTTGAGGATAAAATTTAAGAGCTTAGGTCTTTTCAATTGCATAACACAGTTGATGTTCAAAATACTTGTCTTGCGAGTATTTTTGCAGCTTAACAAATATTAAATTAGCATTCAAATCCTATTACAGGGGATGATATTAAATGCTGCTTTCCCATTTAGATTGAGAGTCCAGTAAAATAAAAATTTCTTCAGTGTTTTAGAAAACGTGACCATTTCATTGACGGTAGCATGCTGCATATCTGAAGTATAAAGTTAAAACTGAGAGGCAAAAGTTGAGAATGAAATTGTAGGTAGAGGTTGGGAGAGACATAAAATCAATGGCTATTTACTTTATAAAGTTAAATTTCTATTAATGTATCTTGTTCCTAACAGATCAGTCATTGACACCATGAACTGGAATAAAGGTGGCCCTGGCACTAAAAGGGGATTTGGCTTCGGAGGTTTTGCCATTAGTGCTGGAAAAAAGGAAGAACCAAAACTCCCACAACAGTCCCACAGTGCCTTTGGGGCAACCAGCTCTTCTTCTGGATATGGGAAGTCAGCTCCACCACAGCTCCCTTCTTTCTACAAAATTGGATCTAAACGGGCCAATTTTGATGAAGAAAATGCGTAAGTGGTAACTTCTGATAAATTTAGCAAAAGTTGGACTTTGAGATAATTCATTTTATCAGCGGAAATTGAGGCAAAGAAACACTTTGTTTCCAGAATAAAAATAATTTCTTAAATATCTCATTAAATTGTTGCTAATTAGTTAAATTGTGGAGTTTACTCATTTGTAAGGAATATAATACTTGTGTGCTTACTTGTACCTTTACTTATTCCAAAAAAGATTTGAGACCATTGACACCTAAATATGGCTGAAGAGATTTTAAGTAATTCACGTGTTTTGTTTTTTAATGTTTTTTACTGATGTCTTTTATTGATATTATAGAAATTGTTTTATAAACATAGGCCATTGTCAGAACATAGGGATGGGACACAGTTTGCCTCAACATCCAAGTCCTTAAAACTGTTATGTTTTGCCGAAACTGGTTTGGCTCAGTGGATAGAGCGTCTGCCTGCGGACTGAAAGGTTCCAGGTTCGATTCCGGTCAAGGGCATGTGCCTTGGTTGCAGGCACATCCCCAGTGGGCGGTGTGCAAGAGGCAGCTGATGTTTCTATCTTTTTATCCCTCTCCCTTCCTCTTTGTAAGAAATCAATAAAACAGGTTTTTTTTTAAAAAAAAAGTTATGTTTTAAGATCTTAATAGTTTCATATAATAAACTATTAAGATCTTATGTTTTAAGATCTTAATGGTTTTATATAATACTTTAAACAAAGAATTTAAATAATAAAAAAAATGATCTTAGTAGTAGAAAACAATCTCAGATTTTGCCCACAGTTCTCAGGAAACATTTAGCAATTATCTTTTTTAACTCTAATAAGGTAGTTATTATAAAAAGATGGGGGTTGAGTTCTAATTTCTATAGGTTATAATTTCTGTTTTTCCTGAGTCTGAAGAAATCTCTTAATTTTTTACCTGATTGAGTGACACTGCTTGAGGTTTTTTGTTTCCTTTTTTTTTTTTTTTTTTAATGAAAATACATCTCAAGTGAAGAGTTTTTAAAAGTACATGCTGCTGCTATGTTAGTCAGGAATTCAACTTTCTTTAAAGTTCAGCAAAGTTAATCATTATTCTAAAGAGCAGTTTACCACTTCAGGGATACTTTTTCATTAGTTAAATGAAACCTATATAAATGCATATACGTGTGTGTGTGTAGCACATAAAAGATTTTAAAATAATTTCTATAAAGACGAAGTGGTTTAAAATTTTAAGCTGCAACTATTTAAATTTATAATTATGATATTTATTTTTTTAAATAGTAAAGGGGATTTTAAATTTTTTTTTGTATTTTGTTAAATCTTTATTAAGATTATTTCTTTCAGTTGTTATTTTTTTCTCCCCATAGCTCCTCTCCACCCAATTCCTTCCCCACCCCATGCCCTTACCCCCCCATTGTCCTCATCTATAGGTGTACAATTTTTGTCCAGTCTTTTCTTGCCCCCCCCCCACAGCTTTCCCCCCAAATATTGTCAATCCACTCCCTTTCTATGCCCCTGATTCTATTTACCAGATTTTTTATTCACTTGATTTTTAGATTCACTTGCTGATGATAGATAATTTGCGCGGGTGCCTCCATACCTCTGCACTTTACTTCCGCAGCTCCTCTGAGTCTCAGTGTGCTTTTCCCTTCTAGTTGTAGAATTTCCACTTAGTCAGCCTTCCTGTGATTCTGGATG
The DNA here is from genome assembly GCA_027563665.1 of Antrozous pallidus. NCBI lineage: Eukaryota > Metazoa > Chordata > Mammalia > Chiroptera > Vespertilionidae > Antrozous > Antrozous pallidus. The sequence continues at coordinate 34,533,232 of CM050526.1, forward strand.
ATGTCTGTTTTTGTCTTTTAGTTGTAGTTTTGAAGTGGTTGTGCGAGGCAGCAAGTTCAGGTGTTTACCTATGCCGCCATCTTGGTTTCTCCCTATAGCTATGATATGTATACTCATACTATATTTAAATTTATTTATTAAATATTTGGTTATATTACTGCTTCATTTATCTTTGTCTTTTGCTCTTGACATTTTAATTATGATGTGTCTTGATGTGGTCCTCTTTGGATTCCTTTTGTTTGGTGTTCTCTGCGCTTCCTGGACTTGTAAGTCTATTTCTTTCACCATTTGGGGGAAGTTTTTGGTCATTATTTCTTCAAAGAGGTTTTCAGTATCTTGCTCTATCTCTTCTGAGATAATAATTTGGGTGTTGGTCCACTTGAGGTTGTCCCAGAGGCTCCTTACACTATCTTCATATTTTTGGCTTCTTTTTTCTTTTCCGGTTGGGTGTTTTTTGCTTCTTTGTATTTCAAATCTTTGACTTGATTCTTGCGATCCTCTAGTCTGCTGTTGGAGCTCTGTATATTATTATTTCAGTCAGTGTATGCTTAATTTCTAGTTGGTCCTTTTTCATATCCTTAAGGGTCTTGCTAAATTTATCGGCCTTTTCTGAAAATTTCTTGAAAAACCTTATAACCATGGTTTTGAACTCTATATACAGTAGTTTGCTTTCCTCCATTTATTTCACTTGTGACCTGTTTCTTTGTTTCTGCATTTTGGCTGCTTCCCTGTGTTGATAGAGTGGCTTTGTGTGCTAGGTGTCCTATAGGGCCTAGTGGCTCAGCCTCCCCAGTTACCTGAGGTGGACACTCTTAGTGCACCCCTTTGTGGGCTGTGTGCATAGTCTTGTAGTTAAGTCTTGATTGTTGTTGGTATCCCTAGGAGGAATTGAACTCCAGGCCAAATGGCTGTGAGGATCAGCTGTGTCTACGCTGGGAGAAATTCTATGCTGTAGACACCCTTATGAGGCAAGACTTGGTTCAGTGGGGCTTTGGTGCTCACTGAGTCTGTCCCCTGAGTGTATCCCTTATGGATCTGAGGAGTTGTAATTTGGATGGTCCTACTCTGACCCCTGGGTACACTGAATCTTGCATCTCCAAGGAGGTGCTAATTTAGCCTCTGCCTGAGGCCACTCAGCAGGAACTATAGAGAGATCTACATATTCCTCTTCTTTGTTTTGGTTTTGGAGGTGCCCATATAAGGCCCAGCTTTGAAGCAGTAAAAGCTGCTATGGGGCCTTGGGCCTTCTTTTGGATATTCTGGGTCTCTCTGACTCAGCTGCAGTTTGTTAGATAAGTTTAGATTTCAAAGGACCAGGCCATTCATATGCAAAACCTCTGTGCACAGCTGGGGTGGGGCAGAGTATCAGGGTGGAGCAAACAGCAATGGCTTCCCATGAGCCCTGCCCTAAGAGGCCCCTGGGTCGTCCTATGGTAATCCCGGCAAGTACCTCTGAGATAAAGTTGCCCTCGAGCCAAAACCATTTGGCTCTGTGGATAGAGCGTCAGCCTTCGGACTGAAAGGTCCCAGGTTTGATTCCAGTCAATGGCATGTACCTTGGTTGCGGGCACATCCCCAGTAGGGGGTGTGCAAGAGGCAGCTGATCGATGTTTCTCTCTCATCGATGTTTCTGACTTTCTATCCCTCTCCCTTCCTCTCTGTAAAAAAATCAATAAAATATATATTTTTTAAAAAGTTGCCCTCAAGTTCTGCCCACTGCCAGACTGTCCAGTTTCTCCCCGTCTGAGTCTGTGTCGCCAGAGTCTTGCCCGGAGCTGGAGTTCAGAGCACTTGGGATCTTGTGTCTCCCTGCAATTGAAAAAGCCAGCCGCGTACTCAGTTGCCAGCCCTCTCCGCGTGCCTCCATACTGCTGCACTTTAGTTCCCTTCTAGTTGTAGAATTTCCACTTAGCCAGACTTCCTGTGGTTCTGGATGATGTCTTTTAGTTGTAGTTTTGAAGTGGTTGTGCAAGGCAGCAAGGTCAGGTGTTTACCTATGCCACCATCTTGGTTTCTCCCCATATTTCTGATATTTATAATCATATTATATTTCAACTTATTAAATGTTTGGTTACATTACGGTTTTATTTAATTTTGAGGTAAGACATAAATAATATTTTTGCTTTGGTTTAGTTTATAAAGAGCTGTATTTTTTTCTGGGATTTTTGTTAGTGATAAAATGATATTTTCTCCAGACTTTGAAGTTATCGTTTCTGAATACTTAAGTAGTATGATGAATGAATTCGGACTGAGAATTTATTTTTGATTCTAGAAGTTTTCTGTTGGTCCTCAGAAAATAGCCCAGAACTTCTGATAGAAGTTCCTATCCTTATGAATATGAATGTCTCTCAAACATCTTAAAGCATTATAAGAAAATTTTAAAGGCTTTTAATATTTCACTTGAAAGTAATTTTTCCATAGCATACATTATTTAATATTTGCTGTATCCAACAATAATATACAAAATTTGTACTGAAAATTTAACAGAATTGGAAATTATTTTGAACAGACTGTTGAAATGAGAATCTGCTGTCACTTTTTTTATTATTAATACTGAAATCTTTAGCCAAAGCCTGAAGGTTTCTAATTTGACTTGTGTAGTTTAAATCTCTTAATAGTAAAATCTTACCCAATAATAGACAAACGTGTAGATGGAATGTACCTTCGCTGTGCCCACAGCCAATCAGGAGTGACCATGCAAATTAATCCAACAAAGATGGTGGATTAATTTGCATATGCAGGTGCAGAGTGGCCGGGAGGGGTGAGATGCCTGCTGTGGGGGAGAAGCAGTAGAGGGAGCTACAGGAGCAAGGACTTGCAGTCTCCCAGGTGGCTAGGAGGAAATCCAGGGGAAGGCAGGCCTATTCTTGTATGAGTATCGTGCAACAGGCCTCTAGTCCTATCTAATAAAGAGGGAATATGCTAATTAACTCACACCATTGCAAAGATGGCGGTGCCCAATGCCAATAAGGAGGGGTTATGCTAATTGACTGCCCCACCCTCAAAGATGGCAGCGCCCAGTCCCCTCAGCACCGTTGGGGAAGCAGGCACACGGCAAGGGTGCCCCTGCCTCCTGAGTCCCTCATTTCCCTCAGCTCCCAGCCACCCAGGGCCAGCCTGAGGTGCCAGGAGTGGTGGGGGTGTCGCCTTTTCCTGATTGCCAGGTCGCCTCCCACCTCTGAGGACTCCTGGTCTGTGAGAGGGGGCAGGCCAGGCAGAGGGACACCTCCCCTCCTCCAGTGTATGAATTTTCATGTACCTGGCCTCTAGTATATAATAATAAACATTTCTGTTAAGTGAAAGATTCACTGACCCAAACTAAACACCCACTTTACCAGTTACACGTCTTAATTTTCAGATACTTTGAAGATGAGGAAGAAGACTCTAGCAATGTTGATTTACCTTATATTCCTGCTGAAAACTCCCCTACCCGCCAGCAATTCCATTCCAAGCCAGCAGATTCTGACAGCGATGATGATCCCTTGGAGGCATTCATGGCTGAAGTGGAAGCAAGTATCAATCCTGTTTTGTTAAAAAGCTCGGCAGTTAGAAATGCCCAGAGTAACTTAATGCTTCAGTTCTCATTCAGAATCTGTTTTCTGTCTTTTTTGGGAAAGAATTTTGCTCTTATACTCTAATTTCTTAAATATACTTTCACTTGCCCTGTAAACCTTGAACATAGTAGCTCAACATTTTTGTGTGTGTTTCGTTTTAATAATTCTTGGTGTATTCTTAAATGGAATGAACATTTATCTCATTCAAGCTATAGTTTATGAAATATTTAAGGCAGTTACATTTAAGGAACTTGCTAAAATCACAAATTCATATTCTATACTTTTAACGTTTAGTATTTCTTGCTACTAACATTATCATCAATGTTCATGACTTCCCTGTAGAAATGGAAACTTCTGGCTACTTCATAAAATTATTCTTACTAGGATCTTATGATTTTGCATCTTGTCCTTTTTTCCCCCCATTTCTGATTGTTATTACTAGGGGCCTGGTGCATGAAATTTGTGCACTGGGGGTGGGTGGTCCCTCAGCCCAACCTGCTCCCTCTCACATACTGGGAGCCTTCAGGGGATATCCTACTGATGGCTCAGGCCAAGGCCGGAAACCTCTGGCCGCCATCTTGGGCAGGGTACCTCCGCCAGGGCACCCAGCAAAGCGATCGCCCTGCAAATCCGGGCCCATTGCTGGCTGACCCCGCCCCCGCCCCACCGGCCTGAGGCCTTCCCCCCACAACCCACCTCCCAGCCTCTGGCACCCAGCGAAGCGATCACCCTGCAATTGGGGCCCATCCTTGGCTCTGCCTCAACCCCGGCCTGCCATGGGCAGCAGCCATCTTGGTTGGGTGTTAATTTGCATATCACTTCTGATTAGCTTGTGGACATGGCTTATTTGGTGTAGTGAAGGTACGGTCCATTTGCATATTACTCTTTTATTAGGATTATTAAGAAAAAATTTAAACATGTATAGAAGTATAATAATAAAAAGCCTCTAACACCTAGCAGAACTTCAGAACATAGATGTGCTTTTGCAGCATGGTAGCAAGTTTGTAACTATATTAAATGGTTCTCTCTGTAAGTAAAGGCAATAAATGGTTTGTCATTTTTGAGATGTCTTTATCCTATCTAATAAAAGTAATATGCAAATTGACCTCACCTCTGCTACACCCACAAGCCATGCCCGAGCTACGACTGCCAGCCAATCATGAGCGAATATGCAAATAAAACCAAGATGGCTGCAGCCACAGAGAGTAGGGGGTAGGCTTGGGTTTCCCCAGCAATGGAAGAAGGCCTCACCTTCCCTTACCGGCTCAGACCTCCACTTAAGGCTACAAAGTTTCAATTATAGAATCCCAACAGAAATGGCAGCAGCCATGTAGCCAGCGAGCGAGCAGAAGGCTTGGTTCCACTCCAGGCTACAAAGTTTCGATTGAACATAAGTCCCAGATACCAGGGCCTCCACTTGGGTCGCCCGGGGGCATGGCCGGCCTGCGAACCACCACAGGCCCCTCTCCCAGGCTGCCCCACGCCCCAAGGGAACCCCCACTCTGATCCAGGACACCCTTCAGGGCAAACCAGCTGGTCCCCACCCATGCACCAGGCCTCTATCTTATCTAATAGAGTAATATGCAGATTGACCATCGCTCTAACCCTATGTGAACAAGGCTGTCCCCATGTGAACATAAGATGGCCAGCAAGGGAGGGCAGTTGGGAATGATCAAGTCTGCAGGGGAGAGCAGTTAGGGGTGACCAGGCTGGCAGAAGAGGGAAGTTGGGGTTTACTGAGCATGCAGGAAAGGGTAGTTTTGGGGAGGACCCAGGCCTGCAGGGAAGAGCAGTTGGGGGGGTACAAGGCCTGCAGAGGAGGGCAGTTAGGGGGGACCAGGCCTGCAGGACAGCACAGTTAGGAGTGACCAGGCCTGCAGGGCAGGGCAGTTAGGGGCAAACAGGCTGGCAGGCAGAAGTGGTTAGGGGAAATCAGAAAGGCAGGAATGTGAGCAGTTGGGAGCCAGCAGTCCTGGATTGTGAGAGGGATGTCCAACTGCCAGTTTCGGTCTGATCCCACGAGGCCTAAACAGGCAGTCGAACATCCCTTGAGGGGTCCCAGATTGGAGAGGGTGCAGGCTGGGCTGAGGGACCTTAACCCCCCCCCCCCAAGAATTTCGTGCACTGGGCCTCTAGTGTGTGTGTGTGTGTGTACATATGTATTTATATAAAATCTTTAGATATGGACATTTCTCAAAAGGGTTTATTTCTCATTATTTCTTGAGATATCCTTAGTGATGAATTAGAAGAAAAATCAGCTTTTATTTCTAGATTTAAATTTGATTTTTGGTAGTGCAAGCTGCTATCGCCCTTTTTGAGTGGGAGTATCCAAGCATGGCCTAGATTCTCTTGCTTGGCATTTCAAATAGTTGAAGCAACTTGGAGATTAAATCTTGATCTTGGAGAAAGTGTGGATTTTGAACTCAAGATGAGGATTTTGTTTTATTTTTTGAGGTATAATTTATTTTTGTTTTTCTTTTCTCAGTCATGTGAGGGTTTATTTTTAGCCAGTGTTTCAAAAAAGGATTTACATAGGCTTAACAAATACGATCTGTGTTTGCCAGTCATTTTTTGTTACATTGTTTATGTCTTCACTTTAATTAAAGCCTTAAATGCAAGTGGGGCCAAAGTAGATTGACCAATTGTTCATATGGAAAATAATGCAATAACTAATAAATAATAATAGAAGAATAAACTATGTTTCATCTACTGACAACTGTAAACCTACTTTTGCCCCACCCTGTGTATCTTATATGTGGCTCAATCCCTTGAAAAGTAGATTGTGTATAGTATTTCTTTTAAAAATAATTTCTCTTTGTCAGGACCACTTGATTAAATAGGATGCCAGGTTTAATACATTAGCATTTTTTAAATGAAAGAAGTCAGAAAAACTCATGTTGCTTTATAACAAGAAACTTGTGCAGAATGTGTTTAACCTTGGGAAAATTTAATTTTTCTAATCATGATATTCACACACAAAACTAAGAATTAATTTTGATCAGTGATTATTAATTTTCTTTGTATAAGAATGTGCCTGTGGAAAATGGTTAAACTACATGCATTTGACTACTCTACCCACAAGGATTTCTGGAGCAAAGTGTTGAACCTCAGGACTATTGGGGCTCAATCATTCTTTGTTGTAGTGGCTGTTCTGTGCATTGTTGGATATTTAGCATTATCTTTGGCCTTTACCTACTAGATATTACTAACAACTTCTCCTTCACTCCCCCTCCTGCCCCCAAGTTGGATGATCAGAAATGTCTATAGACATCACCAAAAGTCCACTGGGGACAAAATTGTGACCCTTCTAATCTTTGTCAGCTTCTAAACTTGGATTCACAGCAACCTTTCCTCAGCCAGATCCAGAAATCTGCATTTTTCCTGGCCCCAATGATAATGTGAAGCAACTTTTCTTATGCTGTATCTTGAGAAAGCCTGATTTGCCTAAGCTTAAGGTCTTTACAGCCATAATTAGTATATTAACTTAAAAAAAAAGTGACCAAGCATTTTTACTAGTAATTTTTCTATGCATGCTATAAATTGCAGGTAAAAGTAATGTACGTCATGTATAGCCAAGGTTTTAGAACATTTGAGTATTTCTCTGGAAAATTGTCAAAATGTAGTTTGCATCCAAATGCAAGTGTCAAAATGCAAAGTATGATGGCATTTGTTTCAATCTAAAAATTTTTTGTAAAGAAATTCCTTTTTTAGTTGCTATGATTGTATACATCCTTTTGTTTCATTAGGATCAGGCAGCAAGAGACATGAAGAGGCTTGAAGAAAAGGACAAGGAAAAGAAAAACGTAAAGTAAGTTGTTTTCTTCTTCCTCACAAAGATTATATAAAAATAAAGTATTGCAACACCTATATCTCCCAAAATTTATAGAAGAAAAATTAAAATACATAAATTCTTAACTTGAAGTTAGCCTGTATCTTGAATAACAGGCAGATAGTAGAGATTACAAAAGTCTCTAAATTTGCAGCAATTAGAAAGCTTTTTTTTTTGGTAAAATGATATTGATGTTTTGTAGTTTTTTGTTCATTTTTTGTTTTTTGTTTTGTTTTTAGTAAACTCAGTGAGTTACAGTTGGAGTTCAGAGTACATAATTACTAAAGTTTTGGTTCATTGTTCTGAGTTTTGTTCCATAATTAATTTAAAAAACAGGTTAATGCCTATAGGATTATGAGAAGTAATGGTGATTATGCCATTTTAAAACTATGTATATTATTAACAAATAACTAATTTATTTAAGAAGTTACATCATGCTGTAGCAGTGAGTCAGAACTTGAAATACATTATTTTTTGGGAAAATGAGTTCTCCTCTATCCTTTGCTGAATACCCTCCTCTTAAAATTTTTGCTACCAGACAAAAGTAGGCATGTTTGGACTTCTCCCTGTGCTTGGTAATTTGTGCTTCTGGCCCTCCCCAAGGTTCCTGTGCCATATGGAGGTTCAGCCCTCTCTTTGGTGCTTACTGTGTGTTGCATCCTCTTTCAGTAAGCTTACACTGGTGGTGTAGCTTGCCTTGGGAATAGTAAGTGCTCTAGATTAGGCAGAACGTTTGATTAGAAAGAGATGGTTGTGGGAACTACGCAACCACACTTTCTAAAGATCCTGATAGAAGTCAGCAAAGGGGCATTTGTCCCCTTATCTAGGTGAACTGCTTAGGAGTTTTAGTCTCAACTTACCAAGAGTTGATTTAATTTTTTCCTCTGTCTCCAATTATTCTATAGCTGAATGCAGTTACTCTAGAGCTAGGGGACATTAAGAAAATTGTGACCTATTTTAGTGTACCAAAAGCAGGATTTTTTTTTTTTTAAATATAAAATGCTTTTCACAATTGCTTGGTGTTGTATGTGATTGACAAGGCTAGGGTCCTGGGGTATATATCTTCAGAAGTTTTTTACTCCTTATATCTTATTAATAATTGGTGTTTCTAGGGGTACACTAGCACCCCATTGAAAAGAAATGCAAACTGCAGCACATAGTGTGAAATTAGACATATATGATGGATGGATAGCTTACAGTGTGCTTATTGCTGCTTTGTTATTATTAGTGTTGAGAATTCCGGTGCTATATGGAATTCAACACTAATCTACTATAAGTATGGAGCTGGGTATGTGGAACATTTGCAGGGAAGTTTGTTTCTCCGCTTGTTTTTCCAGGGGTATTCGAGATGACATTGAAGAGGAAGATGACCAAGTGAGTTCCTATGCAGATTTCTATCTTTTATGTTTACCCCACAAAGTCTACACTGGGGACAAGCTAGAGCTTGCCTTCACTGAAATGGCCATTCCTTATACTCAGCAGGGAATGTCATTTGATTTGCTCCTTTTCTACATGTGTGACCAATTGGTAATACAAAGATTAACATGGCTTTCCTCCATGTTGAAGATGGAACTTTTGATCAATTATGACATCAAAAACAAATATGAGCTTTATTCAGCTTGATTTTTTATAAGCTAGACTAATGTGTATTTTCATAAATCAAGAAATAGAGTAGTGTGGGATCCACTGAGGCCTCTAGCAACATCCAACCTCTACCTCTTTCTAGGGGTTCTGTTTGTGATTTTTATATTTTAAAATGTAATATTAATGACCTTCAGTATTTTTTCTCTCTCATTGGTCAGTTATGGGATGGTGAGAAGGGAACCAAAATGAGCAGTAGCCCTTTCCAGGTTTATTACCCTTCTACTCAGTGTCAACTTCTAAACTTGGATTGGTAAAGCCACAGCATGTGTTCCACAGCTCTGGGAGGGTAGGTAGACACCCCACCTCAGGAACGCTGTGAAACAGACAGATTTTAAGTCTTCTGTTAAGTAAAATCATTTTGTAGTACTAACTTTTTCATTCATTTCTTCTGATTGGCCCTCCAAGTACTGCTAGTGTTAAAGGAATCATTGCTAGTAAGAGTCTTCTTACTTGGTAGGTATTTAAACTGCAGTCATCTGATACACTGTGTGCACTAATTACAGGAGCAGCAATGTTCCCAATAGCACTTGATATGATTATGTTCTTGTGCTTTCCTGCAGGAAGCTTATTTTCGGTACATGGCAGAGAACCCAACTGCTGGTGTGGTTCAAGAGGAAGAGGAAGATAATTTGGAATATGATAGTGATGGAAATCCAATTGCACCTTCTAAAAAAATCATTGATCCTCTTCCTCCCATTGATCATTCAGAGGTATGGTGTTTTTTTTTTGATAAATTTGATTCTTGTTTCAAGCCAATACAGTTTCTTCAGTCTTAAAAATATCTGAGTACTCCTGATTTATACTCATTATGTCATAAGAATATTTGTTCTTTGGGATCTTGTCAGCTCTGCTAAGTGGTTGAAACAAAAAGTGACTGAGTGATTGAGGCTTTATAGCCTGTGTTGTTCAAGATATAGCTAAATTGCTTGTTCACATTTGATTATATGTGAATAATTTTTTTTTCAATAAATTGTACTGGTCCAAAAGATTGGTGACCGCTGTTCTAGACATACCATCACTTAACCAACCATTTTCCTTCCTTAGCCTGCATTTATTTTTTAATTGCTGCAAACCTTTACTATTTCTCACAGATCTGGAGCAGATAAGAGATTTGTTCTTTCAAAGGGATACCAGGAATTACAGGTTCCTTAAATCAGGAAAAGGAAATGAGGATATCTGTAAATTCACTTGAAAAAAAAACTACAGTATTTCATTAGGTTAAATATCAGACTAGATCTTAGATACACTAGTGATTCTAGATCTAGAACAATTGTTCTCAAGTGTGGTCCAAAGATTCCTGGAACGATCTTTTCAGGGATTCTGCAGAGTCAAAGAATTTTCATAATGCGAAGATTTTTGCTTTTTGTTTACTGGGTCTGCATTTGCATCAATGCCTAAAATCAATGGTAGATAAAACTGCTAACAGCTTAGCATGAATCAACAGTGGTAACTAGCTCTGGCTGATTTGCTCAATGGTTTGTGTCGACCCATGGACTGAAGGGTCGCAGGTTTGAATCCTGGTTAAGGGCACATATCTCTGTTGCAGCTCAGCATCTAGCCCTGGTCTCTTTCACATCGATGGTTCTCTCTCTCCTCCCACTCCTCCCCACCTTATTCCCTTCCCCACCTCACTCCCTTCCCCACCTCACTCCCACTCTTTCTAAAAAATCAATGGAAAAAATATCCTTGAGTGAGGATTAAAAAAGACAGTGGTACCAATTGTTCTTGTAGTCAATATATTCTTTCCTGTTAGGCCAGTGGTCGGCAACTCATTAGTCAATAGAACCAAATATCAACAGTACAATGATTGAAATTTCTTTTGAGAGCCAAATTTTTTAAACTTCTTCAAAATAGACTTGCCCAGGCCATGGTATTTTGTGGAAGAGCCATACTCAAGGGGCCAAAGAGCTGCATGTGGCTCGTCGACCACAGTGCTAGACTATCACAGTTTAAAAAAAAAAAAAGCCAACTTCACTTAATATTTTGAAACAACCCAGGTGGCGTGGCTCAGTAGTTGAGCATCAACATAAGAACCAAGAGGCCACAGTTCAATTCCCGGTCAGGACATGCCTAGGTTGTAGGCTTGAGCCTCAGTGGAGGGTGTACAGGAGTCAGCCTATTAATGATTATCTCTTATCGTTGATGTTTCTGCCTCTCTCTCCCTCTCCCTATCTGAAATCAGTAAAAATATATTAAAAGAATAAAGCATTTAGGTGTTTGAGTTGTGAATTGAACTAGCTGTTTTTCTCATGGGGTATTGTTTGACTTGAGAAAATGAATGGCATTTTAAGGAAGACAATTAAGTGTTTATTGCCAAGGATAGAAGCTTAAAACTTTCAAACAAAACTTAGAATTTTGGATACATATTCATCACAGTGGGCTTGTCAACTTTTTTATATGTAAAGTCTGTTGTAATGAAATTGATGGTAATTTTTAAAATAACTGTATATAATAAAATTTTACCATTTGAATCATCTGCATACTACCTCAGTAAACCACTGTTCTCAAAATGGCCAGTGCATGATGTTACAAAATCATGCATGAATAAAGACTCCCATTCAAAGTATATGATAGATTCATTGGTTATAATGTAACAATGTAAAAAGTTCATGATATGGTTTCAGATTACTCAGTGAAAATAACCTGTAAGAAATGACCTCTTGTCAATTTTTAGTATAGAATTGAAGAAGAGTAAAAATCCACAAGAAGCTGGAAAGGCTGTTAATAAATACTTAATCTCCTTTTCCAACCACGTATCTCTGAGAGGCCAGATTTTTTCCTGGGCTGAAAGCAACGTATCACATCAATTTACATATAGTGAGAACCATTTTCTTTTGTCAGAGAATAAAGAGATTTCTAAAAATGTAAAACAATGTTGTCAAAGTTATTTTTATTAAAGGATTTATGTTAAAGTGTAATGGTTTATTGTAAATTTTTAAAATATATTTTTATTGATTTCAGAAGGAGGAGGGAGGGAGAGAGAGAGAGAGAGAGAGAGAAATATCAGTGACACGAGAGAATCATTGTTCAGCTGCCTCCTGCACCCCTTACACTGGGCATGGAGCCCATGGTCTGGGCGTGTGCCTTGACCAGGAATGAAACTGTCGATGCTCGACCTCTGAGCCATGGTGGGTCGCGCTGCTGTTATTTTTTAAATGAATTAATAAATTTAAAATGTTTTTGTTTCAATGTTAACACAGTGCATATCAATAGATATAACCCACATAAATGAAAAGTAGTCGTGTTTTTGCTAAGGGTAAAGGGTACCTGAGGCTAAAAAGTTTGAGAACCACTGGGCTATTCAATTTTCTAAATGTTTCCTTTTGCCTAAATGCTATCACATAATGCCTTCGTATTTTACATGTATAGAAAGAAGTATCCGAGATAAAGAGTGAAAATCTAGTTAGGAAAAACATACAAGTACTTGAAATAATCGTCTAATAGAAATCTTTGACAAAATGCTCAATCTTCATCATCCTGGGATATTCCTAGTTCTTATTGTAATGGGTAGTCTGTTAGGAGAGACCAGAAGTAAGGAAGAATAATCCTTCTACTTAAAAATAGCTTTCTTCTCATTCTGTTTCTTAATATAAAAATTTACATGTTTATATATAAAATTTGTGAGCAAAATTAAAATTCTTGCTCTCATGGAGCTTCCATTCTGATAAAGAGAACTAAAGAAAATCGGTAAAGACTCCATTATGTGCAGCAGCATTGTGGGGCTCATAACAAAAGTTCCTGCCTAAAATACAAACTGTAAATTTTTTTGTTCATAGTGCTGTAGGAAGATAATTAGGCTTTATCCAGAATTATGAAATTTTTGACCACCTACTAAAGAGTTAGGTTCTCCTTAACTAAGTTTATCGTAGACATACTATGTCAAAAAGAATATAATTTAACCAAGTTCGTATGTGGTGGTTTGCTTCTGTTTTGTATTATTAGTACAGTAAGCTATGAAGAGTAGCAGAAATTACTTCTTCCTCCTTGGAATTGAAAATGCTTGGTCATTCCTTTTTTAAAAGTTATGTAAACAGTTCCATGTTGTTAAAAAAAAATAGAACTTCCTCTACATACAGATCTGTCCCCAAAGGAAATATTAGAAATATTTTTAAATGCTTAGAGCTAAGTTAATGAACAGCTTACTCTAAAACATTTAAATGTTATAGGGTGGGCTATTTTCTTTTAAAATCTAAAGCCTTTGACATTGTAAATTCCTTAGTCTTCATCAAAGTTGTTAAAATCTTTTTTATTTTATCTTTATTGTTCAAAATATTATATATGTCTCTCCCCCCACCCCCTTGATCCTCTTCACTCTTTCTTTACCCTTCATTCCCCTGAAGTGTATTTTTAAAAAATATTTTTATTGATTTCAGAGAGGAAGGGAGATGGAGAGAAAAATATCAATGGTAGGAATCATTGATTGGCTGCCTCCCGCACGCCCCCTTCTGGGGATCAACCCCACAATCCAGGTATGTGTCCTTGACTGGAATTAAACCTGGGACTCTCATCTACTGAGCCAAACTAGCTAGAGCTGAAATGTGTTCTTAAGAGTCTCTTGAGAAAGCAGGTTGGTGTTTATATAGAAAATGGGAATAGGGAATGGTACTAGCTGTACTTTGGGGATGTTTGTCATGAATAAGTGAATTCCTTTGTTCTCTGTTTGGTTTTGGCTTTACTTTGTAATATTTGTAAAAGGTTTTTTTGCATTAAAGTCAAACTCACAGGATTGACTCTTGAATTCTAGACTAACTTTGAATAATTGGACCTGCAGATTGACTATCCACCATTTGAAAAAAATTTTTACAATGAGCATGAAGAGATAACAAACCTCACCCCACAGCAGCTAATAGATCTTCGGCATAAGCTCAATCTTCGGGTAAGTTCAACCATTAAGCTAGATATTCTTAATCTTGAACTTCTTTTTTAATGGTCTCTGATCTGTCTTTGGCAGAGTAATAATTATATCCCTTGGTCTCATGTGTCTTGTTCTTATTGTATTAGTCTTCCAGCTCTTTGAGGATAGGATTGTATTCTTCTTGCATGTGACACACATGAATGCTAAATATGTTCAATCAACTCTGTATGAAACAATTTGTCATCGCACTCTTAAAATTAATCAAGTATTTCTCAACAAATACAGTGTTTTGAGAACTGTTTGGTTGGCTAGAGACAAAGGGTAGGAGTCACCATCTTCAGAAGAGAAGACAAGATCAGTAGATGTGATCAATATGTAAAGTCAGAATATCTCAAAATTAATATACACTTGCTTCTCAAATTACATACAGCACAGTTTTCTTTTTTCAATGAGAAGAAATTAACACCTTTTAAAAATATGAATGCACTAATTTCACAGTAATAGTTTAAATTGCCCATCCAAAAAGTTATATATTTGGCCACGTTATTAGGGTCTGCTCGATGTTAGTAAAGTGAAACACACAGATAATATGTTGATATCAGTTGTTATGTGATGTTTGAACTTCTGTTTTCTGAGAGTGTATATGTATGTGTCTGTTTGCTTCCCCCCCCCCCCCAAAAAAAAACAGACAAACACAAAAACAACCTTTTACAGAAAATCCTTAGTAGAAATAGATAGCATCATCAGAGGAAGCATTGAAAGGTTATCCCTGTTGGAATCAACATGGAAGTTATAAGCTTCATTCTTTACCTGGGTACAGTATAGTGCTTGACAATGTCTGGACCATCACTGAGTGGAGCGTTAACTCTTCAGGCATGACTCAAAATGGAAATGGTGGATATCTTTGTAACCAGTGAGTTACAAAGGCATATCATACTTAGAGCTCATTTGCACTCTTTATTTTAAGAGCAAATTTTATTTTTTTCTACCATCTGGCTAATAGTTACGCAAAATGGTAAAAAAAAAAAAAAAAAAAATGACCTTTTTCAATGAATTGAACAATGATTTTTTAATTTCTTACAGAAAATTAATTTTTATTAAAGAAATTTCTAGGCACTTAATCATTTAAAATCGTATGAGTTATATCAGGAATATTTATCCTGGAGGGTTTTGTTTTTTTTTTTAATATATTTTATTGATTTTTCACAGAGAGGAAGGGAGAGGGATAGAAAGTCAGAAACATCGATGAGAGAGAAACATCGATCAGCTGCCTCTTGCACACCCTCCGCTGGGGATGTGCCCGCAACCATGGTACATGCCCTTGACCGGAATCGAACCTGGGACCTTTCAGTCCGCAGGCCGACGCTCTATCCACTGAGCCAAACCGGTTTCGGCAATCCTGGAGTTTTTTATATAAGATTTTAGATTTGTTATTTTCTTACCTTTTTGAACAGCATATGCTTTTGGCTACAGAGTTACATTTTCATGTTATATTCGAGCTAAATGTTAGGTACTGGTAAATATTATTGAACTTCCAGTGATGTTGAAGTACAAATCATTCCTGGGAATTGTCTTTATCTCAAGGTCTCTGGTGCTGCACCTCCTAGACCAGGAAGCAGTTTTGCTCATTTCGGGTTTGATGAGCAACTTATGCACCAGATTCGGAAATCTGAATACACACAGCCCACTCCAATACAATGCCAGGTAAGTAAAGCATACTGAAGGGAAAATGAAGTAGAATGATAATCAATGACTGTGTTTATTTTACAAACAAGTCAAATCAATAAAACACTAGTTAGTGCAGCCCTGGTCAGTGTGGCTCAATTGGTTGGACCAGTTCATCTTGTACATCAAAAGGTGGCAGGTTTGATTCCCCATCAGACCACATACTCAGGTTGTGGGTTCAAATCCTGATCTCTCTCTCTCTCTCTCTCTCTCTTTCTCTCTCTCTCTCTCCTTCCTGCTCTCTCTCCTCCCCTCTCCCATTCTCCCCCTTTCTCTCTCTAAATCAATTTTAAAAAAACAACATAACACTGATTAGTGCAGAACTGAATTGACATGGGTCGAATATATCCATATATTCCCTCTAAAGCTTCGTCTTCAACCTTTGCTTAAATAAGGGGAGAGGAGGAAAGATACACATGAAATATAAGAGTATAATAGAAAAGATTTATATGTGGCCCAGCCAAAGATTTCTGGCTATGTGTCTTTCTGTGAACCATAAGGTTGCCAGTTCGATTCCCTGACAGAATACATACCTAGGTTGCGGGTTCAATTCCCCTCCTCCCCGACCTCAAGGTCAGGGTGTGTACAGAAGGCAACAGTTTTTTTCTCTCACATCAATATTTCTATGCCTCCACCTCCAAGCATGTGCTTGGTTGAGGATAAAATAAAAAATAAAGATTTCTATGTGGACAAATTTAGTACTGTCAGTGACTAGGATCTCTTTGGCTGTGACCTGAAAATTCTCATAACTGAAAGTAATAACTTCTACTTCACATTTATATATGGGATTTATTCATTCCTATACCAAAATTGATAATTTTATGTATGTGGATAGGGCAGTTTGTACCTTCTTAAGGGGACAAGATCTTAAAAATTTTAGTAACCTACTTATAAGTTATAATTTTTTATTTCTATATTTTAAGCAAAATGAAGTCATTCATATTTTGTAAATATTGGCTGATCCCCATGAAGAGAATGATAAATATTTCTTTCAAATCAAGAAGTTTAGGGGAATGCCACACATTTTTTGTTATTCCATAGTTAGTATGCATAGCCCAGGATAATTTTGTTCAGTGAAAATGAATGTCATTAATAGTCATATACTCTTCCCTAGTATTTCACATCTTCACAATAGAAGGTTGAAAGTGGATATACTTTCTTTTTCTCTAGGGTGTCCCTGTGGCATTAAGTGGAAGAGACATGATTGGTATTGCCAAAACGGGCAGTGGAAAAACTGCTGCCTTTATCTGGCCCATGCTGATTCATATAATGGACCAGAAGGAACTGGAACCAGGTGATGGACCAATTGCAGTGATTGTGTGTCCTACAAGGGAGCTTTGTCAGCAGGTATGTGCTTTGTATGGAATGCCTCCTTAGAAATGTGAACTAGCAAGGGACCAGCCAGTCAAGTGGAAACTTCTTTTTCAATGTGGTGAAATATGTGCAATAGAGTGGCATTAAATACATTTACATTGAACTACCAGGAAACTTTTGGAAAATAATTGTTATACTAGAGGCCTGGTGCACGAAATTGTGCATGAGTAAGGTCCCTAGGCCTGGCTGGCGATCAGGGCTGATCTGTGGGGACACTGGTGGGGAGATTAGGGGGAGGGGAGCCCCTGGCACCCTCCTTGGCTGGCCTGGGCCCTGCAGGCTTGGGGCAGCTTTTGCATTGAGCATCTATCCCCTGGTGGTCAGTGCATGTCACAGGGACCAGTCATTCCATTGTTTGGTCGATTTGCATATTAGGCTTTTATTATATAGGAGTAGAGGCCTGGTGCACAAGATTTGTGCATGGGAGGCGAGTGAAATCCCTCAGCCCAGACTGCACCCTCTCCAATCTGGGACTCCTTGAGGGATGTCTGACCGTTTAGGCCTGATCCCGGTAGGATTGGGCCTAAACGGACAGTCGGACATCCTTCTCACAATCCAGTACTACTGGCTCCCAACTACTCACCTGCCTGCCTCCCTGACTGCCCCTAACCGCTTCTGCCTGCCAGCCTGATCACCCCCTAACCACTACTCTGCCAGCCTAATTGATGTCTAATTGTTCCCCTGCCAGCCTGTTTGCCCTCTGCCGGCCTGGTCACCCCTAACTGCCGTCCCCTGCAGGCTTGATTGCTCACAACTGCCCTCCTTTGCAGGCCTGGAACCTCCCAACGATCCTCCCCTGTTGGCCATCTTGTGTCCACATGGGGGCAGGATCTTTGACCACATGGGGGCAGTCCTCTTGTGTTTTGGAGTGATGGTCAATCTGCAAATTAGTCTTTTACTAGATAGGATAGAGGCCTGGTGCATGGGTGGGGGCCAGCTGGTTTGCCCTGAAGAGTGTCCCAGATCAGGGTGGGCGATCACTTGGGGCATGGGGCAGTCTGGGCGTGGGGCCTGTGGTGGTTTGTAGTCCAGCCATGCCCCCCAGGGACCCAAGCGGAGGTCCTAGGATCTGGGATTAATGTATGTTCTACAATTGAAACTTTGTAGCCTGGAGCAGAGCCAAGCCTTCTGCTTGCTCTGTGGCAACAGCCATATCTTTTGGGGTTTATTTAAATTGTATAATTGAAACTTTGTAGCCTAGAGTGGAGGCCTAGGCGCTAGAGCTGCAAAAGCTTGGCTTCCTCCATTGCCCAGCAACCCTAGCCTCTGCTCTCTCCAGCTCCGGGGCTGCCACCATTTCTGTTGGGATATATCTTCTTTAATTGAAACTTTGTAGCATTGAGTGGAGGCCTAGGCCAGCTAGGGCAGGTGGAAAGCTTGGCTTCCACCATTGCCAGGGAAAGCCAAGCCTCCCTCCTGCTCTCAGTGGCCGCAGCCATTTTGGTTGGGTTTAGTTGCTCCTGAGTGGCTGGTAGGTGTGACTGGTGGGCGTGGCTTGATCGGAAGTACATCCATTTGCATATTGCCCTTTTATTAGATAGGAGGATAGGATACTTTCTGTATAACCAAATATACACCTTTTTTTTGGGGGGGGGGGGGGAAACTCTTAAGATTTTAAAAAATGCTATGAGAATTGTTTTAAGTATTTCCTAGCATTTTATTTTCTGACATTGTATTCTGTGTCTTTTGTATAAATCCCGTTTTTGTTGTGACAAAGGTTTTTGTCAGAGTTTGTTAATGTGTCATTATGTCCACAACTTTTTAGATCCATGCAGAATGTAAGCGGTTTGGGAAAGCATATAATCTTCGATCAGTGGCGGTGTATGGAGGGGGAAGCATGTGGGAGCAGGCCAAGGCCCTTCAGGAAGGGGCAGAGATTGTGGTGTGCACTCCAGTAAGTATGTCTTGGATTTAATGGCTTCTCGGCCTCTCTTTGTACGGAAAAGTGGTTAGTTATTAGAGGGACTTCCTCAAATGTGTTAGAGCGGGGTAGAGAATACTCTGGTGAGTGACAGCCTATGCCTTTGGTTTAATTTTATTAATTGACTAAAATAGCAGTCCAATAAAATTATCTGATCTATATATTAATAGCTATAAATTCCCCTCTATTTAAAATAATTTTTCTTACGGTTCTCCTAGAAAATAGATAAGGTCACTGAGAATATCAAGAATCAGAAAGACATTCAAAGTATAATCAGGTTGTCTAGAAGAGTAGTCTAAACATTAAAGCCCATCAGTAAGATTTAAATTAGGTCATTTCAGAATACCTCAGAAAAATGGTTCGGGCCATTTTCCTACAATTTAAATTGCAATGTAAAGGAAGAATCTAATGGAGTTTTCAAAAATTTCTGGGTTTTTTTAGGCTTTGTCAAGGCTGTCAGACCAGGGTCTAAGATAGTCTAAGATATATTAATACTTTTGCCAGGAACACAGCTAGAAAATTGTGAATGCCTGTAATTATATTTACTATTCATTTTCTGGTTCTCATAGGGCCGACTGATTGATCATGTGAAGAAGAAAGCTACCAATCTTCAGAGAGTCTCTTACCTTGTGTTTGATGAAGCAGATCGAATGTTTGACATGGGATTTGGTATGCTCTGAATACCAGTGTCTGTCCCTGACCTCATGATACTAATTTTTCCCGTGTCTGGACTTAGCAAATTTCTTTTTTTTTTTTTCCCCGTGAGAGAAGCTAAAAATATTCCTGGGGAGGGTTAGATACTATTTTTAGGAGTTCTCTCAGGAAAAGTATGTTAGGTGTGATTGGGTTGAGGACAATTGAAAATGCCTTTGTATATGGGGGGGTATTGGTTTTATGCTTTATTTTTATTCATATGCCTTTGATTGTGGATGTCAAGATTTATGTTCTTGGGTGAATGTCATGTCATTCAAGGCCCTTTGCTCTCCTGTACTCCTTCACTGAACCTGGCTGTGTGAAAATTCTAACTTGTCTTTATTGATCGAAACACTACTGGGCCTACCCCAGCTGGGTGGAGGACAACATGCTTTTTGAGTTTCATACTGAACAATAGATCTAGGAGTTTCAAAGTTTCCTTATTTCTTTCTTTTCCCCTTAATTCTTAAAACCTTTCATATGGAGATTTTTACTAAAATGACTTTTCCAGACATCCCAAACTGTATTGCAGAGTTATAATAATAATTTTACTGTTCTTCTTCCAGAGTACCAGGTGCGATCCATAGCCAGTCATGTCCGTCCTGACAGACAGAGTATGTATGCAACAGTTTTATTAAGCCACATTTGTACTCAGAATAAACTCCTCTATTTATTTTATAAGCATTCAGTTGTGGCAGCAAAATTGATCATGTATGTGTACTAGTGAGAACGTATAAAAGGTGAGATAGTGACTGTTTATCTGAGCTGCACAGGAAGTTAGAGGTCATCAGTTATAATTCACTCAGCTTCAATTTATAGTTTTATTGGGTAAAGGCAATGCACAGTGCAAGTCTGATTTCTGTTAACCGTACTGACTGACGACCCTGTCTTAACAGAAAATTTGTAAAAATAGAGTAAGATCAAGCCTTTTTTCCTTAGTGAGTCAGTTTTGGTTGGTTTTTTTGTTTGGTTTGCTTTTGTTTTAACTAAAATTAAAGTTCAGGTAGGCTTATTTTTTAAAAACTGAATATTTTTTTAAAACAATATTTTAAATGTCAGTAGGAAGCTTAATGCTTATTCAAAAAAGAAGTCATACTGTTTCTTTAACAAAATTTCATTTACCTTTTAGCTCTCTTATTCAGTGCAACTTTTCGGAAAAAGATTGAAAAACTGGCCAGAGACATTCTGATTGACCCTATTCGAGTGGTGCAAGGAGATATTGGAGAGGTAACCTTAGCAGGGCTGGATTGGACCTCAATAGGTTATTTCTCAGATTGTGGAGACATGGAACAAATTTCTCACTACTGAGAGGAAAAATATTATGTATTTATGGGTTAGACAGCATGTTTCAAACTTACTTTAAATTTAAATATCCAAAGAGAAGGGAAGCCTTGTTTGTTAGAACATGGTCTCCGTATACCACAGTTGTGGGTTTGATCTCCCACTAGCGCCCATATAAGAACCAACCAATGGATGCATAAATAAGTGCATCTATTTAAAAAGAAAACATTTGTGGGGGGGAAAGAAGCAAGCTTTGCCTAGAAGACTACCAGTCAGGATAGAACTAACATTTAAAATGATGGAGGGAGGAGGTCTGCACAGCATGGAGAGGACTTGAACAGCCTGGTGAAAATGAGTTAAGGGTTTTTTCCTTACCTGTGAGGAAAATTTCTCTGAATTGTGATTTGGAATTCAGTTAAGGCTGACTTTGAGAATTCCTTAAGTTGCTTGCCAAGTTTATTAAAGTTCTGTGCAGTTAGCATTTTGACAGTGTCCATTCTTCATTTTTGAGTGCTTTCTGTGTGTGTGGATGAATTCTAGGAACAGTGAGTGGGAGGGGCAGAAAAGGAGCTTAATTTATTAAGAATAATCTGAGTAGTAGGCATATAAAAATATCTGCTTTTAGCAGATTGGTTGGTTGGTTCATGTACGTATTAGGGGAGATAAAGAGCACAGTGATTTGAGAAAGGGACCTAAGTTTTTAGTGCACTTGACTTGCTGAAGGAAGGCCCAGGAGAAGAAAGATTGTTTAAGGTTCTGCTAGATGCAAGTAGAAATTGTGATGTCTGGTCATTGTTCAGGTGCCCTGTGGCACAAATGTCACTATCCTCTGTTCATGTCTTCCTTTTCAGGCAAATGAAGATGTGACACAGATTGTGGAAATTCTCCATTCCGGGCCTAGTAAATGGAACTGGCTTACCCGGCGCCTGGTCGAGTTTACCTCTTCAGGGAGTGTCCTCCTGTTCGTTACTAAAAAAGCCAATGCTGAGGAGCTGGCCAATAACCTTAAACAGGAGGATCATCATCTTGGGCTGCTTCATGGGGACATGGATCAGAGTGAAAGAAACAAGGTCATTTCAGACTTTAAGAAAAAGGACATCCCCATCCTGGTGGCCACAGATGTTGCAGGTAGATTATGAATTTCCCCAATAACCTTAGGTTTCTGTGCTGTTAGGGTGCTCTCTTGCTATACAAGATTTATAATACCTGATCAAGCGGATTGATAGTACTCTGCTGGCCTGGCTGGCCATACCCCATGGAGCCATTTAGAGTACACTAATCATAACCAGAAAGATGTTATTTCTCAGCCTCAAGGTATATTTGAAGCTGATTTTAATTTTTTATATATTCCTGGTGCAAGAGAGGCCATGGCAGGTTATTGATGGCAGATGTTATATACCTTACAGTAGGTGGCCCTGCATCATAGAATCTACAATAGTAGCATTTGTTCTAGAAGGGTAACTTGTACCTTAGCTCAGCAAACCATGCATTTTGCCTAGATAAGAATGGAGTCTGAGCCTGGCTGCGGTGGCTCAATGGTTGAGCGTTGACCTATGAACCTGGAGGTCACAGTTGGATTACCCGTCAGGGCACATGCCTGGGTTGCAGGCTCAATTCCCACTAGGGGGCTTGTAGGAGGCAGCCAATCAATGATTCTCTTCATTGATGTTTCTATCTCCATCTCCCATCCTCTCTGAAATCAATAATATATATAATGTAAAAGAATGGAACCTGGATTCTTAGAGATTTAGCATTTTGGGTTAATTTGCTTTTTTATTTTTTAAATATGTTTCTATTGATTTCAGAGAGGAAGGGAGTGGGAGAGAGAGAAACATCAATGATAACAGGATAATTGATCAGCTACCTCCTGCATGCACCCTTCTAGGGATTCAGCCTACAACCAGGCATGTGCCCTTGACCAGAATTGAAACTGGGACCCTTCAGTGCGCAGGCCAGTCCTCTCTCTACTGAGCAAAACCAGCTAGGGCAGGGTTACTTTGGTTTTTGACTCCTGAGGAAGAATAAAAGAATTTTGTTTATTTCAGCCCGTGGTCTGGACATTCCTTCAATTAAGACTGTCATTAACTATGATGTGGCTCGAGACATTGATACCCATACTCATAGGATTGGCCGCACAGGAAGAGCGGGTGAGAAGGGCGTGGCCTATACCTTGCTGACCCCCAAGGACAGCAATTTTGCTGGTGATCTTGTCCGGAACTTGGAAGGAGCCAATCAGCATGTTTCCAAGGAACTCCTAGATCTGGCGATGCAGGTGAGGGGCTGGGGCACACTTCAGGTTGCTCCAAGTTATAAAACTAAACCAGGTGAGCAAATTCCAGCAAGCCTGGGGCAGACCTAGAAACGTGAAGATAGGAGTGGGGGTGAGGACAATAGTGCTTAGAGCGGTGGTTCTCAACCTTTCTAATGCCACGACCCTGATCTCGGCCTGTGGGTTTTGACCCAAAGGGTAAGTGAGAACCGCTCCTGTAGAGCCTAAGACCATCGGAAAACACATGTATTTACATTACAGTTCATAACAGTAGCAAAATTACAGTTGTGAAGTAGCAATGAAAATAATTTTATGATTGAGGGTCACCACAACATGAGGAACTGTATTAAAGGGTCTTGGCATTAGAAAGGTTGAGAACCACTGGCTTAGAGGTACTGATTAGTTTTGTAAGGGCATTGAAATTCATCTGTTATCTCCTCATCCTCTCCTTTCAGCAGCATCTATGTAAGTGTAATTTCAAAGAAGTCTTCTATTCCTCCTAAACAGTTTCCTCTTTGGGGGACTAAAAATGTGTGATGTCTTAAAAAAAAATTATGTATTTATTCCTCATAGACTTAGATCTCAGATTTTAGACTACACTGATTACCAGTCCAAAATTGAGTAAGCCATTCTACCGAATTAAATCTTAAGTTGTGTTAATACATGCAATCCCCAAATTACAAATTTGTTCAGAGTACATTCTGTTAGCAGAGACTGAGGTGTTTTTCAGATGGGCCAGCCTACAGCACTGTTACCTATAATGCAGCTGTCATGTGGTCTTGAGAGTAAAGGACCTGTATTACCTGAGAGTAGCTTCCTCCCCTTTCCTGGGTGTAGAGAGCCAATCCTAAACTGAAAGTTTGAACAAGATACATCTCTTTTTGTGCCTCAGGCTTCCTGTGCTCTCAGACTGATCAGCTTCTCATCACCTTTGCCAAGCTTGCCCTGCCTCTCAAGAACTTTGGCATGTGTGATTGTCAGCCAAAGCTCTAACCTCCCCCAGAGATGTTTGCATTCTGAAGAGAATGTGAATAAATCTGATTAGTAGTATTCTAGCAGTGATCAAGTACAGTGAAAACTTTTAGGTCCTATGGGTAAATAAAATTTTATTTTTATTTATGTGACTAACTACCAGTCTGGCCTGGGGTCGATTCTAATAAACCTCACTTCAGGTTTTTTTTCCCCTCTAATTCTGAACCCAGTAATTCTTTAAAAGCTCTGAATTTTTCTGTCCAGTGGTATATATAGATAAATTGAAAAATAGAAAATAAATTCACTGTCCTCAAGGAAGTTAGAAGTGGCCAGCGTAACTAATCCCTGCCCTTCTTGGAAAAGGAGCATTAAGGAAGCTTTAGGTAGGGGTCTGAGCCTCCTGACAAACTGGTGGGTTAAACTGCCTAAAGGAGCGAATCTGGTTCTTGACTAAAGATGAAGCAAGAAGTTCTTCCCTCCCACGTAGTTTCCTCTTCGGTCTTATCCTTTGTCTGCCCCTTCTCCTTACCCTGGCTTAACCTTAAATTGTGTTCGTTCAATGCAGAATGCCTGGTTTCGGAAGTCCCGCTTCAAAGGAGGGAAAGGCAAAAAGCTGAACATTGGTGGAGGAGGTCTGGGCTACAGGGAGCGGCCTGGGCTAGGCTCTGAGAACACGGTGAGTCCATACTACAATAGTGCCCTTAACATGTTAAGTGCCCTGTCAATCACTGGTGACTGACACTGTACTTTCCATCCGGAAGACAAAACAGGCTGGGCACTTAATGTGTTAAGGCTGTCCCGAGTCCTGAGTAAACGGTAGGACTATTCTCTACCTGAGAAAACCTCAGTGAGTTCAGAACCTGACTGGGAGGAAGCTTGTGTTTAATTTGCTGGCTTACCTCTATGTTAATGCTGGTTCTTAGTGTTGTGACTTCTGTTGAAGAAGAACCTTGATGTGCTCAGGAAATCAGTCTAAGTTAGCGGTGGTTCCTGGACTAGCAGTCAGTGTAGACTCTTGCCCCACCGCAAACCTGGTAAGAATCAGAAACTCGCCCAACACTGGCCTAGAGAGAGCCTGCTGCTAGACATTGCCACAAGGTCACTATAGATTCTAGTTGTATCTTGTAACTAAACTCAGGAATAATTTCTACATTCTCTGGGAAATTTCATCAGAGAGAGGAGAAAAAGCTTTTCTCAAAAGTCAGGTAACAAAAGCTCTTCCTGACTCGCTGTCCTAACTGCCTATTTCCTGCTACTCTGATTCCTAAGCCAAGTCTACATTTCTGGATCATCATAGTTAGCATGGAGTCTTTGATAAGTAATCTGTTCCCACATTACAGTCATGATAATGATGTGGGTGAAGCAGATAAGAATAATAGCTAATATTTTGCACTTACTATATGTCAGGTCCATTCCAAGCAGGCACGCATATTAACTCAGTCTTCTCAGCCACTCAGTAAGTGAGTACAGATATAAAACAGAGGCACCCAAGGTTACACACTGGTAAGTGACAAAGCTGAGGTTCAGACTCAAATGCATACTGTCTGTGGCCTTTCCATCTTTATAGTTTTTACATCATTATATAAACATGTTCATGTTTGTATATAAATAATGCCACATAATCAGTTTAGAGCATAATCTGATCTCATTTCTGATTATTTAGGATTAATTTCCAGAAATAGAAATACTGGGTTGAAAGGTATAGTTTCTAAATTAGTCTTCATTACCACACCTTTTCTCACAAAACATAACTTCTTAAAAAAATCCCGTTCCCTTTCCCACTTGTTTTCAGTATGTTGAGGCCTAGTCTAGAGCAGGAGCTTTCTTACTTTGTGTCCATTCTCACAGTGTGCTTATTTTTTAGGATCGAGGAAATAACAACAGTGTAATGAGCAACTATGAGGCCTACAAGCCCTCCACAGGAGCCATGGGAGATCGGCTGACGGCAATGAAAGCGGCTTTCCAGGTATGAGATCGGCATTTAGTTAAGAGCTTCAGCAATAATTCTTGGGCAATGACAAGGGGTGCTAGTCTTGAGACGTAGCTCAGTTTGTGTGCTCGATGCTGGATTTAGGACCTCACTGCTTTCCATTTCGAACATAACTAACCTGGGGGTGCGGGTGTAGAGGCTACAGAAACCCCTTTTGCTGTCACCTACCTCGGGCACCTGAGCCTAGGGTTTACTACAGCAGGACTGCTGTTCCCTCCCTGCCTCACCAGCCCAGTGCTGCCCTCCTCAAAGGCCACTGCTGTTGGGTTGACAGAAATTCTTTAGCTAAGACAAATTTGATTCTGTATCTTGGGAACTCTTCTAACTTTACCCCTCCAGTTAGCTGGCCTTAATTTACATATTTTATCCATCTCCAGACTAATACGCGCAGAAGCCATAGGATTGTGGTGCCATCAGGATGCTAAAGTTACAGGGCCAAGAAAGAAAGGATACTCGTGTGTGTGTGAACACCCTAGTTCCTACATATCATTGTCAAGCTTAGATATTAGTTTCTTGAACTCACCATCATAACTTTTCATTCTCTCTTAGTCACAGTACAAGAGTCACTTTGTTGCCGCCAGCTTGAGCAACCAGAAGGCTGGAAGTTCTGCTGCTGGGGCAAGTGGATGGACAAGTGCAGGGAGCTTGAATTCTGTACCATCTAATTCAGCCCAGCAGGGTCTTAACAGTCCCGACAGCCCCGTTGCTAGTGCCACCAAGGGCATCCCAGGCTTTGGCAGTACTGGGAACCTCAGCAGTGCCCCAGTGACCTACCCCACTGCTGGAACCCAAGGAGTCAACAACACAGCTTCAGGTAATAACAGCCGAGAAGGAATTGGGGGTAGCAATGGGAAGAGAGAGAGATATACTGAGAACCGGAGTAGCAATCGTCACAGCCATGGAGAGAGTGGCAATCGGCATGGTGATAGCCCACGTCATGGAGACAGTGGTCGCCATGGAGAAGGATACCGCTATCCAGAAAGCAGCAGCCGTCATACTGATAGCCATCGTCATGGGGAAAACAGGCATGGAGGAGGTGGAGGCCGACATGGAGAGAGCCGAGGTGGAAATGAGGGCCGAGGTGGAAATGAGGGCCGAGGTGGAAATGAGGGCCGAGGTGCAGATGCTCGAGGTGGAAATGACGGCCGGAATGGTGAAAGCAGGAAAGAAGGTTGTAATCGTGAGAGCAAGATGGACCCCAAGGTGGATAGCAGTAAGATGGAGAAGATGGACAGCAAGACAGATAAGACAGCTGATGGTTTTGCTGTCCCCGAGCCACCCAAGCGGAAGAAAAGTCGATGGGACAGTTAGATGGTATGTGCTGAAGTGTGAAATCGTTATTTTTAGAAAGATTTTTGGTAATTACGTGTCTCAGGGCTGGGTTGGGGTGGGGCCCAAGGTGTAAGGACACCCTTCCCTTAGTGGGTAGCTGGCACTTGGAGACATGACCCCTTCACATGGATCGTTTTCTGGATTATTTGGGGGTGGAGTGGGGCTGCTTTGATCATAAGCCAGGAGAGCTGGGAAGCTTCTTTTGGCTCTGGGTTTGTCGTGAGGGCCTTACAGGATATGAAACTAGGTTTATATCATATGTAGTGTGTATTTTTTATTGTCAGCTTATAAACAGCTATAAGTTAAAACCTTTTTCTTAGCCATGTGCCCAGGCAGTCCCTTTTAGAAGTTGGCTTCTGCAAAGCCAGTCCTTTGAGGTGTTATGGATATTTGCAGGGAAGGGAGGTGTCCGATTCTAAGTGGAGTTGATGCTCAGGTTTGCATCCAGCCCTGAGACGGCAAGAAGCAGCCTGTAGAAGCCCAGAGCCACTACTATGAAAAGGCGAAAAATAATCCTAAAACAGGGTTGCTCCAGGTCTGAAGTGTTGCTAAATTTAAAACAGCTTTTAACTGTCTTCCCCCTATTTCATTGTGTGTTGTTTTTTTTAACTTGCCACAATGGTAGAAAAACCTTTTGCTGAAATGATTTTGATGATTTTTGTTTTATGTTGTTTATAAAGGCAATATACATACTTTAAATTTTGTGACTTTGTGAAGGTTTCTTTAAGATGTGCATTCTTTTCTGCTTGCTCTAGTAAATGTTTTACTACTGGGACCTGTGGGTTGTCTGTCATTTCTACCTCGGGAGTCAGAACACGTTAATAGGTGCTGCACTGTTAAAAACCCTTAATGGGGACCGGCAGAAAAGACATCTGTCATCGTGGTTTTATTTCAGTGGTAATAGAAGAGGATGGAGAGACCAGAAATTAGACGAGAATGAATGCCACCTCAACACTCAAGTTCCCCTTATAATTAAAAAAAGGTACCCCATCTTCTTCATGGAAGGGCTGTGGAGTCCAAAGGGTACCTTAGCAGTGCTTTCACAAGCGATGGATGTCCTCACCGCTCAGACCACCACGAGAGTTCTAGGTACCCCCCACTTCACGTCTTTTCAGATGACTACGCTGCTAGCAGGGTGCAGCTGCTAACGGAGGCTGGAGTGAACTGCAGAGTGGCTCCTCCGTACACTGCCTTCTCAGAGACGCTGGTGGCTGTCTACTTCCGCCCAGGCCTTTTCTTCTGCGCCTTTCGTTGCTGTGCCCTTTGGTCCTTCTTCATCCTCGAGTCCACGACTTTGAAATGACCTCTCACCCCAGCTGGCCGGCGCACTTTGCGGCCCACACCTTTTTTGGCTACGATATAGGTGACCTGGCGTTTCTCCTTGCCAAGCCCAGCCTTCTTGTAGAGACTGTAAATGGAAGAAACAGTTGGTATTCTGGCACTTTTTTAACCCCCATGTGTCTTTGTGGGTGACCTCCCCCAATCACCTTCGAAGCTGTGCCACTTTCTCTCGTTCTGAGATGTCCACTGTGTTCACCACAGCTTCTGCTTTCTTCTTGGTTTGTTCCAGCTTTTTCAGCATCTGTGTGAGGCCCTGTCAGGTTAATCTCTGCCCCCACCCCTGCCCCACCTACCCCCCCCATCTTGGGCAGTCCCAATACTTACCCTGCGTTTCTTTCTGGCTTTAGCCTCAGCCACTTTCTTGATGGGACGTGCATTGATTTCTCGCCACCGTTTCCGATAATGATCCACCTCCTTCTTGTCAATAGGCAATTGCCGTACCCTGTGCTGCTTTTCCTCCTGCACAAACCACTCTGGAAGCTCCCCTTCGTCCTCATTAAATGTATACCTAGTGGGGAGGACACAGTCCTCATGACCACTCCATGCTTTGTGGAGAAGAAACCACCACTTAGCTCCTCCTGCCACACACACAACTCGTGATTTTCTTCCCCTTACCGGCTGAAGGAATTATCTATGAGGTCTCTCTTGGCCTTTTTGGAAGAGGCAATAATAGCACCTAAAGCAAGGCCTTCAGGGTCCAGTATCCGATGTTTCACTAGAGAGGGGGGAGGAAAGTCCAAGCTCGATTCCCAAACATCTATGCTCTCTTACCATCTCACTGGGTGCAGACCCACTCACTCACCTGGGTCCTCAATAGGCACTATCTCAAACCCATCATCCTCTGACTTGGGCCCACGGCTTCGCTTCTTACCACGGCGTGATTCCCAGCTAAAGAAAGGTGAGAACCATGTGTCCACCATCACTCCAACCCACTCCCACCTCTCCTCAACCCAGTTCCTATTTAAGGCTACAGTGGGTAACTTCCGGAGATCCTACCACGGTTATACCAGTTGAATTAGAATAATAGTATTTTTAAAGCTTTCAATCTACAGGCAAGGTTGAAAACACCCAACTTAGAGAAATGGTTGGAACCACTGCTTTGTCATTATCCCTTCTCCCATCAGCTGCAACCACTCACCTCTCTTCATCCTCACTGCTGCTGTCACTGTCAGAGCTGTCATCTTTCTCTCCACCCCCAGGGCCAGTGGCAGCCTCTGTCCTTGGTGGAGCCTCTGTCGTCTTAAGGGCCTCATCCGGACACTGGGAAGGTTTTCTCTCAGTCTTCAAACCAGAAGATGGTGGTGGCGGTGGCAGCAGTGGCGGCTGCAACTGCCCCTTCCGGCGGCTCTCATACAACAGCTGGGCCTGACTGATCTCCAGAGCCTCATCAGCATCATCCTCAATCCCACTGAAGCCATCCTGTGACAGCAGAGATCTTCAGGCATCCTTCAGCAGGGAATGCAAATTCCCTGAGTCTTGACCCCTAGCTTCTTCTTACCTTTGAGAACCACAGGCTGGCTTGTTCTTCCTGCAGGACCCCCTTTTCCTCCAAAGGCACCAGCAATGGGTTCTCGTCTTCATCCTCCTCGCCTTTATCGTCTTCTGCTTTAGCAAAGCGTACACTGTAGCCCCAAGGAAAGTGGGTTAGTGGGCCAGTGTCCTGGAGAACTCCCCCCGCCCCCCAATGCCTTTGGCAATACCTGTAGACCAGCCCCCACCTTACCACTTTTGGTCCTTTAAACTCCGGGGATCTCTGACTCCTGCCAGGTCTTCTGGATCCAGGTCACTATCCAGAGATGCATCGTCATCATCCTCACCGTCTGACACATAGATGTCATCTCTTGGCAGATCGGACAGAAACATGTCTGCAGAACTCATATCCCCTTGTGAGACCTCCTCTAACAACTACAGTTTGACAGAGAAACAGATCGAGGGTACTTGAACATAACTGCTTTTTTTCTGTGTCCATTATCTTAGTTTCAGCAAACATATTATTTCCTTTTACAGAGAAGTGATGGGGCTGTCAAAAGCATCCCATTCTAGACCAGTCCACTCACCTGTTCCACTCAGCAGTCTGATCTTCAATGGTAGCAGAAATAGGTTTATGGAAAAGTGCCCATACCCTACATAGCATCAAATTCTAAAATACTCTAACACATTAATTTTTCTTTAAAAACATTACCTCAAAAGAAAAAAAAAAAAGGTATCACTCTGAGAATAATATAATCCACAATTTTGTTTCCACTGAATCAAGGAGGCCAGGCAACATTTTTTATTCACCCCACCCCAAGCCATAGTAGGTAGGTTTATTATTCTCTTTTACAGATGAGAGAACTGAGGCAAAACATGGATAAATGGGAGTCTGTTCCAGAACATCACACTTTCCTGTACAACAAAGACCTGGTTCCCATTCCCACACAAAAGCCACAAATTGCCTGTGACGCTGTTTTATTTAAAAGTAAAATTCCCGCCGAGACTGGTTTGGCTCAGTGGATAGAGCCTCGGACTGCGGACTGAAGGGTCCCAGATTCGATTCCAGTCAAGGGCATGTACCTTGGTTGCAGGCACATCCCCAGTGGGGGGTGTGCAGGAGGCAGCTGATCGATGTTTCTCTCTCGATGTTTCTGACTTTCTGTCCCTCTCCCTTCCTCTCCGTGAAAAATCAATAAAAAAAATATATTAAAAAAAAATAAAAGTAAAATTCCCTGCATTCACCATCAGCAGCCAAGTGCACCAGGTGCTGACCTGGTCTCAGCGAACTGAGGAGCGTTGCTCCCCTCTGAGGGAAGCCCTCCATCACCGTGCTGGTAACCCATTACCCTCGCTGCATCTACCAGAAATAGCTTCTTGCAAAGAGTGCCTCTTGGTTCTTCTATTTTTATTACTATGTATGATACATACACATACATAATATTACAGTATTCACAAATCTTCCTAATTTCATGTTACATTTATGTTTCTTCCTGGCCTTTGAGACACACGGCTCTTGTTTCTTTTCCCAGTCACCTCTTCCCGAGTCCTATCTTTAGGGGTGGGGGTGGGCACAGCAGCCATGAACAGCGGTCATTCAGCACACCAAGAAAATGATGTTTAATCCCCGACCCCCTCCCAAATACACAAACATCCTCTGGTCTCCTCAAACTGTTCCCTCTCCGCCTCACCTGGTGACCCCGGATGGTGCGCAGGGAGAACATGCCAGTCTCCCCCTCATCTGCAATGGAAACCCCGGGAAGATCCATCTTCAGCTCCACTCGCTCCCGCTGCTTTCTCTGTTCACGCAGCAGCTTCTTTTTCTTCCTGAGGCGACAGTTTGAGAACTTATACCTGCCCAGCTCTGAAAATTGCTCAACCATTTTCTCCTTCTCTTCCTCCACCCCTACACATAGAAACGGGGGTGGGGGGTGGGGGGTGGCAGTCCCCCAAACTCTTCCCTGCTCTCCTCACCTCTTTAATTCTGCCACCTCCTGCGCCTTCATCTCTGCCAGGGTCCGATTCAATTGTTCCTCCTCTTCCTCCTCCTTAGAGAGCTGCCTCGAGGTCCCAGCTGTTGAGTCCTCTTCATCACCTTCCTCCTCCTCCCCTGAGCTGAGGCTGACAAAACAGCCCAAGGAGTTCGGTCATTTCCTAAACACTCCTCCCACCCCCCCACCCCACCCCCAGTCAACATCTACTGTGCTTTAGCTCCCTCCTCACCTGATGTCCAATGCCTTTGCTTGCTCTTTCAGCTTCTTGGCTACATGTCGCCGAAGCTTTGTTCTCCAGTTCAGTAGGGACCTGTCCCAGAAATACCATTACAGACCTTACCATCTATCTCCCTTTGTCCCTGCTTCCTCCTCTGTCATAGGCCCACATCCCAAATTTCCTATTTGAGTCACTAATCTTAGGGCTCAGGTCCCCAGCCCAAACCTCTAGCACAACAGCATTCTGTTCTGAGATCAACATCATGGCCTTCAAAGGCCTTTTCCTGCCTTAGGCACCTACACCACCCCCACATCATACCTAAGCTCCTTGCGCCCCAGCACTTTGATATCCTGACAGCACACCCGTATATCCTCAGTGGTAGCTGGATGCTGTGCTAACTCTTCATCATCTAGTGAAATCTGTTTGGAAGAAGGGAAAGGAGTTGGGAAACATTCAGGCCATGTTTACGGGGTTCCCTTCCCATTCCCCCAAGTCTGGGACTCACTTCACTGGCTTTGGAGAGGAAGTCAACAGGATTGGCAGCTCGAAGGAAGTCAGTGACTGAGGTACGATGATAGAGAGTGAGGTCACCCTCAGCATAGCCTTCAGCCTTAGGGAGGGAAATAAAGGTTGAGCGGTCCCTTATGTGGTGTCTATTAGACCCATTAGGCCCAATCTCCCCAGAGGTCCAGGACCTGGGAGTGACCACGTTACTTAACACACCTTTGGTTTCTTCTTAGTCACTAATTCAGTAACTGTCTTGGCCTGAACTTCAACCTCCTTGAAGGCAAATTTTGGGTCAAAGAATTTACTGTCAACCTTGTCAGGAGCCAAGTATCCTAAGATGATAGGATATATAAGAATGTAAAAATTTTTTTTAAAAAAGTGTGCTTTGGTATTGATGAAATGAGTCAAGAGAAAGAAGGGAGTGATGCGCACCTACCCTGGCAGACTACAAAGATCTCTGCAGATTCATGGCGCGAGGCCTGGGGCTTGGTGGCCTGGACATGGCGGAACAGCTGCTGGAAGATCCATAGCAGGGGCTGATAGTCACGGGAACGGAAAACCTTTGTGATGAAGCAGCCACCACGGGCCAGAAAATCACAAGCCAAACGGAGAGCCATCAGTGTCAAGTGGGCTGTGGGGGAGAGGGGATTAGCCGAGGACCGATGCAGCCTGACAGGACATGCCCACCTCCACCAGCTCCACACCCCTGGCACCTTGTGAGTAAGCATCATGGACCCAGCTAGCCCCGACATTGGGGGCCCCATCATTGAGCACAACGTCAACTTTCCAGGTCTTCAGCTCCTTCCTCAAGGCCTACAAAGGAAGGAAGGGTTACAGCAGCAGAAACACAGGAATGGCTACAGATGGAAGAACCCCTGATTCAGTCATTTGTTTACCCAATCATTTGTTGAGCGCCCATTAAAGGCCAAATACTGTGCCTGGCACAGGGTATATAACACGTCTGCCAGGGTGGCGTGGCTCAGTGGTTGAGCTCAACCTATGAACCATGATGTCACGGTTCGATTCCCCGTCAGCGCACGTGCCCAGATTTTGGGCTCAATCCCCCATGGGGGTGGGGGTGGGGGGGTGGGTGTGGAAGGCAGCTAATCAATGATTCTACTTCACCACTGATGTTTCTATCTCTCCCTCTCTCTTTCTTTCTGGAAAAAAATAAAAATAAAAAAAAAAACAACAACACCATGTCTGTCTTCATGGAGCTTACAATCTACTAGTAAGCCTTCCTAGAAAAGATTTCACTGAAATCTCTGCACTTCTTCCAATTTCAAACACCTCATTCCTGACCAAATAAAAGCTGGAGTGGATGAGGCATATCCCAGGCTTACAGACATCATGCAAACACTGCTCAAGGCACAGTAAACATTAAAAATTTCACCTTCAGAAAGTTTGGGTGAGAAGAGGACAAAAGTGGATGTTGCATATAAAGGGGATAGGAAGAGAGATTCTTATCACCTGCCTACAGCGTTCTGTTGTGATGTCCTCTTGGAGTGTCACCACATTGGGAAGAGGCTTGATTGGTACCAGATCCACCCCTGGAAGAAATCAGGTCAGCGTATTCCAAAAGGTTGCCTCAATCATGAAGAAAGGAAATGTAGAGCACATTATCTTATACTCCCACCCCTAAAACACCCGCGTGAACCACCTGTCACTCACCCACAATAAGACTTGATACAGGCATAAACTTTGCAGCCACCTGCAGCCTATGAAGCAAGAATAAAGAGTAAAATACCCAGGACTATTCCTTCCCAAGCCTTGAAACTAAACCCTCTTCCGTGTTAGGAGGAGCTCTGCCAAGTGCAGTGGCCAGAGCTTGTCGTATGTACACATCCCAAACCTCTGTAGTGTATGCTCTGGGGAGTAGAGAAATTGAGGCTGGTATTACTGTATCTGCCCTCCCTTCCCCCAATGCAACTCTCAGACATCCCAGGCCGGAGGGAACCCAGAAACCAGCCGCCAGCAGTGACAGGTGCCGGTGGTTACGCACCAACCCCCTGGCGCAGCACACAAGTCCAGCAAGGCTCGCGCTTTCTGCAGGAATTGAAAGCGACGATTCAGCTGAATCAGCTTGAACGCAGAGCGGGAACGATAACCTGGGGGCGACAACAAAATAATAAAGTCCACGAGGTGCTTTCACAGCGAGATTTCTGGGGCCTCACAACCCACTCTCTCTCCTGCGAGAAAAACTCAATGTTCAGAGGTGGGGGGCGAACTTGACAAGTCGCTCGTCTGGCTCGCGGAAGGCGCAAATTGGACTCACCAGTCTCCTTTGCCAAGTGATAGAACTTGTCCCGCCGGCTCTTCCCGACTTTGCCCTTCTTGCCCATGGTGGGACGGGGGAGTGTCACTCAATCTAGGGAGAAAGTAAAAACTGGGAAGTCTCTTCCCGGAGCACTAGATTCCGCTCGCCGTAGCAATCACACTCAGCGCCTTACTGCACATCACTCGGTAAAAACACGGTTTCCACTACTGTCGGAGTAGCACATGGAGGCAGCAACGTACTTCCGCTTCCGCTTGCGTAGCACGCGTCCCCGGCTTCAAGTTTTCGGTCGTTTGGAGCGTGGCCACAAGAAGTATTTTACTCTGTCGCCAGGTTTTATATAAACTGTAGGTTGGAAATAAGAGAGTAGACTACGAGAACTAAAGCCGAGTTTCTAGAAATATTTAGGAGTTCTGTGCCCTTCCAAAACTCCCGGCCTTGCGCAGTGCCGCCAACCTCCGGTCCATCAGGGTCCCTGTCATTTGTTATCATTCCCGCGCGCACTCCGCCCATTGACCCGGAAGCGCTCTCTGCAGGGTTTCCGGTCTCCGGATCCCTGCTTCCGCGCCTGCGCGCCGAAGCGGCTGGGATGCCGGCGTTCTCCACACAGAGGAAGATGGCGGTTGATGGGCCAGAGCAGGTATGCGGCGGCGGCGGCGGCGGAGGCTGGGCGGGGGCCGGGGCTGGATGTGGAACAGGAGTGATCCGAGGTGGGCCGCCGGCTGGGGTAAGAGGTCGGTGTGTCGGGAATGGGTGGTCCAATCCAGATGGGGCCCTGCCTGGGGCCGGATCTGCTGTGTCAGCGCAGCCCCCGGGGGGTCAGGGTTGGCCGAGAGAGAAGACACGGTGGAGGCGGAGTGAGATGAGCGATAAGAGCAGAAACTGGCCCGTCTGCGAGTCGGGGAGACAGGAAACGCGTCCTTCCTCCGGGCTCCACCTGTGATAATAACACCCGGGCTCTAGACAAAGAGTGTCTGTCGCCTCTTGGTCGTTCTGGTTCCTATGAGGGAGGCGGCATTCGCGTTCTGCTTTTAGTTTAGTCATGGAGTCAAGGAGGGTTCTGAAGAAATGCAGGAAGAAGTTAGAACCCAAATCTGAAGCCTCCATCCAAGCTGGAAGTGGCTTGGCTATTTAGCCTGTTGTTTAATAATTACACTGTGTCTTCAGATGGAGCTGGAAGAGGGGAAGGCAGGCAGTGGACTCCGCCAATATTATCTATCCAAGATTGAAGAACTCCAGGTGAGGACGGACTCCAAGGGACAAAGGGAGCTAGGAGGGGGATGAATGGGTGATGGAGATTTCAACAATCCATTAAATTCCACTGGAGCCAGTAGGAGAATAGTTTGTTACACATCTTCCAGAGTCAAGCAGGAAAGGCCATTCCTTTGGGTAGAAGCCTGATGGAGAGTATTTCACATAAAGGGGAGGACACAGGCTCAGGACCTGAGGTTTATCAGATGGTGGTTGGGGTAGAGTGAGTGCAAGGGAAGACAGAATTGAGTCTGGACAATGCTGATAAAGGGACTGAATGAAAAGGAATTGGCAATACAGTGCTCTCGCCTAAAGCGGGAGCGGGAACCATAGAAATAAGGAAAATAATGAATATGAATTGGATGGAGGAAAGCCATAGGGAAAGTTTCTAAACTCCAGGTACATTTGCAGGTATTGTGTATGGGTCACCATTTTTAAAACGCACTTGTGATTTCATACAACAGCCCTGAAAAGAGGCCTGGTGTAGTGATGCTATGTCCACTTGCAGTTGGTAACAGAACTAGATCTTTTAAGTGGCTCTGCCTAGCAGTTAATTGGCAGCAGGAGGGCTAGAACTTAGGTTTCTGACTCAAAGATCTTCCCACTGGAACATGTTGACATGTCACCCTGAAATTGTCTACATGAGCCAGTGGTAACGTTGCCCTATTAAGGTTGGTTGTTCCTGGATCTGTTAGACACATAGCCTTTTTTGATGGCTGCCATTAGGGTTTGTTGTTCCTGGACAAGTGTTTGATAAGTAGCCTTTTTTTGCTGAGGGGAGGGGCTGTTTGGAGGACAGGCCAAGGCCATGAGGATCATAGTGGAGAATCTGAAACCTGCAGATGCCTGTGCTCTTCCCTCACTCAGTTCATACCAGCCTGAGGGCTTGACCAAGATCTTAACCTACTTTTTTCTGCCTTTTGAAACTTGTTCTCTGCAGCTGATTGTGAATGATAAGAGCCAAAATCTCCGGAGGCTTCAGGCACAGAGAAATGAGCTTAATGCAAAAGGTGAGGGGGGAAGGTTGGCTATGGGCAGTTCAAATTCTGACTGTTCAGATCTCCCTGAATTCTTCACATTGGTGCTTTTGTCCATGGTGATGCCTTGCATTAGTATATATTCACATGCACATCTCTTTCCAAGCCCCATAGCAATCCCTAGATAGAATTATTACTTTCTTTTTGTAGCTTTCCCTTCCAAATGTACTTAGTTCTCGGGTATTGAATTATTGGGGAGGGAACATCAAAGAAGCTGGTTGACCACTATGTCTGTTTCCCATCCAGTTCGCCTATTGCGGGAAGAGCTACAGCTGTTGCAGGAGCAGGGCTCCTATGTGGGGGAAGTGGTCCGGGCCATGGATAAGAAGAAAGTGTTGGTTAAGGTAAAGGCAGCATCACCCCAGGGACCATCTGCTGCATTCCCATACCTTTGTGTGTAGCCTTCCAAGGACGTCATTCTGTCAAGTTATTCTAGGACTTATGGGCCTCCCTGGGGGAGGTGGGTGGTTTGGTGACTGTCAGGAAAAGTCATGAGCCCTGTTTCTTTAGGTGCATCCTGAGGGCAAGTTTGTTGTAGATGTGGACAAGAATATCGACATCAATGATGTGAGTGCAACAGAGGAGGTGGGAGTTTGGGTCAGTTCTCTCCACACAGCTTTCTAAAAGTCTCACCCTCTCCCAGGTGACACCCAACTGCCGGGTGGCTCTAAGAAATGACAGCTACACTCTACACAAGATCCTGCCCAACAAGGTAGACCCACTGGTGTCACTGATGATGGTGGAGAAGGTGCCAGATTCAACTTACGAGATGATAGGTGGACTGGACAAGCAGATCAAGGAGATCAAAGAAGTCATCGAGCTGCCTGTTAAGCATCCTGAACTCTTTGAAGCACTGGGCATTGCACAGCCCAAGGTGAGAAGTAGGACTTCTGTGGGAGGGCCATGCTGTTCCTCTACACCTGTCCCAGGCCAGACTGAGTGCAGGGTTGGAGGAGAGATACTATCAGGGCACTGAGGCGGTTTGGATACACACCAGAAGGGACCTTGACATGCATTATTTTTTATCTCTAAGCTGCTGGTATGGGATCTAGCACAGAGCAAGCAATCAGTATGTGATCATTGAATGAATCATGGGGCTGGCTTTCTGCCCTGAGATCTGCTGTTTCACTCTAGGGAGTGCTGCTGTATGGACCCCCAGGCACTGGGAAGACGCTATTGGCCCGGGCTGTGGCTCATCATACAGACTGTACCTTTATTCGTGTCTCTGGCTCTGAATTGGTACAGAAATTCATCGGGGAAGGTAACTGTGGCTGGAGACATGAAAACCAAGCAGAAGTGGGGTGGGGGGAGTGGGAATAAGGGTAGGGAACTCAACTCCTAATGCCAGCTTGGCCTGGGTACAGGGGCAAGAATGGTGAGGGAGCTGTTTGTCATGGCACGAGAACACGCTCCGTCTATCATCTTCATGGACGAAATCGACTCCATTGGCTCCTCACGGTTGGAAGGGGGTTCTGGAGGGGACAGTGAAGTGCAGCGCACCATGCTAGAGCTGCTCAACCAGCTGGATGGCTTTGAGGCCACCAAGAATATCAAGGTAAGGTGGCGGTAGTGATGGGACGAGCTGATGCAAGGCCATGGGTGAGGTGCAACCTGGGGAGGAGCCTAGCTGATGCCACCCCCCTTCTCTACTCAGGTTATCATGGCTACTAATAGGATTGACATCCTGGACTCAGCTTTGCTTCGCCCAGGGCGCATCGACAGAAAAATTGAATTCCCACCCCCTAATGAGGAGGTTTGTGCCGGGCAGTGCTGGGCGTGGCTCTGGCTGGGGAAGCAGGGGGGGTGGTAGACAGTGGGGCTCAGGTTTTTCTTCTCATCTCTAGGCTCGCCTGGACATTTTGAAGATTCATTCTCGAAAAATGAACCTGACCCGGGGGATCAACCTGAGAAAAATTGCTGAGCTCATGCCAGGAGCATCAGGGGCTGAAGTAAAGGTAATCGGAGGGCGCAAGGAAAAGGAAGGGGCAGAGGCAGGAAGCTCTGGGTTCAAGGGCACAGCAACAGCCTGTCTTCCTTTCCCTGCTCAGGGTGTGTGCACGGAAGCTGGCATGTATGCCCTACGGGAACGGCGAGTCCATGTCACCCAGGAGGACTTTGAGATGGCGGTAGCCAAGGTACAGGTCTCCACCTTTTCTGCCTTTGCTGACGGTGGCTCTAGAGCAATGGGCATAGGGGCTGTGTTCACCCAGTTTGTAACTTAGTGTTTTCTCTCTCTGCAGGTCATGCAAAAGGACAGTGAAAAGAACATGTCCATCAAGAAGCTGTGGAAGTGAGGTGATGGTCCCTGTGTAGCTCCCTCAAATAAAGCTCTGCAGGACAAGGCCTTTAGGATTTTGGTATATTGAGTGGCCGCACTGTTCAATGACCAGGTCTGGGCACCACTAATAAACAAGGATTTATTTGGAAATTTCCAAACCTGCCAGAAGTGGCACTTTACAAGCCCTAGGCCCACCCTTCTTATCAAGCTCCAAATGGCAATGAGTCCTCCCACCCTCCACCAAGCACACACTCCCATGCCTCAGGCCATGCCAGAGATTTGAGTGTCCCCTTCCTCTAGGAGGCTTTATAGCCCTGGGCCTGAGAGCTTGAGTGGCAGCCCTCTGGCATCCCAGGAGATGATGGCGGCCAGAGCCGCTTGCATAGATTGAGGAAAGAAAATAAGGGAGGAGGCACCAAACAGGGCTCCCTGAAAAACCCCAACTTACCCTCTGTACAAAAAAAATGGCTCCCACATAGAAGAACCTGCTCCCCAAATAGTGCAAATACCCAAAGAAAAGGAAAAAGCCAGCAGCAAGGCTGGGCTGGTCGGAATGGCAAAGAACTTTGGTTTAGAAAGGGTAGGAAGAGTGTCAGCGGAGTCCCTCTTCCTTGCCCAGCTCCCCAGAACCAGCTAGGGCACTTGCCCCAATGGGGAGTCTGTAAACAAGCAAAGCCAGTGGCCTTTGGTTCTGAACCTTCTCCCTTAAAATGTCCAAGCAAGGCCCCCAGTAGTCCTACTTGGGCCTGCCTGCAGGGGGCAGAGGCATTTATTGTGAACCCAATTAAAGCCAACGCATAAAGTAATAAGGCTTTGGGGACCAAGCAACAAGGAATCCTATTGCTACATTTATGAAATTAACGCTGGGAAGCTGAGGATAACAGGACAAACCCTCCCCCGCTCCTTATCCTATGTGTCTGCAGCCTTAGATGGTGGTCCCTCCAGGCTGAGAAGGGGATGATTCCTGGGCTGGGAAGGAAGGAAGGGATCCCTGAGCAGTTAGGTCAGGCGGATTCCCAGCACCTGTTCCAGTTCCTGCCTTCGCTGCTGCACCTGGAAGAGAGACCAGTAGCTCAGGCTTCTGCTGCTCACGACCACAGGAAGGCAAACGGGGCAGAGCCTCACCTTGGCAAAGATATGCCTTCCCACGGCTTCCTGGGCCCAGGGCTGGTGGTAGAAAGCAGCTCGTCTCTCCTCCTCAGGATTCCCGATCACATCAGTGATGATCTGCAAAGAGCCAGGAAAAAGTGATAGCGTAATTCCCACTCTTGAGCGCCTGGAATCAATAGCGATGGGAGGAAAAGCACCTAGAGCTTAACCTGGTCTCATCACCAGGAATGAGGACCACACCTTGAGGTCTCGGCGCTGGGAACGGAGCCATTCCTGGATGAAGTCCTGGGGGTCAGTGCTAAAGCTGAGCATGAAATCCCTCTGGGTCTTCAGCTGGTTGATGGACTCGATGGTCTCATGGATCTGGGGGGAGTATACATGTGTCAGACTGCCCCCCCCCCCTTCTAAGGGGTGTTTCCAGACCTAACCACAAAGGACTTGGACAGAAATCTATCCCAAGGTGCTACATGTATAGAAATGCCCAACAGAGATTGCCCACCCCATCTTGAGCCCAGAGGAGGTTGGGGGAGGTGGGGCAGAAGGCCCACCTTGACATCAAGGGAGGCAATCTCCTGCTGATTAGTGGTAGAGGTCAGAAAATTGCTCATCTGGGCCTTGAGTGGGTCATCCACCTCCACGTCAATGTCATAACAGGCTGTCTTCTTCTGGTCATTCGGGTCCACGCTATAGGCAGCACACAGGAGGGGAAGGATGAGTACATGGCAGTATCCCCCCACCCATCTGGGCCAAACCTGCACACACTTGGGGAGCAAGAAAACAGACATGCTGCTTCTCTTTAGATCAATCCAAGGTAAATTGCTCTTGGAAAAGCCTTCCCATTGCCCCCTTCCCATTGCCCCCTTCCCACTGACCTAATGACATGGTTGATAACAATGGGGTCTGGGTGCTGCAGCAAGCCAGCCAGCTTCATGGGGATCTCGGAGAAGCGGAGTCGGCCACAGCTGAAGATCTGGAGAGTACCAAAGACGCCTTTCAGGGCACGGGGGGAAGCGGGTCCTCACAGGGGGGGTGAAGAATGTGACCAAGAACTCGCTCAGTGGGGCTTCGGGACAGCAGGCAGGACCAGGGGCAGCTCCCAGCTAACCTGGCGGAAGTAGCGGTTACAGTTGATGTACTCGCGCTCATGCCCGTCCTGCAGCTGGTTGTGTTTGATGTAAAGCCACAGGGCCTGCATGATGGCGGCCCTCGTCTGTGTGTGCACTCCCAGCAGCCTTGCCAGTCGGGGGTCCAACTTGTACTGAGGAGGCTGGGAATAGAAGGAAGTCAGAGGAGGGGTTCTTGTGAAAAACCAAAGCCAAAGAATAGGGTAGGAACAGGAAGGGTTTACAATAAACCTGCCCCTGTCCTCGAGACATGGCCCCAGTCACCTGATGATCCAGCATGAGCAGGAGAGTGCACTTGACGTTGAGGTCTCCAGGCCGTTTCACTTGGAAGCCATCCGTTTCCTGGGTGGTCGGCATCCGATGCCACTGGCAGGGAGGAAGGGAGCATAGTTCATCACCAAGGGGCGGACACGAACATACACACACTTGGCCCTTTCCAAGGGGACCGAGCCTATTTCTCTGCGCATCTGGTACATCAGCCTGTGCTCCCATGCCCCGGGTCCACTCACCTCCACCAGGTGGTTGTCTGGGCCGTACAGTTCCTTGTCCAGCTCAATGACGAGGCTCTTAAAGAATGAAGAGAACTTCCTCTTCTGTTTGCTAGGCTGGGGAGGGAAAGGGGTGAGATGGGAGTGAGTGCTGCTGAGCTTTCAAAGCTAAGCTACGCTAAGCCCCCAAAAGAGGAATACTGTTTCATCCTGAAGTTCAAGGGACTGAGGATTCTTGGGCCCCGAAGGAAGCAGGGAGGAGTGAATGACTGGAAGTAGGAAAAGGACACTGTGCAGCCCCACTCTTAGTCGACATAGGATTTTGAATTAAAAAAGGAACACCCTAGCTGGCTTGGCTCATGAATAGAGCATCAGCCTGTGGACTGAAGGGTCCTGGGTATGATTCCAGCCAAGGGCACATGCCTGGATTGCGGGCTCGATCCCAAGTTGGGGGCATGCAAGAGGCAGCCAATGATTCTCTCTCATCCTTGATGTTTCTATCTCTCCCTCTGCCTTCATCTCTGAAATCAATCCTATCTAATAAAAGAGCAATATGCAAATTGACCATACCTCTGCTATACCCACCAGCCATGCCCACCAGCCAATCAGGATCAAACATGCAAATTAATCCCAACCAAGATGGCTGCAGCCACAAAGAGAGCAGGAGGGAGGCTTGGGTTGCCTCAGCGATGGAGAAGTCAAGCTTTCCACACATCCTAGCTGGCCCAGGCTTCCACTCAATACTACAAAGTTTCAATTATAGAAAATAAGTAAATCCCAACAAAAATGGCAGCAGCCACTGAGCTGGAGAGAGCAGGAGGATAGGGTTGCACCCGGTGATGGAGGAAGCCAAGCTTTCCACAACCCTGGCCTGCCTGGGCCTCCACTTAAGGCTATAAAGTTTCAATTATAGAACATAAATAAATACAAACAGAAATGGCTGCGGCCATGGAGCCAGCAGGAGATTTGGCTACACTCCAGGCTACAAAGTTTCAATTATAGAATATAAATCCCAGATACCAGGGCCTCCGCTTGGGTCACCGGGGGTGGGGGGGCCACATAGCTATCCTGCAAACCACCACAAGCCCCTCGCCCAGGCCGCCCCACACCCCAATGGAACCCCCACCCTCTGGGACACCTTTCAGGCCAAACCAGCTGGCCCCACCCATGTACCAGGCCTCTATTCTATCTAATAAAAGAGTAATATGCAGATTGACCATCACTCCAACACAAGATGGCTATCCTCATGTGGTCAAGGATCCTGGCCCCATGTGGACACAAGATGACCACCATAAGATAGCCAGCAGGGTAGGGCAGTTGGGAGGGATCAAGCCTGCAAGGGAGGACAGTTAGGGGCGATCAGGCCAGCAGGGGAAGGCAGTTAGGGACCAGGCCGGCAGAGGAGGGAAGTTGGGGGCATACAGACTGGCAGGGAAGCAGTTAGACATCAATCAGGCTGGCAGAGGAATGCTTAGGGGGTGATCAGGCTGGCAGGCAGAAGTGGTTAGGGGCAATCAGGAAGGCAGGCAGGAGAGCAGTTGGGAGCCAGCAGTTCCCAACAGCAGGATTGTGAGAGGGATGTCTGACTGCCCGTTTAGGCCTGATCTTATTGGGATCAGGCCTAAATGGGCAATCAGACATCCCTCAAGGGTTCCCAGATTGGAGAGGGTGCAGGCTGGGCTGAGGGATAACCCCCTTGCATGAATTTCGTGCACTAGGCCTCTGGTATATATATAAAGGGAACCCCTTCAAGACACTTTAGTGCCACTCTAAGAGAATTGTTTCAATAACCATACAAATCTCCAAATCCCCAACTTCTGACTGGCTTGGCCCTGTGCAAATCGTGACCAGGTACACTGCCCTTTTCCTCAGGCAGGACTTCCCAGAGGTGCCCAAGTGACTGGCCCAGTCTTTAAATCCGCACAGGCCATGTCCTCTCCAGAGAGTTTCTTCCCCAACTCACATC
This sequence comes from Antrozous pallidus, assembly GCA_027563665.1. NCBI lineage: Eukaryota > Metazoa > Chordata > Mammalia > Chiroptera > Vespertilionidae > Antrozous > Antrozous pallidus. The sequence continues at coordinate 34,577,729 of CM050526.1, forward strand.
ATCCAGGAGTTTTCCTTCCACTCGGAGTTCCCAGGAAGCCACCTTGTCCCCTGATGGGTTTCCTCCAGGGGTCCCTGCAGTTCCTGCACTGTCACCTTCCGCCTTGCTGGGACTGAATGTATTGGAAATATAGATCCGCAGCTTTCGTTTTTGCTGAAAAGAAAAAGTTAGAGGTGGACCAACATGTTAGAAAACAAGGCTACCATGTTTTCCCATCTGAACTCATTCAGCATCAATACTGATCGGCAGCGATGGGCCAACACCTTGTTGGGCTCCTTATCCTGGCCTCCAAGGGACTCCCAATTCTATGGGGGGAAGAGAAGCACCATCCACAGTTCCAACACAGGTGGTCAATGGACACACAGTGCTATCGGGCAAATCAGAAGCCTCTGGCTCATATTTTAAATAAAACTCATCATGGCCCCAAAACATTCTCATCTCCTAGAAAGTCTTCACCATTTAGGGGACTGTGCTAGATTTTCATTTTTTTAAAAAGAGAGAAAGAAGAAAAAAGGAAAGCTTCTCTAGGGATGGGTAAAGAGATAAGAATTATCCTAATGTATCCTCCAGTTTTACCTTTCAAACTTCTGACCATGATCAACATGATTTGCATTTTATTTACTTTTTGAACTTTAATATTTTTTTATTGATTTCAGAGAAGAAGAGAGAGAGAGAAACATCAATTATGAGAATCACTGATCGGCTGCCTCCTGCACGCCCCCAACTGGGGATCAAGCCCACAACCTGGGCACATGCCCTTGACCAGAATCAAACTCGGGACCCTTCAGACCGAAGGCCAACGCTCTATCTGCTGAGCCAAACCAGCTAGGACAACATGATTTACATTTTAAATCATGACCCAGGATCCACACACATCTATATAAACACCTGAAACAAAAATGTTATAATACCTCTACTACTGTGGTAAGTGCTTTACTCTGGAGAATGATTATAATTTTTACTATTTTATATTTCATAAAAAACATGCTGGTTCCACCACATTAACTGGGTTCATGCTCCACTAAAGGCTGCATCCACAGTGAAAAGTCCTGCTCTACCCATCGCAGACCCTCACTTGGCCCCAAAAACCAGGCCGAGGAGAGGCCGGGGGAAGGCCCAGGATTAGCCAGGGCTGCACACACCGTTAGAGGCTTTTTTATGGCCTCCTGGATCTCCATCCGCTTGCGAGCAATGGTCTGGTCCAGCTTCCGCTCAAAAGCCAAGAGGTCCATGTACGCCTGAGACTCTGGGACAAGCTCCCGGATCTGGAGGGAGGGAGAAGGAATGCATCAGTTTCAGCTGCAGCTCTGGCCCTTTCTTCTGTCCCTTCTCCATCGCAGGGCTGGGGGAGATTGACTCCATCCATAGCCAGCCATTGGGTAGGCCCCCTAGGTCCCTCCCAACATACTCACTCGCTGAGGTAGAACCTTATCTGCCATCTTCCTCCTCTTTAACCTGGGGAGGACAGAAACCCAATTAACAGGCCAATGGTCCAAAGGACCCCCAGCCCCATCCATCCCACCAGTCCCCAGGATCCTCCCCCAGGAGAACAATGAGCCTCCCTCAGTCATTGCAGTTCTTAGGCTGGAGGAAAGCCCTCTGTTGCCACTACAGCTGTGCTAGGTAGAGGGGGGGGAAATAAGCTTACCCCCGGCGCTGGGCAGGCATTGGGGGCTGGGCCTGGGGCACAAGCAGGCGTTTTCGGAATGGGTCCATCATGGTGGGTGGCATGCCAGGTCGAAGTGGAGTAGCTGTACCAAATGGGGAGCCTGTAGGGGGTCCCACCTGCAAGCCAGCCATGGGCATCCGGCTCCCTGGTGACATGCCAGGCCGCTGGGGGAAGTGAGCCAATGGGGGTGCACAGATCAGTGGCAGGGCCCTCTGAGGCCCAGAGCCCATCCCCTCCATCCCTGTCCTCGGCCAGGTCCAGCCTGAGCAGCACACCGCAGAGGCCAGGCTCAAGTGCCAGAAACAAAGGGAAGCAGGCGTCTGAGAGCAGAAGTGTAAACCACACCTGCCCCGCCCCTTCAACCACCCTGGCAGCTGTGCCAGCGAATGAGGCCTGCAGAGCCCAGGGGTGAGAGGAGAATCCTGCCTGCAGAGGGAAAGGCCTAATGCCAGCTTCCAGCCCCAACAGGCTCTGCCCCTGCTCCTTGGGACTAGCCAGCTTCAAGACGCCCTTAAGGCCCTCAGATGGTCCAAACAAGCACCCCCATCCCCCCAGGATGGAGAAGCCAGCACGCAGCCGGGGCAGTGTCATCGTCAAGCAGCAGGGTGTAGTGTGTGATATGAGCAGGCTGACTGGGCAGAACCTTTAGACCCATCCCGGATTGCCAGCCTGGTGCTGTGCCTGAGGGGAGAAAGAAGTTCAACAAGCTGGCCAGCCCATCAGGCAGCAGCACCCCAGGTAAGCAAGCTGCAACAGGATGGCTTGGACATGTCTCAACGGGTGGGGGTGGCCGCAGCACAGTATGGAAACATCTGGTCACCATATGGCCCCTACTCACAACCCAGATCTGGACCCTTCGCTCACCTCCCTACTGCCCAGCCCCCAACCCCCTATACCAGAAGATCCCAAAAGGGAAGCTGTGGCTCCTGGGTAGCTCATGGGAGACAAAGCAGCTGGCACCCGGACTCTGCCTATGTCCACACACCACCTGGCTCAACGCAGCCCTCACAGTCCCAACCCGGAAAATGGAGATAAGATTATCCTGGGACACAAGAGACAGAGTCAGAGGGGCAGCAGAGGAATCTGGGCGACAGAAATGACTTTAGAAGCTTGTAGGCTTTCTCAGAGGTCGGCTTCCCCAACATTTGTGGAGCCCATCCAGGAGTAACCAACCCTCTTCCCACCTCCCTCCCCATGGCTGCTGTCTGCAAGGCCCGTTTGGCAGCCGCCTCACACAGGCCCTGGCAGCTTCACAGGGCTGGCCCCAGGGCCCAGGTTATGCAACCGGCACAACCAGCCAACCAAGCCACACTGGGTGGGAACTCACCAACTCAAAGGACCCCTGCCCCAGCATCACGGAGAGGAGATTCTCCCCCCATCTCTTCATCTAGCACAAAACCCCTGTTCTCACCACAGAGGGTCAGATTCTTGACCAGGTGAAGAGATGGAAACATAACCCAAAAGCATGGGAAGGAAGCATTTGAGAGAATGGAGATTTAAACGTGGGGTGGGGTGGGGTGAGGGCTCTGGGGCCTCAGGATCCTGCCATAAGTCTCTCCTCATCAGTGAGAGATTCATCTGAGCTGTTGAAAGGCAAAAGACAGCGTTTCTCTGCCTTAATGAGCCATGGCCAGAGATTACAGAAAAAAAGTCAGTGTGACCACAGCTGTAAGCCCAGCCCACTGCCCCCACCCCCAACACCCCAGATTATGTTTTTCCCACCCGGTGCCTGATCCGAAGGGGAGGAACTGAGGCAATGAAACCTGTAGAGTGTGAGGTAGGCCCCTATGTTACTCACTGGGGGCTTAATCACAAGGCACAACAACAGCCTGTAATTATTGGAATCGAGAGTCTAGGTCAGTGGTCAGCAAACTCATTAGTTAACAGAGTGGCAAACCACGGCTCGAGAGCCACAGTTTGCCAACCACTGCACTAGGGCATTCACAAAGCCTCTGCAGCACCACCCCTCCTGGGCAGGTGCTCCAGTAACCGAAAGTTCCAAGACAAGGCAGCACAGGCAGGCCTAGAAGAGGCCCCTCCCAGACATCTGCTCCAGGCTCCCCAGGCGCAGAGCCCCAGCACTCCCAGGGCCCCTGGCTTCCTCCAGGAGGGGAAGGGGCCCAGGGGAGGGCTGCTTACAGTTCATGAAGTCCCAGCGTGGCCCTGCCAAGCTCTACCAGTAACTCTTCCTCTCCCAAAACACAACCTAAGGATTATAAAAGAGAAAAAATGCAACCCAGAACTTTCAAGCTAACTCCCCACCTGCAGCAGGGCTAAGGTCTGGCTCAGTGCCCTGAACCCCAGAAGCACGAGGTGAACTCCTGGGCCTGTAGCCTAGCACCAGCCCACATTCTAAGCTTTATTTTACCTCCAGCATCAGGAGCAGGAGGCTGTGCCTGATGCTGTCCCCCAGACCTCCAGAATGCTCGTTCAGCCCTGCCTCAAAGCTGGTGGCTGGGCCTAAGGGCCTAGAAGAAAACATACCCCTCCACAAGTGAAGACTATTTTAAACTTTCTGGGGTGAACCCAGCAATGTGCTTCTTCGTTGTTTGCATTACACTCCTCAGCTGCGAGCTGGGCCTCTGTGGTCCACAGCTAGCCCACCGCCTGGAGGAAGGGGGCCACACTTTCCTCTTTCAGTGGCTCTCCTGCTGCTCAACTTGGGCCCTGAAATCCTTGCTCTTCCAGCTCACCTCATGTGCCCCGACAGGACGCCCCCCCCCCCCTTCCTTCTCAGATCTCAAGTCCCTTCTCCTTGAGCACACATCCTCCTTCAATTCAGGCTGAGAGAACTGGGTCCTCCCTCTCCCCTCCCTCCCATCAATCTCTACTGCCTCCCCCTGGATAAGGAAGAGCTGGTGGGATGGGAAGCCCAGGGAAGCAGAGGCTCAGTGCCTTCCCCGTGTGGCTCATCCCTTTTCCCACCCCCAGTAGCCTGGGGCTACCTAACGCCAGCTCAGTCTTGCCTCTGGCTCAAGGTCACTCCCTACAGTGTTGCTGTGGAATCCATGCTCTCAGGGGCTTTCCCTAAAGCCCATTCCCCATGGGTTGCAAGCTGAGGAACTGGAGAGGCTCCTGTCATTCGCTAGATCCTTCTCAGGCCAAAGGCCCACAGGAGGGCTCCCAAGCCAGGGCTCAGCTAGCTGGCCCCAGGGCTGGAATGACTGATGCGGGCATCACTTTGGGACACATAGGGCTCATGAATCCCCCAGGGGATGAGACCAGCAAGATGAGAAAGACAGATCCCAGCTGAGTCCAGACCAGGTCTGTCTCTGTCAACACCCAGGCCCTTTGTCTTCCTTTTGTTGTTTCTTTAGAGGGAGCAGGGAGAATGAGTAGTAAGAGGGAGAAATCACTCTTCCCAGTTAAGCATCTCTTCAGAAAGTGGGGCCCAGGGCTCCTGGGGAGACATGCGTACCCTATTCGATGAGGACTCATTTCGAGTGTCTCTACCTGGGGACATAAAGAATAGAAACCCCAGCTTCCTTCTTTCCCTCAAACTTGCCAGGAGCCAGTGGCAAATGGCACATGGGTTGGAATATGGCATTGCAAGAACTTAAAGGCTAAATAAAAGTGGAGCGGGGACAGGAAAAAGGATGGGTGCAATTCCCAAGTATTGTGGGACAATGGGGGAGACTAATGAACCCCACCAGCAGTCAGGCTAAGTTCCTCACAGGCTCCCAGCCTCTGCCTCTCAATGGCCTTTGAAGCTGCAACCTGAGAAGCTCTCTTGGAAGCCAAACCCCAAAGGGATCTGGATAGAACCCTTTGAAGCAACTCTCCCAGGATCCTCCAGCCCCAGAGCAGCAGGACTCAGTGGAGACGCTCTGCTCCTCCAAACAAATCAACTCCTGGACACTGCGACACCAGGCCGACAGCCAGAAAGAGAGTCTGCCCAGAATGGGCCGGGCTGTGTCCTTCCTTCTTCAGGCCTGGCCACCACTGTCTCTGGTCCAACTCAGAGTCATCCTGTGAAAGGACTCCTGGGCCTGACCCAGGGGTCGACTCTCCGCTGCACAGGCTGAAATCCCCCTGCCCTGTCCTAGGCCTCCGGTGCCCAGTGCCCGGGGAAGCCAGGCCCTTCCTCCTCCTCATTAGCAGCTGGGAGCCATCTCAAACTCGCGAGGACCCTGCCAGTTCCCAACTACAAACAACAGATCATCAGACTTGGAGTGGGGCCAAGGCCAATTGCAGGGTAACCCTGGTTTCTCAGTGAGGGCCCTTTCTCAAAACTTTCGGATCACTTCCTAACCACTCCCCACCCACCCACCCACCCTAGGACCTACACTATTTCTCAGCCAACCCGCCCACAACTCCTCCCTCTCAGCTACTCAGAATCCCCGTTCGAAGGAAGCCCCAGGCCCTCCCAACTGCTTCAAACCTCCACCGTGTTACCCTGTCCTCTAAGTGCTCCACCTCCGCCTCGCCGATTCCGAGGGTCCTTGGCCTTGCCCTCCACATTGTCCCGTGGGTTCCACATGCACCTCCAGCCCAGAAGACTGCCTCGTGACCCCCTCCCGTACCCTGACACCCGCGTGCTCGCGGCGCCGCCCGCCCATCCCAGCTCACCTGGTACTGCGCCGCGGGGCCCGCGGGGCCCATGGGGCGGAAGGCAGCGGCCCCCGGCCCCCCCACGCCTCCAGCCGGCCCCGGCCCTCGAAGCGCCGGTCCGGGCAGCATGCCGGGCCCGGCAGGCGGAGGCGGCGCTCCCAGAGCCGCGGCAACGGCACCGCCGCCGGGACTCAGCGGGGGCAGCGGGAACCCGCCCGCGCCACGGCCAGACATCGCTCCGTCCCGTCCGGCGGTGCAGCGATCCGGGCTCCGGGCTCCGGGCTCCGCGCCGAGTCCGCTCCGCGATCCGTGCTCCGGGACTTTCCGCTCTAAATTCCAGTTCTGGGGTTTGTTGGTCCGGGTTCCGGGATTTCCTAACCCAAGTTCGCGAGTTCCTCACAGACCGATTTGGGGCAGGGCCGGTCCTGATGCCGGTCCGGCCCGGGAAATCCTAGATCCGGGATCTGCTACAGGCCCGCCTGCCTCCGCCGGCCTCCGGAGGTTTGGCCGCGGGAGTCCAGTTAACCCAGAGGCGGCCACTAGCTCCCTGCTCCGTCCAACCCAGCCCTGCGCTAGGCCCCGCCCACACCCGGCAGCCCAATGCGGGGTTGCCTCCTCAAATCCCGCCCTCGCGAGACCCGCCCCCGACAGGCACGGCTCCTAACCGCCGGCTCCAAGGCCCTGCCCACATCCCTTGGGCCGGCCCTTCGCGGGAGAGGCGGGGGCGGAAACTGCGCAAGGAAGCGCCGAGCAAGGAGCGGGTCGAAGGTCACCCGGGGCTTCAACAGTGGGTAGTTGCTGCTCTCTCCCCTGTGCACCCTGCTCTCCGAGGTACCTGGCCGCCACACTCCCCGAGATAGTTTTGTCAAGGCTCTACATTTGCAGCATTAAAGATTCAACTTAGAGCTGCGCTCAGGGGCAGAACTGCCACCAACTTAACTTTCTTTAAAAGTCCACACTGGAGATAGATGATAGATGGTAGATTAAAAAAAAAAAAAAAAAAGTCCACATTGGCTCTGATCTGCCAAGGGACCTGCGCTACCTCAGATCCGATCCAGCTGTGTTAAGGGTTGACCTGGCCAAGCGCAGAGTTCTTGTCGCATTTTTTAATGTGGCTCCGCGTCAGTTTAAGGAAGACTAGTACTTACTCTACAGGAAATGTTTCTAGGAGAAGGAATTTTATTATGACAAAACTCCCTGCAGTTAAGTGAGGTCTTTCTCTAGGATTTATAGCACCTAATTTTCAAAAATTAAATACCTTTTCGGAAACCACTGCCCTGTCTCAGAAGGTATTCAAAGTGCGTCAGCTGTGCCTGGGAGCCTACCCTCTTGGCTGGTGATACGGGTTTTTCTTCCCATGATACAGACCAATTCTTTTTTTTAAATGTATTTTATTGATTTTTTTTTTTAAGAGAGAGAGGAAGGGAGAGGGATAGAGAGCCAGAAACATTGAAGAGAGAAACATCGATCAGCTGCCTCCTGCACACCCCCACCTGGGGGGGGGGAGGGGGGGATGTGCCTACAACCAAGGTACATGCCCTTGACTGGAGTCAAACCCGGGACCCTTTAGTCCGCAGGCAGAGGTTCTATCCACTGAGCCAAACCGGTCAGGGCCAGACCAATACTGCTTATTTTTTTTTGGGGGGGGGAGGGGGGAAGAGGGGGGCACCGGTGCTTCTTAAACCTGAATGAATATAAGAAGCATCTGGGATTCTTGTCAGAAATACAGATTATGACTCAGTAGACTTGGGGTCTGGAGTAGGGCTCAAGTTTCTACATTTCTAAAAAGCTCCTATTGCTCTTAGATTAAAAATCCATACCATGAAATATAAGGTTCTGCAGGGCCTGGTTCCTGCTTACCTCCTCGGGCTTATTTTAAATCTCTGTCTTTGGCTCTCTGAGAATCAGTCTAGAGGTTCTTGTGACAATTTCCCAAGCTGCTAAGCCCCTTCCCACCACAAAACCTCTCTGCCTCCAGCTCTTCCTTAATTTTCTCCTCTCTCCCTTTATTACTTCCTCCAAGTGATTATCTCAATATAAATTATTAGTTGTTTAAATATGTTTTTAAATCTATTTCAAAGAGGAAGGGAGAGGGAGAGGGAGAAACATCAATGATGAGAATCATTGATCGACTGCCTCCTGCATGCCCCCTACTAGGGATCAAGTCCTGCAACACAGGCATGTGCCCTTGACCAGAATAGAGCCTGGGACCTTTCAGTCTGCAGGCCGATGCTCTATACACTGAGCAAAACAGGCTAGGGTAGGAACTTTATTTTATTTTTATTGAAGTGAGATTTACAATACCTAAAATTAACCCTTTTAAAGTAAACAATTCAGCTGAGACCGGTTTGGCTCAGTGGATAGAGCGTCGGACTGTGGAATGAAGGGTCCCGGGTTCGATTCCAGCAAGGGAATGTACCTTGGCTGCGGGCACATCCCCAGTAGGGTGCGTGCAAGAGGCAGCTGATCGATGTCTCTCTCTCATCGATGTTTCTGACTTTCTATCCCTCTTCCTTCCTCTCTGTAGAAAATCAATAAAATATATTTTAAAAATAATAAACAATTCAGCTCTAATCAGTTTGGCTCAATGGATAGAGTGTTGGCCTGGGGACTGAAAGGTCCCAGGTTCAATTCCGGTTAAGGGCATGTGCCTTGGTTCCAAGCACATCCCAGTAGGAGGTATGCAGGAGGCAGCTGATCAAAGTCTCTCTCTCATCAATTTCTAACTCTATCCTTCTCTGTCTTCCTCTCTGTAAAAAATCAATAAAATATATATATATTTTTAAAAATGCTTGACCTGCCCTAACCGGTTTGGCTAGTGGATAGAGCCTCCACCTGCGGACTCAAAGGTCCCAGGTTCGATTCTGGTCAAGGGCATGTACCTTGGTTGCGGGCACATACCCAGTAGGGAGTGTGCAGGAGGCAGCTGACCAATATTTCTCATTGATGTTTCTCTCTATCCATCTCCCTTACTCTCTGTAAAAAACCAATTAAAAAAAAATATATATATATATATTAAAAGAATGCTTTAGCTTACTTCTAAAAAAATGTATATATACACACACACACACTATTCGATGGCATTTAGTACATTCAGTCTTGTGCAATCACCACCTATATCGAGTTTCAAACCATTTTCATCACCCCAAAAGAAAATTCTATACCCATTAAACAGTTGCTTATAAAGCCATATACTTTCATTTTGATAAAATGTACATAAATTATCATCTAATAAAACAAGAGGTCGCCAGGCCATGACAGTACACAGCACACCCTAACAGATGCTGTCACTGTTGTCCAACAGGAAGGCAGGTCTGAACCTTGTGGAGATAGCAGGGCTGTGTGACTTAGGCAGGTCCTGGTGCCTTTAAATCTCAGGCTCCACAAGTGTTAAATGGGGTGAGTATGCCCACCTCATAGGGTCACAGGCATGAATGAATGCTGTGTCTGGCACAAAACAGGTGCTCAATGAGGATTGCATCTTTCTCTATAAGCAGTTAGGCAGCTTCTTGCCATGCTTATGGAAGGAGAAGGATTGGCTTTGCCAAAGTCAAACCTGTCCAAGTTCATCCACAGCTGCTGGATCTTGATACTGTCACAGCTGTCTAGCTGGCAGCCACCACTTATCTACTTGGAACCTCTGCTGCCCCTGGAATTTTCCCACGCTCCCTAGAAAGACCCTGGCTTCTCATTGACACAACCTGCTGACCCTCTTACCAACACAGCTTGTATCCGCTGTTCCAGATTGAGTCCTTCCTACATAAAGGGCTTGCAGTCTTTCTAAGCTACTCATCCTATCTAATAATAGAATAATATGCAAATTTGACCATACCTTCACCACACCCACAAGCCACATCCACCAGCCAATCAGGAGAAAATTATGCAAATAAACTCTAACCAAGATGGCTGCCACCACTGAGAGTAGGAGGAAGGCTTGGGTTTCCCCGGCAACAGAGGAAGCCAAGCTTTCCGCCTGTCTAGGCCTCCACTCAATGTTACTAAGTTTCAATTATAAAAGATACAGAAATGGTGGCAGCTACTGAGCTGGAGAGAACAGAGGCTTGAGTTTCCCTAGAAACGGAGGAAGCAAAGCTTTCCCCCTGCCGTTGCTGGCCTAGGCCTCCACTCCAGGCTACAAAGTTTCAAACAGAAATGGCTGCCGCCACGGAGTGAGCAGAAGGCTTGGCTCCACTCCAGGCTACAACGTTCAACTGTAGACATAGATTAATCCCAGATACCAGAGCCTCCACTTGGGTCACTGGGGTGTGTGGCTGGCCTGCAAACTTCACAGGCCCCTCACCCAGGCTGCCCCTCACCCCAAGGGAACCTCCAACCCTGATCTGGGGACACTCTTCAGGGCAAACCAGCTGGCCCCCGCCCATGCACCAGGCCTCTATCCTATCTAATAAAAGAGTAATTTGCAGATTGGTCATCACTCCAACACACAACAGAGCTACCTCCATGTGGTCAAAGATCCTGCCCCCATGTGGACACAAGATGGCCACAAGATGGCCAGCAGGGGGAGGTTCCAGTTGGAGGTTCCAGGCCCTGCAAGGGACGGTAGTTGTGGGCGATCAGGCCAGCAGGGGAGGGCAGTTGGGAGGGACCAGGCCTGCAAGGGAGGGCAGTTGGGGGCAATCAAGGCTGCAGGTGAGGGCAGTTAGGGGTGACCAGGCTGGCAGAGGAGGGAAGTTGGGGGGCAAATAGGCTGGCAAGGGAGCAGTTAGACATTAGGCTGGCAGGGTAGTGGTTAGGGGGTGATCAGGGAGGCAGGCAGGTGAGCAGTTTGGAGCCAGCAGTCCTGGATTGTGAGGATGTCCGATTGCCCGATAAATGGGCAGTTGGACATCCTTTGAGGGGTCCCAGATTGGAGAGGGTGCAGGCTAGGCTAAGGGAATCCCCTGCCCCCCGTGCACGAATTTCATGCACCGGGCCTCTAGTCTTTAATAAAAATGATAGTAGTTGCCATATATCTGTGCCTGGGCTTACACCCTCTACCTCTCTGCCTCGTCTCTGCAGGGTGAGGCTCAGAGAGGTGGAGGAACCCAGTCAAAGTATTAGAGCCAGTAAGTGGCAGCCTATCTGGCTCCCAAGTTTCTCTACTGTACTACATAGGCTACCCGTCAGATCTGCACCCGCACCTTTTTCATCACTGGTGTCCTGAGCTTTCTCCATTCCATCTTCTACCTCAAAAGGTGGAGGTTCCACAGTTGGTTTTAACGTTTGAATGTGGCATCCAAATTTGATCAACATTGTTATAAAAACAGTGACTGACCTCTGACTCCCCTGAAAAGAATTTTTAAATGCCAAGGTTGTGGGTTTGATCCCTGGTCAGGGCATATACAAGCATCAACCAATGAATGTAAAAATAAGTGGAACAACAAATAGCTCTCTCTGTTTCCTCTCACTCTAAAAAAAAAAATCAATCCATCAATAAAAAAATTAAATATATGGTAGCACAAGTAAGTCTCTTGGTGTTGAGGGACCAACAAGGTGGAATCAGAAACTACAGAGACCTCATCCCAAATCCCAGCTCTACTACTGTATAAAATGGAAATATTGTCCCCCTCCCCCACTTCACCCCCGTACACTTCCTGGGTATGGGCTGCTGCTGGCCTCTAGTGGCCACTGGATAAATTGCACAGTGAATTGTTCTGAAAATGGGGATGTGTGAAAACCTTTTCTCCACTTCTGAATCGACCTGATGCTGGAGTTCTCAAGCTTGACAGATCCATAGCTCCCTCTTCCATAAACTGTTGTCAACACTCTGATTTTATAAATTTGATATGTTAATGTCATTTTCATGGTTTTAGAAACCTGTTATTCCAGGTTTTAATTTGCCTTTGACCCAATACTCAGGAGGGAAGAAGTGTGTGTGTGTGTGTGTGTGTGTGTGTGTGTGTGTATGATTGTTTTTTGTTTGGTTTTGTTTTAGTTGCAGCCAGAGTATGGAGCCTATATAATTCCTCCTTTGGAAGGCGAAGCTGAATATTATGTGTAGTCTATTTTATAAATGATTTGTAAAGTATTTGAAAAGGGATCTATTCTGTAGGGTGAAGTTTAAACCTGATGATAAAGACAAACATTCACAGTCTTATATGGTTTAAGTACGTCTAAGTGGTGACTGTCCTTCCCTGGGACATAGGCTACCCGTCAGATCTGCACCCTCACCTTTTCCAGCGCTGGTGTCTTTGGCCCAGCATAAGTTTCTAATCTTCATCGTCTGTATCCATCCTCTTTGTCCCATTGTTTCCCTTGTCTTTCTGCTTTGCATTTGGAGAACTTCTCAAATGTTCGACTTCATCCTTGGTTGAATTTTCTGCAGTATGGAATCCACTCCTCTGCCTTCAGGGCAGATTTCATTTCTGTCACTGATTTTGGTTGTGTTCTGCATTTCAGCAGGTTGTATCATTTGAGGTTTTTCTTATGTCTTTAAAAAATATATATATATGTATATTGTTTATTGATTTTAGAAAAGAAGGAAGAGGGAGAGAGGTAGAAACATCAGTGATGAGAAAGAATCATGGATTGGCTGCCTCCTGCACATCCCACACCAGGGATCAAGCCCACAACCTGGCATGTGCCCTTGACCAGAATCGAACCCAGGACCCCCCAGCCTGCAGGTTGACGCTCTATCCACTGAGCCAAACCAGCTAGGGCTTTTCTTGTATCTTATGGAAAACTTAGAACAGACATTTCCTCACATTTTCCATAGCAATCAGTTTCTACTGTCTTTTTGACTATCACCTTTAGAACTGGCAAGAGGAGGTCCTACCTGGGCCCTGTACTTTCCAGTCCAACTCACACAAAATAATTAAATATATCAAGGACCACAGACACCTCTGTCACTCGGGATCTGGTCCAGCACCTGGCACAGCATGACCCACTGAACACTCACTCTCTTGACTGGGAGGTGCTTCTTCACATCTTACCTAAGCCTGTGGGGGCAAAAATGCAACTGCCTCTGCAGGTTTAAGGAAAGCTTAAGGGGCCCATGCTAGGCATTTACTTGAAAGTGCAAAGAGGCTTGGAGTAGAAAAGTACTTAAGTAAGAGAAAAGACAAATTAGTGAACTTGTCAGAGCTTTCCTCTCAAATAGCAACAGAAATGAGTGCAATGAAATAGCATTCTCTAGTAATGCTGAGTGTACAATTTCTTCTTGTTCTTGTGTTCCTGCTAGTGGTTTTGGAAGTACCTGTGAATTAGTACAGTATTTGCCTCAGTCATAAGTGGAAGCTGAGGACGTTTTTGCATTATTACATAAATCACATTACACATCACTCTTAAATTTGTCTGGATGTCTGCACTTTAGACGTAACATGATACTAATTATTTACAGTGATAACTAGATGGACATTAAATGCTAGAATTATACATTTTAATATTTTTGCATAAAAAGTTACTTAAGTTTTAAGTTAAAATTTTTTTATATAATAAAGTGGCCTGTAGACTGGCGCTATTATTATTTTTTTTTAGTATATTTTATTGATTTTTCACAGAGAGGAAGAGAGAGGGATAGAAAGTCAGAAACATCGATGAGAGAGAAACATCGATCAGCTGCCTCTTGCACACCCCCTACTGGGGATGTGCCCGCAGCCACAGTACATGCCCTTGACTGGAATCAAACCTGGGACCTTCCACAGGCCAATGCTCTATCCACTGAGCCAAACCGGCTTCGGCTTAAGTTAAAATTTTAATTAAATTTATAATTTACATTTACAATTTAAAGTTATTTAAAACTGAATTAAGCTTTCAAAGACACAGTCAATTTGCATGGTTAAGACCAGAATATTTCCAAGAGAGTGATGATGTCACAGAACTGGGGTTCCAGGAGGCAGGGGGTGGGGGATGGGGGTTGCCCAGCATTCCCACCTTCTTTAGAACAGGAAGAGCTGTGAGCCGGTGGGGCTAGAGTATAGTTCATGAGGAAGGGGAGACTCCTACCCAGTTTTGTTCTGCAGATTATCACAGAGATTCCTGTGCCAGCTGGGACTGGAGTGAGAGACAGGTAGGAGAGAGGTCAGCTTCAGAAGGGGAGGTAAGAATGCACCTGCCAGAACCACTGTCTTCCCCAAGGGCACCTTAAGAGCAGACTTCACTGCTTTCCAAGGCTCAGTGACACGTGACTCTGAAGGAACCTGCTCAGTCAGGGCAGGGTAGGGTTGCATGAGACATACTTATACTAAAAAACTATCCGTAGTTCGTTTGACATTCTAGTGTAACTGGATGTCCTGTGATTTTATTTGCTAAGTCTGGCACCTCTAGGGTGGGAGACAAACACAAAAGAATGGTTGCAAGCTCAGGATGGCATGGAGTGAGTCTTAGAAGACAGAACGAAAGATGTGTGAGGAGACAGGCCATCAGGATAGCCACCTTCTTCAAGCAGAAACTGCTTCATGTCTGACTCATGGAGCTGGTGGAGAGAGAAACCAAGGCCTTAGCTCTCAGGAACATACACCTAGTGCAGTGGTTGGCAAACTGCGGCTCGCAAGCCTTGGTTTGCTGCTCTGTTGACTAATGAGTTTGCCGACTCCTGATCTAGACTCTAGATTCCAATAATTACAGGCTGTTGTTGTTCCTTGAGATTAAGCTCCTATCCCAGTGGTCGGCAAACTCATTAGTCAACAGAGCGGCAAACGGCAGCTCATGAGCTGCATGTGGCACACACCACTAGTGTAAAAATAGCTCCATTCTTTTTTTTCATGGCATTTACTGTTTTGAAGAATATAAGCCAGTTATTTTCTAGACGTTCCCTCTGTTTGGCTTGTCTGATGTTTCCTTGGGATTGGATATAGGTTATGCATCCCTCATCAGAATAGTACATAATAATTAAGAAGAGACTGGAAACAGCCAGGAGGGGAGCAGTGAGTGAGCGAGGATGTTTGGCTTCTCTTTCCAGATTTCTCATACTCTCAGAGAAAACCAGCAGAAAGTCTGTGAGACCTAAGAATTGCAGGCCCTCAGCTGACTTCTCCCCTCCAGGGATGACAAGAGCATTACTCATCTCCTTGTTCAGCTGCCTTGCCGCCATAAACCAGGCCAGCCTCATCAACCGCTGTGACCTGGCCAAGGTGCTGCACCAGGAAGATTTAGATGGGTATGAGGGCTACTCCGTGAGTGACTGTGAGTGCCACCCCCATTTCTCCTGTCTTGGTCATCTCCTACTTGGTCATCTTTCTTTCTCGCTTTTGTCTTTGAAAGCCAAGTTCAAAATGTAGCTCTCTCTAAGACACCTTTCCCAACATTCCATATTCATTCAGCAATTATTCATCGAGTATTTACTATGTAGCAGCAACTATTTCAGGTGCTAGGGATATACTGTAAACAAAACCACTTCTCTCATAGTGTTCACATTCTGGGAAAGAGACAAGCAATTAACAAACACAAAAATATATAAAGTATTTCCTGGTGTTGAAAAGTGTTATGCAGAAGAATAAAGCAGGGGGCAGGGGATAGGTAACACTGTACTGGAAAGGGAAGTCAAGGAAGACCTTTCTGAGGAGATGCCATTGGATGGTGCTGAATAAACTAAAGGGTATGGTCACCCAAATGTCTAGGGGAAGAACATTCCAGGGAGAGGGAACAGTCAATGCAAAGACTTCATACTATTACATGCTAAGGATATCTCCACTTTGCCCAGAATTTGTGCACAACTGTCCTACAACCCTTTCATCTTTTAATTTATTTTGTGGTATTTGTAGGTCCATATCTTCATTCTTGTACTATAGAATTTGAAGGCAGCATCTGTATTTGGCCCAACTAAATGTTCCTCGCTGGGCTTTGCACAGTTCCTGGCACACAGTAGGTGATTATTAAGTGCCGGAAGCATGGATGGGAAGATGAACTGTTAAAATGATGGGTGGGTTGATGGACCAAAGGATGGGAGGAGAAGCTAGGAGGTGTTTCTAGCCCACTGGCCCCATCTAGCCTTTTAGGCTTGTTCCTTTCTTTTGAGTCCTCATTTCCCTTTCTCCTTCATCTCCCTTCTCTCTCAGCTTGGCCTCTAGCACCCTCTTCTCTTTTTTCCTAAGGGCTGTGCCTAGCTTTTGTGGAAAGCCATTTCAATATATCAAAGGTAAATGAATATGCAGATGGCAGCTCTGACTATGGCATCTTCCAGATCAACAGCCACTATTGGTGCAACGATTACCAGAGTCACTCGGAAAATACTTGTCACGTGGCATGTCAAGGTCTGGCCAGGGCCTCGGCTGGGGGTTCGGGGCGGGGCGGGGGTGTAGGGGGAAGAGATGTGGGGAGGGGGAAGAAATGACCAAGTTCTACTCACAACACTTCTCTTTCCATTCGCAGTCTGAAAGTGCTCCCCAGAGGGATGGCTCAAGAAATCAGGGGTTTCCTTTACTGAGTGGGTTTGACTAGTGGCCCTAATGCTCATCAGTTAGGAAATTCTTCTGTGTCCTCACGCAGGGTCCAGAAAGGCTCTGCACAGCCTGCAGCAGCCAACATTTATTGAGAGCATGTTACGTACTAAGCACTTTACATGCATAGCTGATTTCATCCAACTTTCCATGCTGTGAAAACTAGTATTCCCACGTTACAGAAGAGAAAACAGAGCTTATCGAATTAGTGGTGGCCAGACTGTGATCCTGGAGGCTAATCAATAAATGTTCCTCTAAAGTTTAGAGTCTAAACCAATTGGTTTGGAATCTAAACCAGTAAGTGTCTTTGGCTAATGGTCTGACCAAAAGCCAAGGGCAAACTCCCCGTTTCAGAGCTCATCCAGTGGACTCCACAGGTGCATGACTCTGCCCCTCACCTCAGCTTTTTTATTCTGATTAATGTCCCTGGATATTTACTTAAAGAGTCCCCTCATTAAGCAGGACTTCAGTGTGCTCTCTGTGCTGCCTGTTTTGGTATTTTCTTCCCTAGAAACTCCCAAAGTCTGGGTGAACCACCATCTACTCTGACTAAATACTTTAATAGTAAACAGACCCAAATCTCAGTCTTCCTGTCCCCACCTTTGGCCACCCAGGCCTCCAGCAGGCATTGTAGGGATGTCTAAATGGGCCTCTAGGAGGGAGGCCTTGCCTACTCTGGAAGTACTCAGCCCCCAGGAAACACATGCCTAGGCGGGGAGAGCAAGAGTCTGCCTCAGTCGTTGGGGCTGTCCTCTTCTCTCACAGGTATTCTCTTTCTCCTTTTCAGAACTGCTGAGCCCCAATCTTCTCGCAACCATCAAGTGTGCAAAAAATATTGTGTCCAGAGCAGGGGGGATGAAGAATTGGTGAGGAGGACACTGTAGGACTAAGTTAGCGGGCAGAGCCCCAAGAAGGGGGTGATGACAGAGAAAGGGACAGTAGGCAAGGACTAGACAAGTGTGGGATAGTGAAGGCCCGGGATCTAATTTTTTCTCTGATATTAAAGAGAAGTCTTTGGCTAGCAGTAACAGAACAACTTGACTAGCTGCGGAGAGTTTATCTAAGAAGACTTGGAGATGTGCTAAGCCCACAGAACGGGTTCAGCTGGGCCTCAGGAACACAGTGGAAGTTGGGCTGGAAACTGACAGGTTTCTGCTTCTCTTGGTGCATTTGTTTCACTACTCCCTCTGCAGACCAGCTTTCTCTGCTCCCGGTCTATAAGACAGACTACATTGCTTAAGTTTATGGTCTAACATCCTAAGCAACCACTGAGATTGGCTAAGCTCAGTCCCGGTCTAAATGCCTGGGAGAAAGAATCCAATTGGCTCATCTTCAACCCATGTGCCCACAATCAGCTGTAGAGATGGGAACAATTAAAATAATGCAATCATGGCTGCCACAAGGTTTCTCTCTCCATAACTGGCAGCAACATCTATATATATATAAAAGGCTAAGTGACCATTGCATCCAAAACAACCAACCAGACGACTGAACAGGCTGTGTGGGGCAACCAGGCCGGCAGGGGGGTTAGTGAGGAATGACCAAATGACTGAGCAGCAGGCTATGTGGGGCAACCAGGCTGGCAGAGGTGTTAGTGAGGGGTGACCGAAAGACCCAGCAGCAGGCTGTGTGGGGCTACCAAGCCCACAGGGGGGGCTTTTGGGGGCAACCAGACTGGCAGAGGGGGGCAGTGAGGGGTGACTAGGCTGATGGGAGGGGGACAGTTGGGAGAAACCACACCAGCAGGGAGTACAGTAAGGGGTGACCAGGGTGGTGGAGGGGGGGTGTAGTTATGGGAGACCAGGCTGGTGGGGGAGCAGTTGGGGTTGACTATGCTGGCAGGGGGACAGTTGGAGGTGACCAGGCCAGTAGGAGCGGGGCAGTTAGGGACGATCAGGCAGGCAGGCAGGTGAGCAGTTAGGAGCCAGTGGTCCCGGATTGTGAGAGGGATGTCCAACTGCTGGTTTAGGCCCGATCATGTGGATTGGGACTAAACTGGCAGTCGGACATCCCCCGAGGGGTCCTAGATTGAAGGTGCAGGCTGGACTGAGGGGACGTCCCCCAACCCCATGCATGAATTTCATGCACCAGGCCTCTAGTTTTCTGTAAAAATGTATTGCTTATCATTACCCCAAAAGTTGTCAGCTTACCAAACACTGGATTTTGGGATGGTTACTTAACTTTTCTGAGCTTTAAACTGGATATATAAATAATGTAAATGGCTGCCTCTGCAGGCATCTGTGAGGTTGGAAGGAGTTAAGTGCCTTGTATAGTCTAAAAACGCCTTGCAAAACAAGGGGCATAATGACTGTTGGGGCTGAGCCTTTCTGGAGGGAGAGCCAATGGCTGAACCTGGGATATTTATATATTAGTAACTCTCAGCCTGTAAAACAGTATTCTCCCCCTTCAGAAGGAGACAAGGATTTAAAAATGTCAAAGCATACTGACTTGGGGGTGCGGGGAGTACAAATACTGTTGTCAAGGAAAACTTAAAGGAAGAATTAGAAGGGCTGCAGAAAGATAGAGAGCCAGGAATGATGTTGCTCTGCATGGAAGATTCACTAAGATCTGGGTCACGTGTGTGGGAAGCAAGAACCAGTCTTTTTCTCTCCACAGGGCAGCATGGTCGATACACTGTGCCAGCCGGCCACTCTCCTACTGGGTAACAGGATGTCACTTGGGATGAGGCAGGTGCAGGCCTTCTGTGGAGTCATTCTAAAACTCCTCTCCTCCCATGGGGATTCTTCCTCTTGCCTCCACTTCCTGTTATTTTCTTCCTTTCCCATTTACAAATAAAACTGACCAGAGGCCCAGGAATAAATGGTTTTCTGGGGCTTACTCCTTCCCAGGCCCAGGCCCAGGCCCCTGGTTCCTGATTGTCATTTGTAAACCAAGAGGACCACAGTGAAGATGTTTCTGTATTTTGGGAATTATTAAAACATTCTTTGTGCAAAGAATGTGTTAATATATTCATTATTAATTCCACATATCTGAGAGTACCTAATATATAATAGGAGTATGTTAGGTACTAGAATAAGGAAGATGAAGCCTAACCATTATTCGCGAGGTGTTCATAATCTAGGTGAAGTAGACACACACACACACACACACACACACACACACACAGGAATAATGGATGCACAAGTGAATGGATACACACATTCTAGCCCATTCTCCCAAAGCACCCCCACATTAATGGCACCCAGCACCATTTCTCTACTCTAAACTACTTTCTTTACCTTAGTATACCTGACTCTTAGCCCCACCCATTACCTATTTCTGACCCTTTTCTTGCTTCAAAAATAGTTGGCTGTGGAGGAAATACTGGGGTCCTGATACTGTTTCAAGCCAGTAATTATAGACTGTATTATCCATTTCGTTATCCAGTATATCCTCCATTCTCTCCTACTGATAAGAGGATGACAGAGTTGGGATGATGAACCAAGATTGTTGGTTGGGCAGATGCAAATTTTTATCACTACCTTTGGGACAAGGGGTGGTAAACAGATACACACACACACACACACACACACATCCAGTGGTATTGTAGCAAATGTTCAACAACTAGTACTCAAAAAGAATTCACAGAAACTAATCCTAATTTGTAGCCTTTGACGATTTTAGTGATGCAAATACTTCCCCACCATGAATGTTTTCAAGCTACCAACCCGATATCACTAAATGCAAAGGTGGGAAGAGTTGGGCTACGGCTAACCTATATAAGCTAGCTGAGGGCACCACGGGGTATTTTAACTCAGCGTCAGGTAGTGATACATGCTATAAAGAAAAAGAAAGCCCAACACTTTTAGAGTAGTCAGGAAATGGCTTTCTGAGGTAAAAGACCATTTATCGCACACTCACCCCTTCTTACAACTTATATATGTCAACCAACCTGAATAGCCCACTGAAGCCTAGCTGAACAGACTATCATTACCAACGATTTAAAGAAGCCACATAGAAATAATACTGAATGTAAACTGTAATTTAAAAAAATGTTTAAGTGGTCTTTTATATATGTAAACTAAATGCCATTCTTTTTGTCAGATGAGAAACTAGGGAAAATGTTCTAAGAACCAACCTGGGAATACATTTGACATGGAAACTTAGGAAAGGGGTACAGGGTGGAGAGACGAAACAGGTGGATTTACTCTCACTCCCACTCCCTCGCGGTTGGGGGAAGCAAGAACCCAGCACGTTTGGTAGAAATGAGAAAAGTCTAGTTCGCTCAAGCCTGTGACTTGTATGTGAAGGTGGCACACAAAAGTGGCTTTTCTGATACCGGCAGAGAGTCTTGCCAAGTCCATCTTTCGGCACACCAAGAACCGGCCGGAAGAGGTCCGAGGTACGATCTTGAGCCCGTGAGGAACCGAGGTCCAACACCAACCAGGCGGGAAGGCTGCTGCGCGCGCAGCACACTCCCGCGCCAAACGGCTAGTTTCTTCAGGCCGTACCATGCGATGAACAGGCACGGGGGAAGACAACCCCTTGTTTTACTGATAGAGCCATTATTTTCTGAAACAATCCCTTTACGTTTGTTTTAATATTTATTTAGGTCCTATTAACAAATAGGATTTCTCTGCCAAGCAGGACACAAGCAGGATCCTGACCTACCTACCTTGATCTTCCCCGCGCACCCCTCCTCTCGTTTTAGCTTTCTGCTCGCTCACTTGTTTCAGCCAACCCTACCTAAGCATTTGCGTTACGTCACGAGTTCCTAGGTAGATCAGGAACGTCCTCGCGCGCCCCCGCCTGGTGGTGCCTCCTCGAGCGATCAAACGGTTTTAGCGCGTGGCGGTACCCGAGAGCGGCGCAGGCGAGGCGTGCGAGACCGGCGAGCTGACCGAGCGACCGGGAGCGGCGGGAGCAGCGAGGAGCGGCCCTCAGTGAGGATTTAGGCTTGGTTTTGTTTGCTAGGGTTTATGTAGGTGTCTCCTAGTGGATCTATAGCGATCTGGCCTCGTGGCCGGCCTCCTCACACTTTCGTGGGCTGGAAACCCTAAGGAGCACTTGTCCCCCCCCCCCCCACACACACACACGTATTTTTTTGTTTAATGTTTTAAATACCACTCCCTTTAAAAGCCTTTACGGTCTGCGGGGCTAAGAGCGTGAGAGCCACCCTAAAGAGGAAACTCCTTGGGAGCAAGAGCTGGCCTTCTGCTCTCTGTAGCCGAATGGTGGGCGCAGGTCCTCCCACAAGTATTTGTAAATATCCTGACTGACTGACTGGTTGGTTGGTGGGTTGATTCATAGTTGTTTAACTAGATCCGTCACACACACGCACACGCACGCACGCACGGCCCTGCCCTCCTACGCCCGCAGTCCAGGGAGCTCTTAGATGAACTTCTCTATTCAGAATTGTTCACAGAATATAGAGAAACAGTGAAGTACTCAGAACATTGCCTGGATTTGAATTCTGGCTTAACCTCTTGATTAGTTGTGTGATTTGGAATAACTTATTTTACTTCTCTTAGCCTCCATCTCACCTGTAAAAGTGGGGGTGGTTAAAGCAAAGCACCCAGTCCAGTGTCGAGCACAGGTTGTGTTTTCTACGTGTTGGCCATTATTAGACAAGCTGTGATTGTGAACGTGTCTGTAGGTCAGCAGTGAATGCCTAGCTTGGAGTAGGTGTTATGAAGAGAGCACTTTATGTCAAGGAATTAAAAAGTTCATTGGGATTCTAATAGCGCCAATAAAAAAATAATAACATAATTGGCATTCTACAATGTACGAGTTAATGTGACTGACACTAAAAGAATTATACAGCTAAATAATGTTATGCGTGCCCTTGAAACAGTGGGAAGGCTATTTTCCTGTGGCCTTCAATATGAACAGTCGATATTTTCTAAATCTTATGTAAGAAGTGAAAAAATACTTAAAACACTGCTAGTTTGATTGATCTGTAACATACACTTTTAAGTAAAACCACTATGCAAGCACAACCTCAAACCCCCATTTCCAATGAAAACCGTATTCCCTAAACATCTTCTATCAAGTATGTTAACTATCCATAGCTTTAAGGACTCATGCTTTGCATAAAGTGAGGCACAGATAATATGAATAAGTGAGGGATTGTGAAATTGGACAGGGCCAGTCAAGAAACCTTTCTCAGAATAAATTAGCTTGAATGAGGTTTTGAAAGAAAAAGCTTAATATGGTTTGATGGAGAAGAGAGAAGCAGACTCTTTACATTTAACTTAGCCCAAGAAATAATCCATTGGTGAACATGGAAGCAGATCAGGAAGAGACTGATTATCTTGAGGGATATTTCATAGAGAGCATGGTGAAACATTTCTCCCTTACACCAGAGGCTGAGCCTCTAGGAACCATTTTCTAGATTCAGGGTCACTGTCTGAAGGACGGTGCTAGATAAACACCATCAAATTTTATCCCTCTAACCCTTGTTTCTCATGTTTCCATGCTAACAGCCTTCTTCTGTTGACTGAAATAGAAGCAAACATGTAAACAGACAAGTTCGATACAAGCTTATACAGGACTTTCACTTAATCTAATATTCCCTACTATTTTCCTGCGTCTTTTGGCTATATGCATAAAGCAACCCAAAATGCAAGCAAGATGTTCTTTTAATATCACCCACATCACTGATGCTCTTGCTGCAGTTTCTCCAAACTATGTAAGGTTTCAGGAAAAGAGCTGGCTTTAAAAAATGCCAAAGAAATATTTTTTTTTGTCACTTTCTCCCGCATTGCTCTTTTTGTTCTTTCCAGCTGTTGGCCTTTCTCATAAGGATGGAGATACTGCTGTGTGGTGTCTGGGCCCTGTTGGCTTTGACCTCTTCCCTAGGTGAGGCTACTTGGGAAAGTTTCTTTATCCAGTATGTGTCAGGACACAGGTGGGTAGTCAATGAGGAAAAGGATGGGAAGTCCAGAACAGGGCAACACTCGTACTAATGCCCCCTAGACTTTTGGGAGAAATCCCTACTCCTTGGTGCCTCTGGCTGTTTTGGGGTAAGCCAGTGCTGTCCTACTTTTCTACTCTTAAAAGTATTTTTACTTCTTTGTTGCCACCCTTTGTGTCATGAAGAGCCGCAATGGGACTTGGGTATGATAGGGCCCAAAGTTCAGTTATGAGAAGTGAGTTCTCTGAATGATTAGAAAGGAACTGAGCTGATTAGAAAGGAACTGAGCCTTAGTGGGTAACATTGCCACGAGAGTGCCAATTCCCAGATGAAATCGATGGGCTTGGGGTAGCTAAAGGGGACAGTGAGAAAGCTTTCATCAGGCATCTAAAATTTACCTGAGTGAATCTCATTGCACCTGAGATTTCCCTAACAGACTAACCTCTTACACATTCAAAAACATCTGTTGCTAAAGCACCAGAGCAAAATGGAACAGTCTCACTTTGAGATGAGGTGAAAAGTTCCATGGAAAATGAGTGACCCTGGAGTCACATTTAGAAACTAGTGGTTCTCATCAGTGTGGGTAAGGGTCACCAGGAGTGCTTGTTTTGTTCACCTGCATTTTTCCAGGTCCCACCTTCACACGTTTTTAACCATTCAGTCCGAGGTGGAGCTAGAATCTGTAGTTTTACAGGCATTCCAGGTGATTCTGGTGATGGTCATTTTTAGGCCACATGGTTGGAGAGAAACACTCCTTTTTTTTAAAAAAAAAAAGTTTTATTGATTTTTTTACAAAGGAAGGGAGAGGGATAGAAAGTCAGAAACATCAATGAGAGAGAAACATCGATCAGCTGCCTCTTGCACACCTCCTACTGGGGATGTGCCTCCAACCAAGGTACATGCCCTTGACCGGAATCAAACCAGGGACCTTTCAGTCTGCAGGCTGACACTCTATCCACTGAGCCAAACCAGTTTTAGCAACAAAGCTCTTTTTTAGAGGGTCTAATAACCCCAGCCGCCAATTGGGTCTTCAGCAGCCAATCCTGAGAGCTTCAAAGATTTCTGGAAGTTTAGGAAGAGAATGGCTTCCTGGACATAATTTTTTAGCAACTCCATAGTTTCCACAGTGATACTAATGGGGAAATCAGATCCTAAGAAAGATGATGAGTGGAGGGAATGATGGTGGAATCAGAGTCCTTACTTATTCATTAAGGGTCTTTTTGTCTAATCCCCGTACTTTTTCATTCAGGATAGGTTTCCTTTTCTCTGTAACTAGATAACTAGGCTCTGTAGTTTGTGAGGGGCTTGTGGTCTTCACCAAAGTCTTTGGCATATATGATTGATCATTTCAGGGGCCACAGAAGCGCGATTTGAGGTCTCTGTTTGGCCAGATCAGGCCCTGGTAAAGTCTGGAGAATCCCTACTGGTCAACTGCAGCACTAACTGTCCTGACCCAGGACCCAGTGGAATTGAGACCTTCTTAAAGAAAACCCAGGTGGGCAGAGGGCCTCAGTGGAAGGAGTTTCTCCTGGAGGATGTCACCAAGAATTCCATGCTGCAGTGCTTCTTCTCTTGCGCGGGGATCCAAAAGGACAGAAGCCTGGGCATCACTGTGTATCGTGAGTGGGGCTGAGGGCTGGGCAGGAAGAGGAGAATGGGGGAACATGACTGCCTTAAGGAAATACAGAAATTCCTTTTAGGAGAGAGAGTTAGGTTTCTTAATAAAGATTTCCATCATACTGTAGGAATTGTAGAGCCAATTACTTCTACTTACCTTTGGTGTAGGCCTTTAAATTAGGAGCATATCATAGAGTGCTCTAGACATCTGTGCTGGAGAATACATTAAAATACAGGGGGAATATGCTAGTAATGCTCACTTATAAATGATCAAAAAAGTATAAAATGAGGGCTGAATTATTTGCCACAAATCCATTGAGTAAATCAGGATTGGAGATGGAATGCCTCTGTGGGCGGAGCTGGAGAAGTGTTCTTGGGGGAGGAGACTCTTGAGCTTCCCTCCTGTAGACTGGTAAGGACTGGAAGTGATGGAGGTGGTGAGAAGGGTCTTTCAGGTGGACAGATCGTATTGGCAAAGATGTGTCTTTACGAATACGTGTGATCACTGTGGGGTAAGAGCATGGTTAACTTGTGTGTAGTTTTTGTGTGATACTAAGGAGCTCCTCTGAAGCTGCTCACACATCTGAAGCACTCTGGTAAGAGATAAAAGCTCTCCGAATGGCAGCATCCATCAAATCAAGGGAACCCTCTGCATCCAGTTCTGGGTTATGGCTATAGCCACCTGTCATAGGCAGAAGAGCCAAAGTCTAAGGTGTTCCGTCTGACACTGTTGATCTGATCGTCTAATGGTAGCAGTCACCTTCTGTCAAGGCTGCCTGACCTATACCATTTCTTTCTGGAGAGGTGAGTAGCCTTCTCTCATCAAACCTGCATTTTTTGTCTTAAAGAGCCACCGGAGCAGGTGTTCCTGGAGTTGCGGCCTGCGTGGGTGGCCTTGGATGAAGTCTTTACAGTGAAGTGCCATGTGCCTAGGGTAGCACCCCTGGAAAACCTCACCCTCACCCTTCTCCAGGGTAACCATGAACTACATAGAAAGACCTTTATGAGTTTGGCTATGGTCTCCCAGAGAGCCGAGGTCACCATCATTGCCAAAGCACAAAGGGAGGATCATAGGTGCAATTTCTCCTGCC
Source organism: Antrozous pallidus (assembly GCA_027563665.1). NCBI lineage: Eukaryota > Metazoa > Chordata > Mammalia > Chiroptera > Vespertilionidae > Antrozous > Antrozous pallidus. The sequence continues at coordinate 34,603,889 of CM050526.1, forward strand.
ATGCAGAATTGGACCTGAGGTCACATGGTGGGGGGCTCTTTCACTCCAGCTCCGCCAGCAAGCTGCTCCAGACTTTTGGTGAGTTGGAGCTCGGGTGGAAGGAATCCTGAGACTCATTGTCCTCATCTTACTTGGGCCTTTGGGACTAAGTTCCCACAGGGTTTAGGATTAGGGTGTGAGGGTAACTGAGCCTCACACCTCATCTTGGGCCTTAAACTCAGCCTGGGAGACAGAGAGCTTGTTGCCCTCCTCCCTTCCTACATCGTGGGGTCCTGTGTAACATGATTTACCATGGGTTTCCTCCTTTCTTTCCTTTTCCTCATTTCTTGGCAGAATTTTCTCAGCATCCTCAAATCTGGGTCTCCCCAATTATGGAGGTTGAGACAGCAGAGTCTGTGAGCTGTGGGATGGCTAGAGTGTTTCCAGCCAAAGAGTTAATGTTCCAGATATTCTTGGGAGACCAGGAGCTGAGCCCCTTCCTCTCCTGGGAGGGAGACACTGCGTGGGCCAATGCCACTGTTCGGGCCATGGAGACTGGTGATCAGGAGCTATCCTGCCTTGTATCTCTGGGTCCAATGGAACAGAAAACCAGAGAGCTAGTGCATGTCTACAGTAAGTTACCGGCTTCTTCCCTTCCCCGTAAGGGTTCTCTGCCCCTGAAAACATCTTCAGTAAGGCCTTGGGGATTTTCTAATCAGTGCAGGCAGATTGGAAACATGCATCAAGACAGGAGCTTTTTCCAGCCTTCATCCTGTTTGCTTAGGCCATTCCTCTCAAATGCTTGAACTCTTTTCTAGGAACAATCATTTGAGATGAGGAGGAAATCTGTAGGATGAAAAGTCATCTTGCTATCCTTGCCAAGGGATATGGCCAAATGTGGGCATGTCACATCTGTTGTAGGAAAAGCTCTCAAATTCCCAAAGCACCTTGTTGCTCCTGCCATTCAGCACAGAGCAGTAACAGTCCTCACAGTCTTCTCCTTGTCTGCCTACCCGAGGGCACCAGCAGCAGCAAGAGTGCCCAAGTGGCTGCCAGTTTGGAGAAATATGTACGGCTGTCATTTTCCTTATAGGCTTCCCTCCACCCATCCTGAAGGTAGAAGACTTATACCCACTGGCAGGGACAGACATTAACGTCACCTGTGCAGGGCATGTGTTAACATCACCCAGCCCTACTCTTCGACTCCAGGGAGCCCCAGACCTCCCTGCCCCTGGGGAGCCTGCCTGGCTTTTACTTACCACCAGGGAGGAAGATGATGGCCGAAATTTCTCCTGTGAGGCCTCTTTGGAGGTTCAGGGTCAACGGTTGATCAAAACCACCACAGCCCAGCTCCATGTCTTATGTGAGTACCGGCCCTATCTTCCTTTTCAGAGCGAGGAATATTACTGTCCCATTTCCAGAGATCTTGGCCAGCAGCTTCATTATTAGAGTTCCCACATTTTTTTTCTCATTAAAAAATCAAAAGAATAAGTTAAAGCTCTCCATGCTGTCCTTACATCCATCCAAGTGAGTGGGGAGAAACATGAGGGAACTGGGTGGGAACAGAAGAGAGAACACAGTTATAGCAATCAGGTGGAGGGCAATGACTGAGAACCCAGGGAGTAATAGTTAGAGTTTATGCTGAGAAAGGAAACTTCCACCTAAAAATCTGTGCTTTGAAAAATAGAAAAATGCTCATCTCTGGTTCACCACTACCCACGTTCTCACTCATTGAGAAGCAGGGCCCCAGAACGACCATTAATGAAGTAGTCAGATCATCCTAAATAACAAAAAAGAAACATGCAAATTTGACCGTACCTTTGCTCCTGATTGGCTATATTACCAGCCAATCAAGAGCAGGGGTGGGGCCAAGTCCCGGGGTGGAGATTAAATGGTGGTGGTGGCTAGGGCCCAGCCCCCGGGGCCAGGTGGTCGCAGACAGCTGGGGCTGAGCTGAGCAGGGCGATGGCTGGGTGCCCAAGGCCTAAAGCCTCTGAGGGCTCCCAGTATGTGAGAGGGGGCAGGTTGGGTTGAGGGACCACCCACCCCCAGTGCACGAATTTCATGCACCAGGCCCCTAGTTTAGTCATAGTCTGTGAAAATGCCTGGTGCTGCACCTCAGACTCCTTGCCTGTAGGGACAGCAGGAAAGGAGAGAGGCTCACAGCAGGGAGCTCAGGGTCCTCCCTTGGGTGGAGGGCACACAGTATTTGGATTAGAGGGAGAGGTGAGCGTGACCAGTGAGGAGGGAAGGTGCACACTGAACTCTGTTCCTTCTGGGACTCTTTCTCTCCCCTCCCCCCCCCAACCCCAGATAAGCCACGGTTGGAGGAATCTGGTTGCCCTGGCAACCAAACATGGATGGAAGGCATGGAACAGAAGCTTGCCTGTGTCCCAAAGGGAAACCCAACTCCATCGTTGGTATGTACCTGGAATGGAGTGATCTTCGACCTTCAAATGCCACAGAAGGCAACCCCGAACCACACTGGAACCTACTGCTGCACGGCCACTAACCAGCTGGGCTCTGTCAGCAAAGACATTGCTCTCACTGTTCAAGGTGACTGTGGCACCCCTGCTGCTAGGCCCAGAATGGGAGTCCCCCAGGGGGTGGGAGTCTTATCCAAACATGGAAAGAGGAAGAGTTCAGTGGGCTGGGGAGGATGAGACCGAGAACTGGGCTTGGTGGGCTGGGGCAGGGTGATCTTCTTTGCCCTTGAACCTTCCCAACTCTCTGTCTTCTGTGCTTGGGCAGAACTGAAGGAAGACATCATCTCCATCGCCATCATTGCTATTGCCGCCCTTGGAATAAGCATATTCATCATTGCACTGTATTTTAACTATCTGCCCTGTGAAATAGAGAGGAGGAAATTGCCCTATAGGCAGAAAGAGAAGAACCAAGAGGAGGAAAGCCAGTTTGCTGTTCAAGCAGAGACATGCAACACACATGACATGACTGTTAAATAGAGCAGCTGTTTGGTGGAAGGTGACCTGTATCACCAGGTTTTCTAAAGAAGAAAAGGGGCTACCTTTCTAAGGGAAAGGATGAGACATCCTCTGTGTTAGGCTGTCCCATAAAGCCTGCTGTGGGCCCCATGTCCCTTGTATCCTATCCATTCACAAGCTGCAGTCTCCAGCTTCACTGTAGTCACTAGGAATTTCGGTCTGTGTTCAGCTGGAGAGGACCCTCCATTCTTGCTGTATGCCTCACCATCCCCAGATTAAAGAAGATGATCCTGTCTGTGTCTCACCCTTCCATTACCACTGCGCTTTGCTCCCAAATACCTGACTGAAGAGAGAGAAATGTCTCAGAAATGCACCTCATTTCTCATGGTTTCCTCATAACTAAGTGGGGACCAACAGGCCACCACCCAGCCTGCCTGGCTCTCGACCTGCCGGGAGGCCAGTAAGTTCGAAAGCACCTCTCTCCCCTCGGGCCTCCGCGGAACGTTCGTCCTGGTGGCCCGCAGGAAGTGCCCTGACCCGGCGTGCCCTGCAGACGGGACACCGGCCAGAGCGGACGGAGTCGGACCCCAGAGGCCTCCCGCCCCCTCGCAGCCAGTGCCGGGGCAGGAACCCGTGTCCCTGCGGGGAGACGAAGCCCCTGGCGGCCGCCCTCGGCTGGAACTTACCGGACAGGGCGTGGCCAAGCCGGACCACGGGACCCCTGAAATCCGCCCGGAGGCCGAGGAGAAAGAGGCGGCAGCCGTTGCGGGCGCATTTGATTTCCGGGCCCCCAACGGCGCCCACAGCAACGCCAGTCGCGTCCCCGCGCCCACCGCGCTTAAAGGAGCCGCGGCGCCTTGGCTGCGGGGCAGCTCCGCGGTCTCCGCTCCGACCTTTGCCAGGCCAGGCTGCCGGGGGATTGCGCCGCCCAAAGCCTCTCTTCACCGTCGCTAATCCTGAGAATTTTCAAAAGTTACCATTTTATTTACTTAAAAAATATATCTTTATTGATTTCAGAGAGGAAGGGAGAGAGATAAAAACAGCAATGGTGTCCTAACTGGTTTGGCTCAGTGGATAGAGCGTTGGCTTGCTGGCTGAAGGGTCCCTGTTCGTTTCCCGGCCAAAGGCACTTACCTGGGCAGTTGGGGTGCATAAGGGAGGCAACCAGTCAATCTGTCTCTCTCACATCAAGCCCCGCTCCTTGCCTTCCACTCCCTTTGAAAAGCAATAGAAGAAATAAAACCCGCCACATGGCTGAGCATGGACCTATGAACCAGGTCACGATTGGATTCCCCGTCAGGGCACATGCCGGCTTGCAGGCTGCTCCCCCAGTGTGGGGCTTGCAGGAGGCAGCCGTCAATGATTCTCCATTATCATTGATCTCTCTCTCTCTCTCTCTCTCTCTCTCTCTCTCTCTCTCTCTCTCTCTCCTTCCTCCCTCTCTGAATCAATAAAAATATATTTAGAAAAAAAAAAACATTAAAAAAAACCCCACACATCCACAGATGAGGATTAATGAAACGAAACCAACCAAAACAACAGACCCTTGCCTGGATCCCTCACCAGACCAATCAAATCAGAATCGCAGGGAGTGGAGGCTACCACCAAAGTTGTTTAGAAAGCACCCCAGGCATTTATAACTTGCAGTGGAGGATGCCATTCACTGCCAAATTGAAGAGCTGAACTGCAGAATAACATTTTTTTTAAATCAAAGATAGCCTATAAGGTCTTTTTAAATTCTAAAATTTTTACAAAATCAATTAGCATCTTTAAAATTCTCAGCCATCAGCTATACCCGGAAGGAATTGAGCAGATACTCCTTGGAGTGTGGGGCTCTGCAGTTGATTGCTATCTTGACATTTTAGAACCATCTTACCAGTAATGTTCCTCTCCTGCCACATTCATTCATTAAATACAGTAAAACCTCAATATAACGGACTAATTCGGGTCAGGGGGTGTCTGTTAAAGCCAAAAGTCCATTATAGAATAAAGAAGGTTGTTCGAATGCATACTTTAAAAAACTGACAAATTAGTTTATCTGTTTTTACATAGTCAGACACCTTTATGTAATTAAAATGAAAAGTTTAAATTAGCAGAAAAGTCTATATGTGTTACTATAACTTTAAATTGATGCTAAATAGGTCTAGTGATTTCTTCTCTGAAATCAATAAAATGTATTTTTAAATGCTTAAATTATGATTTTAAAAATTAATTAAATAAGTCTAGTAAATGCGTGCATATTCACCAGTCACCTTGAGCAAACAAATGCCCACGACTGAGGCGGGGCTGAGGGGCTAGCGTTTCTCAGAACACCTGCCAGCACCAGTTAAAACCGCAGCAGGAGAGCACGCCAGATGACAGCAGAACGGGGATGCAGTGTGATCAGGTGCTAATCATTCGTCAAACATTGCTCATGAGTGACTTGGATTTCAATATGTAGGCTATAGTTGTTGTTCTGTAAAACATTTATTTCTGCTGGTGTTTTTTCCCAACATATATTTGCTAATATTTGTTAAAGTGACTTAATAACAACAACAACAACAACACCCTGTTAATTAAAGTTTAAGCAAATCTTAGTTAAAAGCATTTTATAATGAACAGGGTGTTAATCTTCACATAAGACATACAGACTGGAAATTTTGTTCGTTAAATTTGAAGTCTGTTAAATCAAGATCCACAACATTGAGGGTTTACTGTACTTTTAAAGACGGGTCACATTTTCTTTTAAAACACTTATTCAAGGTGAGACATAATTATATATTTGTGCTAATGACATCAACTCCTAAAGACCGTGAGATTTCCATAATTCTAAGGCCAAACGAGGGCCCTTACAAAGACATGGATTTCAGTTCAGTGTAAAAGATACTTCCCTGAAAGCAGATTTAGTGGAATGAGTTGCTAGTGATTCCCTTGACACTAGTGCCTCACAAGGCAACACCATCTGCAAGGGTGCTATAGAGTAAGATCCCTAAATCAGAAGGAATTAGGATGACCGAAGAGGCCGTTCTAGCTCCAAAATGCCATGATTTTAAAGTCAGGCGATAAAAGAATAATCTAAGGCAGATGAATGGTTTCTGAGCAATAAAATGAAGCTCACTTATTCCAACTTTCAACCTCTCCCCAAAGACTTATGTTACTAAATATAAAATATTGAAAGTGAATACCGGTGAGTTCTATTCTAAAGAAAATGCATGACAGCACATACAAATCTGAACTTCCCAAGAAAATTAATTAGAAGGGTGATTTGCTCTCTCACTCTTCTTGTCCCAATTCAGATCCCAAACATTTCATCCTGTTTGTCCCAAAGCTATTTTTGCCTTGTCCCCGTTTCCCAAGAGTAGTGGAGCCTAATGTGTATTTCCCTTCAGATTTCTGCACAAATGCAATTCTATGATTTCTCTCGTTTTCTCACATGTGTTTTGATTCTCTACTTAACAGCTGTCATGCTTTTGTTTCTTCCCACTCTTGGGGGCTAGGTTTGGTGTTGTGGTGCTGGGGTGGGTGGTGGGAAACACCTCCAAGTACTTCGAGGGGTGGCCCTGACCTATGACTGCTCAGTAAGCAGGGACCACGGACCTGGGGAGTAGACTGGCGTACAACAGAGTAGAGTGAAGGGTCAGCTTCTTTCTAACTCAGGAAGAACCTGGTCAGGTATGCAGCAGCCTGTTTTTATTTTTTATTTTATTTGTGTGTGTGTGTGTGTGTGTGTGTGTGTGTGTGTGTGTGTGTGTGTTTTATAAACATGTTTTTATTGATTTCAGAGACAGGAAGGGAGAGAGCGTTAGGAACATCAGTAAGAGAGAAACATCTATGGGCTCTCTCCTTCACGCCCCCTACTGGGAACCGAGCCTGCAACCCGAGCATGTGCCCTGGCCTGGAATGGAACTAGCAGCCTCCTCAACCTCCTAGTGCAATGGATGTCCCTCAACCAACTGAACCACACCAGCTGGGCGTGGCCTGGTTCCCAATCCCCACACGATTCCCACAGGTTGTCCTCCCAACCTGCCCCTTGCCCTGTTCAAGTCCCCCACCCCCTTCACAACAGAGTGACTCCTCCTCAGACCTTCTGATGCAAATGTATTTTATTAGGAAAGGGTGGTGGGCCCTGGAAAGACCCTTTCCAGGGTCGGGGGAGGCACTGGGGTGGGTCACAGAGATGCCCAGCAGCTAGAAGGCGCAGCCGCTTTCCATGAAGCGGCGACACTTGGTGAACCGCAGGTATGTCTCAACCTTGTGCAGGTCCTTCTTGAAGCAGGAGAGTAGCCCGTAGTTCTTGAGCACGGTGTCACCGCCACGCAAGCTTGTGTCAAACCTGTCGTAGGTCTGCGTGAGGATTAGCCCCGAATGCGAGCTGCCATCTTCCAGCTCCTGCAAAAGGGAAGGAGAGACAGAAACTCAGCCCTTGCCAGCCTCCCTCTCCCTCGGTATCCCTCTCGCACTCCAGGGCTTAGAGGAGGCCGGGAGGGACCCCAGGGGAAATGAGGAGGAGGATTTCCCCTGGGTCAAGGCTGGGCTGCTGCAGAGAGCCACAAGATCTCTCTTCTCCAACCCGTGTAAGTCCCCGACCCCTCAGCTAAGCCAGCTGGGGCTCCAGGCCCAGGGAAGGGCGAGCAGGCCCCAGGCTGGGGACCAACAACACCATCCCCACCCGCATCAGGGCTTGGATGCCCTCCTCCAGGTCCTTCAGCTTCTCATAGATGCCGCTGGAGATGCCCAACAGCAGGCCGCTGGTGAAGGCCCTGCTGAGAGACTGCATGGGTCCGAGCCAGGACTGGATGAGCAGCAGCGAGAAGCGAAGCAGCTCCGTGTCCTGCGGGGAGAGTGGATGGTGGGCACCTGGCAGCCCCGCCAACGGCCACGCCTCTGCAGGCCTTCCCCCACCATCCCACCACCTACTGTCACCTTGAGGAGAAGCCCCGGGCCGGGTGGGGGGAGGCCCTGCCCGCAGGCTGGCATTGGGGGCCACTCACGGATTTCTGCCGGGCCTCCTCCTTGCCCGTGGGGGCCGGGATGGTCTCTGAGAAGCAGAAGGCAGCCTGGGCGTTCTGGATGGAGTATCTCTGTCCCTCCGGGACGTAGGAGCGCTCCTGGGAGAGGGAATGTTCGCCCAGGTCTGAGCAGGTGCGCGGCTCTCACCACTGTTTTGTTCAGAACCCCTCAGCCCATGCTCACCTGACAGCATGGTCACCAGGATGGAACCACCCTGAACTCACCCATTTTCTCCCCTTGTGTTGGGCGGGGTGGGAGGAGTGGGGAGTTCAGCCCTTCCTGCCACCACCCATCACCCGGCTTCCTGGGTTGCTTACAAAGTCTTTGTAGGTGTCGGTAGCCAGTTGGTGCAGGTGCTGGGCCCGGAGCACAGCGTTGGCGAACATGCTGGACAGGGACATGGTGGGGAAGGCACCCACCTCCTGGGGCCAGGGCAGGCAGAGGAGGGCAAAAGCCAGAAGCAGGGAGGTCCAGGGGCCTAGAGAGACATGGAGGCCGAGGATGGGGCCCCAGAGAGCAGGGAGCCTAAGTCTCCAGCCAGGCCTCTACCTGCCCAGGAGCCTTCCTTTCTCCTCAACACCCCCCTCTCCCCAGGGACTGAGAACATTTTAAACTTGGCCAGATGTCTGGGCATGGATGTCTCATGCTCTCTTTTAGAATCCTTAAAGCCCAGGGTTAGTGCTCCATCCACCTATAGGACTCCCGTATTGCCCCCTAGTACACAGCAAGCCCAGGGGGATTTTCGGGGTGCCTACCTGCAGCCATTACAGCAGGGTGAGTTGTCCACAGGTCCCTGAGCGGTATGGGGAGCTGGGTCCTAGGATCCTGGAATGGGTCCTTTGTGGACCTTTTTATACCTGGTCCCATCTCTCTCGCCCTCTGCCCCCACCTGTTTTTTCTATGCATTTATGTATAGGCCCACTGACAGGCCTCTGCTGATGGATAATTTAGAACCTCCTCCCACGCAGGCTGTTCCCGCTCCTCTCCCGGGGTCATGTCCCAGGCTCTTCCCCTCTCCACCGTCACCAGCCACGTGAAGGTTGCTCACTCAGGGTCTCACCTAGGGAGATGCCCAATCTGTCCTCTTTTTAGGAGGGGCGTGCCAGAGGGAGCAATCTGAGTGCATGTAGGGGATTGCTGTAAGCTGTCCACCAGGTGTCCAAAGGGGGGCTGTGCCAGGATGGCTGTGCCTGCAGAGCTGTGTCAGCCCTTCCTCGCTATAGTCCTGTCCTCTTCCTTTCACAGTTCCCTCCAACCCACCACAGAGAATGTGTGTGTTGGAGAATGGATCAAGACAGCAATAGATTCTGGGGTTTGGGGGCGCAGTTCAGCCCAGGTTCTACCTTGGCCTCTATCGCCATCCTCAAGACCATCTCACCTCCTTGTCCCTCAGACAGCTAGATGCAGTGCTAGTGTGGACCACTAGAGGGCATTGGCCCCACACACTGCCTTCCCCTTTCTCTGGGTGTTGGGGCTCCCCCAGGTGGCTGGGCAAAGGATGGAAAATTTAGGTATGGGTGCTCCTTTAGACCTACACAGAGATACAAACTAAGAAGCAGAAATCTAGGGAGGAGACAGGTACCACAAGTGCTTCTTCCCGCAGCCCTGTCACCATCGCAGGATCTCAAAGTTGGAAGAGAAATTGAGAGTTTGAGTCTTGGCCCCAGTGCTGGAACTCAGGGTATAGCACCCTGAAAGATGCTCTCTCCATTCTCCCTTCGTTTAATATTTTGTACAAAGCTTATCAGGTTGTGAAGAGCATGTCTATGCCTTCTCACATTTGACCCTCAAGATCATCTTGTGAAGGAAGCATTATCATCAGCCCATTTTACAGAAGAAGAGACCGAGGTTCAGAGAGCACCCATACATAAGTTTGACTTGCACGAGCTACCTTGGCCAAGGCAGCAGATATTCAATATTGAATCATCCCAAGCCCCTTCTCCCAAGCAGACTGGGTGGGCACCCCTGTTACTTTAACTTCACATCCCTCTGAACACGTGGGTCCTGCCTCTAATTACAAGGGTCCCTTTGCCTCATTCTGTCCTCTCCTAAAGGGCAGACTGTCGTCCCTTATTTCCCAGGTGAGAATGGCCCAGAGACGCTGGGTGCATGTTGGAGGACACACTGCAGGCAAGGCTAGGGCCGGGCAGGCTAGGCCTGCTGCCTTCAGCCTCCTGCCGCCCAGCGCCCCGGCTCTTCCAGACCTGGAGATTGCCAGCATTAAACCGCCCGCGGGGATAAGAGCAGGAGGGAACACATTCTCCTTCCTTTAAATCTTTTGCCCCTGAGTCTGAGGACATTTAGCACTTGACCAGTGGGAAAGCAAACAAGCAAACCCTTCTAGAGGTGGTTTGAGTCAAAGTATATGCCCTTGACCGGTTGGTGTTGACAAACATCGAAAAGTCACAGCCACAAGGTGAGTGCTTGCACCTTGCCGCCTCGCAGGACCAGAAGGCAGAGCTCCCTTTTCTCCCATCCTTCCTGAACTGCTGCCCAGCCATGCCCTGGGCTTATCATCTGCTAGGGAGGGCTTGGGGGCCTGTGGGAGCTGTCCCCAACACAGGACTGTCAGATCAGCCTGAGGTGGCAGCAAAGCCAGAGGCTCTGAGGAAGGGGGAGGAGCCAGGTGGGAAGTGGAGGAGGGTCTCTGAGCTCTTCACGGCCTTCTGCCTCCCCCGCCACTCCTTCCTCCCGGTACCTGGGGGAGGCCACTGGTGTGGAACCCCTCACCACAGGCTTCTAGCTATTGCTGGGGAACTGGTATGTGAACTGTGCACCATGGGAGAAAAGCCCCAGACCCTCTAGGTGTGAGGGCATAAAGTTCAAGTGGGGAGTGCGTGAGAGCCGCATGCTCACGGCACAACGAGGTGTGACTGAGGCTCTGAGCAGGCAGGTTACTGCCGAGAACAGAGGGGACTGGCCAGGACACGGAGTCTCCGCTCACCAAACCCACTTCTGGTGACTCCAGAGCTGGGTTGGCCCAGGGGACTCTGGGCACCTCTGGGGACACACCTTTACAGAGAGGTTACCATGGCGGCAACTATTGGACTCAAAGAGGAAAGAGCTGAAGGGTGTGGGGTGGAAACTGGTGATCCTCTCCTCTGGTCTGGACCTTTTCAGGGCCTTTATTTTTATTCATTCATTCATTTTTTTTATTGATTTATTTTTTATTTTTTTTACAGAGAGGAAGGGAGAGGGATAGAAAGTCAGAAACATCGATGAGAGAGAAACATTGATCAGCTGCCTCCTGCACGCCCCCTCCTGGGGATGTGCCTGCAACCAAGGTACATGCCCTTGACCAGAATTGAACCTGGGACCCTTGAATCCGCAGGCTGATGATGCTCTGTCCCTGAGCCAAACCGGTTTGGGCTTCAGGGCCTTTAGTGATGGAGGCCACAGGCATGATTCATCGCTGAGTTAGACAGGCTTTTCCCTTCTGTGTGGGGAGTCACCTACCCGTTCTTGGGGCACCACCTGGGGCCAGAGCCCTAGCTGCTCCAGGTTCAGAGACTGCCCAACAACAGCCTCTGCATGGCGGCCAGTGGGGTCGCTGTGCCAGCATCTCTGAGGTCTACCTTGAAAGGCTGGACGAACCCCTCCATTATCTTGGAAACCATGCATTTTAGGGTGTTTCCTTCATGTTTCCAGATTTGACCATCTCTGGGGATCTGTGCCTACTGTGGAAGCTCTCATATTTGTTATTTTAATATATATATATATATATATTTTTTTTTTTTACAGAGAGGAAGGGAGAGGAATAGAGAGTTAGAAACATTGATGAGAGAGAAAGTTTGATCAGCTGCCTCCTGCACACCCACTACTGGGGATGTGCCCGAAACCAAAGTACATGTCCTTGACCGGAATCGAACCCGGGACCCTTCAGTCTGCAGGCCAACGCTCCATCCACTGAGCCAAACCGGTTGGGGCTCTCATGTCTGTTTTTGATCCAAAAGCGGCCTCTCAGGCTTCAGGAGCCACTCCGAGGTTCCAGTCTGTGGGGTTCACAGCATCTCATTGTTCATAGTCACTCGCCCTGAGCTTAGGCCCAGCTCCGGAGGGACTGGTGCTAGCTCTTTCCGCTCCCCCTTGGTCACTGGAGACCCCCACTCGCCCCTGCTCACTCTCTCTTGCCATCCTGGAGGCCAGAGTCTGGGATGATCCCCGGGACAACTTGACCCTCTCTGTGGGTACACTGCGCTCAGGCATTGAGTCGGAGTCTTTAGAGAATGTTATGTGGGGACTCCCATGGACTTCTCCAGGAGAGACGAGGAAGGAGATCAACATTTCTGAGCGCCCACCATGTGGCAGGCGCTGTCCTGGGTGGTAGAGGGGTGAGGCCCGCTCAGGCTCAGAGAGAGAAAGGTTTGCCTGGAGTCTCCCCCTCCTGAGTGATGGCTGCCCAGGGCCTGGGGTTCCTTCCGCCAGCTCTCCGGAAGCTCACTTAGGAAAGGTGGTGGAGCTGCCGGGCCTGCCGCAGCGCAAAGCTCTCAGGGCAGCGTCTAGTCTCCGCGCAGATGTTCAAGGCAAGTGGGGGCAAGTGAGCGAGAGGACCTGCAGCCTATGGGGTCCATCGGCGCTAAGAAAAGTGGCAGGAAAACAACCCGACGGAGCGTGATCATGAGCCACGCCACATCATCCCTCACATGTGCATCGCACGTTTCAGTGTGCACCGAGCTCTCACTTCCCTTATCGCAGCGGGCCCTGTGGCTAGGCAGAGGGCTCACGCATGGAGGACGGTCAGGGAGGGTGTTGTTTACAACTGCCTGGGGATCTCTGAGCAACCTGGAAGCGCACAGCAGCTGGGCTCCTGCGTAATTTCCACTCGATGGATCGTTCCCCAGGGAGACAGGCTGATAGAAAAAGAAGTGATAAGAACCACGGCGTGTCCAGCAGCTGTGGGAAGCCTGGGATGCTTTCCTGATCGGCGACCTCAGCTGCAAATAACTTCTCCCTCCTTTTACCTTATTTTGTGGCTATTTGTGGACAGCTGATTCCCCTTATAGGATTGTAGGCGCTTTGAGGTGAATTCATGCCTTTGGTTCATTCATTCATTCATTCATTCATTCTCTTTTCCATGTACAAACTGATCCAACAAGCAGTTGTTGCTCCTTTCATATGCCAGACACTGTACCAGGCAGATGGACACGCATGCATGCCTAGATAACAACAGACATGATCCTTTCTCTGCTGGAATGTATGGGAAGAGAGAGACAATAGCAAACAAGTACATAATGGTAAAATTTATACGGACATTTCTCATAGGGAATACTGCCATGAAGGAAATAGCCAAGATATAGGGGTGAGAGAACAGTTTGGAGGTGTGGGGGGAGCGGCAGCTGGCACGGTCCCAGGCTCAGGAACTCAGCAAGCAGCATCCACTGCGTGGATTGAATGGTTAGAAGGAAAGAGCTCAACTACCCACCTGACCAGGAATGACAAGGCAGGCCACGCTGTGTCCCGATGTCCTTCACGTAATACAATGATTTAAAATGACAAGTAAAACAAACAAACAGCCGAAGCCGGTTTGGCTCAGTGGATAGAGCGTCGGCCTGCGGACTGAAAGGTCCCGGGTTCGATTCCGGTCAAGGGCATGTACCGTGGCTACGGGCACATCCCCAGCAGGGGTTGTGCAAGAGGCAGCTAATTGATGTCTCTCTCTCATCAATGTTTCTGACTTTCTATCGCTCTCCCTTCCTCTCTGTGAAAAATCAATAAAATATATTAAAAAAAACAAACAAACAAAAAACAAAATAAGTGCAGGGTCTTGCGATGTACGGCAATCCTCACACGAAACGTTTAAATAGACAAACCAGACACAAGACGGGCGTGCAGATCTGGTCTCAGCGCACACACACCTTCCACACGGACTCACCACACTCAGGACGTGAGCCCTGAGCCAGGGGTCCGGCCCTCCCACCTGTGCCATGTGAGAAAGGGGTGTTAGGCCCGGAGAAAAGTGTCTCTCTTTTTCTTTTTTTGAAATTTGCATTAGGATCCATTGAAATGTGTTTTAACAAACTACTCTGACCTTGGGCTTTAGTGCTTGCTGCATCTCCCGGGAAAGGCCAGCCGAGGGGTCCCAGGTGGAAGGCTTGTGGTGCTGGCTGTTGTGTTTGTTTGCAGCTGAGCCCCGGCAGGTCCCTAGGGGCCATCACCAGGTGCAGCGCGGACAGCGGGGCCGACTCGGGAATGTCATTGTCGTGAGCCCGGATCAGCGACTGAGGTCATCTGAGGAGAGCCGGGCACGCGGGGCAGGATCCGGCGTCCACGCCCCGTGCGCCGAGATGGCCTTTGAGGCCCTTCACAGAGGACCCCGCCGGGCTCGACACCTGCCCGGGGACCAACCCTTCCTGCCAGTGACACCCAAACAGGGGCAGCTTTTCGAGTTTTGTTTTTCTCTCACCTCCAATCTGCTGGAAAAACACCCAAACCCCGGGTCAGAGGGGCCCAGGCCTTGCAGCACCTGCAGCGAGAGGGCGGAAGCCAAGTGAGCGAAGGAGGAAGCAGCCTGCGCTTGCCCCAGGGCCCCAGGGCCCCAGGGACTGGGCTGGATTCCCCCAGTGGGCAGTGGGGCATGTGCCCACCCTGAGGGCTGCATTCTGGGGAGGGCGAGGGCCAAGCAGCAGCCCGGCCAATGCTGGACTCTTGGAGAATGGGGGTGGGGGGGTTCCGGCCAGTCAGGGAGGAGTGGGGCCCGCGGGGCTTTGGCATTACGCGGTGCTCAATTTGTCAATATTCGGGGAAGGGGGGAGTAAAAGACTTTGGTTCACGCTCTGGATCTTGGTGGTGGTGGTTAGACAAACCTGCATGCGTGCCACAAACTGCCCAACCAGGGAAAGAAAACAAAACCACTTTTGCTGTCAGAGAGTTTAAAAACACAAACAGCACCTGCTCAATTCCCTGCCCGCAGCCAAGATTCCCACCTTTGTTTCCGTTGTCTAAGTCAGACATGTCGGCACCTTAAAACAGAAAAACAGACCAGGGAGGGCTTCTCGAGCATAACCCAGAAGGCAAATGCCCTTGAGGGGGCGTGTCTGGTGGAGCAGCAGGCCTCGCTGCTCAAGCGATTCTCTGCCCACAACACTTGAAAGCGTTAGGGAACAATTAGCCAAAGGTATTAAGTTGCTTTTCGGTAAAGCCAAGGCCTCCTTTAACTCAGGTTGCCCCGAGCAGGGGGAGACCCTGCTCAGAGGAGAAGTGAAGACTGCCCCCACTCCCAGCCCGGCTGCCCGGGGTCCCTGGTGGAGGTAGAAGGACAGAATTAGTGCCACTATGCAAAGCAGCTGGAGAGGAAGGGCTCCAGCTCAGTGGAGGCTGATGCCAAAACAAGCCAGTTCCCTGTGGCAGCACAGAGACCCGGGAGGGAGCCGGCCCGGCCCGGCCCTGCCCAGGCTGGCTCCAAGCGGGCATTCCGAGCCCCGGAGAGCTGGGCTTGAAGGCCCAGGGCCTTAGCCACAGGGGTAGCTGCTCTCACTGGTCCCACGTGCTGACCTTGGTTCTCCGGATCCCTGAGGGCAGGGCTTGCTCCTGCCTGAGTCCAGAGAGTGAATGGCAAAGAAGTGTTTTAGGGTCTCCCCAAGGGCAACAGGAAGTGGCGCAGCCTGGCTTTGCACACTGACATTACTTGGTTAATTGCACTTGAGCTCCCAGCTGTGTGCTGCTCCCACCCACTCCTGCAGCTGGCAGCTTGGGGCTCTAATTGGTAGGACCCTAGGGACCATGTTGTGGGGACCTTATAAACCTAAGGGGCTTCTGATGTGATGATTGGAAAGTGAAGGGGTCACCTGACTAAGCCCCCCCCCGCCCACCCACCCCCATTTGCCACCACAAAGCCACCCTCTTTAGGAGTCTCTCTTACATGGCTCTGGGGCAAACAACAAAAAAATAAATTTCCAGGCTTAGTGGGGGCCAGCGGGGTGGGGGTGGGGGCAGAGGCAGGGGAATCCCTGCCCTCAGGCAGCTTCTAGTTTAACAGGAAAACAAAGCCAGTGTGGGCAGCACAGGGCTGTAGCTAAGCCACAGCTGCAGAGGCTGCCCAGGGAGGGGCAGGGACTGGGGCACTTTGGGAGGACTTCCCATAGGTGGAGGGCTTTGAAGGACAGTAGGATTGGGATGGGGAGAGGGGACAGCTCCTCAGGGCTGAGATCCCCGCCTTACAGAGCAGGACTCAGGTATTGCTTGTTGGCTGCAGGGAATTTAAGGAGAAAGGCCAGTCCAACCAGCCTTTCCTCAGCTTCTCTGGGCCCTGCGAGAAGGAGGCTGAAGGAGGACGTGTGCCAGTTGGCCTTCAGAGAGAAGTAGCAAGTGAGCCCAGAAGAGGTCCATCAGCCCCTTGGCAATTGTCCCCTCCCACGCCCCACAAGCCCACAGGTGCCAGACATTTGTGCTCAGTCAGATACTCTCATCCGCCCCACACTCAGAGACGTCACAAGCCTGGTGTGGTTTCTTAAGACACGTTGTTTATTCCACGGGAGAACGGGCTCAAGGCTAGGAGCCCCGGGGAGTGGGAGAGGTGGCAGAGAGTGGGAGAGAGATGAAGCTCTCGGTGGCCTATCCGTGGCCAAGTCGGGGTGGGCCAGGGCCCTTCCCAGGCTTCATAGGAAGCTCTCTGCTCTGAGTTCATTTGCAGGTTCCAGACCAGTCCATGCCTTCCCTGTCTGAACGCGGGATGGATCTCTGCATAGCACCCCAAGAAATCTGGGCCCAGTCTGTCACCAGAGAACTCCCTGCTGTAAATCACTGAGCTGTGGCCTTTCCACTCCAGTCCCTTTGGCAAGAGCTGGGGGCCAGGGGCCGGAGGGGCAGGCAGATCTGGTGGGCCAGCTCTGGAGGCCAACAGGGGATCCAAGGGAAAAGAGATGGACTGGGAGCCAGGCGGCTCTGAAGCAGTCAGTGAGGCCCAATGGGCTATGCCCAGGGGGATGGGGGAGGGCTGGCCTCACTCCTGGCCTGGGTGCTCACCCACCGACCACTTCACCTCCCCTGTCCGCAGAGTCACTATGTCCTCGTAGGTAGCCGTCTGGTCAATGTTCAGGCCCTGGAGACACGAAAGGGAGCTCAGGCCTTGGCCACTCCCCATCCACACCCACAGACGGTGCTGCTGACCACCCCACGGCCCTCAGAGCCAGGGGTCCGCCCTGCTCCTTACCTCGTAGGTGTGGTCTTCCTCCATGCCAGCCTTACTGTCATCCTGGTGGGGCAAGAGATGGAGAGCAGAGTGTTAGCTCACTCCTCCCCATCCATGGCTGGGCCAGGATGGGGAGGGCCAGGGAGATTGGCCTGGGGTCAGGGGTCAGGGGACAGGAGGTGAGGTACTCTCTGCAAGAACAACTGAAGGCGTGAAGGAGTGATGGAACAGGTCAGTCGATGGGCAGACTCTGGGGCTTGGAGATGGAGACCCTGTCCTTGTCTGGCCTGCCCATGGTGGCCTCCCACCCCCGAGGTCACCTTGTCCAGCAGCAGGAAGATGGGCACGGTGATGAAGAGGATGATGAGCAGGGTCTGGATCATGATGATGCCGTCTTTCAGGGTGTTCCGCCGCTTCAGCTGAGCCAAGGTGCTGAACCCTGGGAGGAGGTGGGCGGGGACAGTGAAGCTGGGGCCACACGTGGGCCTGCCCCCCTCGAGACCTCTCCTCCGTGGCTGTCCTGGATGCTCCAGAGCCACGGCCTCCTCCACAATGTGGCCCCTCCCTGGCGGCAGGCTGGGGGGGGGGGCTGTGGATGGCTCCACGAACACCAGTGGTCCGTCCACTCCCACTCCCCTCCCTGCCGGAGGGCAGGCCCGCACCCACCCATGACTCGGAGCTCACTGCCGCAGCCCAGCTCCAGGATCCCGTTGGAGTGGTTGTTCTGGCACAAGTAGATGCCGTTGTCCTGGAAATTGAGGTTTTTAATGGTGAGGGTGGCGCTGAAGCCGCTGAGGGTCTGCTGGACGCGTCCTGGCTTCACAGCCAGCTCCTTGAGCTCCGAGTCCATATCCCGTTTCCAGAGCCAGCTCACACTGCCATTGACATTCACGACGCAATTTACTGTCATCACGGAGCCGTGTTTCTTAGTCATGAAACGTGGGTACTGCCAGATTTGGGAACAAGTGCTTCCTGTGGGCAACAAGGCCAGGATCAAAATCCCACCTTCCCCAGCCTTTTCCTGGCGGTCAGCCCTACCATGGACCCTCTACCCCCGTGGGTGGCACATACCCCTGGCCTAGCCCTCCTGATCTGTCCTTGCTTCCCAGGGTGTGGCACAACCAGGAGGCATTGGTGTGGGAGAGCAGAGCCATGTGAGGCCACAGGTCAAACCACCAGGCCCGCCACTTCCCGACATTTGATGTTCCTTTATTATTTATTGATCCTCACCTGAGAATATTTTGTATTTTTCCATAACTTTTAAAAAATATATGTTTTATTGATTTTTTACAGAGAGGAAGGGAGAGGGATAGAAAGTCAGAAACATCGATGGGAGAGAAATATCGATCAGCTGACTCCTGCACACCTCCAAATGGGGATGTGCCTGCAGCCAAGGTACATGCCCTTGACCGGAATCGAACCTGGGACCTTTCAGTCCTCAGACCGATGACCTTTCAGTCCTCAGACCGATGCTCTATCCCCTGCGCCAAACCGGGGAAGGCTTGATGTTCCTTTGGAAGGCCCTGGAACCTTCGGTTCCTTTCCATGCCCATTACAGCAGCCTGATCCAGGCCTCACCCTCCACCCTCAGCCTCCGGGCCTGTACACACCTCCCTGGCCTGGGCTGCCCTGCCCCAGTCTGAAATCCTCAGGGATGGGCCACAAATCCTTAGCCTGGGAATTGAGCCCCCACAGTGATCCCCTGCCCCTCTTTCGTCCACTACCTCCCTCTACCCCGCTGCGTGGACCTGCTCCATTTTTTATTCCCAAACCTTCTTTCTCAGCGTGGCATGTTCTCCCCACGCCCCTGGCTCACTGGCCCCAGGGAGAGGCCCCCTCAGAAACCCCGAGCCCCTGCATCTTGTCAGAGCTCCTGAGGTTAGGGGCTCCTTCTGGGGCTGAATCTGACTCCCCAGCTTGACTAGCCTAGTCCCTCAGGCACTGGGCCTGGGACACTGTCTAGTGAAGGTGACAACTGGCAGGGGTTAAGGGTGTGGGGTGGCAAGGAGGCCTGGGAGCCAGGCTTCGGAGAGGGGGACAAGCAGGCCTAGGGATGGGAGTTCCAGTGGGGAGGCCCAGGGGGACAAGGGCACAGGGTCAGGCATAAGGACAGTGAGTGGCACTGGACAGGCATCTGAGCCCTCATGAGGGGTAGGGGAGGTTGCTGACCTTGGGGATTCCAAGACGAGTCCTTTGTTTCCGCGAACACAGTCTCACCTGCTGGGTGGGAGGAAGTGGGCAGGGCCAGGTCAGGACCTCTCCTCTGAGCTGGCCGCCCCACCCCTGCACTTCCTCCTCAGGCAGCAGCTTCAAGCCCCCCAGCCCTTCCCAGCCCTCCTCTGAAGACAGGAGTGGGGAGGGGTCCCCAGAAGGTCTGCCTCCCAGCCCCACTTCTGCTTTGACCAGGCACCTGGATGAGACAGGAGGGAAATCAAAACCACAGAGCTCTCCAGTCCTGCAGGGAGGTCACTCCTGGAATGTGTACGCCCCAGGGTCCGCTGGGGGCAGCCTCTCCCCTGCCGCCCCCCCACGCAGCGCCCTCAGAGGGTGAACCACAATCCTCTCCTCTCCTTCTCCCTGGCCTGGCTCTAGTGTGGTGAGAACCACCAACCCCGCAGGCCTAGCTCAGCGGGATAATGCAGACTGGAGCGGGGCTGGGTGGGGCGCAGACCCCTGAGCCGACCCCCACGCACTCAGGCCCCAGGGCAGCAGAGGGAGACCGAGGCAGAAAGTGTGAGGAGGAGGGCGGCGAGAGCAGAGGCAGACCCGGTGGAAAGAGAGTGACAGAGTGAAAGCGCAGGCCTGGCGGAGGGGCTGTACCTGACAGAAGCATCAGCAGCACCAGCAGCCCGTTGCTGGGCACAGGAGACAGCGCCAGCCTGGCCATGGCCACCCTCGGTCTCTGACCCCAAGCCCGCGACGACGACCAAGGCTCCTAGAGGGAAAACGTGTAACTGCCTGGGCTGTCGCCCGTCCCCTCCCCGCCTCTTCCCCCACCAGGCCCCTTCCTGCCATGCAAATTGGGACCCTGGGGAGGCACCGGCTCCCTGGGGACCCTGCGGAAGGGCGGGCTCTCTCTCGTCAGCTGTGCTGCTAAGGCTCAAGAGTCATCCTGGCTGGCACCACAGCTCAGGTGTATAGTGGGCACCCTGGGAGGCCGGGACCCCCCAGTCTTCCGAGGACAGCTTTCCTCTGTGACTCCACCCCCTCACACCCCCAGAGCCCTGGGACCTGCAGCCTCCCTCCCGAAGCCTGGATTCTCAGGCACTTAGCCGAGTATCCATGGGTCCTGGAGATAAAAGTGAGAGTGACCCCCCAGCCCTGGACCAGCCTGTACCCTTAGGGATCAGGAGCACCAAGAAAGGATGGTGTGGGGCCCCAGCCAGTTTGACTCAGTGGATAGACCGTTGGCCTGCAGACTGAAGGGTCCTGGGTTCAATTCTGATCAAGGACACATGCCCAGGTTGCAGGCTTGATCCCCATTAGGGGATGAGCAGGAGGCAGCCAATCAGTGATTCTCTCTCATCATTGATGTTTCAATCTCTCTCTCCCTCTCCCTTCCTCTCTGAAATCAATAAAAATATATTATATTAAAAAGGAAGGAAGGAAGGAAGGAAGGAAGGAAGGAAGGAAGGAAGGAAGGAAGGAGTGGGTGATGGGGAACAGCCAAGGGCTCAGGCCAGGCACTGGGAGGGCCCAGAGCACAGCCGCGGGCTGGAGTGAGGCAGCCATGTTAGAGGTCGATGGAGGTGTGACCTGTGCAGTAAGGGAGCCACAGAGGCCAAGCACACAGCCCCCTGGGAGGAGCTTTGCTCCAGGCCCTGGTGTGAGGCTTCCCTCCCTCACTGGGTGGGAGGTTTTGCTGGGAGCTGCTGAAGCGGGTGGACTTCGGTGGAGGCGGCTTAGAGAAAACCCACCACACAGCCAGCAGAGACTCCCGGGCACGAGTGTGTCTGTCCGGGGTGTCTTTGGGAGGGGACAGACAGGAGGCGACAGCTGGGAAGTCTCCGGTTCTGAAACTTAAAGCCTCTCTGGCTTTTCCTCACCAGTCAGCAGAGGGGTGGATGGAACGACAGTGGTCAGGAACCTGTCTAACTCCGTAAACTTGGTGCCTGTGGGCCAGCACAGCCCGTGGCCCTGTGTGGTGCTGGCAGGGTGCACAACTGCATGGCAGGCCTGCACCCCAGTGTGCAGCTCAGCCTGTCCAAGCTCTGTTTGCTGGCAGCCTGTTTTCTCCCTCCCGTCCCCTCTCTCTATTCCCCTGACCTCCAGGAGGGAAGAAAGATGCCTCGTGTCTCATTCTCCCCACCACCCTCCATGTTTCAAGCAGCCTGAGCTGCCGGTGGTCTGTTTGGGCTCCAGAAGCTGTGGACCCGCCTCTCATGCCAGGCTTGGCAGCAAGGAAGGCAGGGGTCTGCAGGCTGCTTTCTCAGCCCCAGACCTAGGCCTCACCGGGTGCAGTGGGGGGCCGCCCCTGAGGAGCACGGGCCAGGACCCACGCTACAGAAAGTGGGGACAGGAAGGTTTAGGTTTCATCCAAGGGGCGGCTTGTTCCAGGCAGCCCCAGATGTTCTTGCTGTTTCCAGATGTTGCAAATGAAAAACATTTCCCTGAAAAGGTGCCAGATGTTCAGTTCACAGAACAAACAGTCTGGGATTATAAATATCAACTGAGGTCAGCGTGGGGGCCACAGGCCTCTGGTGCTGGTGGGGGTGTTTGGAGACCCACCCCAGCAGAAAGGGGGATAAACCAGGGGTCTTTTCCTTTAACAAAGTTCTTCCTGGTGATTTAGGCCTTGGTTAGCTTTGGGGCTTGTGTCCCCCAAAGTTGGGAGGATAACTGGGGAAGGCTTATGTGTATGTATGTGTGTGTGTGTGCATCTGTACCCTTGCATGGGGGTGTTGCCCAGGCTTTGGGCCTGCTCAGGAGCTGGTCCTGGGGCCCAGGGTGACTATAGGGGTACAAAGACTACGAGAGGCAGTTGGCATCCTCCAAACATACACATCCATACCCCCTGGAGGGACACAGATGCAGATGTGTCCTTTGGACTCATTCCTATTCATGCCAGGCAGGGATCCACTTTCAGGAGGGGGTGGGGGCAGGGGTTATTTGTCATAGTTGGGACCGTGTGTTCCCTCCCAGGGTGACAACAGTACTGAGCTCTGTCCGGGGTTCATGATGCCTTTTCTTTCCTGGAACACGGGGCCTGGGCATCCCCACATCTGGCGGCCTCCACCCCGCTTTTCCAGGAAGGCAGCTTTGAAACAGGAGATGGGATCCCAGCTGAGTGGCTCAGTTGGTTGAAGCAACGTCCATACACCAAAAGGTTGCAGGTCCGAGTCCCAGCCAGGGCACATACCTAGGTTGCAGGCTCGATCCCACATTGGGATGGGAACAGAAGGCAACTGATGGATGTTCTTCTCTCACACCAATGTTTCTCTCACCCCCTCTTCTCTAAAATCAATAAAAACATATCCCATATCCTCGGGTGAGGATTTAAAACACACACCAGGAGGTGAGGGAGACGGGACAAGGAGCACAAGAGTTTGGGGAAGCACGAGGGCAGGGACCCCCAGCTACCCTGGGGAGATGGGAGAGTAGAACCTCAGTTTGGAAAGAAGGGCTCAGCCCTCTCTCCTCTGCCATCCACTCTTACTGGCTCCATGCGGTCCCCCGACTGGCCTCAGGTGAGGTTTGCATTCCTGAGCTGTTTGTTCTGTTATTGGGAGGAGGCTGCTGGCTAACAGGATGCAAGTTTGACTCCTGGCCCTGCTGTGTGCCAGCCAGAAAAGCTCCTCAGATCACCCGGTGGTTCTCAAAGAGGGTGGCCTACGCCACCCAGGGAGCATTTCAATGGTCACTGGGACCAGTGGACACTGCTGGCACCTGGGGCCACGGGCACCAAAAGTCAGTGGGAGGGTCAGTGTCTCACAAAGCAGAATTTCTCTGCCTCACATGCCCAGTTAAGCATCACCTATTCTTAACCTTTCAGAAACCAACTTTCCTCGCTTACGTAAAATAGAAATCACTGTAATGATAGTTCTTCACGAGGCAGTTGTGAGCTTGGAAGGAAACCCTGTATCAGGAAGTTACCTGGACCACGGTTCAACCTCCAGAGGGTGACAGGTAGCATCGCTACCCGGGGGTGGGGCTGATTCTGAAACATTAGCCAACGTTATATGTGTCCTCAGTATCTGCCTCTGTTCTCTGTCATTCAAAGCTCAGGGGAAAGGTGGGCTGGGGCGCCCTGCAAGCTCTCCTGTCCTGAGGGCCGGATGAAGTGAGGAGCCAGCACCCCAGGGAGGGAGGTTAGCACCCTGATGGGGCTCAGAGGACCCTGCAGGGATGTTGGCCTCCTCCCCCCATGAGAGGAGAGCCAAGGTGGTGGATGCCTTGGGGACATGGCTGGGGACAAGGCTGAGGGATATCAGGGTGGTCTCTGTGTGCTGCTCCCCAGCTCCCATGGGGGTCATGTAACCTCTGGACCCAGGAAAAGGGGGTGCAGAATCCTGAAAAAGACTCAAGTGTTTACTAGTTTGGAGGAATATAGCCCTGGGAGGCAGGAATCAAATTGTAGAAAACAAATTATATACAAAAGTCTATTTTCCCCACTGGGATTATGGCCTGAGCTCACTATCTATTACTCGTTGTCACAGGACCGTGGGTGTCTGGGCTTTCTGGGGTCCGGGGTTAGAGTTAGGGTCCTGGGAGGGATGGTACCTCTGAAGAGAGGGAGAGGCACCTTGGAGCCTCTGAGGGGGGAGGGTAGAGAGGTGAAGGGGTTTCCTGAGAGGAGCCACTGGGGATGCTGGATGGGACATTTCTTTGCTGGGTGCTGTCATGGGTGGGAACAGAGAAATGTGACTCCTGACCTCGTCTGGCCTCCAGCTGCACTCCAAGCCTTCTTTTAGGCGGAGCAGGAGAGAACCTGACGGGGCCAGAGGAGGAAGTTGGGAGCATCCTGCCCTCCCCAACCCCTGCCCGAGGCCCTGCAAGTCTCCCTACTCAGCTGCAGTCCCCACCAGTCCCTCTTGCTGCTTGCTGCCCTCAGCCCCCCTTGACGTCTGCTCTCTGAGCTGCCGAAGGAAGAAGCCCACACATCAGGGCTCGAGGGGGAGGTTTATTGTAAGAACTGTACAAAGGGGCCTGTCTGCTGGCCTGGTTTGGGCCTGTGCCCACCCGGGAGGCACGGACGGCTGTGGGTCTGTCAGTGCGGAGGGGGGACAGGCAGGGGGAGGCTCTACCGTCTGTACACAGTCCATCCAGTCCAACAGACGCGGAGGCTCTTGGGCCATGCCAGTCCGGGCCTGAGGAGGGAAAGGCAGTGGGCAGGGTGCTGGCCAGGAAGCAGGCTGTCCCCTGTAGGATGAACCTTCTGAAAGAAGAGCCGGGCGGAGTGGGGCCCCTTCCACAGAGGACACAGGCAGGAGACATGGAGCAGGGCCGGGCAATGGTGTGACGAAGACAACCAGCAGAAGAGAAGATCATGGAGTCCCGGGGAGCGAGAGAGGGATGCCCAGGCTGGGAGATGAGGAGGCAGAGGGCAGGGCAGACAGAACAGAGGGCTCTGGCCTGTGGGCAACACACACACACACACACACACACACACACACACACTTTGTTTTGGAGGTTTGGCTGCTTCCTGAGTTTTAATCAAACTGTTCACAAGAAACAAGAAAAAGAAGAGGAACTAAGGCCAACAGGAACTCAAACATAGCACACGTGTTCACACTCGTACACACATTCATATACTCACATCACAGGCACACTCACATGGACAGGCCTCTACAGAAGACACACACACACCAGCCAGACACCACAGGAGCACACTGACACACATTAACACACACATATCCAGACACACATGCATATGTAGGCAACGTGGGACACAGTGGTGTATACACTTGAACACACACACAAGTGAATCAATCCAGTGACCCCTCCTCCAGGCTCAGCCTCTGACTGTTCTCCGGGAGCCAGTGGAGGCCTGGCACTGCCATGCCCAGATCGGCTGTGCCAGCAAAAGAGCCCCCAACATTCCAGGCAGCAAGAGGTTGGAAGGTTGGGCCTGAGCCAGGTGGGCTGGGCATGGCCCAGTGTGAAGTCTCTAACATGGGCTCAACTATAACATTCTTAGGACCACTTTTGGGGGTGGGGAGGGAAGGCTGAGGAGTGATTTTTTCTCTCCTGAGCGCTGGGGTTCCCGCCCCACCCCAGGTCTGGGAGCTCAGGCCAAGAAGAGCCCCTAGTGCCACGGGACTCTGGTGGACACGACCAAGAAAAAGGCAGGTTCCATGGGTGCTCCTCCCTTGTGCTCTTCCCCCAGGGGCCAGCCAGGGGCTTGAGGTCTGGATAGTGGACACACCAGGAAATGGTTTCAGGGGCCACAACCCCAGCCCGATGCACCAGGATCCAGTGGCCAATGAGGCTGATGGAGCCATTGCAGACCAGCCACGGTTCCCTTTTCTGGGGGATTCCTGGGCCGGCAGGGGAAACGGTATCCCAGAGATGCGGAGGCTGGCAGGCCCCAGGGCCAGTTGTCTGCTCTCACTGAGGGCAAGGTGTCTTTGGAGAGGCCAGCAGCCCATAAGTCTCTGGTGGCAGGAGGCCAATCCCTCCATCATAGGCCGGCTCCTCCCCCAGTGGGGGACAGAGATTTTGATGTTCTAACTGCCCTCCAGGCCAAGAGGAGAGGCAGCAGGGTCCCTGAGGAGGTGAGAGCAATATGAAGGCGAAATCATAGAGGCAGGGGTCTCAGGCCCAGCATAGAGCCTCGGATTGTAATTCCCATTTTCCATGGCCAGGGGAGGCAGGGGCTCTGGCCTAGGTGGTAGCCCCATGGTGGCCACGTCCTGTCCCCAACAGGGAGCTGGATCAGTCCTCGACTCAAAGCCCTGCTCCCTCAGCCTGCAGGCAGCTTTGGGGAAGCTTTGGGACTCTACCAGCCTCAGCTGGCCACCTCACTGTTGCCTGCTAGACCAGAGACTCTTTGACCCCTGGGCGTACTGTTTGCCCTGGGGGTGGGGAGGGAGGGAGGGCAGTGTCAGAGGGGCTGATGGGTGTGAGCCCCATGGCAGGTCCAGTGTCCCCCGTGGAGCCCGTCTCCTCACCCTTGCCCTGCACATTGCTGTCCCCATTCTCGTAGCCGTACAACTTGCTCATGGTGTTGACGATCAGCCCCTCCTTCTCGGGGGCCCCGTCCCCGCTACCGTCCTGGCTGTGGCGGTACATGTAGGACGCCTGCTTCACCGAGCGCTGAAGCAGGTGCCGGCGGTAGGCCCTCTGGATCTTGATGGCACATACCTCCTCGTGCTTCCTCCTGAGGGTTGTGGTGATGGGCTCATAGGAGACCTTGGAGGGGTTGGCGGCCATGAACTTCTCCTCCATGGTCTCCTTGAGGGCGTCCATTTCCCCCGAGTCTCCCAGGACCTCTTTGGTCAGGGCGAAGAGAATGTCCAGGCAGTGGATTTTGTCGCCTGGCACCATGGGCAGGTCCAGTGTGATGAGCTTGATCTTGTTGGGCTTGGCGAGCCTCAGTGGCTCCTGCAAGGTGTCCACGAAGTCAGAGAGGCGGCTGTACTCAATGAATTGCGTGGCGTCGGGGTCGAACTTCTCCCACGTCTCATAGAACATCTCAAAGTCGTCCTCACAGAGGGGCTCACTGCTCTCCTCAGTGGCCACATTGAAGTTCTCCAGGATGATGGCAATGTACATGTTGACCACGATGAGGAAGGAGATGATGATGTAGCTGCAGAAGAAGCAGATGCCGACTGAGGGGTTGCCACAGTCACCCTTGACGTGGCTGCCCGGATTCTCCAGGTTGGGGTCACAGTCGGGGGGCCCACTGTTGAGGATAGGGTTGAGGAGCCCGTCCCAGCCGGCCGATGTGGTGATCTCAAAGAGGCAGATGATGCTATTGCCAAAGGTCTCAAAGTTGAACATGTCATCGATGCCTGACTCCTTCTTGACGTAAGCGAAGTTGGACATGCCAAAGATGGAGTAGATAAACATGACCAGGAAGAGGAGAAGGCCGATGTTGAAGAGGGCAGGCAGCGACATCATGAGGGCAAAGAGCAGCGTCCGGATGCCCTTGGCCCCACGGATCAGCCGTAGGACTCGACCAATCCGGGCCAGGCGGATCACACGGAACAGTGTGGGGGACACGAAGTATTTCTGGATCAGCTCAGAGAGTGCGAGACCTGCAGGGAGAAAGTGGAGAGTACTGCTGTCCTAGAGTGGGGGGCTGAGTTGGGGAGTGAGGGGGCATGTGGCTCAAGGGGGCCTGGCCTGATATGCTCAACTTTTGGAGCACATCCCCAGATAGTCTCATTCATTAGGCCAGGCCCTCCCAGGGTCTTGGGACAAGGGGTTACATCTTTGCCTCAACACAGCTGGATGGAGGTGCTAAAGTTGATGGGGTGAGGGAAATGCCATTCCCAAGGGCATTTGCAGATGCCATAGATGAGTTACTATCATAATTACATACATGTCCATCCACTTCTCCAGTGTGTATGGATATTGGAATCCGAGTGTGCAACTACTTGCCAGGTAAATGTTCCCTGAGGTGTATACAATGTGCCTTTGTGCATGAGGAGTGAATGGCAGGTGCACACGCATGGGTGTAGGTGTGACGATGTGTATAGCATGCCGGGTGCATGTGTCCATAAGGACAGTCTGGCCTGACCCTGCTCACCTGCAATGGACAGGATGACAACCACAAAGTCGAAGATGTTCCAGCCGACGGTGAAGTAGTAATGGCGCAGGGCGAACATCTTGAAGACGCACTCCCCCGTGAAGATGATGATGAAGATCATGTTGATGTTGTACAGGATGTCCACCTTCAGCTGGCTCTGGTCGTCCGTCTCCACCATCATAGTGACCATGTTGAGGCAGATGAGGATCATGATCACGATGTCGAAGACCTGCTTCGTCACAAAGTCGTACACCATGCCCTGGATCTTGTTCTGCAGCACAGACGGGAGTGCAGGGACGCACATGGGCGCACAGTGAGGGGAGTGGTCAGGGCCCATACAGGACACGGACAGGCAGGAGACACAGGATAGCACAAACATGAAAGAGAGAAGTGTGTCAGGGCTTATGGTGGTGTTGGCCAGGAAATGGAGGGCAGACCCATCAGACCAGGCCATTCTATGGGGTCCCTGGGCATCCTTCCTTGCTCTGAAACCCTTCTACCTGTCAAGGTCCTCAAACAGCCCTTCGCCCTTCCCCCAAGCCATTGCTCACTGGGGAGTGTGTCTGGCCATCATCTTCCTCCCCCTTCTAGGGACCCCTGCATCTACCAACTGAGTAGGTGAATGGACATTGAGGGGCTGTATAGGGCCGGGTAAAGGGGTGAACCAGGGACTGGAGTTTAGCAGGCAGCTGCTGCTTGTGCATATAGTGCTGCAATAGAGTTACAAAGAGGCACCCCTTCTGGTCGGTAGACCCAGCCTTTCTGCAGGTGGACTCAGCCTCATGCCAGGGACCCGGCCTGCAGGCCAGAGCATGGGCTCCATTTTGGCCCTGCGGGACCCTCAGACAGAAGCCTCACACAGGCTGTGGGAAGAGAGGCCCAGAGGGCAGGTACCTGGGGCCTTGGAATCGGCTTCTGTGGTTTCTTGGAGCCAAGCTTCTTCATGGCGTTGTAGTATTTCTTCTGTTCCTCCGTCATGAAGATGTCTTTCCCTCCAAAGTATAGTGGGATGGAGCCCATAAGTTTGGGAGCTCCCCCTTCTCTGTCTCCAGGACCTCCTTACCTCAGTTACCACCCTTAAAACAACCCTCACCCCCTGGTGGAAAGCGGGAGAGGGACATGGAGGGGCTAGAGATGGGGGTTGAGGAGGAGGACGGGGATGACAGAGGGAAGGGAACCTATGCTGCCTCACAGTCTGTTTTGGACCATTTTCCATCAATATTTCATTGGATCCCCAGAATCAGCCAGAGAGATAGGTAGCATCCCCTCATTTGATAGTAAGAACACCGAGGTTTGGGGAGGCCAAGGCACTTGTTCCAGGTTGCCTGGTGGGATCTAAACCCAGATTCGCAGCCTCAGCTGTGCTCCCAGCGACAGCACAGGGGTGCCGAGGCAGCGTTTGTGAACTATAAGGGCTGAATGGAACAAGTATGGGAGGAGGGAGGCCCAAGGTGGGCAGGGCTGGATACTCATCTTCTTCTTCTGCTGGTTGAAGTTGTCAATGATAACGCCGATGAAGAGGTTGAGGGTGAAGAAGGATCCGAAGATGATGAAGATGACAAAATAGAGGTACATGTAGAGGTTCACCTCATACTGCGGCTGCTCCTCTTGCTGCAGAGGCCATAGGACGGGACAGGGTGTGCTGGGTGGGCTTGGGGATACACGTGCTCCCTGTCCCACTGTGGGCAGGAGAGGCCTGGGGCCCAGAGGTGAATCTATCCACCCTCGGAGTCTCAGGGTCTCCCAAGGAGGCAGCACGGGGGTGGGGATGCCACTGTGTCTTTGGTTTAGTCCTCTCCTGTGGCTCACTCATGAACCATATCTCAGTGACCTCCACTCACCTCCCGGGAGTCCACGGCTGCATACATGATGTCCATCCAGCCTTTGAAGGTAGCCTGAGAGAATGTGGTTGGATGTGAGGGGTGGGGCTGCTTGTTGCCTCTATCATCCAGCCTGCTCCTCCCCCTAGACAACCTGTCCACAGCCCCCCTGGGCAGGCATCAGATAGAGACCAGAGAGGTCCGGGCACTACTTCAGGGTCCTATAGACCTGGAAGCAGGGTGGGCAGTCCCCTAACAAGGAGTGACAGTGGTCGTAGGTACAACAAAAGACGGGGGCACCTTGATCCATGTCCCTGCAGGGCTAGGGGTCACACTCACCACCTGCAGGAGGGAGAGGTAGCCCAGACCCACGTTGTCGTAGTTGACCTTGACGTTGAGCCAGCGGACTTCTCCCGTGTACATCAGGCTCTCGCACTCAGACTTGTTGTTGACCTCGGAGATGTCGAACCTCTCGGAGGTGGTGGTATTCATGCAGTAGTAGAACTTGCCGGCAAACAGGTTGACGCCCATGATGCTGAAGATGAGCCAGAAGATGAGGCAGACGAGCAGAACGTTCATGATAGAGGGGATGGCTCCCAGGAGGGCATTTACCACCACCTGGGGTGAGGGTGGGAGGGAATCATTGTCAGATCTTCTCCCGGGCAGGGGACCACCTACAGTAACCAGGAGATCAGGAAGGGCTGGGCAGGGCTACTTCCTGGAGGAGGACACTCTGAGCCAGACCTGGGGAGAAGTCTGCTGGGCTGTATGGTTGGGGCCAGGAGGGCAAAAAGTAGGGTTGGGGACTGCCAGC
This sequence comes from Antrozous pallidus, assembly GCA_027563665.1. Taxonomy (NCBI): domain Eukaryota; kingdom Metazoa; phylum Chordata; class Mammalia; order Chiroptera; family Vespertilionidae; genus Antrozous; species Antrozous pallidus. Next base: position 34,634,253 of record CM050526.1, read on the forward strand.
ATGGTGGTTGGAGAGGACTCTCTGCTTGGCTGGAGCTATCAGCCCAGAGTTGGGGCCCTGGCCTTCTCTGGAAGCAGCCTGGCCATGGGTCACCAGGCAAGAGACAAACACTCTTTCCTCAGCCCCATAGGAAACTCAGCCCCCGTGACCAGCCCCTGCTCACTTGTTCACAGTATTAGAGACACAGACACCAAAAAGAAGCACCAGGCTCATTAAAGTAGCTGGACCCTGGGGCCAGAGTCCTGCACCCCACCAACCCTGGCACACAGGCCACCTCACAGCTCCAGGCTGAGCGCAATCTGAGAATTGTTCCTTTTCAAGTAGAAGCCATGACATGACCTCCAGAGTGGATGGCACAGGCCTGGTATGACCAGGGCTCCCTTCCTGGTGGGGTACCAAGCAGCTGTGTGGCTACGGGCAGGTCATGTCCCCTCAGAGGGGAGGGGTCTGTCACTCTGGAGCTGGGAGGGTCCAGGCCTGGCTGGCCTCTTGTATGAACAGGAGGGAGCCACTCAGGCTAAGTACACTGATAGGCTGCAATCAGCTGACTCACATAGGTTTGTCTCTTAGGGGCTGGTCTTGTTCCCAACAGACCTCCCTTCTCTGGGGAGTCCCATTTGTCATACCTAAACCCTGTGTTTACCAGTCACTCCCACCCTCAAGGGCCCAAGGGGATCTTCCCAAACTTGCATGACCCTGAGCTCAAGGGCCAGTAGGCTCAGAGCCCTGGGCACAAGTGCCTTCCTGTTTGCCTGAGTCTCAGAGTCATGGGGAACCTCAGTCTGAGTTGGGGAGGGACACACAGACCTGCTTTCGGTCCACCCTTCTCCCTCCCCTGGTGCCCTCACGCCCTCCTGGGAGCTGCCGCAGCCTCTGCTGCCCCCCAGTGGTGACAGGGAAAAGCTAAGGAGCAGGACTGAGGGCAGGATGGGCACTTGGGCTGGTTCAGGAGGGTGTCTCAGGCCCCCAAACCTGGCCTACAGCAGGACCCTCTGTTTCTCCTCGTAGTGGCTAGAGTACAGACATGTGGTCCCTGCACCTTTCCCTGTGCTGGCTGCTCCCCCAAACCCCAGTCCTACTCAGAGCCTTCCCCAGCACCCACCCTCATGCCCTCGAATCGGGACAGTGCCCTCAGGGGGCGCAGGGCCCGCAGCGTCCGCAGGGATTTGATGGGTCCCAGCTCCGAGTAGCCCAGCCAGTTGGCCACCAGGCTGATGATGGAGACCTGCAAAGGAAAGGGAGATTGGGGTGTCAGGGATGCATAGCCCCTGCCTCTCCCCAAGCCCCGGGACTCAGTCCTTGAGGATAGGTCTGCCACAGGGGCCTCCTAGACTCACAGCTCTAAGGGGTCTCTCCCAGACCCCCTCCCTAGTGGGTGGTCCTATCTAGTGGGCATTGTCCCAACACCTATTGGAGCCTGGGCTCTATCTCAGTGATGTCATCAACTACACAGAGGCTGTGTGCCCCTCAGAGAGGATACAACACCTTCCACAGATATTGGCAAGGACAGTCAGGAACCCTCCTACTTGCCCTCCTGCCCCCAAGGCTCCCCTTTCTCTCAGGGGAGTGGAGGTCTCCCCAGCCTGTTAGTCCCCTTCCTGGGTAGCTGTGTCCGAGGAGCCTGAGACAGTCTCTGCGAGGGCAGGACAGCTAACCAGGGGTCTATGTGACTTTGAGCAACTGCTGCCTCTCAGGCTGGGGCTTCCTGAGGACCTTGGCCACAAGGACGGCCTCTAGGTCTGGCTGTGGGCTGGGCAGGGGCCGGGGCCGGACTCACGCCCACGATGAGGAAGTCGAGCCAGCACCAGGCATTGGTGAAGTACACCTTGAAGCCATAGGCCACCCACTTGAGCAGCATCTCCAGGATGAAGATGTAGGTGAAGACCTTGTCAGCGTACTCCAGGATGGTGCGGATGGTGGGCCGCTGCTCAATGTAGATGTCCTCGAAGGCCTGTGGGTATCAGCACGGGGTGGCCAAAGCCCAGGAGGCTGGGCAACTCTGTCCCCAGCCCTGCCTGACGCTGCTGGTTCCCAAGGGACTGGCACGGGGCCGGGCTGGTGGCTTCTCCCAGACTCCCCATACCCATCATGGGGGTGAGCGAGTTTCCCATGGGGAGAAGCTCCCCGGGTGAGCTCATCTAGGGCTCTGGGTTGGAGACTGTTCAGGCTGTGTCCCCCCACACTGTGGGAAGGAGGGAGCCCAGGGGGCCTGCTTTGGGCCTGGCACCTGCCTTGGCCCATGCCATCCCCAGAGCAGTGCCTACCAGGGCGCCACTGCTGAGCAGGATCATGAAGACAATGAATGTCTCAAACCAGTTGTGCTCGACGATCTTGAAGCAGGCCCTGCGAAGGGTCCACCACGTCTTCCCGCGGCCCTGGGAGACGTCCACGTAGAGGCAGGGACAGCGCTGCACACAGGCTAGGGGAGCAAAGGGGTACCACGTCACAGGCCTGGTGGCTACCTCCCAATGCATGTCAACATGTTCCCGTCACCTCCCAGATGCCCTCTGAGACCTGCACCTCACTGCCCCCCAGACCCGGGATCCTCACTTCTTCCCAATCCCCGACCTCATGTCCTCCACTGCTGGCTGGAAATGGGTCCAGCCTCTCCTCTAGAATGGGGGTCCCAGGCTCTCCCTCTACAGCCTACTGTGCCCATGTGCCAACTGCTGCCAGGGATGGGTGCGCAGGAGAAAGACAAGCAGGGGTGTGGGCCCCCAGTTCAGGGACTGTCCCATCCTCCCCGCTCCGCCAGGCAGCCTTCACTCTCCCTGAAGATGCTGCTGAGAAAGACGGACTCAGAGCTGCCTTCCCTGAGCACCCCTTCGTGTCGGGCTTGATGGGGACTCTGCAAGGCAGCCCTCGGGGTGCTGCGGGCACCCGCTGCACACATGGAAGGCTCAGGTCAGGGCTGGGAGGCACCCTGCTCTGACACCCCTGACTGGTGCTGCAGGGCAGGATAGTATCAGGGGAGAAGAACCACGCTTTTGGTGACATGCATGCCCCTGAGAGGTCCCCAAGGAGGCAATGGGCTGGGGTCTGCTGGGCCGGGGGGATACCAGGCAAGGTGGGGTGCACACATGCAGACTCACCCTCAGTGAAGCACTCCTCCGGCTGCTCCCCCTCGGGATTCTCCTCCACCTGCTCCTCAGCATTCTCCTCGGGGGGCTTGTAGTCCACTGTGCTGCAGACGGAGGAGTTCCTGTCCAGGGACTGTGGCAGCTTCTGGAGGGGCCACAGGGTCATGTGACCCCTGGGTCCTCCCATCAGGTGGGGCAGAGGAGGTCAGGGTGGGAGACCAGAGGGAGAGTAGAAAGAGGGTTGGACAGACCTACTCACTCACTCACTCACTCAACCATGGATTATGGAGCAGGCACTGTGCAGAAGAACCAGTGACCAAGACAGCCGTGGTCGGCTCTTGTAGCACTTAGATTTGGAGCAGGGTAGGGCTCAGGCCTGGGCAGGGGCGGTGAGGACATGAGTGGACATGTGAGGCCTCAGGTAAGGAAGGGGGGTGGAGAAAAGCAGGCTGGGGTGGCTGGGGGTGGCTTGGGCACCTGGGAGTTCTGGGAGGCGTGGGAAGGCCTGAGGAGGGCAGCAGAGGAACAGATGCCTAAGGTCCTTTTGACAGGCCTGAATAGGGGTCAGAACAGACGGGGGCTGCCACAACCCCGACAACAGCATGTGGTGTCCCCAGGCTGTGCCTAGGGGCTGTCTGGATAAGGAACCTAGAAAGGATGGACAATCTTCCCAGCTGGACTTCCAGCCTGGGGCCAAGAGACCTGGTGGGAGTGGAGCCGGTGGGGAGAATGGTTCTCCAGCCTGGCCAGGCTTCCCCACCTCTTCCTGGTGCTGCCCTTGGCCAGCTCCCCAGGCCCAGACTCCCCTCCTCAAGGGGACCCCTTCACGGCTGGGGGTGAGGCCCCTGAAGAGGAAGATGGTGAAGGCAACTGGATGTCAGCTCTCATCCAGAATGGTGACCAGAAAACTAAGGTAGTCCTGTGCCCAGTTGACAGAAAAGGCGACTGAGGCATAGGGCAATAGGTCAGCCAGGGCATCCACTGAGTCAGTTGACCCGCTCATGTGCCCCCACTCCTGCAATCTCTCTTGGAATCCTGTTTTCCTTGCTCTAAAGCGTGCTCAGAGCCTTGGCCTGCGTGTCTCAGCCCTCCCCCACCTCCGCTCCTCATACCGAGGTCCGTGTCACAGTTCCCGGGTATTTATAGCATGGCAGGCACTCGGCCCCCTGGAAAGTCAGCGTGCCACATATTTGGGGGGGAATAAGAAGTCAAGAACTTTCAGGGCAAAGTTCATTTGGGCCCCGGTGCCCAGCCCAGCCCAGGGCCCATAAGGTGGCGGTGGGCAGGGGCTTATGCTCAGTCCTTCCCCAGCCAGGGTGAGTGAAGGGCTCAGAGTCAGCTTCCCAAGGAGGCCCAGGCAAGGCCCCTGAGCTTTTGGGGTGGCACCAGCCCCTCGCCATCCTGGAAGGGAAAGGGCAGGACGAGTGGACATTTCAGCCCAGCATCACAGGCCCCCTACACGGCGGGGTGGGTGGTCAGGACTCTTGCTGAGCTGCCTGCTCTCTTCTTACTCAAACTCATTGCCCCACTGCACCTCTCCTCAGAGTGCCCAGCCCAACCTAGCACTTGGCCTGATGCAGGCAGGAAAGGGACCAGTCCCAGGTGGGCTCTGAACAGAAATAGGTAATCATGGCAAGAACCCAGAGTGGGCTAACGAGAGCCCGGGAGTAGAGGTTTCACAGGTAAGAATAGCCTGTTCAAGATTGCCACCTGCTGGTGAAACAGGGCCCTGACTGGGTTGTGGGGGTGAGTGATGCGTGTTAGGGCAGGCAGGACGGGTCATACAAATCGTGTCAGTAACAGCAGTAACAGTCACCATTTACAGAGAGCTCACTATGTGCTTTACACCACATCCTTTCATCTAAGGTCACCACAATGACCTCAGGCAGGCACCATAACCTCACTTTTCAGATGGAGAAATGGAAGCTTGAATAAAGTCACACAAAAATGTGAAGCTGTGCCGAGCCAGTTTGGCTCAGTGGATAGAGTGTTGGCCTATGGACTGAAAGGTCCCAGGTTCGATTCCGGTCAAGGGCATGTACCTTGGCTGCAGGGCACATCCCCAGATGGAGGTGTGCAAGAGGCAGCTGATCGATGTTTCTCTCCCATCGATGTTTCTGACTTTCTAGCCCTCTCCCCCCAAAAATTAAAAAAAAAAAGTGAAGCCGTGTCTATCTAACCACTGACCCCCCATGCCGGGCTCTGCGATGGGCTCACCTTGACCTCCTCAGCCTCCGAGAAGGTGTCAGTCTCCTCCTCTGTCGGCATCTCCAGGTCGGACTCCTCGGAGGCGATGGGCACGTGGATGGTCAGGTACGGGTTGTTGATGAAGTTGAGGTGGTCCAGCTCAATGCTGGGGTTTGGCCCGTCAGCCAGGCCCACGTGGTTCAGGATGTGATTATCCTTCAGGTCCTTGTCACCCTCCTTGGGTGGCGGTTCCTTTTTCTCCTCCTCAGGGGCACTCTCCTCAGCCTCCCCGGCCTCCCCAGCCTCCCCCGGCCTCCCGAGGTGGAGCATGATCTCCTTGGGGCTCAGGATCTTGCCGTGCAGCAGCCCCAGCAGAAAGGCTTTGGCGAAGCTGATGCCCCACTTGATGCGCCCGATGGCGATCTGCAGGTTGTTCATCTCGCCGTCCTCCTCCGGGGCTGCCAAGCTGTCGGCGCTGAAGGAGCTCAGCAGCAGGGCCAGGAAGAGGTTCAGGACCTGGGAGCAGGGGTTGGAGAGCCTCAGCTCAGCCTCCGGGCTCCTGCGGGTCCTCAGGCCTCCAGACCAGATCTACCCCATATTGAACATTTAACACCACCCAATGAAATCCTCGTGACTGCTCATGGAGATGAGGAGTGCCACTCTCATGCCCACTTGGCAGGTCAGGAAACTGAGGCCTGGGCACAGGCTAGGCCGCTAGTGGCCACGGCCGAGGCAGGGCTTGGGAGGCCTAATTCTTTCCATGATGTTGTCCTCCGCCTCCACTGCCTGGAGACCCAGAGCAAAGGCCAGGGTGCATGTTTCCGAGCTCCCAGGACTTATTGGGAACCTCTTCTTTGAGCCATCTTTTCTTTTCTGATAAGTGGGATTTTTAAAAATGTATTTTATTGACCTTTTTTTTTTTTACACAGAGGAAGGGAGAGGGATAGAAACATCGATGAGGGAGAAACATCCATCAGCCGCCTCCTGCACACCTCCTACCGGGAGGTGCCCGCAATCAAGGTACATGCCCTTGACTGGAATCGAACCCGGGACCTTTCAGTCCACAGGCCGATGCTCTAACCACTGAGCAAAACCAGTCAGGGCAGATAAGTGGGATTTTGATAGACCCTGTGCTCCCAGTGCTCAGGGGCATTTCCTCTATTGCCCTGGAAGGGGTACTGACCCCTTTTCTCCCAGGGCATTCCCTGCTCCACGCTTCTCTTCCCATAGCCCTCGAGAAAGGGCTTAAGAGGCTACTGGTCTACCCACTGCCTCTCGTCAACTTTAACTTCCAGTGGCCAGACACGGACTTAGTCCCTCCAGTGAGCACTGGAGCCAGTGGCCTGAGGGAGCTCCCACCTGCTGGAGACAGACATCTGATCAGAAAAATCATATGCAGTGAGTTGGCACGGCCATGGAGATGGGCATGGAGGCTTTGAGACCGAGCTGCTCGGTTTCGTATCCTAGTTTACGAGCTGTGTGCCCTGAGGCAAATGAGGTCTCTGCTTTGTGCCTCAGATCCCTCATCTGTATATGGAGATGTTTCCAGTCCCTGCCTCCTTGCATTATTGTGAGCACACAGTAGGCACTCACACTGATTGGCTGATATGTGTGCAATATTGGAAGGCAGGGCCAGGCTCTTTCTCTGGGGGCCTTGGGGAGGCCCTGGGAGCCTGTCATTGTGAACCTCCCATCCTTGCCCATCCTCTTCACCTGCCTCTCACTGTCTGACTTTCACTAGTGTCCTCCAAGGTCCTTTTGTCATCGTCTTAACCATCATGTCAACATGATATCTTTAAAATATACAGGGTGTCCCCACAAAAAAGTATAGACTTTAACAGTTGATAGCTCAATATTGAAAAGAAAATGTATTTTAATAAATACCACCATGATAATTATTCAAAATATTTATATACTAGTAATTTTTGGGACATCCTATATATATATGTGGTGTCTTGTATATAGTCTTTCCTTAGGGGAACATACTGGGGGGATTCTGTCCCATCTCCGCACCCCCAGCTACTTTGCTGCCTTTGGCCCCCACCAAAATTTATTGGTCTTTTTCTCTCCCTCTTGGGGGGAGGCATCCAGTTGCCAGAAACACATCTGAGATGGGAATTAGCTGCTCTCTGGGTCAGCAGGGTTTGCACACGGCTCCTGCCTGGGACAGAAATAGCCTCCTCAGGCAAGGCGGGGGTGGGGGGCAGGGGGTGGGGCCTGGGAGGGAGGGGAATGCGCATCGTGCCCCCTGGGGGCTCTGAGGGTGGGTTCCCTATGACTTAGTCATTTCCCCTCCCTCACAGGAGCCCAAGGAAATGCCCAAGTGCTATGGACACAGAACACATGAGTACCCACACTCCCTGGCAGGGTGCCCTCATGCCCTCTCCAAACACCTGCCTCCATGCGCCTGGGTTGGGGGGGCGGGGACAGTGCCCAAGGAGCTGACATTGCCACCTCCCTCGGCTGCTCTACTCCCTCTGAGAAAGTGGGAGAACCACAGAGCTGGGCCGGAAAAGGGTGTCAGTGGTGGGTGAGGGAGTGTGTGTCGGGTGTGGGTGTGACTCAGTGAAGGGGTTCCAGCCTCGAGCCAGACTGCTTCGGCTCACAGGTGGCTGACTGATTTCCCTGGACCTTGGCTTCCTCACCTACAAAGCAGATCGAGCACATGCAACACACTCTGAGTGCTGGATGAAGGAGGTCAGCCGTCCCCATCCTTGCTGGGGTGGATGTCATTGTCAGCACTGCGGTTATTATTGATGTTATTGTCACTGGAGTTCAGAGACACAGGTTCTAGTCCAGGCTCAGTTTCTCACTGGCTGTGTAGTCTGGGCAGTGTCTCCTTGGAGCACAGAGCCAACACTGCCTGTCTCACAGGGTTGTGGAGAACCTCAAGGATGATGCAAATAAAGGCCCTCACGTAGGCACCAGCCCCTGGCAGAAGTGTGAGGCCCCTGATGGGTATCTATACCACGCGCGCCTGTGACATTTGAACTCCCCTGGCCTCGAGGGCCAAGTGCTTTGCTAAGCACTTAGATGTGTGCCATGTAATCCTCAGGGCCACCCAGTGAAGTGGGTCACCCCCATTTTCCAGATGAGACATACTGAGACCAGATAGGTTAATAACTTGCTCAGGGTTTCCCAGTTAGTGGTGGCAAAGTAGAGGCTTGACATGATTTTGAGTTTGTACTTGTACAGTCAGAACCCCCTGCAGAGCCTCTCTGTCACCCCCAGGTCCTTAAACTACATGACAAACATGACTGAGACTGCTACCCACACCCTAATCCTGCTCCTGAGGTCTGCCCAGACATCTTCCCTTTCTCTTTTTCCACTCCCCAAGACCTCCCTCCCAGGGACAACAGCCTGGGGCCTCCAGTCTAACTGTCCCTGACGGGGTGGGAGCTCAAGACCTTATCTCAGGGTCTCCTCCTCAGTTGAGGTGACAACCCACCCCACCAATCTGCTCCTGCCCCCAGCCAGAGCTCAGCGATATCTGAGAAGTGCTGACCCAGCAGCCCAAGGATTCCACACGCCTTTGCGGAACATGTTGGGGAGGAGGGGGCAGAAACATGTGTCTTCCCACCCCTGTTGCCCAGGGCAGTGCCTGCCAGCCACCGCAGGGGGCAGCTGAGCACAGCACTCTGGGTGGGACTGACCCCCACGCCACCCAGAGAAGGGGAGGAATCAGGGTGGGCAGGGTGAGGACAGATGCCTGCCAGGCCCGACCACAGAAATGCTGGTCAACTGGACCACAGCCCCACAGCCTGTTTTTCATCAGCCCCTGCACCCCTTCCCTGCACCAGCTCCCAACATGCCAAACCCAAAGTGGCAGGATGGGTGCTGTTTGTGCCATCTCTGGGTTCTCTTAACACCGGAGCCTGATTCCCAGGAATAGAGGGTGAGAGGGTGGGGGAAGGCCAAGAGCCCAGCAACCTCGGATGCCAACTCCACGCTGTGCCTTCTTGCACACTGTCACGTCACTCCTCCCTGCCACCCTATAAGGTACCTACTACTTTTCTTTCATGAGTCCAGACAACCAGAGAGCAGTATTTGGTTCAAGGTCATGCAGATGGAAAAGGAGCTGGGACTGGCACTTAGACCTGTCTGATTCCAATTATTATGTTACTTTACCCCAAACACGAGGTTTCAACAGCACTAATCACATGCCAGCCCTGGGCCAGCAGCAGGAGCATCGCCAGAGCTTGTTAGAAAAACAGATTCCCAGACCCTGGCCCAGAGCTGCTAGATCAGTCTGGGGTGGGGTCGGACTGAAGGGTCCCGGGTTCGATTCTGGTCAAGGGCATGTACCGTGGCTGCGGGCACATCCCCAGTGGGGGGCGTGCAAGAGGCAGCTGATCGATGTTTCTCTCTCATCGATGTGGGGTGGGTGGGGGGAGGCGGCAGGTTCTAAGAAACCCCCAAGAGACTCTTAAGCAGGTTAGAATTTGAGAGTCATTGGATTAAAGCAGAAAAATTTTACCATTTTGAGGGAAACAAAAGAAAAAAATAAACAAATGGGACTACATTAAACTAAGAAGATTTTACACAGCAAAGGAAACCATTAACAAAACAAACAGACAATCTACTGAATGGAAGGATATATTTGCCAATGATACATCTTCTAAAGGGCTAATATCCAAAATTTATAAAGAACTCATACAACCCCACACCAAAACAAACAAAAAAACCACACCAAACAAATCCAATTTAAAAAATGGGCAAAGAACCCAAATAGACACTTCTCTAAAGAGGACACACAAATGGCCAACAGATATATGAAAAGATGCTCACCATCAGAGAAAAGCAAGTTATAACCATAATGAGATATCACCTCACACCTGTTAGAATGGCTATCAGTAATCCACAAACAACAAGTGTTGGATGAAAAATGTGGAGAAAAGGGAACCCCTCTGCACTGGTGGTAGGACTGCAGATTGGTGTAGCCACTATAAAAATAATAGAGATCATTAAAAAAATTATGGCCCAGCAATTCCACTTTTGAAGAAACCTAAAACATTAATGGGAAAGAATATATGCACTTCTATGTTCACTGTCACATTATTTACAACTAGAGGCTCGGTGTATGAAATTTGTGCATGGGTGTGTGTGTCCCTCAGCCCAGCTTGCACCCTCTCCAATTTGGGACCCCCTCAAGGGATGTCCAACTGCCCATTTAGGCCCCAATCCAGTAGGACATTCCTCTCACAATCCAGGACTGCTGGCTCTCAACTGCTCGCCTGCCTTCCTGATTAACCCCAACCACTTCTGTCTGCCAGCCTGATCACCCCCTAACCACTCCCCTGCCAGCATGATTGATGCCTAACTGCTCTCCTGCCAGCCTGGTCACCCCTAACTGCCCTCCCTTGCAGGCCTGGTCCCCTCCCCCAATTACCATCCCTTGCCGACCTGGTCACCCCTAACTGCCTTCCCCTGCCAGTCTCATTGCCCCTAACTTCTCTCCCCTGCTGGTCTGGTCCCCCTGCCAACTGCCCTCCCCTGGAGGCCTGGTCCTCCCCAACTGCCCTCCCCCACAGGCCTGGTCCCCCCAACTGTCCTACCCTGTAGGCCTGGTCCTCTCCTAACTGTCCTACCCTGTAGGTCTGGTCCTCCCAACTGCCCTGTGCCGGCTAGGCTGGTCCCTCCCAACTTGGCCCTCCTCTGCCGACCTAGTCACCCCCAACTGCCCTCCCTTGCAGGCCTGGTCCCTCTCAACTGCCCTCCTCTGCTGGCCATCTTGTGGCAGCCATCTTTTGTCCACATGGGACAGTCATCTTTGATCACATGGGGGCAGCTATCTTGTGTGTTGGGGTGATGGTAAATTTGCATATTACTCTTTTATTAGATAGGATAGCTAAGATATGGAAGCAACCCAAGTGCCCATCACCAGAGGAGTGAATAAAAAGTGGTGGTGCCTATATACAATGGAACATTTCTCGGCCATAAAAAGAATAAAATCTTCCCATTTGCCACAGCATGGATGGGCCTAGAGGTATTACGCTAAGTGAAATAAGTCAATCAGAGAAAAACAAATACCATATGATTTCACTTATATGTGGACCCTAAAAACAAAATAAAGAAACAAATTGAAACAAACTCATACATACACAGAGAAAAGACTGATGGCTGCTAGAGGGGAGAGGGAGGGGGACTGCATGAAAGAGATAAGGGATTAACAAGTATAAATTGGGCCCTGGTTGGTGTGGGTCATTGGTTGGGCATCATCCTGTGCACCGAAAGGTTTCTGGTTCTGTTCCCAGTCAGGGCACATGCCCAGGTTGTGGGCTCGATCCCCAGCAGGCGGTGTGCAGGAAGCAGCCAATCCATGTTTCTCTCTCTCCCTCTCCCTTCCTCTCTCTCTAAATATCAATAAAGATATATTAACAACAATAATCACAAAAAGAAGTACAAACGGGTCGTTACAAAACAGTCACGGGGATGTAAAGTCCAGCAGAGGGAATGTAGTCAATGCTATTGAAATAACTAGCTACAGTACTAGGTGGGGAATGGAAATATCAGGGGAACACTTTGTAAAGTATGTGAGTATGTAACCACTATGCTGCACACCTGCAACCAGTACAAAATAATACTGAATATAAATTGTAATTGAAAAATAAAATTAAAGAAAAAATTTTCCATTTGGGGGGGGGGTTTCGGGGGCAAGAAGAGAAGAGCCATGTATCATACAGTTCAACTCTTAGGAAAAGGGCCCTCAAATGACAGCCCCTTTCAACGGAAATAAAGGAGATAAAATAACGGGTCATGTCTTGGACACTTGGATTTCCTGGATAAGAGTGGGGGAGCCACCCAGCTGGCCTCACTCACCACTAGGTTGCCGATGACCATGACCATGAGGAAGACGGTGAGGCACATGGCCTGGCCGGCCACCTCCATGCAGTCCCACATGGTCTCGATCCACTCGCCGCACAGGATGCGGAAGATGATGAGGAAGGAGTGGAAGAAGTCGTGCATGTGCCAGCGGGGCAGGCTGCAGTCCGAGGCGATCTTGCACACGCACTCCTTGTAGCTCTTGCCGAACAGCTGCATGCCCACCACAGCGAAGATGAACACGATGATGGCCAGCACCAGCGTCAGGTTGCCCAGCGCCCCCACGGAGTTGCCGATGATCTTGATGAGCATGTTCAGCGTGGGCCACGACTTGGCCAGTTTGAAGACCCGCAGCTGCCGGGCGGGAGGAGGGCAGAGGCGAATGAGGACCAGGGGCCCCTGGCCAACCTGGGGGAGCCCCATCCTTAGGGGAAAGAATCATCTTGAACAGCTCGATTCCCCATTCCCTGAGTGGCTGGAAGGCCTCGGTTTGCCTCTCTGTTAGATGAGAACATGCATATCCTACTACCTTAAGCTCTTCATATGTCCCAAAGGAAAAAAAAAAAAGTCCTTATTTGTCAAATAAGGATAAAGCTTATCCTTACAGATAAAGCTTCCAGCCCCTGTGACTCAGTGGTTGCCAGTCAACCTATGAACCAGGAGGTCACGATTCATTTCCCAGTCACTGCCCATGCCTGGGTGGGGCCCCATAGGGGACATGCAGGAGGAGACAATCAATGATTCTCTCTCATCATTGAGGTTTCTAGCCCTCTCTCCCTTTCCCTCCTTTCTCTGAAACCAACTTTTAAAATATCACATACTTAGAGATACAGATAGCACTTACAAGTGAAATTATATGTTGGGATTTGCTTTAACATACTCCCCTCCACAAAAAGTGGGGTGGGGGGCAGGTGAAACAAGAGCAGCAGACTATTGATGGCGGTAGAAGATGGGTGATAAGTACACAGAGGTTTATTACACTTTATACTTTTGTGGCTGCATGAAAGGTCCCAGAACACAGTTTAGAAAAATAATAGAAGTGCTCCCAGGGGGTGGTGGAAAGGGCACTAATTCAGAGCTCCAGTTCTATTACTAAAGACCCTCCCAAGTCTTAGCTTTCAGGTCTACAGTCCGGGCCAAAGTCCCCCCATTCCACAGCCACCCAAGGTCACAGGAGTCAAGCTCCTGGGCTGTCATTTTGGCTCCCAGCAGCCCTGTGTGATAGGGAAGGGGGCTTTCCTTCTCCCTACTTTCAGTAAGAAAATCCCCACCCTGCCCCTCCTCCACCCCGGCCTGGGCTCACGCACCAGACGGAAGGAGCGGAGCACTGACAGCCCCTGCACGTTGGCCAGGCCCAGCTCCACCAGGCTGAGTGTGACGATGATGCTGTCGAAGACGTTCCAGCCCTGCTGGAAGTACTCGTAAGGGTCCAAGGCGATGAGCTTCAGCACCATCTCTGCCGTGAAGATGCCTGTGAAGACCTGAGGGGTGGGGAGTGGTCCCCGTACGGTCACAGAGCTTCCAGGAGCACAAAGCTCTGAGAGTCTCCTACCCGACTCCCACCTCCTGGCAGAGCCTGCGGGGCCAGAACCCTGAAGGGGCAGGTAGTGGTGCCCAAGGTACCCGAGTGTGTATGTGAGTGAGGAGTGGGATGGCCATTCCACAGGGGAGATGGGGACCACCCAGAGACCGAGGGCAAGCCCTTAACTTCTCGGGCCACTCATAAGAATATTTATCATCCGAAACCGGTTTGGCTCAGTGGATAGAGTGTCGGCCTGCGGACTGAAAGGTCCCAGATTCGATTCCGGTCAAGGGCATGTACCTTGGTTGCGGGCACATCCCCAGTAGGGTATGTGCAAGAGGCAGCTGATGATGTTTCTCTCTCATCAATGTTTCTGACTTTCTATCCCTCTCCCTTCCTCTCTGTAAAAAAAATCAATAAAATATATATTTTCTAAAAGAATATTTAACTCTCACAGAGGACTTTGTGATTGCCATGATAACCTCATTGGTATGCTGGTTTCTGTGTAATTGCGAGGGATTATCACACCCGTCTCAGGAAAAAGGAAACTGAGGCTCAGAGAGGTTAACAGGAAGTGCTTGGCCATGCTGCCCACATGGGAACAAGTCTCAAACCTGCTTGATTCAGTGTCCTGTTTCTGCACCCTGCAGCCTCTCTACCCTCACTGGCGTGGTCTCAGGACTCAGCCTCTTGGTGGACTTGGAAGTCTAGGGCAGGGGCCCAAAGGGGGCAAAGTTGGGAACAACGAGAAGCCAGAGCTGGCCCACCCCAAAACACAACCCTCTATATGGAGCCTGAGTCCCTGAAAACTCCCCGGGCATGGCCCCCCTCCTGCCAGGCACCAGCTGCCCTGGGTCCACAGCTTGCCCTGGCACATGCTGAGCCCCGCCCAGGAGCTGTCCCTGGCCACAGCAGGTGCCCAGTCGGCAGCAGAATGTGGGCAGGGGGTGAGCAGACTGTGGGCCGGCCCGATCACGTACATCCCAGCAGCTGCGCCAAGTCCAGAGCACGCACTGGCCCCTCCAGCCCAGCCTGGCCATGGCTGCTTGGGCATCTCCATGGAACAGACTTGCCTGCCTCGCAGGCTGGGGACTCCAAGGTCCGATTCCCTTGCTATCCACACAGGCCTGTCCTTCCTCAAGCCTCAGATCTCTTGGGGCCCCCTGACCCTCAGGGTAGGGGAGCAGCTAGCCCATTTGCTATCCTGAAAACATTTGAAGGAAAATGAGAAGGGTAGGGCAGGGCTGGAGGAGAAGGCGGCTTTTTCCCTTTGTCAGGCTCCACCGTGGCTGGCAACGAGGTGATAATGCTCCTAATGGGTAGGGATAAGCAGGCGGATCAGTGTGTGTCAACAATAGTGGAGCAGGCAGGGCTGCAGAGGGTAGTAAGCCTGGCCACACTGGAGAAAGGGTAGCGGGCAGGGGGCTGAGAGTTGGGGGACTATGCCTTGGGGCCTCCAGGATGAGCTGGGGCCTTTTGGGCCAGGGTGCCCATGGCTATATACCCTACTTCCAGGTCCTATAGGCCCTCTTAGGCCCACAACAACCTCTAAAGGTGGAGAGACTTGTCACTCAGTCCCCCTACCTCCATTCCCTCAACTCTCCCATATTTCCATCTATGTCATGACCTGGACTCCAGATCCCTAGAGTGCTGATCTTAAGGATTCCAGAACCTCATCCCCACTCTCTCCGCTCCCAGCTATCCTGAAACCCAAATACATCTCTTGGTTCACCCCATATACCTTCCTTGTACATCAGCTTATGTCCTCCACATGCTGGGAAACTAACCCCAGCCTGTCCACATCTGCCCCCGATAGTGCCCCATATTTCCACACAGCTAAGAGGGCCCCATCAAGCAATGTATCCTCTCCCCTGTCCTGCTTGGAATGACCACCTCTCCCTTGTCCCTTCCCTACCAGGTTGCCCACGGTGAGCACGTGGTCAAATTCCTCGGTCATGGGGTAATGCTCCATGGCCATGAACAGGGTGTTGAGCACGATGCAGATGGTGATGCCCAGGTCCACGAATGGGTCCATGACGATCAGGTGAATGATCTTCTTGAACTTCACCCATGGGGCGCAGCAATTCCATATGAGCACTTTGTGGGCACACTTGTACCACCAGGGTGGGCACTTCTGGTGGGCCTCTTCCAGCTCTGAGGGTAGGGTAGAATCAGACACGTGACGTGATGCCCCTCTCAGTGGCTAACTTCCTCCACTTGGGCTTTGGGGCTCCCCTTTCCAAGCCCTGCCTCTTAGATCACATCTCAAACCCCACCCCTCGGAGCCCCCTACTCCAAGCCACACTTCTCAGTGCATCATCCTCAAAACCCAACCCTTTAGACCCTGTCCCCCAAAGATCTGCCCCTCAGCGGCCTCTCTCAATGCGCTATTTTCAAGCTTCGGCCTTCTTGACACAACCCACAAAGCCCTGCCCCTCAGTGACTCTCACCCATGCCAGTGGCCCAGGACAATGATCCTGCTCCCTGCTACCCTGCTCTCACAGTGCCTGAGGGTCCCTGGCAGGAGGACACTGCTGGGGGTTGGTTTCCAGTTCCTCCTGCTGCTGGCCAGTGCCACTGGGGAGCAGCCTGGGATCCCTCTGTGGGCTCTTTATTGCTTTGGCAGTGATGCTGGCCCCTTCAGACTGTTCCCAGCCTATCAGTCACTTCCCACCAGCTTGGCTTTCTGGAAATGTCCCCTGTTCTTGCCAACCTAGCTCAAAAGCCCATAAGGCCCACGATGAAGCTGCTCCTTCACCTGGACTTTGAGGCCCGTGCTGCTGTGGGAATCCTCAGCCCAGTCATGATCTCATTTCACTCCCATCAGAACTTCCTAAGTGCTGTTAGTGCCTCCCATCTCATAGAGGAGGAAAGGGGACTAGAGTGGTAGCAGTCCATGAACCCTTGGATTTGCAAGCATGATTGGGATACCCCAGGGGTGGGTGTGGCTGACTCTCACCTCCACCCAGGAGTTAGCAACCTGGACCTCTCATAAAGGCTGCACGTCCTAGTCTGACCTTAAAGCCACCCCACCCCAACCTGGGTGCTACTGCAGGTGCTACTGCCCAAAATTCTCACAACCATCCAGCAAGGGCAGTGTTGAGTGACCTCCTAGGCCAGTGGTCGGCAAACTGCGGCTCTACTGACTAATAAGTTTGCTGACCACACTGTCCTAGGCCAGCTCTTCCTAGCATTCCCTGGGGCATTCTCTGGCATGGCACACATACCTGGATGCCTGTCATACAAGGTCAGGTGAGATGATGCCCTCTAGAAGTTTGCAAAGTCCTCTAGGACAGCGGTCGCCAACCTTTCAAACCTCATTGACCACCAGTGGCCCGCAGACCACCGGTTGGCAATCGCTGCTCTAGGACCTCCAAGTCCTTCCTGACACAAGTGGCCTGGGAAGGGAACCAGATCTCTTCTATGACAGATTTCCTTCCTTCCCTCGCTCCCTCTCTCTCTTTTCTTCCCTCCTCCTTCTCATTCATCCATATACCCATGTGTTTCTTTCCATTCATTAATCTTTCAGCCCATCCATCTATCCATCATTCATTCATCCATCCATCCATCCATCCATCCATCCAACTATTTGTGTAAATCTATCTACCTTCTCTTTGTTACTTCATTCTTATCCTCCTCCTGAGACTTGGGGAGCAGCATAGACATTTGAGGGAGTCTGTGACTCTACCTGGGCAGAGTCTGGCCTTTGGCCTTTAGCTTTTACCCAGAGACATTTGAGGAGCAGGATCTCCAGTTTCCGGAACTTTGGGCCTTCCTGGTTAGTATTATTATCCTGTCCTCCATTGCCTTGGCAGCCCCCAAGGTCCTCCCGGAAGCCCCTATTTCCCGTAGCAGTCTGGCCTTGCAGCCAGAACTGGGGTAGGGTAAGCCAGGACTATATTTATCATGGCCATTTCTTCGATGCCAATATTAAGTTACTGTCCTCCTGAAGCTGGGCCCAGCCAGCTCCACCCTCACTTCCCCAGGGAGCCCAAGTGGCCTGATGGGCAGGACATGCAGCATAGGATGGGTATGGGGGAGCCAGGCGCTCACCTTCCATAGCATCTGAGATGGTGCTGTCTGCGCTGCAGCTTGGCCGTGGGTGCTTCTCCCCTGGTGATGTGTCCAGGCTGCCATTGCAGTCTTTGCCGTGGGCTGGGTCACCATCTGCCTCCCCATCTTCCAGAGCCTGGGCAGCCTTGGCCTGTGGACCACCAGGGTGATGGGCATGAAGTCCCTTTCTGAGCTAGGAGGATGGACTGATTGACTTTCAAAGCTTCCTCACGAATCCTTTAGGATGGGGCCCCTCTTCTTGGCCTGCACTGAGCCTAGTGGTGGTCCAAAGTGACCGAGGACCCTCATCCTTAAAAACCCTCCACTCTGATGCTATGAGATGATGAAAGAGTGGGCACTGCTCCCTGGGGCCTCATCAGGACCCACCCCTCTCTTGACAGAGACTCATATTCTGCCCAGAAAGAATCACAAAATCATAGATATTTAAGCTGGAGTGCTACTTCTGATTCCTCGTCACATATGGGGAAACTCAGGCACAGAGCTGCAAAATACTCTTTCTACTGCCTGGATGTCTCCCATCTGATCAAAGGCCCCAGCCCGGGGCCTCTGCTCCCCCTGCTTCCAAGCCCCTGCCCCTTCCTCTCCCTCACCCTCAACCTGCTCAGGAGAACCCAGGCCAAGGGACAGGGAGATCCCTGGGTCCTCAGCCTCCGCTCTCTGAGTCCAGACCTTCTCCATTTCCTCCTGATGCTTTTTGTATTTCTCTAGCAACTGCTGAAACTCTGCTTCTCTCTCCAGGTCCTCAGCGATAGTGGCCTCGTTCTGCTCAGCATAGGCCATGGCCACCACTGCCAGGATCAGGTTGATGAGGTAAAAGGAGCCCAGGAAGATGATGACCACGAAGAAGAGCATGTAGGTCTTGCCAGCTGCTCGGAGGGTCTGAGGGTGGGGGTAGGACAGGAAGTATCACATGGTGCCCTCTTGCTTCACCCATCACTCCTCTCCATACACCCACTGCCCAGAAAGGTAAACAGAGAGGGTCCCTCACAGAGCCTGGCGATTTGAAGTAGGGTCTGGTCATCCTTGACAGGCTAAACCATACTCTGCAGAACTTCCAAATGTATACCCAGGACCCAGATTTTCCTGGTCTGGCTCAGAGAGCCCTGAGGACCAGCCAGATATCATGAGGTTAGAGAGCCAGGATGAAAAATGGTGAGCAGGGGCTATGGGGGGCTTGAGTCCTAGCTTTGCAATGGTGCCTGGTGTCTAGCAAGAGCTCGACAGATAATAGTTATTATTATTGTTGTTATTTTCATTAATATCATCAGTGTTAGAAGTATCACCTGGGACCAGAAGGCACTGTTGCTCCAGACTCAGCCTATGTGTTCTACAAACAGTAGAAGCTAAATAATTGTGTTGAACTGAAGGGTTGCAGGTTCAATTCTGGTCAAGGGCACATACCTGGGTTCCAGGCTTGATCCCTGACCACAGTCAGGGTGCATGCAAGAGGCAACCAATCGATGTGTCTCTCTCACATCGATGTCTCTCTGTCTGTCTCTCCTCTTCCCTTCTACTCTAAAGATCAATGAAAAAATGTCCTTGTGTGACAATTAGACAACAAGTTAAAAAAACAAAATAAATTGTGTCTGGGTGGAGTTGAATTTCTAAGCTGCCCTAGGGTACTGTGAGGACTGGGGATCTATGCCAGGCCTAGATCTCAGCAAATGTGGAGAAGGATGAAGAGGCTGTGGCTCAGATCTGGGCAGGCACCCAATGTTGAGGGGCTCTAAGAAGCTGTCTGCATGTAGGGGCACTGAGGGGGTCCCACAGGTGAGACAGCCTTGCTGGAGGTCCTGCCAGGCAACGAAGAGGCTGTGGGGATGAGGGAGGGTGTAGGGCTGAAGAACAGGGCAGGGGCAGCTGTACCAGCTGGAAGAGGTTCTCCCAATAGTCCTGTGTCATGAGGCGGAAGAGAGACAGGAAGGCCCAGCTGAAGGTGTCATAGCTGGTGTAGCCATAGTTGGGGTTCCGCCCAGTCTTTATGCATTCATAACCCTCGGGGCAGCGCCTGGGGATAGAATGGGGGCTGGTTTTAGAGAAGAAGGAGAGCCCCAACAGGGGGCCAAGAAAGGGGGGCTGCAAGGGGAGGAAATGCTTCAGTCCTATGTCCCAGAAAATGTCCCATCCATGCCCACAGGTTTCTCTTATATTCCCATCCTCCCCAGGTCCTTGGCTCTGAACAGCCCCCCATTTTCTGACACCCCTAGGGCACCTTTTCCCATCTCCCAGCATCACTCACCCAGCATCACTGCTGTTCCCACAGAGCAGGGCATCGAGGGCACCCTCCAGGAAATAGAAGTTCCCTTGGGAGTCAGAGGCCACAGAAGATACATGTCACCACATGGACACACTGTGGGCACATGTACCCACTGCACATCTGAAACAAACTGTGTGGACCACACCAAATAGCTGCTTCCTAGTCCCCCTCCCCCTCTTTTAGGTCTCTGGGTAGATACAGGGCAGGAAGCTCATCTCCAAGTGGTGTGAGCTCAGTGCCTGGTGTGGTTGCACAGTCAGAATAAGCAGGGACACAGCGAGACGGGGGAACATGTATGTATGTGCATGCAGCTACCATGTGTCTGCACAGGGCCCCTGAGTGAGGGCTGACGCTGGGGTACAAGGAGGCCAGGCCTCAGGGTACCAGGCTGAAGAAGGAGTACCTGTTTCTAATTTGCCAGAAGACATTGTGTAGACAAATGGTGGCCGTGTGAGAATGTGTGCCTTGTGTGTATGTGAAGTATGAGTATGTAAACAGGTTGTGGGTGTGTGGGTGCCTGGTGGTGGCCCTGCCAGGGAGTGCATAGGTTAAGGACGAGGGAACACGGACTGCTGCTTTATATAGCGGAAGCTTCATGATTTTCAAAGCAATTTGGCACTTGTTGTCCTATTAACCCTTTGAGAAAGGTGTTGTCATCTCAGTTTTCCAGGCAAGGACTCAGCATCAGGGAGACCAAGTGACTTGTCAGAGGCAAGTGGTAAGCGATGGATTTCAGCTCAGGTCCTCTCCTGCTATTTATCTCGCAGGGGGCTGCCCTCGGGACTGGGACTGGCCCCACTGGCCTTCCAGCCTCATCCGTACCTTCATCATTGATGTAGGCATCCCAATCAAAGGTGTAGTTGCTGGCCCTGCTCTCTGCGCTGTCCCAGGAGTCGTTGCCGTACCAGGTGTCGTTGCCGTACCACATCTCATTGTCGTGCCACGTGCTGTTGGTGTCGTTGAAGGGTGGGGGCCACCGCACACACTTCTGCCGCAGATTTCCCATGAACAGCTGCAGCCCCACCAGGGCGAAGACGCTCAGGCAGAAGACGGTGAGGATCATCACATCCGAGAGCTTTTTCACCGACTGGATCAGGGCCCCCACGATCGTCTTCAGACCTGACCACAGGGTAGGTAAGAGTATGGATGGGGGAGCAGGCAGGGCAGGGTGGTAATTCATTCCCTTATCCTTCAGGCCTCTGCCTACTTCATCTCCTCAAGATTTGACTTACCAGGGCACCACTTCCCGGAGAGCTTCCCAAATTAACCCCACTCTTCTCTGATCGTGTCCTTAATCAGAAGCCTCTGAATGGCCACAGCTCTCAGCCACTAGGAGACTGGGCTATAAAGACTTCACGGCCTGCTGCCTGACTCATAGAGCAACACACAGGCACACAGTGGAGCGTAATAAATGCCAATAGGGTCCTGGCTGTTTTCGCTCAGTGGTTACAGCATCGGTCCATAGACCAAAGGGTCGCAGGTTTGATTCCCAGTCAAGGGCATGCACCTCAGTTGCAGGCTTGATCCCTGGCCCTGGTTGGGGCATATGCAGGAGGTAACAAATGATGTGTCTCTCTCACACTGATGTTATTCTCTCTCTCCCCTCCTTTCATCCCTCCCCTCAACTCGAAAAAAAGCAATGAAAAAAATATCCTCAACCGAGACCGGTTTGGCTCAGTGGATAGAGCATGGCCTGCGGACTGAGGGGTCCCAGGTTCGATTCCGGTCAAGGGCATGTACCTTGGTTGTGGATACATCCCCAGTGGAGGGTGTGCAGGAGGCAGCTGATCGATGTTTCTCTCTCATCAATGTTTCTGACTTTTTATCCCTCTCCCTCTCTGTGAAAAATCAATAAAATATATATATATTTTTAAATCCTCAGGTGAGGATTAAAAAAAAAGTTAAAAGAGAAATATACATTTAAAAAATATAAATAGAAAAAAACGAAAAAATAAGTGTTACTGGGTCAGCATTCCCAAAGTGTGTTCCACAAAACACCCATCTCCCAAACTGTGCCCTTAAAGGGGAGAGGTTTTCAATAATGTTTGGGAAAGGCCGAGCTGTATATTTCTCGCGAAGAGTCACTGTATAGATAATCTAATCTAAGGCTCTGACAAGTTCTCCAGAAACAAAAACTTTTAATAACATGTTTATTAGCTTACTCGGCCACAGCACCCCTTTCCTGATAATGCCTATCAACCCCCAAGGCAGGCAGGGTTCACACTGAGAAGCTCTACACTGACTTTGTATGATCATTCCATTCGGCCATTTGGATGGACAGAGGCATAAACAAAACTTATGGAATGCCAAGGACCAATTCCCATCATTTATGGAAGAGCCCTTCCCTTGGGCCTAATCATAGCATCTCTTGCTTCAATATTAATTTATTTCCTTTTGTTATCCTGGCACAGACAAGAGATGGCCAGCAGCCTCCTTATAAAAACCCTTCAGAGCTCCAAGGATACTGGGAGTGTGGCATTGAGGAAAGGTGCTGTGGCCTTGGCTCCGTGGCCGATGTTTGCCTTCGGTCAGCCCTTGCACCTATTGGGGTCTCTTGGAGTCTCCTTCAGACATTGCAGTGTGAGGCCTTCGGTCTAGAGGAGAACTAAGGTGCTTTCTAGCATTAAGACTGAGTCATTTCCCCTCCTTCCAGAGCCTGCTTGCCATCCCTTATCACCTTTCTCTCCTTTAATGAACCTTCTCCAGTTTCTACGCATGTTTTTTTGAGGGGCTGGATGATCTGGATTCTATTTATTTTCTGCTTCTTGATGCATTACTTTGGAATTGCCCGGCCCCATGGCTCAGTGGGCAAGCAGTGTGCTCCCTATGGAGCCTTAGCGCCGGGACTTTCCACACTGATCCCCGTGTGTCTCAGCTGGAGGTCGCTGCTCTGCACACAGGCCACACACTAGTGTTCTAAGTACCTAATCGATATTAAAGTATTTAATCCTCACAACAGCCCCAGATAGGGCACCATTATTATCCACATTTTACAGATACTGAGGCACAGACAGGTTAAGCCACTTGCCCAAGGTCAAAGTTAGGAAATGGTGGAAGTGAGAACGGAACATAGGCGGTCTGGCTCCAGAGTCTGTGCTCTCACCCCCTTGCTATGCAGCCGCTCAAATGCACACCCTGCAGCCTGGGGCCTTTTCTCCTCTGGCCACGGGACCCCTCTGTGTCTACGCTTTGGCGTGTGTCTTACACACTCAGCTTGGGAGTCTTGTGACCCTGGGTCAGGCTCCTGGAACTTGAGTGTCAGTTTCCAGGCCTGGGCATGAGGGTCGGGGGCTGTTGACCCCAGCGGAGGGTGCCTGCACCTCCCCAGTACCTGGGATGACGGTGATGGTTTTCAGGGCCCGCAGCACCCGGAAGGTTCTCAGGGCGGAGATGTTGCCCAAGTCCACAAACTCCGTCAGGTACCTGGGTGGGGGTGGGGGTGGGGTGAAGGCTGTGTCAGAGCCGGGGGTAGGTGAGAGGACAGAAATCAGAAATCCTTGTAGTTGGGGTTCCCACAGGGGGCTGGGGAGCAGGTCACTCCAAGGTTCCTATGGGAGCCTGAGCGTTGGGAGAGAGTGCAGGAGCTTGGCTGGGGAGTGGGTATGGCTTCCCAGTGGGCGAGGCCTTGGGCTTAGGGCTGCTGTAGGCTCAGGGCTGTTGTGTGTGGTTGTACATGGTGTGTGTATGGAGGGGTGGGCAACAGGAGAGCCGCCAAGCCAGACCCTGGGATGGTGGCTCCTGGAGTTGTACAGATAGCTCACTGTCAGCACCCCTGACCCAAGACCCCATGCAGTCCACCCTCTGAGAGGGTGCATCCACTTAACTGCTCTCTTTGAGGCCTGGCCCTTTCTGCTCCCCCTGCCACAGCCTCAGGACACCCTGGGCCCCTGCTCACGCCATCATGATGACGCTGAAGTCCAGCCAGTTCCAAGGGTCCCGGAGGAATGTGAAATCATCGATGCAGAAGCCTCGGGACAGCATCTTGATGAAGGATTCAAAGGTGTAGATCCCTGTGAAGGTGTACCTGGCGGGGAGAGGACCGGCCAGGGCCAGGCATGTCATGCCCGGGTAGGGGTGTGGGTGGCAATGATGGACCTCCCAGGATGGATGGGCACAGAAATGAAATATGTCACCCTGGGGCTGAGGACGTTGGTGAGAATGACAGTGTGTGCCACCTGGAGGCTTAAGGTGTTGATGAGGTGACAGGGACAGTATGTGCCACAATCCTCAGAGTGCAGATACCTGGGATGGGCGGTACCCCAGGGCCAGAGAGGAGGGGCTGGGGAAGGTTCGGGGAGGGGAGGAGAGACTTACTCCACGTTCTTGGACCAGGAAGGCGGATCACTCATGGTCATGAACACACAATTGGTCAAGATGGTGATCATGATGAACATGCTGAATAGCGTTGGGGGAGGGTCAAGGAAAGTGAAAGAGCGGGTGGGGAAGGGAGGTGGACAGAGGGCCTCCTCACCCAGAGCACCCCATTTTGCTTATCCCTATACCATCCTCTGCCTCTCCCCACTCCTGCGTTTGCCCCTCTCAGCAGGATATGAGTGGATGAGCACCTTGATGGCGCCGCGTCTGATGACATTGAAGGGACTCAGCAGGTAGAGGGCGGGTGTGGCGGAGAAGCGGAAGATGGCCTTGCCCTTGTTGAGCACAATGAAGGTCTGAGGCAGGGAGAGAGCTGTGAGGCCTAGGGACAGGCAGACAGACGGACGATGCACAGACAGGTAAGGCAAACCCTCCCAGGCCCCCACCTTCTTGTCACTGTAGTAAGGGTCCAGGTCCTCCAAGGGGATGCCGATGACCTCTGGTGGGGGGTCCCCGTAGATAAGGGGCAGGTTCTTGCCAGCCTCCAGGTCGCCTCGTGGCTTCCGCTCAGGCTCCTCGATCTCCAGCTCCTTGTTGCGCTGCTGCCGGGCTGCCTCTTCCACAATCCGCTGTTCTATGGCTGCCAGGGACTCCTGGGTGAAGGGGCGCAGGCTGTGGGGGCCCACAGGCACCACGGTGGACAGAGACAGGCGGGCCATCCTTGCATCCTGGGTTCAGGGGCCAGGAGGGCAGTGGGCAACAGGCAGCTGTAGCGTGCAGGCCCCCAAATGCTGGGTGGCCACCTGCCCACAGGCCAGGCTGGGGGTGGGGGGATGAGTGTGCAGGTGCTGTAGGGATTGCAAGGTGTGCCTGCAAGGCCCAAGCGCTGCTGCTGTACAGGTATTGGACACAGGAGCATCACCCCCAAACCCCACGCCACATTCTCCCCAGCAGGGGTTGGCTGTCCTCAGGAGTGATGACAAACCAACCAGATCCTCTTCAGCCTTGGGGACTTGGGATCAATGACCCAGTGCCCTCAAATGCCTCCTGGGCCTGAGCTCCGGGAATAGTGTGGCTTCAGCCTACAAGGAGAGAGAGAATAACAACAAGTTATTATGCCACATGGCCTCCATGCCAACATGAGGCAAAGAGGAGTCAGATGTGAAATGTGCCGGTGGCCTGGTGGGATCAGCCTTAAGCACAAATGGCAGATGAATTTCACCGTGAGGGTCAACTTGGGTTGGCTGCTATTGGCTGCCAGGAGATGTGAACAGAGACCATTGAGGTTGCAGCCAGACTCGGTGCCAAAAGACTGCTGTGATTGATTAGTGATGTCTGCCAGGGGCACGGGAAGGGAGAATGTAGTGCATCTGCCTGTATTTGCCATCTCTGGCCAGGAGGGAAGGGAAAGGTGTGGGGTGTGGAGTGTCCTGTCCTGAGCTTTGTGGAAGTGTGATATTGGGCTGGAAGGGAGAAAAAGGAAAGGTCCTAGGTGCTGTGGAGGGTCCCACCAGCTCCCTCCCACAGGACCTGTGGAATCTAATCCACTGGCAGGCAGGCTGGATGGAGCAGGAAGATGCAGGGTACGTATGTGGTGGGGGGATGGGCTGCAGATGCTAATGTGGGAAAGATGGACACACACGAAAGGTCCTGGGCACAAGGAGATGGACAGTTTCAATGGTGGAGGCAGGGCTGGAGCTCCCAGCAACTGCTTTTGGCTGGCGGTCCCTATAGGAACTGGGTGGGTAAAGGGGGTCCACCAGAAGCTTTAGAGGCCTGTGAGCACTGTGTGGACTGTGTGTCCAGGGCCAGACCCTTGGCCTCTGCTGGCCCCTGCCCAGCCATCATGAGCCTGTTCCCTGTGGAAGGGAGCTATTGGGTCACTTATCTCAAAGGCCCTGGGGAATGACCAACATGAGCAGAGAGACCCCTGCAGCCTGGTCACATGTAGCCAACACAGGGCCCACACAGACAGCCCCCACAGAGCCACCCAGAGCTACACTGGGGGTGCCAGCCTTCTCACACTGGGCCCACACGCCCAGCAGGATCCCTGTCCCAGCCAGTGCGGGCATTTCCTCAGGCTTGGTCAACAGGTGGGAGGGCGGCCCAGGGAGCGGCCAGAGCCATTGGGCAGAGCTGGCCACGCCCCCGCCTGGCTGCCCAGCTGCTCTCTATCATCATCACCCGGGGAGTCGTGTTTCCACGGGATGACTCTGCTCATTCCTGCTGACCCTGTCCCCCAGCTGCTCATTGGCCCCATCGTGTGCGTGAGAGTGTGGATGAGTGAGCCCACGTTCACACATATGTATACACGCACACATATCCAGCCTGAAATCACCTCTCGCATGGGTGGGTTTGTACCCTGCCCCTTAGCACACACCTTCCCACCTTCGTTTCCAACACCAATCCCACACACCACCCACACAGAAGATGCTGACCTTCCAGGTGACCATGGAGGGCCCTCACGGCTGCTGGGCACCCTTCCACAGGCCCCACTTGACAACAAGCCTTTGGGCGATGCTCCCCACTCTCGCCTTTGCAGAGCCCAAGAGGGACCACAGACGCCACTCAGGCTGGCTCCCACCCAGCACTCAAAACTACGATCAACTATGCTCACCTGGGGCCCCCAGTGAACAGCCCTTCCTCCAGCACTCACACCACCACCGAGAGAAGAACCAGACTGCCCTTCCAGCCTCTCCCTCTGCTCTGAGCTCCCCCTTCCTGTTCCTGGAAGATGCTGCTTCCCGGGGCCCTGGTCTGCAGTCTACAGCCCCGGTCACAGGTCCACCTCCTCCTCGCCACAGTCATATCCACCACCCACCTCCTTTCCGTGGCCTCTATAGCTTTAGCACGTGTTCCCACACCCCATGGCCCCAGACCTGTCAAGTCATGGCTCCCTTTCCTGCACAGCCACAGCCTACACAGCTCTTGGGTCAATGGTAATTCGTGCCCCATTTGCGTGGTTGTCTAATGGTGTCTGTCGTCCCCATCAAACTCTTTCCGGGTTGGGTTTTGGGTCACCACTGAATTTGGTGCCTGTGGTGTGACCCACAAAAAACACAGGCAGCCCATCACCTCCTCCTGCTGTTCCCCATCTGGCCCCACTTCACCTAAATTCCCACCTGAAAGCCAGTTTGCATGTCTTGTCCTGTGAGAGGGAAAATGTCCTCGTTAGCCAGGCCAGTTGAGGCGCGGTTTTGGTTGGTGGCTGCTGAAAGCATCCTGGTGGAGCACCTGGTCATTCCCCACGCCCCGCTGATGCTCCCTGCTAGTGCAGCCTCATCACCCCTTCCCTGCTCTAGTCAAACAACTTCCCATCTGCCTCTCTACCTACCGCTGGGCTCTCCTCTAACCCACCATCCACATTTCTAAAATCACAAATCTGACCATGCCACCCCCTGCTTAATCCTTCAGTGGCTTCCCGCTGCTTAATAGTGTGTCCACACTGCTCCACGTGGCCTTCCTGAGGCCTTCCATGATCTGATACCTACCTTGCTTCTCAACCTTCCCACCTTCTGGCCATGCCACCTCCATTTTCACAAATGGCCCAAGCTAGTTCTCATTACCCATGCCTTTGCTTATGGTTAGTTTGCCTCCTGGGTCACTCTTCTTTTTTGTCTCTCTGGAGAGCTTTAAACTGTCCTTCCAGACTTCACTACACAAAAACACTGCCTCCAGGAAGTCCTCCCTGGGCCCCAGTGCTTTGTGCCAGCAGTGTGCCCAATGCACATTAATGAATGAATGAGTCCCAGGAACACTCCGCCTCACCCCTTTCTCCTTTAAGCACACTCTGAAGCACAACCAGAGACTGTATGCCCTGCCCCCTCCTTCCTCCACCCAAAGGCCAGGCCTTCCCCTTGGGCTCTGGCCCCCACTGTCTGTGCTTCTCAAGGACCTTATTCTCTAGCTGTCTTCTCTCCACCACCATCAACGCCTCTCTTCTTCAAAACAATGGCAGCCTCCTGGCCTCACATCTCCTTTCATCTATTGCCCTATTTTCCTGGTCCTCTTCACAAACCAACTTCTTGGAAAGTGTCTATACCAGCTGTCTTTACTTCCTTACCTTTCATTCACTCTCCAACCCCTTCCAACCTGGCTTCCATTTCCCCAACTCAACTGAAATGGCTTTTGTCAAGTCACTAGCACCCTCCCTGTTGCCAAGTCTGCTGAGCACGCTTCTGTCTTCACCCTCCTCAGCCTCTCAGAAGCATTCAGCCCAGTTGGCCGCAGCCCCCTTCTGGAATGCTCTGTTGTCTCGACCTCCGTGAGAGCATGCCCATGGTTTCCCTCCCCCCTCTCTGGCTGTTTCTTCTCCATTTCCTTTGCTGGTCCCTCTTTCTCTCCTTAATCCCTCAAGGTTCTCAAGACTCGGTCTGGGTCTGGATGACATCATTCCTTTGACTGTAAATAGTGTGGCAGCAATATGATAAACTTCTCCTTTGAACTCCAGATGGATACGTTAACTGGCTACTAGACCACTCCATATGTGTAGCCAATAGGCATCTCAGTCTACCGTATCAGAAACGACACAGTTGTGTTCCTCCCACATTCTGTGCCACCCACAGTCTTCCTCAACCCAGCAAATGGCACCGCCATCCATCTGGTTGCTCAAGTCAAAATACAAGGCGTCTCCAAATTATCCTTTTTTCCCTTCATCTTCTACATTCAATCTGTTCAAAGTTCTGTTAATACCATCTCCAAAATATCCCTAACCTCACCTTTTCCCCCTGGTCCATATCGCAATAATTTCTTGCAACAGCATATTTCCTGCCAATTGCTTTTGTCCTGCCCTTACAAACCAATCTCATAAAGCATAAAATAAAATAATAACAAAATAAAATTATTGTGTTTTCTATTACAAAATCCGCATTATTATAGTTAATGATTATTAACCAGTTAAAATTGCAGATTAACTATTAACTGGTTAATAATGTGGATTTCGTAATCCAAAGAAAACACGATAATTTCAAGAGAAACATCAAAAGTATTTTATTCAAAGTAATGTCCATTGCTAGCTACACATTTCCCCCATCTTTCAGATAATTTGTGGATACTGTCCCAATAGAACGTTTTTTGTTTTGAGGCAAACCATCCAGAGACCCAATTTTCCACTTCTTCGTACATTTTGAAGTGCTGCTCAGAAAGTGTGTGTGCCATCGATCAGAACAAGTGCTAACATGAAAGAGCTATACAAAACAGCATACACAGCAAATCGCCTATATGTCAACATATGTGTAACTCCAGCTACTGAAAAAATCCGCATTATTAACCGGTACACCTGGTATGATCCAACCACTGCCCGCCTCTCCACCTTCGTCTCCTGACCTCTCCTCCCTGCTCACTCGGCACAGTCCCCTGGCCTCCTTCCAGCTCCTTCACCGTGGGGGCCTTGCATGCCTTTGGGCCCTGGCTCTCCCTGGAGCTCTCATCCTCACCCTCCTCACACACTGTTCCTTCTCACCCCCGGCCTAGACTCAAATGTCTCTTCTCCAAGAAGTTTTCCCCTCCTCTAGTCTCTATCACAGTCCTCTGTGTCTTTCTTTGACATCATTCATCATAATTGGTAATGTCTTGGCCGAAACCGGTTTGGCTCAGTGGATAGAGCGTCGGCCTGCGGACTGAAGGGTCCCAGGTTTGATTCTGGTCAAGGGCATGTACCTTGGCTGCGGGCACATCCCCAGAAGGGGGCGTGCAAGAGGCAGCTGATCAATGTCTCTCTCTCATCGATGTTTCTGACTTTCTATCCTTCTCCCTTCTGCTCTGTAAAAAATCAATAAAATATATCTTTTTAAAATTGGTAATGTCTTGTTTATTTGACTGATTTATTTGTTTCCTCCACTAGGCTGAAATGTTAAGAGGGCAGGAACAGTGTTGGTCTAAGTCATCATAGCCAGTCCCAGTCCTGAGCACACAGAAGGCACTCAATAAGTGTTTGCTGAAAGAATGAGTGGATGTGGCCTTGGCTATAGACCTTCCCAGGGATAAAATGGATTCTGATATATTTCATCCATCCATCCACCCATCCACCCATCCATCCATCCATCCATCCATCCATCCAGTTCAGCCAGAAGCTGAGCTAGTTCTGAGGAGGACACAAAGATGTCCCAGTTGAGCATCCTGCCTTCAGAGAGCTGATAGTTGGGGGAAAGGTGGACATGGACACACATAACTACGATATGAGGAGAAAGTGATGCCCACCCTACAGCAGGGAGGCGATCGTGCGACGGGAATTCAGGGGGAGGTGGGTTGGAAAGTGGGGCCAGGGCCTTGAATGACAGGCCTGGGAGCCTGGATGTGGTCCTGCATCCTCGGAGGGCCCCTCACAGGGGTGGTGGGTAGAGGTGGGCAGCACGTACCTGTCTTCTGTCCACCCTCTCAATGTACCTAGAATAGAGGGGACAAGCTGTGTTGGGCACCAAGGGAGGAATGAAAGGACACCTGGGACATGTGTACAGTGACTTCCTGGCTGAGACAAGCATGGCAGGGCCCACTATCGTGGTCTGGGTATCTCACTGGCAGATCTCCATGTGGTTCCTCCAGCCACAACCTGGAGTCAAAGGGGCCAACGGGACAGCTCAAACCCTCCTTCTGCCAGCCCAAGATCAGACTCCGGCCTCGGCCCTGTTCCTCAGATGGGGCCGCTAAAGGCTTTAAAGGCTTCCAGGCCGCTTCAGAGTTTAAGAATGTTGGAGTTGCAAGGACCCAAGAGATCAAGAAGTCCAACTCCCTAATTTTACAGATGGAGAAACTGAGGTCTAGCAAGGAACAAACTCTACCAAGATCACACATTTATTCATTCAGCAAACATTTCCTGAGCATCTGCTCTGTGCCGGGCTCTGTTCTGGGAGCCAGGGATATGGCAGTGTCGAAGTCCCTGTCCTCACCAAGCTTGCATTCCAGAGGGAGGAGGCAGATAATAAATAGGGAAGCAAATAAGATAATTTTAGAGAGTGATAAATGAGAGGCCAAGCCAAAATTAAAACCCAGCTCCTTGGGTGGCAGTGCCAGAGCCCAGTTAGTAAGTGAGAAGCCCCATTGGAACCTCTGTCGAAACGGAAGTTTGGGCAGAAGTGGTGGGTAAAGTCAGGCCATCTTGGGGGCCTGGAGGTGGTGAGCAGACAGAGACGGGTGGGGGAGGAAGGGTCGGGAGTCAGGGAGCCAGGTGGGGCCAGCTGTCCATAGGCAGGGAGCCCAGGGTGAGGACACTGGAGGGTGAGGCGGCTCTTCGCTGGAGCTGGTCCAGCCGGCATTGTCTCTCTCTCTGTGGGGCTGCCAGATTGGAACACCCAATTCCAGATATAGTCTGAGCACAGCAAGAGGCCTTTCCTCCGTGGCCTGGACATCCTTCCTATTCATTCATCCCAATATGGCAGTTGCTTCTTCAGCAGCCATATTGATGGGGTTTGCAATCACCCCTGTAATTTTGCCCCGTAAGCTGTGGTTAAATTAGATCTTTCCCATCCTATCAATAGGGCAATTGATTTTTTTTTTCTTTTAAATCCTGGTGGACCTCAACAAAATATTTTCAAATTGAATCCAAGAGTACATAAAAAGGACCAAACAAGATATACCCAAGTATACAAGACAGGTTCAACATTAGAAAATCAATTGATATTGGGCGGCGTTGGGGGCCGGGGCGGGGGGGGGGGGGGGCGGTCAATTGGGGAAAAAGAAGACATATGTAAAACTTTAGACAACAATAAAAAATAATAAAATAAACACAAAACTGCAAAAAACAAAAATCAATTGATATAATTCATCACATCAGTAGTTTAAAGAAAAAAATCACATGATTATATTAATAGATGCAGAAAAAAAGCATTTGACAAAATCCAACACCCATTCATGATAAAAACTCTCAGAAAACTGGCAATAGAGGGGAACTTCCTCAACATGATAAAAAAAAAAAAACATTTACAGAAAACCCACAGCTAACACAGAACCTAATGGTAAGAAACCAGAAACTCTGCTATTATATCAGGAACAAAGCGAGGATGCCACCTCTCACCATTCCTTCTCAAAATCTTACTGAAAATCCTAGCTAATGCAATAAGACAAGAAAAGGAAATAAAAGATATACTGATTGGGAAGGAAGAAATAAAACTGTCTTTGTTTGCAGAGAACATAATTGTGTATGTACAGAATCCAAAAGAATAAAAAAAAAACTGGAAAAAAAAACACACCCCAAAACCTCCTGGAACTAACAATGATTACAAAAAGGTTTCTAGGATGCAAGGTTACTATAAAGCCAGGTGCAGGCTTTTACACCTACCTTTACCTCTACTTAAGTTCCTCTTGTTCATTTTATCACTTCACCTCCAGGCTTCTGGGAAAGCCTGTTGGAGCTTGATTTTTCTTAGTTCAAGGCCACCCTTCACAGCTGGTTGTCTGTGATCCTGATTATTGGCCAAACAAGGCTCAGGACAGACACCACCACGCCCCTCCCTCCTGCTGACATATGCTTCTAGAATCTTCTCTCTTAGAACACATATGCTTTCAAGGTGAATCCTTTGAACATCCAGAAGCCCCCCCTAGCTGCCGAGCATCAGCCTGAAATCCCCCAAGAGGCCTCAGCCAGGCCCCTCCAGGCTAGGATGCACAAGCCACTGAGAAACCTCCGGAAGATGGAAAAAGGGTGTGTCCTGCCCCTCACTGGCTGTCCCCCAGGGCACATCCCCGAGGATGCAGAGGTAGCTTGCTGACCTTGCTCAGGCCCCAGTCACCCGCCTTCCTGACAACCAAGCACGCTCTTCATCTCCAGCAAAGCTTCTGGTCACCCCCCAGAGCCTGGCTGTTGATGTCTCTGTGGATTTGGAGCAAAATTACCTGGAGCTGTGTGCCGCCAGGGACGAACCTTCAAGCTTCACCTGCAGAGGGGGCTCAGACTCAGAACTTTCTGGGAGCCTGAAACAGGTCCAACCTTTTTCTGTCCTGGCCAAAGACAGCATCCGGCATCCGGGTGGCCTACTTCCCAAATTCCTACATTCCCACTTCCTAGCTCCAAGATTACAAAATGGATATAAGCCGAACCAATGGACACAGACAACGGGGGTGAGGGCATGAGGGGGAGAGAGAGGGGGTAATGGGGGAATAAGGACACATATGTAACACCGTAATCAATAAAGAAATTAAAAAATAAATTATGGGGAAAAACACACAAAACAAACAAACAAACAAAAGGATCTCCATGACCCCCTAGTAGTGAATCTCAGGGCACAGCTTTTTCTCAGCTAGGGCAGAGTGGGGGTGGGAGGGCAGCTGTGTTGTGTCTTTGCCAGCACTTAGTGCCTTGGCTGGATGGGCTAGGGGCCTGGAGGAAGTCCCTGGGGTGGCCCCCCTCCTGGTCCAACACTCTCTGAAGAGGAAGTTGGCTCCAAGAGGTCTTGGAGGGCGGCCTGAAGCCCAGAGCCTAGAGCATAAACCTCCGAACTGTCAGGAGGCCCGAGAGTTCTGGAAATAATCAGGGTCACCTGGGGTGCTTCTGGGTGAGGGGTGGGCTGATGCTGATTGCATTTTCCCTGTGAGGTTCACTAGGTCAAAACAAGCCCCCATTTCAGGCACCTGATTCAACCAGCCTGATGGTTTGTCCTTCCTGAGGGGTAAGAATGACAGTGGTGGCCACTTTTATTTTGCACTTACTGTATGCCAAGGCTGGCTTCCTGCTCAGGATATATTGGCAACCCTTTCCCCCACAATCAGCTCTATACTCTGCCGAGTCCCAAAGGCTCTCTAAGAACATTTGGTTAGTTTTTCCCCGACTTGCTTCCTCCTCCCAAACCTGACCTTTCCTTCCACCCAGAGTGCTTCTGGTTAGTGAGGGGCCCGAGGAAATAAAAGCCCACAAATGGGCTGCTGTTCGGATTTTGTGAGCTGTGCCCACTTCCTGCTAACCCTTCCCAGCCCATCTGTGGGTCCTGGAGTCTTTTGTTCCCAGAAGCAAAGGCCTGAGAGTGAGTTTTTGCATCCAAGGCTGAGCCTTAAATCACACCTTAAAATACAGAATTAATTCCAAGCCTCAGTCAGCTTGGGAAAGAGTCTATTTAAGGTGGAGAGGTGGGTTCTTCGGGTCCCCAAATACCATTGTGCTGGCATGCCCAGGCCCACAAAGTGGAGGCTTAGAAATACTTCTTTATGAAAAGCAGTCATGCCCTAACCAGTTTGGCTCAGTGGATAGGGTGTCAGCCTGTGGACTGAAGGATCCCAGGTTGGATTCCAGTAAAGGGCATGTACCTTGGTTTCGGGCACATCCCCAGTAGGAGGTGCGCAAGAGGCAGCTGATCAATGTTTCTCTCTCATCGATGCTTCTAACTCTCTGTAATGAATAAATGAATAAATAAATAAATAAATAAATAAATAAAATAAAATAAAAATAAAAATAAAAATCAATAAAATATAGTTTAAAAAGAAAAAAGAAAAGAAAGAAAGCCCGGAGGAGGTGGGGAAGCAGTCATGGGCGGGGGGAGGGAGGGGAGTAGTCAGGATATGTGTATTTGGTACTTACTGTGTGCCAAGCACTGCTCTAAGTGCTTCCAACTAGTCCCAGCTAACAAATGCAGAGCAAGGATTCGAATACAGCTCTTTGATGCCAAACCCATGTGCCTGTGCCTACAAATGCCACCTCCTTCTGGCCCCTTGGAGAACTCAGCTGGGCATGGCTGCCCCCCCCCCCCCCCCCAGTACAGGGCACACCAGGCTGAGGTCCCATCCAGATTGTCCCCCCTGGTTGGTCTGATCCTCATCTGTCTGTCCTCTGCAAAGGACAGACCAGAGTCCCTGGGCCAAGGCCCTGAAGGACGTGGGTTGGGGTGGGAGTCTGGCAGGACCAGGATCAGGCTTCCTAGAGCTTCGTGGTGGGAGCTGTGGGTGGTGGGGCCTACAGGTTAATGGTTTGATAAAGAGATTTCTTCAAGATTTGGCTTTTATTTGCACTAACTGATCCTCATACACCCCTAACTCCTTCTGCAGCCCACTTGTGTTTGTGTGTGCGCGCACACACACACACACACACACACACACACACAACAGCTTTGCTTCCGTGAGTCATTGCTGAACTGCTCCAAAGGTTGGGGAGGCTGATTAGTTCAGGCTTGGGGCTTCTTACCCTCTGCTGGCTCAGCAATTTCCAAGGAGCCGGCAAGTATCATGACCCAGGCTCCATGCATGACCCCCCTCAAACCTGTGTGCGCACCCATCTCCTACACACATGTCTAAGGCCACTGCACAGGCCTTGGACAGAGGCACACAGGACACAGGCACATAGGGCTGCCTCCCTCCCAGCTGTGTTAGCTTCCAGATGTTGGCCTCTGCCCTCTGCCCTCTGCCCTCTCCTGTCTCTGCCCTGCACCATCACCCCTCCCCGACCACAGCTGACAGGCCTATCTCCTGCCTTGAGTCCACCAAGAAAGCCTGAGCCTGGAGAATTCCAGGGCCCACCTGCCTCCCTACCTCCTCCATCAACCCCCCACCATGTAGGCAGGGTGGGCTTTGAGCTCGGGCCCCAGGCGCCAGGAGTTGGGGTCATGGTCACTAGGACGAGCAGCCCTTCTAGCTGCCCGGTGACCCCAGGCCTGGGACCTGACACCCCTGAGAATAGCTGAGGGACTATGTCCTGCCCTTCAGCCAGCCACTCACAGGCGGCCACATGCTCAGAGAACTTTGCTCAACGCCCCCAAACTGCGCAGGGATATTTTCTCACCAATGATCTTTCACAGAGTGAGGCTGATAGAGGGCTTAGAAGCCTCAGAAAAGAGGGGAGTCACCAGCAGACCTGATGAGGAGAAGGCTTCACAGCGCTTAGCACTCACAGCAACATTTGCAAACACCAGAACTTCAGGCTCTGCAGATCTTTTACAAAGGCTCTCCCTCCCCTGAAAAATGCACCCCCACCCTCCACGCCCAGCAAAGGGGATAAGGTGGCCCTGCTTTCTGTCCCACAGCCTGCAGACCCAGCTTCTTGCAGCCTCTTCCAGGTCTGTTACTCCCCGCTCCCAAACCCCCGGCAGCGAGACATTTGTCGCAGAATCACAGCCTGGTGATAGCCAACAGTTAACTACTGGGCACCACTCTGCAGAGCTGACCACTTGCTGCATGCTGTCCTGGGCCCCTCCCATGCCCTGAGCTCATTTAATTCTTACCACCATCCTGTTGTCACCACAGCATTTCACAGATGAGTAAACTGAGGTACAGAGAAGGTTCAAGAAACCCCCAGAGGTTATTCGCACAGTAAATGGGCTGGAAGGTGGGCCCTCCAGCTCCTGAAAGAGTCCTTGGCTCCTAACCATCAAGCTACATGGCCACAACCTTCCCTGGCCTATCTGGTGGAAGGTTCACAAACCAGTTCGAAAACAGAGTGGGGCCGGGTGACTATGGCACTTTCCATCTCTGCTAAGGGTCCAGGGGGAGGGGCAGCCTGCTCTTGGAGGGGTACAGCCTGGGCCCCTCCTGCTGACCCATATCCCCAAGGAGGGCTGTTGACTGAAAACTGCAGGGAATAAAAATAGCTGCTGCTGATGAGGCAGATTGGGGGCCAGAGCACATGAAAGGCCTGCAGCAGGGGAAGTGGAGGTGAGGGAACCTGGGATTCCCCAGCACCTTCTGACGAAGCCCCAGGGGGACCTGGCCTGTCCCTGCCACTGCCAAGCTGGGGACATACAACCCTAGGGCTACCCATTGGAACCTACTGCCCCAGGTTTCAGAAAGGAGCTCTGCCCCCACCCAGCCTGTACCAGGGTCAGCTCAGGGTCAGCTCCTCTCTAGGGAGCAGTGACCCTGGCCGAGGGGGACAGAGCCCTGCTGCTCACTAGGCATGCCCACTTGGGTGACAGATCCTTCTGGCCTGAGGAGTCAAGGGACCCAAGGTTTGTATACCCCACACTGTGGTTGTTTACATCTGCCCTCCACTCCCCTCCCATCTCCCTACCTGCTCTCCATGGGCCCCAGCCTCGGGTTTTTATTTCTCTCCAGTGCATCTCTCTCCGGTCACCTGGAGAGCCCTTCCAGCCCTCTCTGTAAGGTCCACCTCCCCTCTCCTCTCTGAGGACACTTCCTCCCCCTCCAAGCTTCTTCAAACCTCCCCCCAAGCTGTGGCCCTGCCCTTCCCTGCCATTGTCTACACTTTTCTCTGTTCCGGGTGGCGGGACTTGCCCCCAAAGGCAAGGACCTTGCCAGGACCACCCCTAACCTTGGCCAAGAGTTCTGTCTTCAGCATCTGACTCAGGGCTTCCCCTGGGCCTGGACCTGGTCATGGGACACAGGGCCCTGGCGATGAAGCTGCTGGGCAGCCTGACACGCAGGCCAGCCTAGAGCTGGGAAGGTGACCTCGAGTCCTGACCCCCTACCCCACACAGGTTCCCAACCAGAAATGACCAGCATGGCCAGGCTGGGACAGGATCACCCAGAAAGGACCCTCATTATCTCCCCCAAACCCTGCTCAAGTTCCAGTCAAGCCCTTGAGAGATGCGTGGGATGCAGGTGAGGGAGGACCCTCAGCTATGTCTGGGCCCCCCTGTGCTGTCCCCTCAAGGTGATGTGACTTCAAATACTAGTGCAATGACCAGAAGTGCCCACACCCCTGTCACACAGAGTGAGGTTGCTGCCATAGGCAAGGGACTGGGGATGAGATGACGGCAGAAGAAAGTGGAGGGTCCTGGGAGAACCAGCCCTATCTGCCTTCAACCCCAGCCCTGCACGCCCAGGTCTGGGCTCCGTTCAGGGCCCTGGGGGCAGTCACATCCCTGGTCACAGATGCTAGACAGCAATGCCCACGCTGCTCCAGCCTTCCTCTCTGCCAGCCCCTCCCCTCTCCAGACTGGCCGGAGTTTGTCTCCAGCTCCTCTCCCCAGCTGGCTCTTCAAATGGCCTTCAAAGCTCCTTTGGGCTCTAACCTTCATGGGCCTGGGGAGGATATTTGTCAGACCTCTGCTGGTTGGGAGGGCGACAAGTCTATCCCACCTGGAGGGCCACCTCCCACCCTGGGGCTCTGTGAACCCTCATCCTGACCTGGCCTCTGCCCTGACCCAGCACCCAGGTGATGGGCAGCCAGACACAGTACTTTCTTTGCCCGGTGGACCCGGAAGGGGCTCAGGGCCCCCTCCCAACCCAGTGCATTCTTGGAAAGCCTCAAGCAGCCCCCAACCCCAGGGCTAAGGCGGGACTTCCCAACAGCCCTCATTCCCCACTGCCCTTCAGCCCGGGGCATGCAGGCCTCTGAACGCCACCTGCTCTGCCCTCGCTCCTTCTCTGCTAGCCCCTGCCCACCTCCCTCCCAGGGTCCTGGGCCGCCCAGCTCTGCCAGCAGGAGGGGGCTGCCCTGGCACAGCACCCCTGCCCCCAGCTCTTGCTTCCACCCTGGCCCCAGTCTCCTCCTGAGACCCCCAAGTCTTCTCAAGCTCCCCATCTTCCCCCCCTCACTGCCGGCTTTCTGGCCCCTAAGTGAGGCCGCTCCTCTCGCCCCCTCCCCTTCCTGGCTCCTCCAGGAAAAGAGCCCAACTGTGCCCCCAGCGGGCGGGCGCGGGGTGGAGAGGCGGGCGGCGGGCAGAGCCTGGCGGGCGGCGCAGCAGCCACAGCCCCAGACGTGTCCTCTGCTGGCATCTCACAGATTCCTGTTTCAGAGAGCAAAGGAGCCGCCGCCGCCGCCCCCACGGCCTCCTGCCGCTCCCCACAACCCTGCCGGGCGCAAGCGGGCTGAGCAGGGCACTGCGTGGCTCCTCCGCTCTCTCCTGAAGAAGCCCAGCCCAGCCTCTGTCCCCCGGGGCACCCCGTGTCCCTGCCCGCTAGAGCCGAGCCTCAGCGCCGCCCCCCCCCCCCCGGGGCCATGTGTGAGCGGGGTGGGGACCCTCCCGAGGGCAGGACCGCGGGCCAGGCCGGGCGCACGGGGCGGAAGGCAGGGCAGAGCAAGGCGAGTTTGGGGCCCGAGGGTCAAGGCACCAGGACCTTGGGCACGGGCAGCCGAAGAGGAGGGCCGGGTGTGGGCAGGACGGCAGTGCCCAGAGCAAAGTGGTGACTTGCTCGGAGCCAGGCTGGGCTTGGGGCCAGGCGGCCTGCCCCTCGGGGTGGCCTGCCCTCGGGGTGCCGGCCCGGGCGGGGTGCTGAGGGGCGCGGTACTCACTGTTGGCCGGAGCCGAGTGCTCGCTGTCATGCCCACCTCGGGCTGAGGCTGGGACTCTGGGGGACTCGGCCGGGGGGCCGGGCCAGCGGGACAGCTGCTGCGGCTGATGTCACGGGGTCAGGAGTGAAACCTGAGGACTGGGCCAGTCTTCAGGTGGGAGCCTCAGCCGCCCGGCCTCGCCCGGTGCGCGGGGCGCAGCCTGGGGCCGCCTGGGGCGCCCACGGCCCGGAGCCCCTTGCGCACGCACACGCGGGGGGCACACGTACGGGCCCGCACACGCAGTTGCTCTCCCTCTGGTGACAAACGGACACGAGCTCATGCTGGTAGGCAAACTTCCTTTCAGGCTCATGCTCACACTCAGGCGGCACACGCTCACTCACACTGGGACACGCGTGTGCACGCCCCCGTGTCCACACACGCACACTCTGACACACTCGTGCACACGCGTCCCGAGGAACAGCAGGCCCTCCGTCACGTGGGAGAGCCGTTCCTACGCGCATGCGCCACGAAGTAATGTGATTTGTAAGTGGGAACCCACCTACCTAAGCACCTGTCACTCACGTGGAGCACAGACACAGCAATAATGAAGGGAAGCAGTAAAAAAAATTTAAAAGAAAGATAACAATTCTCGACCTTTACTTGTGGTAAATAAATAATAAAAAACAGAAAGCAGCCCTGACCGGTTTGGCTCAGTGGATAGAGCGCCAGCCTGCAGACTGAAAGGTCCCAGGTTCGATTCCGGTCAAGGGCATGCACGTTGGTCGTGGGCACACCCCCAGCAGGGAGTGTGCAGGAGGCAGCTGATCGATGTTTCTCCCTCATAGATGTTTCTAACTCTATCCCTCTCCCTTCCTCTCTGTAAAAAATCAGTAAAATATATATTTAAAAAAAAACTTAAAGCGCTTATGTACATATGTTGAAATGATGGAACTTTAAATAAATAAATGAATAAATAAATAAATAAATGGGAGATGGGGACATAACCACGCAATGACCTACGCAGAGTCCGAGTAACCCACGGACTGTCTGTATTCACACACACACATGCTGAGCCTTACACCTAAATCACCCTTCACAGTCACACAAACGCTTCCTCTCGTGTCCCATGCATGCACACGCGCGTACTGCTCACACCTCAGACACACTCCACACTCACGTCAGGCTCCAGCATGTTTGTGCATTATTACGTCATGCAGCCCTCGGCACTCTCCCGCCAGATGAACACGAATGCCACTCGCCACGGACACGAGACCTATATCGAGTGTGCATCTGTGCACACACTCCCACTCCCAGGCAAGCTCACGCACTGACGCATTTCCACGCATGTTTCTATATCCATGCAATTGTCTGCTCACATACATCTTCCTGTTCACATGTACAAAGGGACACCTATAGGTACTGCAGTACTAGATTGTTATCAAATGTGTTGTATCTGTACACTCACACCCACACCCGCACATCACACCCAAACACACACATCACACCCAAACACACACACACACACACACACACACACACACACACACACACACACACCCGTTTCAAGGGTAATTTCTCCACCACCACCACCACCGCTCCCACTCCACTGGTTAGCCATCTGTCCCTCGAAGCTTGGGAAGGGGCTCTGGTGGGGGAGGGACGCCGCTGGTTTAGCCCACCTGCCTTCACTCTGGGGCTGTGGTGACCTCTAGTGGAGCAGCTGTGAAAAGCCCCATCTTACCCCTCCCACCAGCTCCTGCCCAGGAGACAGAAAGAACCCTTCACCCCCCTCCCCCAGTCTCCCCTGCTCACCCCCCAGTCTGTCTTTCCTGGCAGCCAGAGCCCCAGCTGAGCTGAGTCCAGGACAGAGTGGGCTTTGAGAGGGGCCCCGGGAGGCATGGGAGGGGTGACCCTCCATCCCGAAGGTGGACCCAACAGCACCTCTCCACCCATGGACTCTGTGTGGACACAGCCTCAGCAGGTGGCCCTCCTGGGGGGCCAGGCCGGGCTGTGGTTTGAGCATCACCTCCCACCCTCAGAGGTGTGTCTTCTGGGCTGTTCTCTATCCTGCTGTTCTCACTGGCGTGCACTTTCCTGGAGCTTGGCTTAAGGTCATCCAGGGTCTGCTGCTTCCAGCACTCAGCAGAAAAGCAACCATTTTGACTCAGATCCTTCCCAAGGGATCTCCCCAAAGCTGCTCCTTGGGGTCCCTGTCATCTCTCCTGGCCCTGCTGCGGCTCGTTTGCTTTGCTGATGGCCCCTGTCTGGCACCCCTGGCCGCTGTCCCTCTGTTAGCACTCTGCTCCCTTGGGTCCTGGAGGAGAGGTGGCAGGAGGTAGCTGGCATTCCCAGTTACAGTTCTGTCACTTTGGCCTCTGTCTTGCCTCCGCCCAGCGCCCCGCCGGATAAGGCTCTCTCCTGAGGGATGGAAGTAGCTGAAGGGCCTTGCAGCACGTGGGGGGCAGGGCTGCTGCCTCAGGGTGTCCGGTGTCCCCTGCATAATTCTGGGCACCAATCACGTTTGTCACTATTATAGCTTCGTGCATTTAAGACGATCATTTTCTAGCAGATGGAGGGGCTAATTTTTCTAATCTGCACAAGGTGTCTCTTGGATGAGGGATGGGGCCGATTGGAAAACAAAGCTGCGTGTTAACTATGACTTTTTCTCACAACCACCGAGGGATGAACACTCCTTGTGGTAATTCTCCTCCTCCTTTTGGGGAAGGGTCCCTCGCCCAAATATGTGATTCTGGTGGGGCTGCTGCCGCAGGACTGCCACCCTGGCCCGGCCACAGACGGGGCCAGGCTGCCTGGGCTTGGCCAATCCTCTTGGCTGCAGCGGTTGGTCCAAAAGCTGAAGGTGGGCCCATCTTAGTTCTCCCGGGACTTACATGTATTGGTACAAAAGAAAGTAATCTTGTCCGGCCGGCGGGGCTCAGTGGTTGTCGACCTGTGAACCAGGAGGTCAGGGCACATGCCTCAGTTGCGGGCTCAATCCTCAGTGTGGGGCGAGCAGGAGGCAGCCCATCAATGGTTCTTGCTCATCACTGATGCTTCTTTCTCCCTCTCCCTTCCTCTCTGAAATCAATAATATATATATATATATAAATAATCTCTCTCTGCTCAGGATCTTCTACACTGATGGCCAGATTATTATGATCTCTGAACACATAATAATCTGGCCACTCAGTATATATATTAGAGCCCTATGCATGAATTTGTGTATAGGAGGGGTCTAGCCAGCCTGGCCAGGGGGAGGCGACATGGGCGGTTGGCCAGCCTGCCCGCTGGGTCAAACTCCTGGTCGAGGGGACAATTTGCATATTAGCCTTTTATTATATAGGATACACACTGAGTGGCCAGATTATTATGTGTTCAGAGATCATAATAATCTGGCCACTCAGTGTAAGTGTGTCAAGAGTCACTGGAGAAAGTCCGAAGGCGCCTGGGGTGGGCCTCCCTTCTGCCTGAGGGCGAGGGAGTGAGACCACCGCACAGAGGGAGCCACGAGGGAAGAAGGATGTGAAGATACCTTTCGACTCCAGAGCCGGTTAAACTACAAACCAGCTCCCCGCCCCCATCTTTCCCTATCACAAAAGCCAGAAAAACACCTTTTCCTTAAGCCAGGCTGAGTCTCTGTTGCCCACAAACAAAGGACTTCTGAAAAACAGAACTATCTTTCAGAAAACCCCACCCTGCCTCACAGGAAATGGCCTCGCCCTGCTCTGTCCCAGCCCCAAACCCCAGCCTGACCAGTCAGTTTCTCCCCGGAGTCATTCGGTCGGGGTGATTTTCTGGGAGCTTCAGGAGGTGCTCCCCCATGGTCACTGGCACCCTAATTCCAAGGAGCCAGGGAGGGGCGGGCTCTGAAACAGTCCACAGCCCGATAGCGGCGGACGGGACTTTGAGACCCGTTCTCATCACAAGCATCCCACTGATGTGATCTGTGTGCTACTTCGTCCCCAGAAGTGCCAGCCGGGCCTGTTAGACAAAACCCCGTCCATGCCAAGACCGGTTTGGCTCAGTGGCTAGAGCATTGGCCTTCAGACTGAAAGGTTCCGGATTCGATTCCGGTCAAGGGCATGTACCTTGCTTGCGGGCACTTCCCCAGTAAGGGGTGTGCAAGAGGCAGCTGATCGATGTTTCTGACTTT
The DNA here is from genome assembly GCA_027563665.1 of Antrozous pallidus. Classification (NCBI taxonomy): domain Eukaryota; kingdom Metazoa; phylum Chordata; class Mammalia; order Chiroptera; family Vespertilionidae; genus Antrozous; species Antrozous pallidus. Next base: position 34,677,747 of record CM050526.1, read on the forward strand.
CTGTCCCTCTCCCTTTCTCTCTGTGAAAAATCAATAAAATATATATTTAAAAAAAACCATCCACACACCTCCCAGGATGACCATCAAGCCTCTAAAGACAAGATAAAGCCACCACCACAAAAAGGAACGTCTCCACTGGTGTGTTTCCAGGCTCCTTCGCCGTCTAGGCATTTACCTCCTTTCCTCCAACCCTCATAGTCCAGCTCCTTCCAGTTTGTGCCTCTTGAGGGACTGAGCCCACGAAAAGGGCCCCCAGCTGGGTCATCTCTGCGGGGGGGCGTCCTCACCGGTACCTCCTGAGAGAAGCAGGGAAGTTTCCACGGGAATTCTTAGGCGCGGCCCTTTTCTCTCCTTTTCTGGGGGAGTAAGGCGGGAGCTCATTTTTCCGGTCCCGTCAATTCCCTTGATTTTTACATACACATTCCCCTATTAATAGACCTGGGGTAAAGTTCAATGGTCACCTCTTAAAAATAACGCCTCGATGAACACATTTGATGAGCGATCTTTTTCCATGTTTAGCTTAGTCCCAGGAATGGATTTTTACCATGGCAATGGAGAGGACTTTGGGTACATATTATCTTGTGAGACTAAAAACAAAATCCACCAAGACAAAGAAAAACAAGAGAAAAAGTGAAAAGGAAGTAGGTGGAGTGGTCCAGGCTCCAAGGAAAGAATGGTAGGCGGGGCAGACAGCTGCACACACCCCTCCAGGGTTGGGCCGACGCTGGATCTTCCACTAGCAAAACAGCGCTGGCAGAGAAGTGGCGTTTCCTTTCTCCAAAGAGCAAATGCTTCCGTTTCCTCCGACCAAGAACTCGGATTGAACAGAACCAGGATCGTTCAGTTCAGCCCCATCGTCCAAAGCACAAGATTCTCATAGGGTTCACAGGCAATCTTCCATCAGAGGAACTGAACCAGTCACCCCTTCCCACCAGTTTCCCTCAGTCACCGCCAGCCTGCTCTGGGCTCCCTTTAGACAGTGGTTCTTCACCTTTCTAACGCCGCGACCCTTTAATACGGTTCCTCATGTTGTGGTGACCCCCAACCATAAAGTGATTTTCGTTGCTACTTCATAACTGTAATTTTGCTACTGTTAATGAATCGTAATGTAAATAACTGTGTTTTCCGATGGTCTTAGGTTCTACAGGTTGAGAACCGCTAGCAGGGTCACCTAAGACCATCGGGAAACACAGATCATTTCATTACGATTCATAACAGTACAAAATTACAGTGATGATGTAGCAACGAAAATCACTTTATGGTTGGGGGTCACCACAACCTGAGGAACCGTATTAACGGGTCGAGACATGAGAAAGGTGGCGAACCACTGCTTTAGAGGGAGGAGGGTGATGGCCTCTGTGTCTCCAGTTTGCCACAGCTTAATTCATTGACCACTGTTTTCCTAGACCGATTTCCTTTAAGTTTATGCAGTGTTTCACTTCACCAAACACACATGTATCCTGACCTAGAGCTACTAGAGTAGCTTTTGCTTGGAGTTTTCAGCAGCCTGGGGACAGACAGGGAGAGAGCAGGAAGCTGGTGGCTTAGTTTGGATCCCCCCAACTGCCAGGATTTGGGAGCATGGCGTTTATTTGGAAGGAAGTCTTAGGAAGCAGTGAGGGAGTGGAGAAGTGACAGGAAGAGGAGAAAAGCCAATAGGCTGTGCGTACATGAGCGGCTGTCACTGGGACAACTGGGGTGGTGGTGAGCCAGTTCGGCCATGGCATACTCAGCCCCACGTTGGGTGCCTTATGTGCCCCGAAAGCTCAGCCAGGTTCGGTGACCCTGAGAGGGGGCGGTGAAGGATTGAGAAAAGACAGACAAGAGAAGAAATGCGGGAAACCAATCATTGCCTCACTAATAGATGTGAACCGGAAAATCCAGAAGGCTGGTTAACCTTAGTTGCTCTGAAAGGTCAGAGCTAATCATTCACTGTTTAGTTGAGACATTGGTAGTTGAAGCAGCCCCCACTTGTTAAATCTTATGTAAATTCTTGCTGATTGGCTATTATTGGAATTTCCTGACCTAAAGGATATGGGTGTATCCCATAGTCTGAATAATAAAAAGGGATAGCAAGGCCAGAGTTCATAGTAGTCCTCCCCCTAGAGGTGGACTCTCGCCTGGCCCCCAATAGCCCCAAATTAATGCTTTTTTAGTCTCTTTTCATTTGTGTTCTGCCTTCTCCAGAACCCAAACCCTGACCCTGGAACCCTGGACCATGCAGGATGTAAAAGGGGTTCCCACAAAGAAAGCTGGGTCTGGGTGGGACGCTGTCCTCTCCGATGGAGAGCCTCTCTGATGAGAGCTAGCGACAGCACCACGGCCTGTAAGGCATCTCTTCGTCTTATAGCCAGATTCCAGGAGGCAAAGTAAGGGTGTGGTTACAACGTTCTCCTGGGTTTTGATCCTACTCAGTTACATGCACCTGAACTCTATCAAGCCCACATCACTCAGGCATGTGGGGCCAAGTGTTCAGATCATAGGTTCAAGCTCACAACTATAGCTTTTGGCTATCATTGTGCCGTGAGGGCTTTGCCCTCCAAGCTGGGACTTGCACATGGCAATGAGAGGACTGTGCCCTCTCCTTAGTCCGAGGCTTGAACCAGTCCAAACACTGCAGCCGCTCTCTACAGGGCGCAAGGCCACAGGGAGCACTGAGAGAGTGCAGGGAGGACCCCTCAGAGTTGCCCTACTGAGGCCAGGAAGCTGGGGAGCTTACCATCAACTCCTGTCCCTTAATGCTTCAGGGTTGCTCCTGGGACAACCTCAGGATGCCTCCAGGGGGCCAGAAAATGCCCCAGGTGGATCGATAGTGAGTGCAGAAACCAATTGCGGGAGGCCCTGGGGGAGGCAGGGAGGTGTGGTCAGGCCCTGACAGCAACTCTGTAGTTGTTTCTCTCTCTTTTCCTGCCTCCCTCCCTGTCTCTGTATCTTTTCTGTCTCTCTTTTCCTTCCCTCTCTTCCTCCCTCCTTGCCTCCCTCTCTGCACGCACGCCCGGGCGTGCACACACACACACACACACACACACACACACACAGATATATACCTATGATCTTAAAAATAGAAATACGATCTTACTATGCTTATTGATTGTTTTCTCAACTCTTTTGGACATTATTTCACATCAATACATGGTGTCCCCCCAAAATATATAAATACTTTGAATAGTTAATTCCAATGGGTTAAATCTGAAAAGAATGAACCATTGGAATTAACAATTATTCAAAGTGTGTACACACTTCTTTGGGACACCCCATGGATACATTCTATACCAAGCATGTCAACTCAAAGGCTAACTGCTGGAGCCAGCCAGCATCAATCGAACAGCACCTGAAAGGGGGGTGAGGATTGAGAAATGACAGACAGACAAGAGGATGGGATCAGGAGGTCCGAAAGCCCTGTCAGACTGTGGCCCCAAGTTTATGCATGCAATTCATCATTCCCATAATTTGACAAGCATAACTATCTTGCTAACCTTCACACAAAACTCCTTAGCTTGGCGCCACTTAAATTCCTAGCTATCTCCTTAATGTTCTGCTACTTGCTCAAGGGAAACATGTTTACTAAACTGTTGTACTTCAAGGTCATTGTGCTCCGGGGGGCAGAAAGCATGACTAACCTTAGGAGCAGACAGGCCACTTTGTGAAACCTGCCCTCTCAGGACTTTGTCAACTGAGGTCGCTCCCCACAGCTAACACAGGCCAAATAAACAAGGTTTAAGTTTATGTGGGCCGCAAAAAAACAAGAGCTTTCATTTTCATAGAAACATAGGTTTATTTCCATAGAGACATACTGAATACAAAAGGCTGAAAAAAATGAATAATCGTTAACATGAAATAACAGATTTTAATAAAAATTAATATTTTTCTTAAATATTAACTTACCAGACACTGAATAACTGTACAAATTAATAAGCATAATGCAAATAAACCTATTTTTCTAGTTCTCTGAAAGCAAAATATTTCCTGTTGCGCACACCGAACAAGTCAGTACAAGACTAATGACGTGGCCACCAGCCACTAAAATATGCGCTGCTGGTGTTAGTGCAGAGAAATGGTGTGCCTGCGCATAAGGCGAGTAAGGAATATGAGTGCAACACAATTATAGTAACCAATCGGCGAACGTTGTAGTTCATTAGTAATATGTATAATAGGATATTGTAAAAATTAAGTTACTAGTTGGAAATGCTTGTTCTATACAAACATTGTCACTGACCGACCTGTGTTCCATTGAGAAGATACCCCATCAGACATTCATTCTCTCTAATCCTGGTTGGCACAAGCAAAGATGCAAGGAACCAGATGAATCTTCCTAAAACCTGGCTGTGTGCACGTCGCCCCCTTATTTCTCTTGTTCTCAAATCCCACCTAGAGCTCTCCATTACCCACACGGTGAATCCCAAGTCCATAACCAGGCCTTGGAGCCTGACCTGTCTCTGCCTGGGCTGCTGGGACCTCCCGCTGCCCAGCTCCTCCAGCTCAGCCAGACAGGTTGACTCACTGGATACAGGCCCTGCCCACTCCTGCACCTGCACCTTTGCTCAGGCAGGGTCCCCAGCCTGCGTGCCCTCCCCACCCACACTACTTGGCCCCATCCCAGGGGCCTCCCGCTCCCTCAGAACTCATCCCTCAGCGACGAGTCCTTTCTTTGCACAGTCTTGTATCTTTGTTCTTTTTTCATGGTGGGTCTTCACTCCCAACACCGCGGGAAGCAGGAGGCTACCCTGCTGTGTCCCCGTGTTCCGAAGAGTGCCTGGCACACACAAGCACCTCCTTGGTCAAGGCAGCTGATGGTGAGCTCAAGACCTAGTGTGTCTTTCTCCCTGGGAGAGGGTGGAGAGCGAAAGGTGTCCTCCCACTCACAGGGCCTGTGACCACAGTGCCCCATCTCTGCTTGTTGATGGCCATTGAAGCCATTAGACCCACAAGGGCAGCGAATGTGCCATCCACAGACAACGCCTCCCCCACTCCCCTGGAGACAGGAACTGCAGCTCAAAGGAGGAGGTGGAACCGGTCTTTCTGATTTTAGATGCCAGGGCCAGGGCCAGGACTGCCGGGTAGGGCGGCTGAACAGAAGGGGGGGGGGGGGGAGAGAGACAGGGCCATCCACGGGGTGCTAATCCCAGCTTCCTGTCCTGATTTTCCTTGACTGCTGCTCAGGGCCTATCTTATGAAGTTCACAGCTACCGAAATAGATCTCTCCTCTCACCTGTTCTTGAGCAAAGAAGACCTTGGTAACTTCCTGTCAAAGAATGCATGCTTTGGTAGTTTTTCCAGGATGAGGGACAATGATGGGTCCTGCTGCTGAATGCCCAGCTTCTCTGCCTTGGCCAAGGAGCAGGGAGCAGACAGCTACAAGGGGAAGGGGGTGAGGGGGTGAGGATGAGGGTGGGTCAGGAGTCAGCCACCTGTTTCTGGCCAGGGGCCAGCCTTTTCCGTGAACTTGGTTGGTGTTTTCTTCCATGGTCTGCTCCAGAAACCACCCTTGGCCCAAGGATGCCCCTCTGAGTCAGAGTAACAAACAGCAGATGCTCTGCCCACCTCATCCCCCTCCCCTCTCCTGGCTGATCCTACAGAACTCTCTGCTCCTGCTTCACTCCTCATCTTAGTCAATGGGATGGGAAAACAAAGTGCCTTGAGTTAGGGCAGCCTCTCCAGCCGATCATTCACTCACCACACACAAGCCCCCTCAGGGTCAGGGGCTAGGGGGGTGTAAGGGTCTGGAGTTACGGGGAGGAATAGGACGTGATACCCAGCCCCGCCCGGTGCAGGGGGCTTGGAGGTGGACATCCGGGCCTCTTGTGGGGGACAGTCCTGGGGACCCCATGTCCTTGGAGGTGGAGAAAGGAGAGCTGAAGGCAGCGACGGTAGGCAAACGCCCCAGGCATCCGGAGCGGGTGGGCGGGACCTGCTCTGGCCGGGGAGGAGACTTTGGCGTCGCGTCGCCAAGGTAACCCTGACCCAAGGAAGCCGGCTATGGCCTCTGGGACTGGAGGGAGCTGGGGTCACCCCCCACCGCAAAGTGCAGCCCCCACGGTGAGGGCTGAGTCAGGGAGCAGAGCCGGCCTTTCCCGGGACGCCCGGGGGCGATGGCAGAGTTGGGGAGCGGTCACGGGGTGGGCGGGCCGGGGAGGGGTAAGAACCGTGGAGTGGTGTGTGGGGGGGGGGGGATGAGATGAGGGGAGCGACCCCAGCTGGAGAGGAAGAGACTTGGCAGGGAGCGGGAGGCCAAAGGGGCGCTGAGGGGAGTTAGAGGCCCCTGCGGGGTTAGGGAGGTAACTAGGGGGCGGGGTGGGGGGACGGAGGGTGCATGCCGGAGGGAGGGTTTGGACCCCCCACCCCTTCTCCGCTTAGCCTGGCTAAGTCACCCCTTTCCCCAGCCCTGGGTGACGGTCCTGCAGCCCCTCCCGTGGGCCGTCTCACCGCCACCCCTGCAGCCAGGCCGAGTGAAGGAAGGTGAGACTCCAGGCTCCCTCCTGCCCCTAGTACCTCCCTCTACCCCGCACCCTCTGGTCATTGAGGCTGCATCACCACCACCTCCTGCGCCCCAGAGCTGGGTGTCCGGGAAAAGGCCCTGGGTGGGGGCAGAGGGCTGGGGTGGGGGCAGAGGGCTGGGTGGGGGAGAGGGCTGGGGTCGGGGGAGAGGGCTGGGTGGGGCAGAGGGCTGGGGTGGGGGCAGAGGACTGGGGTGGGGGGAGAGGGCTGGGTGGGGGAGAGGGCTGGGGTGGGGGAGAGGGCTGGGGTGGGGGAGAGGGCTGGGTGGGGGCAGAGGGCTGGGTGGGGGAGAGGGCTGGGGTGGGGGCAGAGGGCTGGGGTGGGGCAGAGGGCTGGGGTGGGGGCAGAGGGCTGGGGTGGGGGAGAGGGCTGGGTGGGGGCAGAGGGCTGGGGTGGGGGAGAGGGCTGGGTGGGGGCAGAGGGCTGGGGTGGGGGAGAGGGCTGGGTTGGGGGGAGAGGGCTGGGTTGGGGCAGAGGGCTGGGGTGGGGGAGAGGGCTGGGTGGGGGCAGAGGGCTGGGTGGGGGAGAGGGCTGGGGTGGGGGCAGAGGGCTGGGGTGGGGCAGAGGGCTGGGGTGGGGGCAGAGGGCTGGGGTGGGGGAGAGGGCTGGGTGGGGGCAGAGGGCTGGGGTGGGGGAGAGGGCTGGGTTGGGGGGAGAGGGCTGGGTTGGGGCAGAGGGCTGGGGTGGGGGAGAGGGCTGGGTGGGGGCAGAGGGCTGGGTGGGGGAGAGGGCTGGGGTGGGGGCAGAGGGCTGGGGTGGGGCAGAGGGCTGGGGTGGGGGCAGAGGGCTGGGGTGGGGAGAGGGCTGGGTGGGGGCAGAGGGCTGGGTGGGGCAGAGGGCTGGGTGGGGGCAGAGGGCTGGGGTGGGGGAGAGGGCTGGGGTGGGGGAGAGGGCTGGGGTGGGGGCAGAGGGCTGGGGTGAGGGAGAGGGCTGGGGTGGGGGCAGAGGGCTGGGGTGAGGGAGAGGGCTGGGGTGGGGGAGAGGGCTGGGTGGGGGCAGAGGGCTGGGGTGGGGGCAGAGGGCTGGGTGGGGGAGAGGGCTGGGTGGGGGAGAGGGCTGGGGCTGAGCCGCTGAACCTGTGTCCCCTAGACCTGCTGGAGCTGCTGCTGCTGCAGAACGCACAGATGCACCAGCTGATCCTGGGTCGCCTGGTGGCTGCAGCGCTCAACCCCTGGCCCGCCTTCTCTGGCCCGCAGGTGCGTGGCTGCGTGTGTGTGGGGGGTGCCCATCTGCAGGTCCGGGGGTGGGGATCTATCTGGGGGATCCCCTGAGAGAAAGGTCCCGGTGAAAGGAGCAGGAAGTCAGCCCACACCTGTCTGACTGGGTCTGTTTGGCAGGATTATGTGCCAAGCCTTGTGCCAGTCTCGTGGGCTGGGGGTGTGGGTCCCTAATTCAGAATGTGTAGGCCTTGTTTTCAAGGAGCGTCCCTGCCTGTGTCCCTCCCTGGACTGCAGGCCCAGGAGGACGGGCCCCATTGCACCCGCCTGCAGGCGCCTGGGCTTAGGGGCTGATGTTTGAATGACTGTGAACACCAGGCAGCTTTGGCTGTGCCGGCACAGGAGGGGCGCCCCCCTGCCTGCCCGCCCGCCTGGCTGGGTGTGAGGAAAGGCTCCGTGGAGGGGCAGGTGGCCTTAGAACCAGCCTCTCTGGCCACAGGGGATTTTGATGGTTGGAGGAGTGGCTCCAGGGTTAGGGGCAGCTTCCCCGCTGGCCCCCATCCCCGCTCTGGAGTCAAACCTGGATTCTTGCAGTCCCTGCTCGCCTCCTATTAGCCGGGTGGCCTTAGCCGAGCTGCTCAAGCTCTTCAAGCCTCAGGTTTCCCACCTGCAAAATGTCTCCAAAGTGCCTGCTTGCAGGCAGCAAATATCAATAACCTTTTGATGATGCAAACCTGGAAAAATAATTTAGAGACAGAGGAGTGGGGGTGGGGAGAGCCTGATCCTGTGTCGCCATCGCCCCTCCCCTCTCACACCACCCCCAGGTCCACGTGGAGGGTCCCAAGGAGGAGAGTGAGGAGGAAGAGGAGCTGGAGGCCCAGGAGGAAGGGCCTCTGGTGTTTCACCACCATTACCTGCCCTGCCTGCCGCCTGTGCTGGGCCTCCTGCCGCCCTGGCCGGAGCCCTTCCTGCCCCCTCCCCCACACCAGCCCCCCCTGCAGGATGCACCCAGGATCCAGCAGCGCCCTCCTGCCGGGAAAAGGGGGGTGTAAGTGAGCGGAGGTCTGGGCCCTGCCAGGCCCTGCTCTGGCTGGGCTGGAAGAGCTGTCTTGGGGTGGGGCTGGAGGTTTGGGGGGGTGAGGGGGTGGGTGGAGAGCATTGTGGGTCAAACCGCAGAGGACACTGCTGATGGGGGCGTTTCTTTTCTCATCCCCATCTCAGGAGAGCTGTGCCCCCACCCCCACCCCCCAGTGCCACTGGGACTGTGGGTGCGGATGTACCCCCGGCTTCAGGTAGGGGCAGGGGCAGCAGGGTCCAGGCCTAGGGATGGGTCGGGAGGCTAGGAGGGTCGTGTTCCCATGAGGGCGGGGTACTGTCACTGCTGCAGGCAACTGGCCTGCCTCTCCCTCCTTGGGTCCACTGAGGCAGGAGGGAGTCAAGGTGAGGGTGCTGTCTCCCTGCACCCAGATTACTACGATGCTGAGAGCTTACTATGAAGACATCACTGGCTCAGGGACCCATACCAGCTGCACTGCGAGGCTGGACACAGCCCCCCGAAGCCCTCTCTGGTGCTCAAAGCCACAGCTGAGAGCCCCTCTCTGCCTCAACCCCAACCCAGCCCGCCCTCCGGGGGAACCAGTCCCCTCCTTCCCATTCAGACACTGGACCAGCCCATCTCCTAACTGGAGAAAGCTTGTTAGGTCATTCACGGGTCAAGGCCCAGGGGACCCACACGAACACCCAACTCTGCCCCACTGTTTGCTTCCCAGGCAAGGGGGAGGCTGGAAACCAGAGCTCCCCAGTCCCTCAGTCCCTCTCTCAGGCAAGGCCAGGGCTGCGGGGTCTCAGCTTGGCCTACTAATGGAGCAGGAGGCAAGACAAGACGGATTTTGTTATCCACGGCTCTGTGAAGGCCAAGATGCGGAAGAGTCCTGCCTGGGAGGCTCCTGGAGCTGAGCCAGATCCCCCACCCTCCACCTCACCCAGGAAGCTGGCTCTGCTGGCCATGTCCTGCTCCGACAGGGAGTGGCCCGTGTTCCCGAGGGCCATGCGGGAACAGAGTGTCTCTGCCCTCCCAGGCCAGGCTACACCTCCCCACCCTCCCGAGGCGGCACTTGTCACTCGGCCCCATGAGGGTGGGTGCCCGGTGCTGGTCAGCTGGGGGCACCCCAGCGCTGGGCTGGCCCAAGGCCGCTGTGAAGCAGAGGGTGGAGGGACATGAGGCATCGAGGGGGAGAAGTGTGGGCCCGATGAGTCACCTTCCCAGCTGTTGGACACTCTCCCAGGAGCAGGCCCCAGGCACAGGGTTAAGTCCAGGTGTTTGTATTCAGACTCGAAAGGGAAATGTCCCCAAAGTCCTCGGCTGCTTGTCACTGTCCTTTTGCCATGGCCGGGCCACATCCCTGAGAGCCGCACAGAGTCCCAGGGGCTGCTGTGGCAGTGGCCACAGCCCCCATGCAGGCTATGCCCGGTTGGAGCGTCTCAGTCTCCGCCAAGCTGCCTGTACCCCGTAATTGCCTCTCCGCCTCTGGTGCCACTGCTGGCCGAAGACAAAGCACAGCAGGACGGACACCACAAACAAGAGCAGCAGCACCGACACGACTGCGATGATGATGACCATCTGGTTGTCCGGCATCGGCTCTAGGGGAGAGGGGAGAGGGGCCGGGGTCTGAGAAGGCCTCCGGCCTTGTGTGCACATGTGCATAACCCATGCCCGCAGACAGTGGGGCGGTGAGGGCTGGGGGCGGCGAGAGGGGGCTGAAGAGGGTCGATGGGGGAAAAAGGAGACACATGTAATACTTTCAACAATAAAGATAAAATTTTAAAAAAAAGTGCTCTGGTCCTAGGTGCCAGGGCCCAAGGGGGAGTGAGATGTACCCCATCCATCCTGCAGTCACCCCGTGTCACAGAGATGAGTGACAAATGGTGTACTAACTAGGGGAAAGGCGAGCCGGGGTCCAGCCTACCAGCCAGGCCTCGGGGAGGCTGTAAGGACAGCGTGTGGCCTCTGGACACCATGGTCTGGACAGTGGACGCCAACCCTCCCTGGGCAGAGCTGAGTGAGTTTCTACCAAACTCTCTGAAGACAGGGACCACCTGCCATCGAGAGGCACAGAACCGCCCTGGCTGGTGTGGGTGAGCACGGAAGGGTTATGGGTTTGATTCCCAGTCAGGACGGTTCGGGGTGTATGCAGGGGAGGCAACCAATAAATGTGTCTCTCACATCAATGTTTCTCTCTCTCTCCCCTTCGCCACCCCCTCCCGCTCTTTCTAAAATCATTGGGAAATGTCCTCAGGGGAGGACTGACAGTAACAAAAAGAATCAAAGAACAGTGGCCTTCTAGAAGACCTGAAGGGTCAGTTAGGTCAAACGTTTCATTGCAGAGAGGAGCCAGAGAGAGGAAGTTGACTTGGTCAAGGTCACACAGCTCACTAATGGCCAAGCAACTGGCCCAGGTCCACGCTGGGGGCTGGGAGAGAGCTTCAGGGATGAGGGAGCATAAGAGGGACCCCTCAGGATCAGGTGTGGGGCCCCTGGTGCCTACCCCTGGAGCTGGCAGAGAGGGGGCTAAGGTTCTGACTTCCCTAAGGGCCTAAAGTGAATGTGATGCCCTTTCCTCCCCCCACTCCCCAGGGCAGGCGGGGGGCCTCCTCCTCACCATGGATCTCAAGCATCTGGGGCTCCGAGGTCCTTTGGATGACGTCCCCACCTCGAGGCCGCAGGTCCAGCTCAGCCCGGCAGGAGAAGTTGTGGCGCCCGTCCTCCTTGTGAGCTGTTCTGTTGTGTGAGATCGTGGCTTCTTGGGGGGTAGCTGTTGCCCCCTCAAAGGTCTGCATGTGCAGGGGCTCCTGGCCACGGAGCAGGGTGAGGGTGAGGTTCTCCAGGGGTGCCACCGCAGGCACCCTGCACTCCATGGTGAAGTCTTTGCCCACGGTCACCCAAGTGGGCTGCAGCTTCAGCAGCACTTGCTCTGGGGGGTCTGCAGAGGAGAAAGTAGGGAGGTTGGGGGGCACAGTCCTAGCAGGCCCACCCAGCCAAGAGCACCCACCCCCTTTCAGTACCGTGTTCTCGGGCCCCTGGCTGGACTTGTGGTCTAGAGTGTACGAGGGGAAGGAGGAAGCAGTTTAGGGTGAAGGGGGTGCTGGGTGGTAGTTTCAGGACATGATGGTTTCTGCAGTGGACAAGAATGGGGGTGGTTAGCTGTCTCCAAAGGGAGGATCAGAAACTGTGCAGCCAACCAGAAAGATATAAATGTTTGCATCTGTCTCCTCCTTCCTCTCCAGGATTTTACAAATTAAACAGTTGGGTGATGATGTTCAGAGAGACTGAGAAGGGAGTGCTCACTGGGACCGGGCATGAATTGTGGGTTCTCACTTAAGAGGTGGAGGCCAACGTCAGACCTGCCTTAGTTTCTCTTAGGGTCAGGTTCAAGCCACCTCAGTCCCTTATCAAACGGGGCTCTCAGGGTGGCCCGCGTTTCTCTCTGAGCCAGAACTTTCGCCAACATCACACCGGGATAATATGTTGGATCTAGGGCATCCTTTATTTGATCCCTTCATGGGGAGGAGCCACGCAATGCCCGTAGTGCCGAGGCGTTGGGAGAATCCCGGCCCACCCAGGCCTCCATGGCTGTGGGCAGTGCGTGCGTGATGGTCCCACATTTGCCAAGGGCCCTCAAGGGAAAGCACCCGGGAACAACTCAACCTCCCCCGGAGAGCATGCCGCCCGCCTGCTGGCGCCCACCACTTGTCACGGGATGTGGGGTGTTCCACGGCCGGGGCTGCTGCTGAGCCGGGCGGAGGCTGTAAGCACTGTGATCGGCCTCTTCTGAGCAAGCCTCAGAGGCGGGGTTGCCAGCAGGCCCAAGGAGGCCAGAAGGGTGGGAGCAGACTCTGAGCCCACGGCCTCGGCCTTGGCACTGCTCCTTGTCAGCCCAGGAGCCCGGGGGGCGGGGGGGCATGGGGGGTGGAGGGAGGGGAGCACTCAGGAGCAGGCTCTGCGCCCGGGGAGGAGGGCCCTTCGAGAGGCACTCACGGAACAGAGTGACGCTGCCGGTCCTGTTTATCTGCTCCCCAGAGCAGAGGAAGTAGCAGTAGATGTACATGCCGGCGAAGGCGTTGGAGAGCCTGTATCGCGCCCACTGAGGCTGCTGGTCCAGCAGAGTCTTGTCCAGGTTGGTCTCCAAACCGCTGATGGCCGGCTCCAGACAGCTGGTACTGCAGTTGATCTCAAAGGACCCTCCGTGTTTCACCACCAGCTGCTCTGGCCACACGTATACCTCGGCTGCCGTCTCACCAGACCCTGGGAGACCGGAAACTCTGGGCAGCAGATGTCCCGCTGTCCTGCCCATTGAGCGGCCCAGTCTGATCCAGGGGGTGGGGTCAAAGAAGGAAGACCAGGGATGGTCCCTCTGCTCCTAGACCCTTGACCCTTGTTCAGGCCTCATGGACTGTCTCCCTGCCCCTGGCTGCCCTCCTCCAGCCTGTCACCGCCAGACAGGTAAGTCCTCCTCGTGCCCTTCTCTCTTCATGGAGGGGGGTCACATTCAACCTTCAAGGCCCAGCCCTAAGGTGCCCTCCCTCCTCCACACCTCCTCCCGCCTCTCTGAGATGGAGGTGGACTGTGTCTTCGGAGCTCCTGTGGCCCAGGGGCCAACCATCCCTCCTCCTTTCCTTTCTCCCTCAAATACTTTTGGAACACCCGCTGTGTGCCAGCTACTGTCCTAGGCTCTGCAGGGGTGAACAAAGCAGACCAGATCCTGCCTCTACAGAGCTCCCGCTCTAGCGAAGAAAACGGACAGTAACAAACATCCAGCCCATTGGGTGGTGGTAAGTGCCTGGGAAAGGAAACGGGGGCTGTGTGTGTACTTGGGGGGCGGGGGACGCTTTAGCACAGACCTCACTGAAACAACAACATCTGAGCAAAGACATGAGGGAGGTGGGGTGAGTATTCCAGGGAGACGCCCCGGGTTGGGAGTGGGTGTGCTGTGTCTGCGGAACAGTGAGGTGTCGGGACGCTCTAGCTCAGCGCCGGGAAATGCAGGGGAAGCGGAGGTCAGAGAGGAAATGGGACGACCTCGCCAGTGGCTGGGATTGCCCCAGTGATTCACATTCGTGCGGACTCTCCCTTAGCCACGTTGGAGCTTCTGGAAGGCGGGGCCCTGTTCCCCGCTGTGTCCTGTGTGTGACACACTCAGGACGTATTTGATCCGTGGAGACCGAGCCCTCAGCACTCACTCTCTCTCAGCAATGCCCAGGAAGGTCCTCGATCCCAACCAGCTGGGCCCAGCCTGGGTCCTGTGCAGCGCCATGCCCCCATCAGCCCCCAGATGGTAGAATTATAATGAAGCGGCAAGAGACGGGCTTTGCAGGGACCGAGAGCCGGCTTTGAAGCCTGAGTTCACCATGTGCCAGCTATGTGACCTTAGGCAAGGTGCTTGCTCTCGCTGAGCCTCCGTTTCTCCATCTGTGAAATGGGCCAGTAATTCCTTCCCCAAAGCTGTTGTGCCGGTTCAGTGACGTAGCACTTTGAAAGCATCTGGCAGGCTGTCTGGAGCCGGGTGCGTGGCACCTGGCGGCATGTTCCCTCACAGTCCCCTGACCCTCTGGGAGGGGTTTCACTTTCGCTCAAAGATTAGCCAGAAGGTGAGGCCTTCTGCTACCCTCTTCCATCCCCTACGCCGCATCTGAAGACCAGCGAGGGCATGCCTTCACCTTCTCTTGAACCCCAGCATCCTTCACCTCCTGAGCCCCCCACACCCCCTTAGCCCACCGTTTAGTCTCCATGACCCGCCACATCCACACGCCAGGAAGCTGCGGGGCTATTCAACCTGGTGTCCAAAAGGCCGGAGCCTCGCCTGCTGCCCAGGGGCACAGGGAAGCTAGGTTTCCATAGCAACCTGTACCCACCGCTGGGGCCACGATGCCAAAGCCTGGGAGACTTCAGGGCTAGCACCCCGCCCCTAAGGCCAGGGGAGCAGGCAGCCCGCCCCCTGGGCTGGCACAGGCCAAGTCAGGAACCCCAGGCACTGGCTCACCTGGGCAGAAGAGCAGAGCGAGAAGAGCTGCTGTGGGCAGGCCCCAGCAACAGAAAGGGGACATCTCAAATGGCATCCACGGGCCGGCAGCCGAGGGGGCCTGTGGAGACAGAGCGGGGTCAGGGAGGGTGGCCCGGAGTCCACGGAGCCGCCAGCCTTTTGTAAGCTGGTGACTGCATTTCCTCTCATTATCTGAGCAGTTCTTGGGAAGCCACGGGGACGGCGGCTTCCTCTGCCCGGGCTGCAAGTCCAGGCCAGGGAAGGCGGGGGCTGCTGCTAAGCGGGGCCGCAACTTGACCCCGGGGCACGCTCAGTTTAGAGGTGATGAGTGCCCGCACGTGGGCAAGCGGGTCCACGTGTGAGAGTGATGCGCGTGCGCACAGGATTCTGGTGTGCTGTGTGGGCACCGAAGACAGTGATGACTACAAGCCCCACATCCGGGGAACCCCAAATCTCACAGGATACACTGTGGGGGGCCCCTCTGGGAAGAAAATATCCTAAGTTAGGACCTGTCCAGAACAGGGGCACCCTAGCCACGCTGTTAAAGAGCTGGGCTTTTCTAGGGCAATGTGGGTGGAAGTTGGAGGCACTCTAGATAACGGCCCAGCACAAATCTACTTAGACCTTCACTCCCGCATAGCTTTCAACCTTGACCTGTCTCTGCTCAGGCGATATAGGGATGGTCTGAGGCCAGAGCCTCCGGAAAGCTCCCAGCTCCGGCAGCCCGGGCACAGACAGAGGTTATGGGATCAGTCTGACTGTAGCCCAAATCCTCAGCCTCCATTTGCAGACCTGGCTTGTGGGGTCTCCCCGCCCCGCCCAGGTGGGGAGCGGAGGTCTGGGGTTAGGGTCTGACAAGCTGCAGTGTGTTTCCTGGAGGCTCTGTCACCTGTTGTGGGACCCTCAGACACAGTGAGCAGGTGAGGGGATTCCCGTGGGGGAGGGTCTTGCCAGGAGGCTTTTGGTCCTGACACATCCAGCCTTCTATTGCTCCTGCGGTGGCCAGGAGGCCCGGGGGACAGCTGGCCTGCGAGAGACAGGACAGCAGCAGGCTTCCTTGCTTTCTCAGCTGCGCCCCCCACCCCCCAGCAAATGGGGCCTTGCCAAAGGGATGGTCCAGCATTTTCAGGGCTCAGGCCAAACATCGTTCCTGGGTTGGGAAGGCAGGGAGAGGCCATGCCTTCCTCTTTGGCTGCTGTAACTATTGTATGTGGCTGTCAAGGGCAGCCCTTGTCAGCAGGGACCCAGGGAAGCCCGCGACAGGCCACTCGCTGGGCCTCGGAATGAGAGAGAGAGAAGAGGGAGAAGAGAGCGGAACTGAACTCCAGCCCACGGTGCGGCCGCAGGAAACACTCCTCCGGTCCAAGCTCGAGGCTGAGGGGGACCCCAGGGGATCAGACAATGGGCCCTGCTGTGGTGGGGGCTCTGTGGTCTCCACTGGGTCTGAATAATAATAATAACGACGAAAACAATCACAACAGTAACACAATAACGTGGACATTTACTGACTGCCGGTCACAAGGACTCTACAAATATTAACGAACTAATCCCCCAACTCTACAAGGTAGGTACTGTTACGGTCCCCATCTTAAAGATGGGGAAACTGAGTGACACTTGGGGCAAACCAGGCCGGTGCACATGGCTTTGTTAGACACGTGTACTGCACTCTGAGAGCTTACATGTCAATCTCCCCTCCCTCCCCACTGGCCTTTCCATCTATGAGGGCAGAAGCTATAGCCACCAGGAAGTGACACTGCCTGGCGTATAATAGGTCTTAATAACTGTTCCGTCAGTAGATGCATGGATTTAGAATTGAATAGTAATGAAAATACATATATAAACATTTATGGGATGCATCAAACATGGTACTTAGAGGGAAATTTATACTTTGAATGCTTGTACTAGAAAATAGTCTGAAGTAAGCATCCAATTTAAGTAAGTAGTCAAGAAGTTAGAACAAGAAAAAACAAAGTAAACCCAAAAGTTAACTCAAAGAGAATAATGAGCAGAAATGAATAAACTAGAAAACAGAGTAGATAGGATGGTTAATGCCAAAAATCAGTTCTTGAGAAAACGAATGGAACGGGCATATCTATTTATAAACAAGGAAGGCACGGTAAACATGATCAGGAATGAAAACGGGAACACCACAGGATGAAAAGAGACGGCCCAGCCCAGCGGGGCTCAGCGGCTGAGCGTCAGCCTGTGAACCAGGTCACGGCTCAGCTCCCGGTCAGGACACAGGCCCGGGTCGGGGCTCGCTCCCCAGTGTGGGGCGTGCAGGAGGCAGCCCCTCTATGATTCTCCCTCATCACTGATGCTTCTAGCTTCCCCTCCCTCTTCCTTCCTCTCTCACATCAACAAAAACAGATTTTAAAAAAAGATGTTACAAATTCATAGAAAAAGAAAGTAGAACGGTGGTTAACAGGGCCTGGTAAGTTGTTTGTTGGGTAGAGTTTCCATTTTGTATGAGAAAACTTGAGATTAGTTGCAAAAAAAAAAAAATGCATGTACTTACCACAACCAACTATTTGCTATCAGACAAAGAGGGCTTTTAGGACAAAGATATTGATTAGGAATAAAATGGGTACCTAAATTAAGGGATCAACCCACCAGAAAGTTTTAATAGTTCTAAATGTGTAAGCATCTATCTTGAAAGAAACTACAAAGAGATCAAACCACCAGGATTGATATTTTACTACACATCTCAACTATGGGTAAAGCACACCAAAAAATGGCTAAAATGGTACATTTTGTGTTATGTGAATTTTACCACAATTAAAAATGACTATAAATAATTTATGCCAAGAAGTATGAAACAAAATAGAATAGGCATGCGTACGTGATAAAGCACTAAGAAAATCGGGAAGGTGGTTACATCTGGGTGGGAGGCGAGGAACACACAGGGAGATGCAAGATTTAGGGACATTTCATCCCTGTGTTGAGTGTTGGGTTCAGGCCTGTCCATACTGCCTTGCTGTATATAATGCACATGCATGTTACATATGTTACGTTATGTGCCACACATTAAATGTTACTAAAAGGATGCCAGGAGAAAAGATAAATTCCCACATGTCTAGACAGAAGAGGAGGCTCTATGGGAATGGGAGGGAAGTCCCCTCTCCCGGAGGAGGGAAGATTTCACTGGGGTTCATCATAAATCCCAGACGCAAGCCCCAGAGGTTGGGGACTGTCCCTTCCCAAGCTCCGGCCCAGCTCATGGCCCAGGGCATACCTATGTGGGCCCCTGGACCAGAAGGCAGCCCCGCAGCTCTAAATCTGTCACCCGGACAGAGCAGGAGAGGAAGCAAGAGAACAAAAACAGGAAACAACCACAAAGCACGGATCGTGAACTCAGAGAGCAGAATAGGGGCTCTGAGGAGCTGGGGACCTCTGGGGGCTCCAGCCTCCTCCTCCAAACCCATGCTTGGGGTGTGTGAGTGGGGGGATGGGGCACGAAGGTCCAGAGAAGGGGAGAGATTGAAACTCAGGCTTTGATGCTCCGATCCAAACCCCTTCTACTGTGCCAAGGGAGGTGAGAAGCGTGGCCTTACCTGTCATCTGCTGGATGGAGTGAGTGATGGGGAAGAAGGGGTGGCCAAGGATCCAATGCACCCCGAGAGGTGGGAGATGCTGCCACTGGGTGCCCCGGTGTCTTGGGTTCTGACGTGTTTAATTCAGGTTTCTCCCTTCCTTCCACCCAGAAGTCACGTACTTCCTGTGCCTAGTTCTCATCTCAAGAGATAAGAACTGGCTTTCTGTCCACTCCCCTGTTAAAGAAAATGGTGATTAAAATATACACAGCCAACAATGTCACCACGTTAACCGTTTTGGGGGTACAGTTCTGAGGCCTTCAGCACTGTCACACTGCTGTGCAATGACCACCACCATCCATCTCCCACTTTTCCATCCTCCCAGACTGGAACATTCCCCAGCCACCCCTCCCCCAGTCCCTGGCAACCACTGTTTCACTTTCTGTTTCTATGAATTGGACGAGGCGAGGGACCTCACCTACCTGGGATCTTGGTCCTTTTCTGACCGTTTGTTGCACTGAGCACAACGTCCTTGAGGTTCATTCATCCTGTAGCATATGTCAGACCTACCTTCCCCTTTAAAAAATTTTAATTAAATTACAATAAAAACTTTTGATTAGAGAAACATCGATTTGTTGCTCCACTCTGGGGATTAAACCCACAACCGTGGCATATAGGGACGATGCTTGAGCTGGCTGGCCAGGGCAGAATTACCTTCCTTTTTATTACTTATTTACTTGTTTTTGGGAGAGCTGGCGGACACCTTTGTTGCTTTAGGGGAAAGGGTGCTCAGGAGCTCATGGTAAGGAGGGCCCGCATCCTCTTCGCCATCACAGGCTTCTGGCTGCGCAGGATGGCGGCCCCACGCAGATCTGCAGGTCCAGGTGGTACTTGTTCTTACAGATCACGTGCGGGGTGCCGCTCGGGGTGGCCCAGGCGTCTTCTTGTTGATGGTGGTGCACACGGAGGGGTTGGCCGGCTTTCTCTGGCAGGATCTCCGCTTCGCAATGGCCACCACACCTTGGCCGTCGGGTGCCCGCTCCACGCCCACCGTCTTGTGATGAATCAGCCGGTTGCAGCGAAAGGAGCTGCAGGCCTTCAGTGGGTTCGGTGCTGTACGTCTGCTTGTTCCTCTTGCTCAGGAAGCCAGAGCAGTTCCGCACGATCATCCGTTGCAGGTGGGCAGATGGGCGGGAACTGCCTCCTTCCTTTTTAAGCTGCATAATATTCCACGGAACGGATAGACTGCATTTGTGTATCTGCTCATCCGCCGATGGACACTGGGGTTGCTCCCACCTCTGGCTGTTGTGAATAGCGCTACAGTGAATGTGGGTGAACAAGTCTCTCTTCAACTCCCTGCTTTTGACTCTTTGGGGTCCAGAAGAGAGGTTGTGGGGTCATATGATAGTTCTGTTTAATTTTTGAGGAATTGGCAGAGGATTTTCTTCTCTCTTTTGATGTGCAGTTTCTGCACTACTTGGAGCCTTTGATGAAGCATATAGCTCCAGGGTGAACCACCTGTGGCCCCTGCAGGAAGCTAGTCAACATCACGGAGCTGGGTCTCCCTGTGTTGGACATGCCCCACCACAAAAACCTGTTTGTGACCAAGAGCCATCGCTTTCTCAGATCACCTCACATCTGCCACCAGCCTAGCGATAAAAAACACAAAAGCAAACAAAAAACTACCCTAGCAGAGTGACTGTCCCAATAGGCAGAAAGTATCAAAGCTGGGTGCAGAGGTGGGTGCTGGGTGGCCAGCGAGGCTCACCCACGAGCAGGGGTCTCGCTCCCAGAGGCCAGCCCCATTTGAAACTCCTGGCTTAGCCAAGTCACAAAGTAGAAAATGTCAGGGACCAACATGACAGTCAAGGCCATGCCCACGTAGGGCCTTCTGGGCGCGAAGCCATCTCTCCTGGTGCTTTTGTGTTCCGGCTTCTTCACAGAAGTTCGTTTTGAAAGCTTCCTGTCACACTGCTGTCAAAACACAACCAAGGGAGAATGTTGTCAGGGCCAAAGGCTTTGTGGAGCCCATGTGACTTTAGAGCTTTGATGGTATCTGTGGTAGATACAAATTAGGGCCAGCCAGTGTGCTGAGTGGTTGAGCACCAACCTATGAACCAGGAGGTCAGGTTTGATTCCCCATCGGGACACATGCCAGGGTTTCAGGCTTGGTTCCCAGTGGGGGTGGGGGTGGGGCAAAGGCAGCCTATAAATGATGTTTTCTCATCATTGATGTTTCTCTCTCTCTCTCCTCTCTTCCTCTCTGAAATCAATAAATATGTATATATATATATATATATATATATATATACACACACACATATATGTATACACACATACACACACACACACACATACACTAGAGGCCCAGTGCAGAAAATCCGTGCATGAATAGTGTCCCTAGGCCTGGCCAGCGATCAGGGCTGCCAACTGGGCCCTTCCTTTGTTCTGTGCCACCCCCTGGTGGTCAGCACAAGTCATAGCAAGCAATCAAACTCCTACTTTCCTGGTAGAACTCCTGAGGGGACAGTGCATTTTAGCCTTTTATATATATACTAGAGGCCTAGTGCATGAAATTTGTGCACTGGGAGGGGTGTCCCTCAGCCTGGCCTGCTCCTCTTACAGTCCAAGAGCCCTCAGAGAATGTCCAACTACTCTCTTAGGCCTGGCCCCCACTGGAAGTGGGCCTAAGCTGGCAGTCTGACATCCTTAGTGCTGTCATGGAGGCAGGAGAGGCTCCCATCTCCGCCATGAACTGTCCCAATAGGCAGAAAGTATCAATCGAATACTGTGCTCGCCAGCCATGAGCCTGGCTTCTGGCTGAATAGCACTCCCACTGTGGAAGCACACTGACCACCAGAAGGCAGCTCCTGCGTTGAGCATCTGCTCCCTGGTGGTCAGTGTGCAACTAACTGGTCATTCTGCTGTTTGGTCGATTTGCATATTAGCCTTTTATTATATAGGATAGGATAGATATATAAAACTTGTTTAAAAAATTAGGGCATATGTCTCATTCACATTTTCCCCAGGAGTGATGGCTGGACTGGCATCTTTTAGAGAAGAACCCCTCCTTTTTCGACCACAAACAGGTTTTCTGGGGAGCTCCAGTCCTCCCACTCCACCCCACCTTCCTGGCCAAATGATTGCTCCAAAGTTGGCATCATGGTATTTCAGATGATGAGGTTTTGTGTGTGTGTGTTTTGTTTTGTTTTTAAAAAGTTGGGGAAAGAGTCTTTTCCTGCAAGGTTGCAGAGATCAGAGGAAGTCGAGTCTCCCATTCACAGGGCGGTGGGTTTGTAAGAGGCGAGAAGGTCAAATGCTCAGAGAAGAGGTGAAAGTGCTCTGATGGGTCCAGTCCTTGGTTCCAGCCATTCCTGAGGCCTTTCCAATTCTTTTAGCTTTGTTGCTTGAGCCAGTTTTAGTGGGTTTCGGTCCAGAGCCAGAGACCACGCGTCCCCAGAGGACTCGTCAGTCAGCAGGGAGGCTGCAGAGTGAACTGCACTGGCCGGGCTCCAGGCCTTACTTTGGTGCTGGGTCTTCACGGCAGGAGAGGCTGGGGATGTCTTCCTGGAAAGAGAAAAATAAAGATTCGATGAAAACATAACATTACTTCTGCCACTCCAAACAGCCTTCCTCCCTTCCTTTTTCTTTTTTTAAGTTGCTTTCAGAGCAGAAGGGAGAGGGAGAGAGAGACAGAAACATCAATGATGAGAGAGAATCATTGATCAGCTGCCTCCTGCATGCCCCCTACTGGGATTGAGCCCACAACCCAGGCATGTGCCCTTGACTGCAATTGAACCCAGGACTCTTCAGTCTGCAGGCTGATGCTCTATCCACTGAGCCAAACTGATTAGGACCCTTCCTTTTTTAAAAAAATAAATGAAAGGCAATAATTAGGGTTAAGTGTATATCCCATCTTGGAGAACAAGCTGTCAGCATATGAAGGGCCTCTGAATAGTAATGCCATCAAATCTATACGTATTCCACTGTTCCCCAAACCCATTTGGTCATTGAGCCCTTTAACCTAAGTGTACTCTCATTTGATACTCTGAGGTGCAAACTCAATTGTCCTAAATGAGCCAACTGTGGGCTTTATTCTCGCACCTGGTCCTAGCCACGCCTGTGTGGCATGTGTGTCCGGACCATGAGACACCCCACCCAACCCAATGCTCAGCTTTGCTGGTCCCTTCCCTCCCCTCCCCTCTCCTCCCCTCCCCTCCCCTCCCCTCCCCGCTTCCTGTGATTCATACCCACTCAGGCAGCCTCTTCCAGGAACTCATCATAGGGAAGGGTAGGCCTCAGTCATCTGTGCTTATCCGGAACGAATCCGAGTCCAACCTCGGATCCAGAAAACAATTTCTTCTTAGTCTGTTCAGGATGAGGCCCTTCTCCTCCATTGGAATCCCCCCCCAACCCCCCCCCTCCCCCCAAAAAAAGAAAAACCCAAAATAACAGAGACTCCTCACTCACTCACTCACTCACTCACTCACTCACTCTCAGAGCCTCCTTTGGCCCCGGGGCAGCTTGAGCTGGCTGGAGCTGGGTCTGCCCTCCTAGGCTCTGTTCCCCCTACTCCCGCTCACACCTGGAACAAGACAGCAAAGCCAATTCCTCCCGTGACAGATGTCTGAGGGCCCAACAGCGGTTTCTAGGCCCCTCACAGCCCTACCCTTCACCCTCAGCCCCATCATGACAATCAAGGCAGGACTTCCTGTCACTTTCCTGGGTTGAGACTCAGCATTCCAGTTTCTCAGCATCTCCTGAAATCTTGATTGGGTCAGTCACTCTTTCCAGCTTTGTGTCACCTCCAGGCACAATCCACAATCACTCCCATGGCTGCCTCCAAATCACGGAGCAGACCTGGGGAGGGATTCGAGAGGCAGGAAGAGGAGACAGCAGGGAACAGCACTTACTGGGCTCACCTGCCAATCCGCTCTGGGGGTCAGGTTGACTCAGTTACTATCCAGCTGGGCTGCCCCTCCTGTTTCTGGAAGAGGACCCCCTCCACCACCACCCCCATCACCATGGTTTCCCGGGGGCTGCCGAGCTCTTACCAGCCCTGCTCCTCTGCCCACAGTGGATGGGCCCAGACACGATTTGGCCCTGCCAGACTCTGGTCAGTCTCTCACTAAAGAGGAAGATGTTAAGGCCAAGGACCGAGCAGGGCACCGATGCTGCGGCACAGGGCCTGGCCCGGTATTGGCTGTTGTCATGATCTCTTGAAGCGAACATGTGACCCCAGTGAGACAAACACAGAGTCCGATAGGTGCATTTGCTGATGGAACACAGTTGTGTATGTGTGTGCATATCTATATATAAAAAAGGCTGCCGAAGCCGGTGTGGCTCAGTGGATAGAGCGTTGGCCTGCGGACTGAAAGGTCCCAGATTCGATTCCGGTCAAGGGCATGTATCGTGGCTGCGGGCACATCCCCAGTAGGGGGTGTGCAAGAGGCAGCTGATCGATGTTTCTCTCTCATCGGTGTTTCTGACTTTCTATTCCTCTCTCTTCCTCTCTGTGAAAAATCAATAAAATATATTTTTTAAAAAAGGCTAATGTGCAAATTGTCCCCTTGGGAGTTCGACCAGGAGACCGGGAGTTCGATTGTTCACTATGACGTGCACTGACCACCAGGGGATGGCACGGAATGAAGGCCGTGGCCGGCAGCCAGAAGCCAGCGAAGGAGGGCCCTGGCCGGCAGCAGGAAGGCCCTGATCAGCCCTGATCGCTGGCCAGGCCCAGGCACCCCACTTGTGCATGAATTTTGTGCACCGAGCCTCTAGTGTTTAACGAAGTGCACCAGACACTAAGAAAACACATTGTCTTTGCAGCCCAAAGCTGACTCAGCACGGAAGCAACAAACCCCATCTCAATGCCCGGAGCCCCGGCCCCGCCTTGCCAGCAGCTCCACCACCTGCTGGCCTCCTCTCTCTGTTCTCAGAAGCAGCTAAGGGTGCTACCAGCTGCCTTCCTCCCAGGCCTGGGCCAATTCAAGACGTAGACACAGTCCTGGCGTAATAGCTGTGTGGGGGAATGCAGGAGCTGGCTCTGCTGTTGCATCAGGTGATGGAAGTGAGCAGGTCCTCTTGTGCCCTTGGCTTTGCTGTGTCCAGAGCTGGAGGGCAGGCGGGTGTGTCTGTGGTTCTCAGGGACACTCCGGTGCCTCTGAGTGGGGGATGGGATGGTGGGGGCCACCTGAAAGGAAACAACCTTGAAACTGAGCCCCAGCCACACTGTCCGTGGCTGGTGGGCCCTTCAGCATCTCCCTTCGGGTGGTGCAGGAGAAAGCAGAGTCCCCTCTGATTCTAGAGGGATGGATGGGAGGAGAACGTGTCCCTTGATGTGAGGAAGGACACACTCTGTGCTTTCCCAGCTCTGTGCTGGCCGAATCACCCCAGTGGATTTCTCTCCTCCCAGATTTCTTGATTCAGCATCCCATTCTCTGTACGTGTGCCCCAAACTCTGCTGGAGCCCAATTCTCACCAGGAGGCAAGTCTGTCCCAACTTGACCACCTTCCTGGAATTCAGCTCAAACTGATACTTTGGGGGACTTCCTACAGTGTTTCCCTTCCCCACAAAGGGCCATCAAGGAGGATGGTGTCCCAGCCCCATTCCCTGCCACAGACACAGCAGGCAACTGCACCCCCACGACTTGCCACCGGCTGAGCCAGCTGCTCACTCACCAGCCACCCCCGCGCCCCAGAAGACAGCTGGGACCAGCCCCTTGGTCTGAGTGGTGGCTGCACCTTTAAGAAGACGAAACTGGCTTCCAAATCTAAAACTAGCTTTATTTGTGGTTGGCTCAACATAAGACGCCATCATCAATCAGCAGAATTATAAAACTGTACAGGAGGTACAAAAATAGGCCATTTAACTTATATAATTACCCTCACATCATCAGGCTTTTTAAAAATACACATAGAAATTGTACAATCTGGCAGTTTATAAAATATAAAGCTAAAAATGAGGATTTTAGGCTCCACAGAGGATTGTTTCACATAATTAACACACATTTAATAAGTGACCATCCACAGAGAAGACACGATGGCACAGAGTTACTTTTTAAATCACTTAAAAATTAACGTTTTTACCACGACCAAATTATTCACCCTTTACTAACAAAGCTACTGTAAGGCATCCATCCTGTGGAAGGATACAGTATAACTTTTCCGTTTCCAGTTTTAAAATGGCCAGGGGTGTTGTCCAAAACAAATCGTCTATGCTTTAAGCAAGTGCAATTGTAACTGGGATATACTTCAGAGTAAAAATTAAATAAATATAAATAGGTTAAATAAATAGGTCATTGCAAAAAGAACACTACATAAGGTTTGCATCTGAGAAGGTGGCTGAGTTGACTGGTAATGCTTTCCAGGTAGTGGGGACACCCCGTCACAGCTTTTGGGATACTGAAAAGGAATACTGCACCCACCAGCGCACCGAGAGGTTGGGGGGCGGGCGTGGGGACGTTGGCCGGGGTTGTGGGTTAAGGCTGCCCCGGAGGGGGGCTCACTGCGGACCGTTCTGTGGTTCTCCAAAGAACTCAGGAGAGATTTAAGTGCTACAGTCAGAACCGGAGTCATGGGGAATCACTGTTTCCTAAAGAAAGTGCAGAAGAGGACAGATGCTCTGGTTGCCCTGGAAGAGGAAATCTGGCTTATCGGGATGGGACACAGCGACTTCCTCGGAAAGCTGCTGCCAGGCAGGCCTCTGAACATCCAGGACGGTGCAGGGACGACCAGGGCAAAGCCGCCGGCAGCGAGAAGGAAAGGGGTTTCAGAGCGGAATGAAAGCTACAGAGGATGTAAAGGGGCTCTCTACAGGTGCTGAGCTGGCTCTTCCTGCATGGAGGGCGGCGGACGCGGAGCCAGCCCTTCCGCAGGAACAGTCTTGGGAAACCCAAAGTATTGGGAGGCTGGCCAGAGCCCAACTTTCGAAATAGCGGCAGCCAAGAGGAGAAAGCGTGGCGATCCAAAGCCCCCCCACATCAGCGAGAGGTCAGCTCAGCGGCCATCACCTGCTGCTGCCCTGAGACGGGGTCACACAGATAAACGAGTCACGTCCACACAGAGCCTTCGTGGGAGGATCAGGGAAATGCTGACAGGACCTTTCTGGATGAGGAGAAAATACTGCGCCGGGCCCGGCCCGCAGCTCTTCCAACACAACAGACGCGGTGGGTGGGAGTGGCTCTCGCTGCAGAGAGCTACAACAACTGTGGCACCGAGACGGGGAGGGGGACACCTTCGCTCCCAGGACTTCGTACGTCGGCGCCCAGATGGGTTAGTGATTCATCAGGTAACACCGGTGAGCCCCAGAGTGCCTGTGCTCGGATGCCTGGACACGTGCGGAGTCTTTATAAGATGAAGTTAAAAAGCTCAAGAAGCGATCAGAGAAAAGTGTCGTAAAAATAGAACTGAATACTCCTAAAAAGCCCAGCAGCCTTCTAGGACTCGTGCTGCAGGTCCCACAGCTCAGCAGCACAGCGGACTCTAGAGCCGATACGGGATCTGCCACAGCATGTTTTCATGGCAAGCGTCCACGCAAGACCTCTGCGGGCCCCTGAGGGCCTGGATCCCAAAGGTGATGGAGCAGAGGGACAGGGAGCAATCTGACCTGTTTCGAGGGGCCCGGGGCACGGGCACTTTAAGACGGGAAAGGAACCCCACATGCACACCCTTGCCCACCCTGCGCTCCTTCATGCACTGATGTCAGCATGTCACTGTCTCACCACAGGCTCCTGAGAGCACAGGTTCCGACTGTCCTGTCCCTCTCTCTGTCCCCAGCGCCAGTGTCCTGGCAAACGGCGTAGCACCGAGTCTGAGTTGGGTGGTTAGAAACAAATACGATCCGCAGAAAAGGCGTTTTGAAAAGAAGTTGTCTTGCAGGCAGCTGAGCCCAAACAGAGATGACAAGTACGGGGCGGCTAGAAACGACCTGGCTGCTCCACCGAGAACGCTCAGCAGCGGACAGCCGCACCCACGCCAGAGCACTGGCAGCCGGGCGGTCCCCGTGGCACCTTCTCCGCCTGGCCCTCGAGCCGGTGGCACAGGGGCCCGCGGGACGGAGCTGGCACAGGCCAATGAGAGGGGGAGAAGACCCTGTCTGGCTGTCCTGAGAAACCAAGGACGCCAGGGCGGAACGAGGTAACTGGTGAGCTTCACAGATGCGGGGTACCATTTAGGAGAACAAGCGATCGCAGGCATCGTGAAAGGGAACGGAAGTCTATGAAGGCAGAGCCAGAGCCTTTGCTGCGTGGCCTTCGCCCACGGACGCCACGAAGACGTCGCACAGTAAGAAACAGTGACTTCCCATGGCCAGTGACCGCCACAGCAGCACTCGCTCCCAGCGAGGCTCCAGTTCACCGGGACGGGCCGCACGGGCGCTCCCCGGCCCGAGCCCGTACACAGGAAACTTCCTCACGTGGCGTCCTCCCGGCCTGCAACCACTAAGGCTCTCGGTGAGAAAAGACAGGAACTGACTAAGACGAAAATCAAAAATTACACTGAATTGGGGGGAGAAATAGCATGGCATCACTTTGAGGATGACGTGTGTACAGTGATGCGGTAATGCTTGCTCTTCGCCCGCACTGGAGGATGTTCTGAATACGAACACTCTTCCCTGCGGGGGCGGGGGCGGGGGGGGGCACACAGAACAGATGTATTGCATTTCTTCTTCTTGAGCAAGCGTCACGCGACGCTTAGCTCACTTGTGCTAATGTAGCGTTCTACAGTGTGATCAAACCATAAAGTCATTAAAATCTGCCAAGAGAAACAAAATCCTGCCCACGAGGTGCTCGGGGCCTGGCCTTGGCCACCGGGCCCCTGGCCATCCCGCTGGCTCCGGGGACAGAGAGGCCATCGCTGCCCAGTAGGCCCGTGACCCTCCGGTCCCGAAGGCCTGACCCCGCCTGGGTCCTGGATGGCCAGGGAAGTATCACTTCTTGCCCCGAAACGCTCCTAAACATCCCTAAATGGTCCAGGCCACAAGGCCACCAAAAGCCACCCCGGAGGCCACCCCGGGGCTGCAGCTGCCTTCGCACGGAGCATCCTCTCCCTTTCCGCCGGCGGCGGCCGTGGCCTCGCTTTCCAGCGTGCGCTGACCTGTCCCAACACCACACCCACTGCCCGAGGAAGCACGGGGTCCAGGGGCCTGGGATGCTCGGGCGCACTGTGCTCGGTGACCAGTGACCTCCGACCCTCCGTCGATGCCCCTCAGCCCGCCGGCCGGGGAGAGCTGCTCGGGGCCCCGCACAGGCAGAGCTCAGGATTTCTTCCTCCCGCTTCCTTCAAGGCCCGCAGGCCGACAGCGAACAGGAAGCTTAAAGCGAAAGATGTCTGACGCCAGTCTGTCCAGGAGGAGGTGGAAGCGCTCGCTGCTGCTGGGGGACGGCCCTTCCTGCAGCTGTTCCCTGGAGGTGAAGCTTTCACCCCGTCTTCCCAGCTCCCTGCAGGTCGGGAGGGGTCACCGCTCTCCGTCCAGGGGTCAGACCCTCCTCTGCCAGCGGCAGAGCAGGCAGCTCAAGGCACTGGTTTGGGAGCCTGGTCTTCTTGCTAAGCGTGGCCTCAGGCCCTGGATTGCAGACATGGGGCGCTCAGTCACAGCTGGGGCCACAGGAGGGAGTCCGGCCCGGCTCAGGGGCGTCTGGAGTCACGGGGGACTGAGGCTCGGGGGGCGGGTGGAAGTAGTAGGGCTGGAAGGGCCTCTCGTGGCTGCACAGCTCCATGGCCCGGTAGGTGTGCGAGAGGAGGTGGGGGAAGCGTGACGTGAAGTAGCGCACGAAGTCGTCGGGGAGGGAGCCCAGGGCCTCCCGCACCTCCACGGGGAGCTCCCGGTAGTGGTGCTTCTGCAAACAGGGCGGACACAGACACGGGTCAGTTAGAGGGCCCAAGAAACGCTGGTCAGAGATCCCCTTATTTCTCAAGGAAGAAGACGTTAATTAGTTCTCTGTAAAGGGAAGCGGGAAGGTTTGAGCGGCCCACCATCCATCCCGCTCACCAGGGCTGCCTCCCCTCATTCGGAGGAGACCTGGAGCTGAGCAAGGCCCAGCGTGGGGTGGCGTGGGGACCTAGCGAGCTCCTGGCAGCCCAAAGCGGAATCAAGTCGCCTGGAACTGAAGTGTCTGCCCCAACGGGCTTTGAGCCTCGTCTGGGGCTGGGGCCTATTTGAAGGCTGCTCAGTGACAGCTCAGGCCAAGATACCTGCAGGTCCCTGCAGAGAGCAAGCGGGGCCCTGCCCCAGGGCCCTGCAGACAGGCAGTGTGGGGAGTGCCTAGAGGGTCCTGCAGGGGTTGGCAGGGTGCCGGACCGGGCAGGCAGAGGACGCCATACAGGCAGCGGAGGCCACAAGGACACCGGCAGCAGAGCCTGCCTCCCAGGTAGGCTGCTCACCTCGAGGTCCCCGAAGA
Source organism: Antrozous pallidus (assembly GCA_027563665.1). Taxonomy (NCBI): domain Eukaryota; kingdom Metazoa; phylum Chordata; class Mammalia; order Chiroptera; family Vespertilionidae; genus Antrozous; species Antrozous pallidus. The sequence continues at coordinate 34,707,368 of CM050526.1, forward strand.
CAGAGCCCGTCTAGGGGAAGCAAGTCCCTAGTTTGGCAAGTCTGGCTAAGGCCGCCCAGCCTCTGCGACTGAGAATCCCCGGCCGGGTGAAAGGATGCGCAGAGAACGGACAGGAGGAGAGGGTGGCTCAGTGGCTGGTGCACAGCCTCACCTTGTTTCTCATGGCTCGGAGGAGGTCTCTGACGGAGCCACCTTTGTAGGTTCTGAATTTACGCAGATCTAGGAAAAAGATGCACAACGTAACAGATACTTTTCACAAGAAAACAATTCCTGAGGCTCCTGGGGACTGAGCGATCGGACCGAAACATAACTGCACTCTGATCGAGGACGGGAGCGCCCCCCCCGACCCCCCCCCCCCCAGCCGAACCCGGAAGTGCCAGTCTGCATCCCACCTGCTGCTCACACCATGGCCAGAGGCAAGCACCACCCACACTGACTTGCCACTCAGACAAGGAAATACACTGGTGTCTAAGCCACAGATGACACCCACAGAAAGCCTCCACCCCAAGGTGGTGCTTGGAGCCCCAACAGCCTGAGGCTGCCAGTTCCACGTCTGCTTCTCAGAACCGGCTGCAGCTGGGGGAGCACCTGTGCTCACCTGTCTGGAGGGGGACGGTGATGTTCTCCCTCCAGTCCATCTTCACCACGGCTCGCCCGCCTCTCTCCAGCTGCTTCACGATCGGGCCGTCCAGGGACTCCTTTTCTATCCGGTCACTCACGTCCTGAAGGGAGACGAGGGCCACAGGCAGTGGTCAGTGTGGAGAGAAGCTGGGCGCTGGAGGATCGACACCAGGCAGAGCGGCCACTGCCTCCCGAGTCCTGAGCCGGGCTGAAGCCGGCCTCCGGACTGGGCAGCTGGACCTCTGCCCCCCCCACCCCCACCCCCACGAGCTAACCTCCCCTGGGAGTGGCCGTGTCTGCTGCTCACTGCAGAGAGGCCCCCACGGTCTGCCTCCACGACAGAGCGATGACACAGTCACACCTGTCCACGACCCTGAGCACCACCCCTGCATTCCACACAAGGGAGGACTCTGGGGAACAGAGGTCCTTCCCCAAAGCCACCTGGCAACACTGGGAGGCCTCAAAATAGCCAGACCTCTACAGGAGTTCATGTTCACTGATCCTGTAACTTAACCTCTCAGAATCTATCTTAAGAGCTGCGCAAACAAACAAAAACCCAATATAAAGAGATGTTTAAATCTGTACAACTTGAATGAAATTAACATGATGCCTGAGGTTTGCTTCAAAATATTCTGGGGCAGGGCGAGGTGGAGAGAGGGCCAAGGCTGAGGTAACAACTGCTGGGCCTGGCTGATGGCTGACTGGGAGTTCCATATCACATTCCCTCTACTTTCGTGTGCACCTGAAAGCTCCCGTAACAAAGTTTTTAAATGACGGCATGCACATATAACAGAATGCAGCAGTCATTAGAATTTTAGAGCTTTAACATGGGAAAATACTTAAAATATATATACAGTAAAAAAAAAAAAAAAAAAAAAGGCAAGCTACAAAACTGTATGTATAGCTTGATCCTGATCACACTTGTACTTTACGAAGAAAATATATTAAGATGCCAGGCCGGTGGCCTCTAGGTAAGTGTCTTATTCCTGTCTGCTGCCTTCCCTGCACCCGGCGAGCTCGGTCCGGGTGGAGCCAGGCCCACCTGGAAGAACTGGAGCTGCTTCTCGAGGCTCCAGAAGAACGGGTGCTTCAGCACGTGCTTCGCTGACGGGCGCTTCTGGGGGTCCATGGAGATCATCTTCTCTATCAGCTCCCGGGCGATGACGTCTTCTGCAGAGGACGACAAGCACAGGGCGAACGCATCACCACCGGCCCAGGGCCACGGTGGACCACCCCACCTGAACCGTCCGCACGCCCTTGGCCTCCAGCCTCCACGGACAGGCGGTGGTCTGCAACAATGAAGAGCCTGCCCAGGAACCCTCAGCGGATAAGGAAAGTCCTCACCACAGGTGTGAAAAGGGCTGGAAATACCCACTCAGAGGCTCAGTGCCGGCTGCGCCCCTCCCCTGAACTGGGGGCCATGAGAATGACGCCCCAGAAGATCACGGGTCGACGCGGAAAGTCAAGGTGAAGCTAAGGATCGAGCATGCTGTGAGATAGTTTGAACCTGTGCGCCTGCGTCTGGATGGATGGCCAGAGTAACACTGCAAAGGGTCGTCAGCAGTCACTCATCACCGTATGACGGAATTACGGGCCTTAACCAAAGGTTTCGCCACCGGAAATAAGGGAAGTTAATCCATAAGCAAAAACCTAATTTAGCTTTTAATTTAAAAAAGTTAAAGGCTTTTTAAGAACTGGGTGTCTGGGTGAATTATAACAGAAAAGCCTGAGGTCGGGAAGAAGACTTGCTGCACCCACTCCTGGAGAGCGAGGACCGAGCCTGCCTGTCCCCAGCCCCACCCGCAGCCGCTGACCACGCTGACCACTGGCGAGGGCCAGAGCCAGTCCAGCGTATGACGCGTGGGCTGTGTGTCCTTCCGAACGCCGTGCGGGAAAGACCTCAGGTTATCTAACCCTCACCAGTCCCGAGCTGGAGAACACAGGACCCCACAGGGCGGCCCAGGTCACACAGGTAACTGGGGGACTTGACGGAAACTCAGCTTTTGGGCTCTAGAAGGAGGTGCAGCAGGAATAGCCCCTCCAGCACAGGGGCATCGGGGCAGCTGAGGGATGGCTTCTTCCCCTGCACCCCCCGCTACCCCCTCACCGCCCCGCTTCCCCCCCCCACCGCCCCGCTGGCCCCCTCACCGCCCCGCTGCCCCCCTCACCGCCCCGCGGCCCCCCTCACCGCCCCGCGGCCCCCCTCACCGCCCCGCTGGCCCCCTCACCGCCCCGCGGCCCCCCTCACCGCCCCGCGGCCCCCCTCACCGCCCCGCTGCCCCCCTCACCGCCCCGCTGGCCCCCTCACCGCCCCGCGGCCCCCCTCACCGCCCCGCGGCTCCCCCCACCGCCCCGCGGCCCCCTCACCGCCCCGTTGCCCCCCTCACCGCCCCGCGGCCCCCCTCACCGCCCCGCGGCCCCCCTCACCGCCCCGCGGCCCCCCTCACCGCCCCGCTGGCCCCCTCACCGCCCCGCTGGCCCCCTCACCGCCCCGCGGCTCCCCCCACCGCCCCGCGGCCCCCCCACCGCCCCGCGGCCCCCCCCACCGCCCCGCTGCCCCCCTCACCGCCCCGCTGCCCCCTCACCGCCCCGCGGCCCCCCTCACCGCCCCGCGGCTCCCCCCCACCGCCCCGCGGCCCCCCTCACCGCCCCGCTGCCCCCCTCACCGCCCCGCGGCCCCCCTCACCGCCCCGCGGCCCCCCTCACCGCCCCGCGGCCCCCCTCACCGCCCCGCTGCCCCCCTCACCGCCCCGCTGCCCCCCTCACCGCCCCGCTGGCCCCCTCACCGCCCCGCTGGCCCCCTCACCGCCCCGCTGGCCCCCTCACCGCCCCGCTGGCCCCCTCACCGCCCCGCTGGCCCCCTCACCGCCCCGCTGGCCCCCTCACCGCCCCGCGGCCCCCCTCACCGCCCCGCTGCCCCCTCACCGCCCCGCTGCCCCCCTCACCGCCCCGCGGCCCCCCTCACCGCCCCGCGGCCCCCCTCACCGCCCCGCAGCTCCCCCCACTGCCCCGCGGCCCCCTCACCGCCCCGCTGCCCCCCCCCACCGCCCCGCTGCCCCCCTCACCGCCCCGCTGCCCCCCTCACCGCCCCGCTGCCCCCTTACCGCCCCACTGCCCTGCTGCCCGCTCACCGTGCTTCTCGGGCTGTAAGCAGTCGAGGCTGTAGGCGCCCAGGAGGATGTTGGCCTGTCGCTGCAGGGACTTGCCGAAAGGGTGGCTGCCCTCAGAAACCACATAGTAAAACACGCAGCCCGCAGAGAAGATGTCCACCGTGTAGGTCTGAAAAGAAGCGCGGGGTGTGAGAGGCCTTCTGGGAGCCCTCTCCCCAGCAGCCGGGGAGTGTGGCTGCCACTTCCTCCACGGCAAATGTGTCGTGGAGGACGGTTTGGTGTCTGGGAACTGCTCGGAGCAGTGCTGGCCCCGCAGGGGCTCTCGGGTGGCGTGTTCACCTTGGAGACGTGGCTCTGCACCAGCCAGCCGGAGCCCCGCGGCCACCTGTGCCTGTGCCCTCCAGCGGGAAAAGGAGAGAACACACGATGCGCCTCAGGCTGGTGTGAGGATTGAGTGTGTTAATGTGGGACAACCCATCTAGACTGGTGTGAGGATTGAGTGTGTTAATGTGGGACAACCCATCTAGACTGGAGTGAGGATTGTGTGTGTTAATGTGGGACAACCCACCCAGACTGGAGTGAGGATTGAGTGTGTTAATGTGGGACAACCCACCCAGACTGGTGTGAGGATTGAGTGTGTTAATGTGGGACAACCCACCCAGACTGGAGTGAGGATTGAGTGTGTTAATGTGGGACAACCCACCTGGACTGGTGTGAGGATTGAGTGTGTTAATGTGGGACAACCCACCCAGACTGGTGTGAGGATTGAGTGTGTTAATGTGGGACAACCCACCCGGACTGGTGTGAGGATTGAGTGTGTTAATGTGGGACAACCCACCCGGACTGGTGTGAGGATTGAGTGTGTTAATGTGGGACAACCCATCTAGACTGGTGTGAGGATTGAGTGTGTTAATGTGGGACAACCCACCCAGACTGGTGTGAGGATTGAGTGTGTTAATGTGGGACAACCCATCTAGACTGGTGTGAGGATTGAGTGTGTTAATGTGGGACAACCCACCCAGACTGGTGTGAGGATTGAGTGTGTTAATGTGGGACAACCCACCCAGACTGGTGTGAGGATTGAGTGTGTTAATGTGGGACAACCCACCCGGACTGGTGTGAGGATTGAGTGTGTTAATGTGGGACAACCCACCCAGACTGGTGTGAGGATTGAGTGTGTTAATGTGGGACAACCCACCCAGACTGGTGTGAGGATTGAGTGTGTTAATGTGGGACAACCCACCCGGACTGGTGTGAGGATTGAGTGTGTTAATGTGGGACAACCCACCCAGACTGGTGTGAGGATTGAGTGTGTTAATGTGGGACAACCCACCTGGACTGGTGTGAGGATTGAGTGTGTTAATGTGGGACAATCCAGCCAGACTGGAGTGAGGATTGAGTGTGTTAATGTGGGACAACCCACCCGGACTGGTGTGAGGATTGAGTGTGTTAATGTGGGACAACCCACCCAGACTGGTGTGAGGATTGAGTGTGTTAATGTGGGACAACCCACCTGGACTGGTGTGAGGATTGAGTGTGTTAATGTGGGACAACCCACCTAGACTGGTGTGAGGATTGAGTGTGTTAATGTGGGACAACCCACCCAGACTGGTGTGAGGATTGAGTGTGTTAATGTGGGACAATCCACCCAGACTGGTGTGAGGATTGAGTGTGTTAATGTGGGACAATCCACCCAGACTGGTGTGAGGATTGAGTGTGTTAATGTGGGACAACCCACCCAGGCTGGTGTGAGGATTGAGTGTGTTAATGTGGGACAACCCACCCAGACTGGTGTGAGGCCCCAGGAAGCTCCCCCCAGCCCTCAGCTGCTCTTCCCCCAGCCGGCAGGTGGCTCCTTGGAGGCGGGGATTTCTGTGCCTCTGCTGCCTGGTGTGCCCCGGGGCTGCTTATGGGAGGCTTTAAAACTTAGCTAATAAAGGAATAAAGTACACGCTGCTTTAAAAATAGCCCAGAAAGACACTATGTGACACGTTTCCAGGGAGGTCATTCTGATGTCCGCTTACACCTCTCACTCATGCCACAAACCCCCCCTGTGCCTGCGGGGACTTGGGGACATGTGCAGTGTGGTTTCCAGCCTGCACTACTCGGATGTAACACTGGGTGGCTCCCGAGCATGGTCTGCCGCCCACTGCACCACTGCCTCTCCAGCAGACACTGCCTCTCCAGCAGACACTGCCTCTCCAGCAGACACTGCCTCTCCAGCAGACACTGCCTCTCCAGCAGACACTGCCTCTCCAGCAGACACTGCCTCTCCAGCAGACACTGCCTCTCCAGCAGACACTGCCTCTCCAGCAGACACTGCCTCTCCAGCAGACACTGGAGGACCAGGGAGAGAAACCCAGGAGCCACCCCCTTCCACTCTGGGGAAAACACTCCGGTAGCGACAATGACCTGTCGCTCACCCTCAGCACAGCCCCATGAGGTGAGCACAGCAATGCCATGAAGACTGGGCAGAGAGGTGCAATGGCGACGAGGACAAGGTTGTCCTGTCCTAGTCAAGGACGAGACTAGGTCTTCCAATTGCCAGGCCCGACCATCTTTATCTCGTCAGAACGGTCCTCACGTGGGTGACAGACTCGGGACAGAGGAGCAAGCCCACCACAGCTGAAGCTCTCACCTGTCGCTCCCCCTGCTCGGCATCATTCAAGCTCCCCACCACCACAGCCTGCACTGCCCGACGCCCCGGTACACTCAACCCTGATGCTGGGGGCTCTTGTCCGACACGCCCGGCTGCCCTGCTCCCACCAGCTCATCTCTACGCTCAGTTATGTTCTTTCCAAACTTGTTATTGCCGTTTGCTCTATAGTTTAAATATTTCATAAGCTGTAAAAACAAGACTGTCACCAAGTTTGAGGTGAGCCGAGTTTTGCGAAGATTCAACAAAGGAGAGTGGCTACAAAACTCCTATGAATTAGATGTGGGAGACTCCACTGTAAGGAACCGGGCATCAATAGTTAGGGTTCTGCTCTTAGGACGGGTATGAAATGTCTAGGTCTCAAACTAGGAGACGCAGAAGTGGCATGTGAGGTGCTTTATACAGGAGAGGAAATGAACAACTCCACTCAGTTGGGCTGGAATGCGAAGGAAAAAAACCTACATCAAAGATTCATATTCTTGAACGAATCACAGTACTTGCTTTAAGTTAAAAGTGCTTTAAACTGTGATGAATTTTCTCATGACTCTTCATCATAACTGACTTCTTTGACTCACTGACCAGCTGCTGGTCCCCCGTGAATGGGGTAAGAGGGCTCGATGGAATCTCATCTATGTCAGGCTGACTGACCCCATCCGGGTCTGGCCTGGGGGAGTGCGGGGTAAAGGTGCCGAGACACGAATGTGCTCTCAGAACAGGATGATGCCAGCGGGAGGCTCCCGGTGAACAACTGGGAGTGTCCAAAGGAGAAACAAAAAGAAAAAGGAATAGGAAAAAAAGGACTAAAATGGATTATAACACTATTTAAAAAACCCATAAATTCACAGTGAAAAAAAGAGAGAGAAAGGAGATCAGAAATAAAACTCTTCTTTACAGAAAAATGTCAGGTAATAAATGCAGAAGAATTCCCACTGAGTGAAGGAATTCCGAGAGGGACTGTTGGTGATGCTGTGCCATCGGGTGAGTGACTCTGGGAAAGGGGATACCATCCACGCTGTGGAAACATCGCCCCACAGGGAACTAACAAAAAAGAGGAAAACGTGGTGGAGAGAAAAGCGGGCGTCAGCTGTGCCGGGTGAGCCAAGCTGGCATCACCAGCAGAGTCCGGGAACAACGGTACAACTGCCATGTGGTGCCTCCTGAGGCCTGTCCTGTAACAGTTGCTGCAAGAACATCTACCTTTAATCCAACCGGTCCTTTGGACCAGTTTTAGTTCACAGGGACCACAGGCCTGGACAGGCGAGTTCACCACCAGCACGAGGAAGCGAGCGAGCGAGCCGAGCGGGGCTTTCTTCAGACGAGCGCCTCACTCTCCAAACGCCACTCCACGGAGCAGACAAGGCGGGGGGTCGGAGGACGAAGCAGATTAAAGAGGAGAGCATCACATGCAATGCAAGGCACCTGGCTGGACCCTGGTTTACAAACAGCCGCTCTGTAAGCGGGGTCTGGGGCAGTGTGGATCCGGACTGAGTGTCAGACGTCAAACGTTAACTGTTGGGGTGTGAATGGTATAAGGGTTGGACTGTGCTTGTTCTTGGGAGACACCTGCTAGGGTATTTATGGATGCAGGACTGGGATGCTTCCCTTTTATATGCAAATGGTTCGGCAACAGAGAGAAAGTGAAAAATAACTAACAAATGTTGAATCGGGACAGAGGTACAGAGGTATTTTCTGCATATCTTAAAAATTCTCAAAATAAAAAGTTGAGAGAACAAAAACAAAACAAAACAAATGGAAGTTTGTTCCCCTTATGGAAGCTCTGAGTTCCCCAATACGGGGAAGTGCTGGGGAAGGGGGGAACCAGACACTTGCTCCCGTTCGCCCCTCTCGTTCATCCGGCCGTGAGACAATGCGAAGGGCAGCAGCGTGCTGTTAAACACGGGTCACCCCTCCCATCCTGACCGGGAGGCTCTTCCTCCGGACATACAAGAGGCTGCAGCTTCCACAGGCCTGTGCTCGGTACTCACGGGGTTCTCCTTGCAGTCCTCACTCAGCATCTCCGGGGCGATCCAGCCTTCGGTGCCGGGCACCCCCGAGCGGCGGCTGAAGCTGTGCCTGCCCACCGCCAGCTTCTTGCAGAGGCCGAAGTCAGAGATCATGGCCTTGATCCTGCCGTGCGCGTTGGGCATGGAGAGGAGGATGTTGTGGGGCTTCAGGTCTCTGTGAACTAACACAGAGTTCCGGATGAGTCCCATGTGAGCCACGACAACATCGGACCTCCTCCTGCGATGGGAGTGCACCCTCCTCAGACTGCCACGCACCCTGCCACCTCCAAAGGCTTCAACTGCGTCAGAACCCTCCCAGGATCCTTCCACAGCGTGCACACCAGCGATGCAGCCCAGAGCTTCGGCAGAGGCAGGCCCACCCGGGCAAGCCGGCCGCCCACCCGGGCCACACCAATGGCGGGAAGCCTCTCACCGATGTTGAGGGAGTGCAGGTGGGCCAAGCCGGAGGTGGTCTGCTGCAGCAAGGTGATGGGCTCCAGGCCGAGGTGGGCGAAGTCCTTCTGCTCCACGTACTGCAGGAGACACGAAGGTCAGATCATGGCTCAGCCCCAGGACTTGGCACCTTGGTGTGTTCTCCTCTCTCTTTTTAAAGTGGTTTGATTTTATTTAGAAAAATCCTGCCTCCAGCCTTTTCCTTTAACATTTGGTACTGAGTCACCTCCTTTTCTTTGATCATATTTTAAGAAAGGGAAGTTTTACTGATGATATTCTGTCCAAATACTTATTTTTCCAAAGACTTTCTCCTCAAAGAATAGGCTAATTTAACAAACAAACAAGCTCCAACCTGCTAGTTTCCAGTGGGAAAGGTCAGAGGGCACGGAACTCAAGCTCACTGCCCCACGCAGGCGAACCGACGGGGAAGGACAGTTTCCCGGTGAGCTGGAAACTGAGCAAAAGCAATTCTGACCCTGATGACTCGGGTCATCAGAAAGTGTCCTCCACGCCCACAGCAGCCGTGGGATCGGGACCGGCCAGGTGTTCTAGAGGCCAACGGGGAGACGGGTGCTAAGCACAGATCGCCCCAGGCAGGCTGAGGGGACGCCCCAGTTCAGGTTGGGATGATAAAATTGCTCCACATTGTGACTTTGTTTAAATGGGTATGCAGCTTTGTCAAAATGCGTCAAACTGTTCTAAATGAGTACAGATTAACACTTCAATAGAGTTAATAAGAAGAAGTAGAAGGGCGACTCGGGCAGTCCCTGAAACCATGGCCCGGGCGCCAGGAGGAGGGAGGCTGCCGTGGACGCGGGCGCCCACCTCCTGCAGCGTGGCGGCGCACAGCTCGATGGCGATGTACTGGAACTGCCGGTCCTTCTCCGTGCAGAAGTAGCGGATCACGTTCGGGTGCTCGTCAGACTCTCGCAGCAGCTGGACCTCGCGGTCGGCGAAGCTGAAGCACTCGGGGAGGATCCTCTTGACCGCCACGTTGCGGCTGTCGAACGTGCCCCTGCAGGACAAGCAGGGTGGGGTCGGGAGGTGCAGCGGGCTGTGGACGCGACAGGAGGCCCGTGGACCCACAGCGCTCCTTCTCCTCTGACACAGCGGCCACTCGCCCGCCTCACAGCCCAGGAGGCCCTACCCAACCACCCGTGGTGCCCACTTCTCTCCCTGCAGGTGCAACTCTTCCGTCCGAGTGGCGGCTCTGACCCTGTCTGTCGTGGTGAAGGCACGGGGCTCTCCAACCCACTCACCGGTACACGATTGTGCCCTCCGCTCCGTGGCCCAGGACGTCCTTGGGACAGAAGGAAATTTTCCCAACCATCACCATGCTGGTTTCCTCATCTGGGACAAAACGGGGAAAGGAGGGGCTGTGTTAGACACACCTAACCTAAACGTGGAGCTTAGAATGGCTACCAGCTTCCTGAGCTCAGACTGAGACACGCGTCTCAGACACTCTATGTCTGTTCCCTGGTGAGAGCCGCTGGGCCCACTCCCCATTTGTACCCAGTGCACCCCGTCCCTTCCCCTGCCCTGGTCCTGTGACTGCACTGCTGTGAGAATGAGCATCTTAAACCTTCCCGAAGACGGGGGCTCGCTACAGACCCGCCTCAAGGATTAGCACCTGAAACACCCGGGTGGCCGCTGTGGACAGGTGACATGGGGAGACCAGCTGCAGCCTCCAGTGCAAGGCGAGAACTCTGAGGTCTCTTGTCCTGACACCGGCCTGAGCCACGCTCCAAGGGAACGGGGACCACCAGCTGCACTTTCTTCCCTGGTCTCTGGCAGGCCTCTGGAATGCTCTCAAGCCAGGAGCCAGTGCACCTCTGGTCAGCAGTGATTCCCAGCCCTTGTGGGGCATCCCCCGGGGGCTCCCAGAAGACCCTCTGAGAGGAGAGGCCACAGATGGGAGGGAGTCAGGTGAGAACATGTTGAACGCGAGGGAACCTCGAAACCCCATGGACACTCCCAGGAGGGCCACAGTGCTGTGCCTCTCAGGTGACACTCAAATGAAAGAGAAAACGGCACCAAATGGCGACTGGCTTTACCCTCGTCGTCCTGCTCCAGGCAGGGGCTGGTGCCGGCCCTGGAGGCAGAGCCGCTGGAGTGCAGCGAGTGGTTGGAGGCCCGGGGGGACGTGCTGGGGCTGCTGGTGCCCGAGCTCTCTGAGTACAGGCCGGACGAGTCCAGGAGCTCGGCGTCCGGAGCCACGTCCCCGGGTGCGTGGAAGGGCAGCTGCTGCTGCTGCAGGAGCTGGATTTTCTCCAGTTCCTGCTGGAACTGCCGGTGCTGGAGCTGCTGCTGCTGATGCATGCTCTGGGGAGAGAAACACACATCCTGGGCCTGGGGAGAGGCAGGGAGCAGCTCGCTGTGCCAGAGAAGCAGGGGCACTTTATGTGGCCCCATCTGGCGGAGGAGACAGTGGGAAGGCACGGGAGGCAGGGTCCATTCCACGGCTGGTGGTCTTCCCGCCAGTGGACTTCCCAGGACCGCCCATTCGTCCCCTTGGAGGCTGACGGCCACCAGGCAGGGGCACAGAGGTGGACCCACTGAAACAAGTGGAAAGCACCCCCAAAGTAAAGGGTCCATATGCCCGTTCCTATAGGGAGCGGGCCTCCGGGCACTGTGAGCTAAGGTGATGGCGTTTCAGGGCTCGGAGGACCGTGCTGAAGGAACACTCCTCTGGCACACGGCACTCACTGCACAGCCTCCGTGACTATGTGACTGGAGCTCACTTACTTCCAACGAGAAAGGGGAAGCGATGGCCAGGCTACCCTTCCCGCTCTCGCTGATCTCTCTAACAGTGGTTTTTAGGGAAGAAAGTTAAAGGGATTTTCACCTGTAATGGCTATTCTTAAAAAAGGAAAATGTAGTTAACTATTCAAAAGGAACTGTAAGCAAGGTTTACAAATCAGTTTGTACAGTTAAACGGCAAGATGTAGTTACAAAATCATTTCTTGAGAAGCCAGTGGCTCTCTAATTACAATGTTTTTGAAGATTAGCAAATATTAACTTTTACGTGTGAAAAGAAAAGTATTTGCTTGTTTGCCGTGTTTGTCCGGGCCTCACTGTCGTCAGGTGAGGGGCACAGACGCTTGGAAACACGCGGAGGGCCGAGGCTCACCAGGGGGTAGGTGATGATGAAGGCCACCCAGCCGATGAGCAGGAAGGTGCTCAGGATGATGGTGGCGATGTCCTTGAGCACGGAGTCCACGGGGGCCTCGGGCTTGGCGGGGGCGTGAGCGAACTTCTCCTCCACATCCTTAGAAACGGTGCTGGGCGCATGCCCTGAGGTCTGGTCAACCAGGTGGATAACCTTGTGTGGGGGAGAGTGGCTACATCACTGCAACATTTCCGGCCAAACGAGCCAATCAGTAGCAGCACTAACTCTTCACAAGGACTACGTGAAGTGTGATGGATTTTTTAAGCCCTCCCAGAGGCACGGGGCCGGACAACCGCTGCCTTTCCCAAAGCAACTGCCTTGAGAATTATTGCTGTGATGTCATCGTCACTCAAGCTGAGCAGCCACTGGACTCTGGTCTCCCGACTGCCTCTCTCTGTCTCCCCTCTGCTGCCAGGGTTGTCAAGGTTTGGTAACATGGCTCTTCTGTAGCCAAGTGATCCCATTTCCCACTGGTCCCATCTGGCAGCCTCAGTTCCGGTCGGGCCTGTCTCCTCAGCCCCACAGCTGGCCACACGGGGTCAGCCTCACCTCCAGGCCTAACCTCTGCTCTCCTCCCTCCAGCGGCCTCTGCTGCTGGCCCACCCTCCGGTCCCACAGCCTTCCCTGCAGCTTTTGCTAACGGCCATTCCTTCGTCCCCTAGGTGCCCACCAGCTGCGAGTCGCGTGGATGCCCCAGTGGAGTCGACTGTGAGCTCTACAGGCAAGAGTAAAGCCTATTCCCACCACCGACCCAAAGAGCCGCAGCTGCTCCCGGCCCCACTCACGTCCTCAAAGCTCTTCTTTTTCTCGGAGTCGGCAGGAATCACATTCTCCCGGTGTTTGGGCAGGTTGTAGGGGAATCTCTCCAGCATCTTGGTAGACGCAGACAGCGGCGTCTCGTGGTGCCCTGGGAGAGGAGAGAACTGGTGAGAACGGGTCCCGGTGGCGGCAGCCTCGCGGCCCAGCTGAGGCAGCAGTCGCTATCCGGAGAGGCCCGCCGTGCACCCACTCACGTCTGTAAAGGGAGAGCAAGAACACGAGAGGCAGCTGCCAGGAATGTCTCATCAAGGCAGACGGTTTCCCAGCTGGTGTGGCTCAGTGGTTGAGCATCCACCCATGAATCAGGAGGTCACCAGTTCGATTCTGGGCCAGGGCACATGCGGCGTTGTGGGCTCAATCCCCAGTAGGGGCATGCAGGAGGCAGCCAATTGATGCTTCCCTCATCAATGTTTCTCTCTCTCTCCCTTCCCTTCTCTCTAAAATCAATAAAAACATTAAAAAAAGAAAAAGACAGACATTTTGTTACTCAATGGCACGTGTCCAGTCTTCTGACTCTCATGAGGGGCGGGAGGCCTCCTTGTCAGGAGAGGAATTAGGGTGCTGCGGATACGTTTCAGAGCAAGACTTGTGTGCATGCTCCTAACAGGCTGTCTGCTGCTGAAGCGTTAGGAGGCTTTTTCGACGTCCAAGGAGTCTGCCCTTTAACGCTTACTCTGGTAACTTCATTCCACCAAGAGCATCAACTTCCCATCTCGGTTTTCCATTGCTCCGGGCAGCTCCAGCCCTTTACCGCAATGTGAGCTTCCGTCCGACCGGAGACCCGGAGTAGTGAGCTACTGGCGAGAGCAACAGGACGGATTTGCTGAAGGACAGGGTCCCGCTGCTCTCAGCGTTCACTCACTTCTCCACACGACTACTTCGTGGCTACCTAGTACTCATCACACATTTATTGAGCATCTGTTGTGTGCAAATGACCCGCACACCGCCAAGCGTGCCAGCTCACCTCTCCCACTGGGCTGCTGGCCCCCTGGCCCAACACGCTCCTGTTTGTTCTCACTGAGACCGGGTCTCACTGTGACCTTCCTGCTATGCTACCCGAGGTTTGATGATGTATTGCCAAGATACAAACAAATGTCCAAGCTGCGGACATTTTTTGACCTAGTCCCTCTCTTCAGGTCAGTTCTCTACCAACAACACAACACCGCTCTTCAAGGGAAGCCTCATTTTGCTCCAGTCCACCCCTAGTTGCTCCTTGTCGGCCGAAGACCTCCGAGACAGGCTTTGCTGGGGAGTCATACTTCCTGCAGCGTCAGACCTCAGACTCCGATTTGCTGGCGGGGCCCAGGGACCTGACGTGTCTCCCAGTCCCTCTGAGGCTAATGAAGACCTCCACTCTGAGAGAAATCAAGCTGTGCCTTCCAAGAGCCACCACGGGCAGCAGTGCCCTGCCCGCTCTCACCCGATGTCCACTCTTAGTGCCCCAAGTCCTGCCCCTCCTGTAGGGCACCTCCCAAGCCACTGCCAAGAAGTGATCAGCCCCAATTCATTCATCTTCCTCCTGCAGTTCTTACACACGGGCTTCTCCCTCAGCTCCACTCTGAGTAATGTCACATTTCACATACTGAACCAAGCATGTCCAGATGTACTCGTGAGACCCGGAAACACTTTTAAACAAACGGTTCCTGCGTTTTAGTGACCATCTACCATCAGCAGTTATGTCCAGACTCCAGAGCAAAAGTGGAGGCCCTGCCCTGGATCTACCGATTCAGGATCTCTGGGGGCTTAAATGCCTAATTGACAAAGCTCCCAGGTGAAGCTGAGAGCACCCCGGGTTAGGACTGCTGCTCTGGCCAGCCCCCAGACCAAGTCCCTCAAGCTAAGAGGACTCATGTTATTTTCAAGATGAATGTGACGTTTCTCTCTCATCAGTGTTTCTATCTCTCCCCTCCCTTCTTCTCTCCCCCTTCCCTTCTTAACTTCTTCCACAAAAACCAAATAGAAGAACATAATGGTTCAACATGAAGAGCGTGTCCTTTGACCTGGGGCCCCAGTTTACACAAAGACTATTTAAAATGGCTACTCATGGGCGTTCCTCAGAACTGTGGGGTGCTTCCCCAACTACTTCTTTGTACTCTGTTGGGTTTTCAGTTTTCTTACTTGAGTAACTTTTCCTTTTTAAAGGGATGTTATTTTGCAATGATAAAGCCATGAAGGGTTTTTCTGTATTTTTTTAAATAGTCTTACATATACCTTTCCTTTATTTCCAATACTTTCTTCACTTCTTAACCATTAGTAGGCAGTCTGTGTCCCCTAACTGTACATAAAACAGAGTCACCGTATCACTTTAGTGGCCTCTGCTCATCAGCTATTATTTCCCTTACTGTGAGCCCCTTCAAAAAGTTTGCCAAACTACTTCTGTTTAAAAAAACAAAACAAAACAAAAACCCCAGAATTATTCTGCCATCTCTTTTGCCTATTTTTTGGTAACGATAATGACCAAAAAAAAAAAAAAAAAAAGGCTGCAAAGACTCAGGATGAATGAGAAGAACGAGACCTGGGCAGCCTCAAAAAGAATGGTCAGGGCTTGAGCACACCCAGGTTCCTCCCTGCACCACCCAGTGACACTGCTCCCAGGCCAGCCTCTAAGGCCCTGCACTCCCCTAGTCCTTTCATATTCCCTTCCCAGGACCCCGGCTCTGTCCTCTCAGCCCAGGGACCAGTCAGCAGAGATCAAGAGGGAAAATGGCGAGGAGGAACCTCAGGAGCACCCCCACTTCTCTCCTGCCCTCCCACCCCCTATGGCTGCATTCCTGCCTCTCTCCAGCTCTGGGGCTGGAAGGCAGCAGAAATGGGACACAGGATGGGAAAATCAGATTCAAGAAGACTCGGTCCTGCTGTAATTACTTGGGACACTTGCCAGAGACATAGCTCTCTCACCTCTGCCCTCATCTGTCACACTCACTGCCTCTGGGTGTCATCTCAATGTCTTATCTGGCTGGCTGACAGCAGAAGAGTGATGGCAGCAACAGCAGAGGAGAAGAAGGGACTCCCCATACACACCCAGGATTTCTGCTGCGGCTCCTAGACCCGGATCCAGCCTATAACTCCTCACCTCCTTCAGTCCCTGCTGGTCTTCAACCCTCTCCTTCCCCCGCCTCCCCATACCCATACCAACTCCAAGTGAATTCTTCCTTAGAAATCACTCCAATTTCCAATAACTATCAATGGAAGTAAAGTAACAAGGGTGCCTACCTGTAAAAAATAGGAAATGTATTCTAAAGTGCTTGGTGCCAGTGCCTGGCACATTACAGAATTTCAGTGCATTGGATGGTTGCACAAAGTTTACATTACAATCATGTGCTCATAATGACGTTTTGGTCATGGCAGCTTGCATATATGACAATGGCCCCATCTATATATGTAAAAGGCTAAGTGTCCATTCATCTGACCAGTAGCTATGATGAGCACTGACCATCATGGGGCAGATGCTCAATGCAGGAGCTGCCATGACGTGCAATGGCCATCCTATATAATCCTACATAATAAAAGGCTAATATGCAAATTGACCGAATGGTGAAATGACCAGTCGCTATTACACGCAGTGACCACCAGGGGGCAGATGCTCACCGCAGGAGCTGCCCTCTGGTGGTCAGTGTGCTCCCACAGGGGGAGCACTGCTCAGCCAGAAGCCGGGCTCATAGCCAGCAAGCGCAGCGGCGGTAGTGGGAGCCTCTCCTGCCTCCGTGGCAGCGCTAAGGATGTTCGACGGTCAGCTCAGGCCTTACTCCCCATAGGGAAGGGCCTAAGCTGGCAGTCAGACATCCTCTAAGGGCTCCCAGACTGTGAGAGGGCTCAGATTGGGCTGAGGTACCCCCTGGCCCCGTTTGCATGAATTTCGTGCACCAGGACTCTAGTAAGATTATAATAGAGCTGAAAATTTCCTATCACCTGGCATTGTCACTGTCATGATGTCACAGCACAACCCATTACTCATGAGTCTGCGGTGATGCTGGAGTAAACAAACCTACTGCACTGTGAGTCTCATAAAAGTGGACGTAGACAACTGTGTGCAGTACAAATATTGACAATAAACATCTACGTTACTGGTTTATGTACTTACTGTACTATATTTTTTGTTATCTTAAAGTGTCCTCTTTCTACTTATAAAGTTTGCTGTCAGTGTTCCACGTTATGCCGGTAGCAGCCTCATTCATCTTGTGCTTACTGTCTCTCTGGATGGCATCACTGTCTCCTGGGCTTGATTTAATCTCGTGCTGTTTTGTGCAGTAACACGCTGTGGAGGCAGTACGCGGTACCATACATACTGCCTAGGTGTGCAGTAGGCTGTACCTTCTAGGTTTGTGCAGCAACACTCTGGGATGTTTGCAAAATGAAAAAATCGTCTAACGATGCAGTTCTCAGACTGTATCCCCAATATGACTGTACATAGTACTTGAGTTTTGGAATAGTCACTAAATAATTTTTGAGAACTGACTAGTAACACAGCTACCCTGTTTATTTCCCTTGGGGGTAAATATGTTCCAGGTCTGGAAGACTGACTAGGACACGAACTAAGCAGAAAGCCGTAGACTGTAACTAGCAAGGTCGGCTCTGCCCACCAGGAGGCAGCACATGACAAGGAATCAACTCACCGATCAGAAGCCAGTAGTTCCTCAAGTAGTTGAGCTTGTTCTTCCCTTTGAGCCCAGGGTTAAACTTTAGGTCGGTGCTGGGTGTGATCACACACTCCCCTTTGTCCCCAATAGTGACACCGTCAGTCTGGGGGCCTTCCAGCAAAGGAAGGGTGCTGCCTCGGGGCTGTGGAGACAGAACTGAAGTGAGGCCTGGGCTGCCCTTGAAGGTGAGCAGGCCTTCCCTTCCTGTGACTGTCCTAAGGGACTGTCCTATCTCTGGGTGGGGCTGGTCCGGACAGTCAGAGCAAGATACAAAGGCTGTGGGATGACAGGGGAGGCTCCCCCCCCCCCCCCCCCGGGGTGTGAAATGCTGTGTGGAGGTCTTTAACACGACACCTGTTGAGATTCTTTTGTCTAGGAACTGGGATCAGGAAGGGTGTGTGTGGAGTTCCAAGTGGCCCCTGTGAGCGGCAGTGTAAGTGAAGGAGAATGCCAGGGCGCGAGCACAGTCCATGCACCTGACCAGGTTGGAGTAAGTTCCCCCAACGAGCCCGCTGCTGGCTTCCGCATTGCTGGACCTCAAGTGAGGCTGCCCTACTCATGGGAGCCGCTGACCAACTCGCCTCACTGGAAAGACAATGATGCCAACCAAACACCTCAAACACCAAGTGAGCGGCCAGGATGGTGAGGCTTGAGACGCCCAGGGACGGAGCACCGTCCAGTCAGGAAGGGATGAGAAGGATCTGAGTAGCGAAGAGGAAGGGGAGGGCCAGAGTGCGGGGTGCAGCCCGAACAAAGGCTGGGGGATGGACAGGGAACTTCTGAGATCGGCGGGAAGACGCAGGGGTTGGGCCCAGCAGGGGGAGGGTGGTACTGTGGGACGGGGTGGGGAGAGCTGTGACCACCGGTGGGGGGTGAGGCTTAACACCAAGGCAAAGGGCTTCCTGGCCCCGCGAGCTGTTTGCCGCGCAGCTCTCCTCGAAAGGAGAAGGTGGTGTGTGCAGGAAATGTGTTTGAGGATCTAAGATCTGTGTCTTGCATTCTTAACCAACAGATGCTTATACAGGACTCAAAGTCACTTGAAAAAATGGAGCAGGAGCCCTTAGGAGTTTGTATCTGCGAACCTCCTCCTCCCCCCTTGCAAGGGGACTTACCACAACAGCAACCCCCTCGTGGACCATTGAGGGGGAGGCGTAGAGGCTAGTCGAGTATTTCCCAACGTACAGGGTGGGCCTAGGAGGAAAACAGACATGCACTCCACAGGCCTTTACAATTCTGGGCTTTTCTGGAGAAGAATCCTAGCCCCAGCCCCAAATGCCACCCAGAATGGCCAGATGAACGCCTGAGCGCACGGGGGTGTGGAGGCGAGACTCCTGCCCTGGCAGCAGAAGTGGGCTCGGGCCCCGTCACTCACTGCCTCGGTGCCCTCCGGCAATGGGCGGGGCTGCACTCAGCCACTCCCGGCGCCCGCAGGAGGGACCGCCCGCAGGGATGGCCTGGGAGACTGGCGCTTTCGACCACGCTTGAGCCCCCAAGGTGGTGGTTGTAATTTAGAGAAAACATCCCTGCGTATCACCTCATCTGCTCGTCTCCGAAAGCTCTCTCAAGTGGGAAACTGAGGCTGAGGGGCGGACGGAGAGCACAGGCCGAATCTTAGACACATGCGCCCCAACAGTGTGGGGCTGATTTTTAAGTGAATATGACTTTCAGTAAAAACTCAGAACACACGAAATTGGAAAGTAAGTACATCTCTTACAGTCCCACCACCTGAGATATATCCAAATTGTACTGTGAATACTGGCTCTTTCCTGTCCCCCCCATAATTTTAATTCACTTAATACTTAAGAATTCTGAAGCGCCAGGGGATGCCCCCGGTTCTTACATTCTGGGGTTTCCAAATGAGCCGGGCTGTTTTCCTCACGGCTTCAGAGTCACCTGCCGAGCCCTGGCCCCGGGGTGTGGGGTGGCCCGCTGCGGTAGGACCAGTGTCAGGGTCCCAGAGGCCCTCTTCCGCCCCGAGTTCCCCGACTCACGTCAGCTTGCTCTTGGCCTCCGTCTCCTTGGGGAAGGGGTACTTCCACTTGGTGATGCGCCCCACCTCCCCGGACATGAAGGTCAGGTAGCGCAGGGTCTCCACGGCCACGTTGATGTGCATCACCTTCCGCAGCCCCTCCCGCTGCCACACGTAAAAGGCCACCACGGGGGAGGCATAGTTCTGAATCCACAGGACGTCGCCGGACTCACTGTCCACCGTCACCACCAGCCCGTCGCCATTGGACACAAAGTGGGACATCTCTGCACAGATCAGAAAAACACCCTGTTCTGCAACCACAGCCCCGTCCCGGCAGGTTGGGGCCACTCAGCTAGAGGAAACAAGGCTTCTGGGGTGTCCTCAGATCTCCCCCGAACAGTTTCACTCCTTCCCAAGGAGCTTGCTCAGGCTCTCCCACAGCAACACCCTCGGAGCTGCCTGGTGTGTAAGCCTAAGACAGGGTCACGCTCTGGAAGGCGAGTTACTTAGTGACGCTCCACTCGCTGAGAGAGAGAGTGCGGAGCAGAAAGGAGCCAATGGGGACGCATCTGACGGCAATCGTTTCAAACCCACTGACCAAGCTCAAAGCCAGGGCTGGTTTCCATCGGACCCCCGACCCGGTGTTAAGCTGGCGGGGTCGGTTTTCACTTCTCACTGGAGTTGGGGGAACGTTTACCAGAGAAATAACTGAGGGCGGGCCGCATGTAGGCAGTGAGTTGTCACTGTCACAAGGTGGTGCTCTTCCCTGCTTCCCACTGGGCTTCTAGCAAGTTCCTTCTGAGACACAGAAGGACCGGGCAGAGGGCGCGCTCCCTCCTCTCAGGCTACCTTGCGCCGTTTCACTCGGCTTTGCCTCACTTCTCACCAGGACCTGCCTACGTGCGTGCTGTCTGCTGAAGCTTTTACTCTAACTCCAGGGGAGGTCGAGAACCTGCTGACCAAGGGCGTCAGCTTCCTCGGGGCGAGCCCTTTCTCCTGATCACGAGGACCGCCCGGCCCGGCCCGGCCCCGGGGCACTCACTGTAGTCCACGTCGTCCTCGGGCAGCGAGGCTGCGTAGTCGAAGTAGGTGGCGTTCCACCGGAGCTCCCGGGATTTGGTGTCGTACATGGTGATGGTGTATTCTGAGGACACACACCAGCCCGTTACCTGGAGGGGCCGTGGTACCCACCGAGGTGCTGACCTCGTCTAAGTTACCACAGACCAGCCCTCCCTAAACAGAAACGTCCAGGCCATCCGTGTGGAGAGAAAAGGCCACGTGGAGAACCGAGGTCTCAGGCCCACAGCGAACCCAGCTAACAGCACGTGGCGCAGAGACGAGCCAGCCCTGCGGTGCCCTCGAACTTGGGACTCACAGGATCACGAGCAGTATCACAGTGTTGCTCTACGCCACATAAGCTCTGGGTGGTTTATTATAAAGCAATAGACAGATGATGTTAGAAATCGGTGCCTAATCAAGTGGGAAGGTGTCATAATCCAAACCCAAAACTGTGGCACTGACTGGGACCAGGTGGCAAGTGGAGGCCGAAAGGTCAACGTGGAGACTGAAAGAGCAGGAGGAAAACTGCTACTAGAAGTTGAAAAGGGGTAACCCGGGTTATGGGGTGGTGACACAATTACCTAATGAACTTGTGGATCTGGCTAAAGAGATTTCCACGCAGAATGCAGAAATCGCCGAATGGCTTCTCTCAACTGCGTATGATACATTACAAGACAGATAAAGAAACAATTCGGTTTCCGAGCTGAATAGAGAGGAAATATAGAGTGTGCAGGACTGACCGTCCGGCTGAAAAAGATTCTCAATGTAAAAAACGGCTTTAGGGCAAAGATGAAGTCCAGGGTGCTACCAGCAAAAAATGGCCTCAGGGTCCAGAGCAAATCAAGGGTGAGGCAGCCCTTGTCGAGTAGCTGAGTTGGTTAAAACGTTGTGGTTACAGGTTCAATCCCTGGTCAGGGCACATATAAGAAGCAACCAATGAATGCATGAGTATGTGGAACAACAAATCGATATTTTTCTCTCTAAAAATTGCTAAAAAAAACACAAAGTGAGGCAGTAAGACCCTTCTTTGAGACCTCAGAGAGATTTAAGGTGGTATTTCACAGACCTTCTGCCATAAGGTAGCGTTTCCTAGACCTCTGCCAGATAAAAGGGTTCTAAGAACTGTGAAGTGTGATCCATAGCACAAGGTAGGGAGGTTTGTGGGTTTGGTTTAATCTTCTAGAATGGTCTATAATCTGACACATGCAAAATCTGTTTCCCCAGCCCCTGGTTCCGGGCTGGCTTCCTGAGTTGCTTTGACCAGCAGACTGCAGTGGAAGGGAGGCTCCGTGGCTTCTGAGCCCAGGCCTTAGAGAGGAAATATAGAGTGTGCAGGACTGTTACTCAGGGGAGGACCCAGCCTTCGTGGAAAGAGGTCCAGGCTCTCTGTGTGGTGCTGAGCCAAGGCCCCAGGCACCTGAGTGAACCCAGCCAACAGCATGTGGAGACCACTGATCCCTGAATTTCTGACTCACGGAATCCTGAGCAATAAAGTGTTGGTGCTTGAAGCCACTAAGGTAGGATGGCTTGTGAAGCAGCAATAGATATGAAACAACAGAGACCTTCCCGGTCCCGTAACAGGACAGCCCACCCAGCTTCTACTGGGCCGATTAGCCTCACTCACGTTAGAAAAGCACTGTTTCCACAGCACCTGGAGGAAGGTGCCATCTCCTTTTTAAAGCCTTGGCTACATGAATGTTAGACAAACTTAGTGCTCAATTGTAATCATTTTTTTAAATCCTTACCTGAGGACATGTTCATTGATTTTAGAGAGGAAGGGAGAGAGGGGCAGAGATAAAGAGAGGGAAAGGGGGTGGGGAGAGGGACAGGGAGAGGGAAAGAAGAGAGAGAGAGAGAGAAGGGGGCAGGGATGGAGTGGGGGGGAGAGACAAAGGGGGAGAGGGGGGACATCAGTGTGAGAGAAAAACATTGATTAGTTGCCTCCCATTTTCGCCAACCGGGGATCGAACCCATAACCTTTTGGTGTATGGATGATGCTCCAACCAATTGAGTCACCCAGCCAGGGCTGTAATGACTTCTTTCTAGGTTTTGGGTGTAATTTTTTCTTTCTAAATGTTTCTTGCTTCCCTTTCTAGCTCTGCGTTAACTGTTCCACCATTTGTATGGAGTGCTGGAAGATGTCAGGCGCCACACACGTACGATGAGTAAGGCAGATCCCTGCAGTGAAAGGGCTCAGCACCCACCCACTGACTCTCTCCAATGTCGGAGCCCCTGCTACATGTTAGACAGGTGCCCGGTGTGGAGATACGGTAGGTGGGCGAAGCTAAGTCCTACCCCTGGGAAGCTGATAGTGTAGTGCAGGAGGCAGAAAAATAGGCAAATATGATTTAGAAACATGTAGTGACAAGTATTAAAAAGAAGACAAGGCTGAAAAAGGAGGTGAGGAGGGTACTGCTGAGGCCTTAAAGGGCCAGTGATAGGCAGTGAACTGGTGGTTGTAATGGGCCCACATGGTGTGTGTACCCCCAGGATGGAAGAGCTGCTGTCCTGGGCAGGGATGGGGAGCTGAGGTGAGGAAGAGGCCTCGCAGAGAGGGTGAGCAGCAATGTGAAAGGAGACAGGTCGTTGGCCAGACAGGCAAAAACGTGCATACCTGGTAGAGGGACTCACAATTCCAAGTTTTTAAAAATAGCACTGTTTATTCTGGGAGCTGTGGGTAGTTCATCTTCACTGGAAAATGTTGAAATGAGGGAAACGTAGCAAGGGAGGAGGGGAAAGAGGCAGCAGCTGCAGGCTTTGTAGGCTGCGTACAGTTGGGACTGTAACCCTCAGGCAATAAGGAGCCACAGCGGGTCTAGAAAGGGGAACCACGTGGTAAAATCTGTGCCAGAGAAGACAGCTCTGGCCACCTTCTCCATAAGGAAGCCCAGAGGCAGAGACCCGTGGGCGGCTACTTCAGGTCCTGTCTGGAAACAGGCAGGTCTGTACACAACAAAAGGCTCCTTCTTACCTGTGCGCCCAAGGTACAGAAGAGAGGTCGAAGGGCAGAGGCTATCTGCAAAGGCCGATGACAAAGTCTGCTGTTTCTCCCCGGTCAGCAGGTCAATGACATACCAAATGTCCTGCTTTTTACCTGAAACGTCACAAGGACACACTGTGGTTTACACTCATTCTACGTGGAAAAGTATGACTGCCAAACCAGCAGCTTAAGATGTCCTTTGTCTGAGAGACCGGCCATTATCTCGCCACCCTGCTCCGAGGTGGGAATGGTTAACGTGGAGATAATAAAATGAGCGCGTGGGACAACAGGTCTCATAATAACGGAGTAACCTAATCATGTATAAAAATTTCTCTGAACCTAGTAACTCGTTCTGTCCTGTTTGGTTAGTGGCCTTAAATACTACAAGTCTGGCCGGGAAAGGGCAAGGCTTTCCCCACAGACGAGGATCAGACAAAGCCAGAGTGCACCCAGGGGCGCAGCACACTGCTAACCGTCATGCATGGCTTTGCATCTCAACCTCCTACTGATGAGCTCACGTGGAAGAGGATCTGGAGCGACTGTTTCTGACTCTGAGTAGCTGGTGCCCGTCACTGGGCAGTGGAGCTGGTTGCAACCTGGTGCTAATGACATCAAAGTTATCTCAGCCCCTGTCCCAGCCAGAAAGTTACTCCCAGGCTATACCTCTCACCTCAGTCAGCTGAGTCAAAGTATGATTAGGTGGGCGGCATAGCCAAACAACTCTTAAGAAAACTCAGAGATGTGCATCTACAGTACACACACCAGAGCATCATGGGAGTGGTGGGTCCATAGCATGAGCCTCCCATCTGAAGGTCAACACATTCACTATGAGGTGTGCGCATCTCTTCCTAACTCACTGGCCAAGTTTCCTATTTCGAAGGACTCTCAGAAGCAGTGCTGAGCTGCCAGGGAGAGCCCCGGGTATTCGAATTGCTAAGGCCGTGCTTAGCTCTAACAGATGTGGCATACATGCCAAGTCCACATGTGTGACACATGTCCATGGGTCCTAACTTTCTGTTCTCAGCAACAAATCTTAATATGAAAAAGATCTGAAGACGAGTGAAAACATCCCCCAACAGCTGTGACCGGGGTCCCTTTCCATCCGGCTCGGCGCCTCTCCGGTTACTTGAGGACCACTGCAGTCTCCATAGCCCAGCACCACTCTCATGGATGGAGAGGACAACTGCCACACTTTAAATGTGTGTAATGAACTCACTTGAGCGGCACCACCCAAAGGTGATGGAACCACAATATCCTAAATGCAGCCTAAGTGACGGGTCGCTGGGAGGCAAATAGGAACCAGGGATACGACGGTCAGAAGGCAGCCAGAGAGCCTGGGGCGTGGCGCAGAGGTGAGAAAGCCTGGGCCGGTCACTTTCCCAATTCCTCACTCTGAAGGTGTGCAAGGAAGCCAGAGCCCGAGTCCCCAGCAAAAACTTACTATTTGGCTCAGAAACACACATACACGCTCCTCCACCCCCAGGCACGAATAGGCACTGAGCACTTTCAGTTCCTCCAGAAACTGGCGTATAAATACAGGATATTATTACGACTACGATTTCAAGATAAATACAGCTCTCCTTTGTGTTACAAATGCATTTTTGTTGACATTCTGGCAGCGACAACGTGGTAAAGGGAAAGCAGGTGATCCGATGCTTTGGGAGATGTGGCCCCTGTGGTGTTAAGCACAGTTTTTATCCCATATTCTGATAGCAGGAAATACCGAGACAGCCCTATAATGAATAGGCAAGAGCCTGGCTTCCCTTTCTTGGCTCACACCATCGTATTCACTTAAAATTTCGCCCAATTGCTTCTGGGTATGTTGCAATCTTTAAATCGCAGGGGTAGGTCAACACGCAGCTAAAAGCTTGTTAAATGAGTAACCATACTAATGGTGTGGAGTCTGTTCCCAAGTGGGGGAGCCCTTTCTTAATTGTTCAGCTGATCCAGGCGCGAACAACCAAACCCTGGCAGGAAAGACCTTTCCCAGAGGGCTGCGAGGGGACTGCACCTCTCTCTCAGAGCCGCCACCTGCCCGGCTCCTGGGCTCATTTCCAAAGAGCTCCAAGTTTCAGTGCGGAAAATAGGAACTCTTACCCATGTAGAGAATCCCATCTGAACTTCGGCATGGCGATGCCTGTACCAACTCTGGGATGGTAAAAGGAAGTTTCTTTAAAAAAAATGCAAAGGGAAAAATAAGTTAACCAAGTCTTATGCAATTATTACAATTTTCACAGTATACTCTGTTTCTGTTACCCAATTCTGCTAAAAAGGGAGGAAGTGTTGATGGCAGATGGGCGTTTCCTAATTGGAGACCAAGGAGAAGGGGTGCCGTAGGCTTCCAGATCCATTTTCGACAAGCCCTTGGCTCCCAGGTGCCTGGCACTACAAACACTAACTCTTTTACTCCCTGGCCCCCAAAGTCTCTTTTCCGGAGCACTCTTGGGGGCGACACAGACCTTTTTCTGAAAAGACTTACACAAATATGGAGAGTTACACAATCTTTGAAATTCTAAGGGGGCAGGAAGAATTCGCTCATCTTGGAAAACTGGCCCAGAGCCAGCTAAGGCTGAGTAGAATGTCAATGCTTTTCAGAGTGAGAGTAGGCCATGAGATTAATTCTGAAAAGTAGCAACCTTCATGCCCAGAGGGAGTTTCGAGAAAAAGAAGTCATCATTACATCGGCAACAGAGGAGCCTGAAGTGGAAGAGAAGTTTTGATGTTTTCTTCAGTAAAAAATTCTCTACTGAAAAACGGAAGACAAATAGAACCTTTTGGTATTAAAAGGAAGTCATGGTAAGTGCCAGGAAAAGAAACTCAGAAGAATCCACATTGTTTCAGCTGCATTTCATCATAAAACCGATTCTGCTGAGCCTCCAGCTGACATCTGATGAGTCCTTTTGGTGAAGGTTTGTTTCAGTGTACTTTATTTTTGGAACATTCTGTGTTTTTGAAACCGGTCTATAGATAACTACCTCCACTATGCTGCCACCTTTTTCTCCACAAAAGATTTCTCTCTTACTTCAATAAACAGAACTTTAAATAATTAATCACTTGAACTTTCCCATCATCCCAAGGTTTAAGCTAAGCCTTAGAAAAGGAAAAATGCCACAGAGCAGCTGTAATGACTGGGTTTTTGCCAGATGTTTCTGAGAATCAGAAAGTCACTGCAAGGCTTGCAGCCTGAGTCCTGTGTTCTCTGCTGAGTCTCCCAATTCAGGGCCTGAGCCGGCAACATGTTGCTCCTGGCGCTGCTAACCCACAACACAGGGAGGCATCATGTGTGTAGGGGGAGGTCAGAGCATCCTTTGGAAGTTCGAGAGCTCTTCAAGCCTCAAGCCCAACGTGCAGCTGTGGACTTGGCATGTTCCTTCACCCCAGCTCAAGTATGAGGGCAACACTGACACCCCAGAGGGCTGCTTAGAGGTTCAGATGAGACAACGTATACAAGTCACTGGACTCAGTTTCTGGCTAACAAAGCACTTCAGCAATGCTCTAGTGATGTGAGGAGAAATGTTGAAGGTGAAACACACAGACCTCTACACAAGGTCTGCCCTTCTCCCACCTGTTTCAGTCACAGGTATTCATCAAATAATTTAAAAATACCCAAATTAAGGCTCATAAGCCACCTACAGTCTAGACCAGTGGTTCTCAATCTTGGCTGCACATCAGAGGTTTTTTAAACTTTCCATTGAACCAGAACTCACAACCAGAAACTCACTCACTCAGGTTGTGAGTGCAGGGCTCAGGGACATTTGCAGCGTGAACATGCCCATGCAGCCAGCACGCAGGAGGGCACGGGGCCTTCACAGCACCCCCTCCTTGTCCCTTTCCAATCAGGACTCCCACGGTAATCACTATCCTAACTTCAGAACACCATAGACTAGTTTCCCCGTCTTTGAGCTTCATAGAAATGAATCATTCACTGTGGAGGCTCCTTATGTTGGGGAGATTCATCCACATCACAGACTATCCTCATTGGTGTAGACTATTAACTTGTATACAATGCCATCATTTATTTATCCCGCTGATTACTAGTGCTACTTGGGTAGTTTTCACTTCTTGGTTATCATAAATAGTGCCACAGTACATTCAGGTATCTGTTTTTTAGTGAAGACACATACATGCATTTCTGTTCATACACAACCCAGGAGGGGATTACTGATCACAGGCTGTCACAGATAGTGCTAAACAGTTTTCCAAACTGGTTGTTCGGATCTGCTCTTCCACCAGCAGCTTACGGGAGTTCCAATTGCTTTGATGCCTCCCTTCCCAGACCTGTTTTCTTTTTCCATTTTTTCTCAGTTTAGCTATTCTAATGAATGGCTGGTAGTATGACACTATGATTTAAAAAATATATATATATGTATATATATGTATACACACACACACACACACACACATTTTTATTGATTTCAGAGAGGAAGGGAGAGGGAGAGAGAGATAAAAACATCACTGATGAGAGAGAATCATTGATCGGCTGCCTTCTGCACGCCCCACCCTGGGGATCCAGCCCACAGCCCAGGCATGTACCCTGACCGGGAATCGAACTGGGACCTCCTGGTTCACAGGTTGACTCTCAACCACTGAGCCACTCCAGCTGTGATTTTTATTTACATTCCCCTCATGACTAATGAAGCTGAGTACCTTTTCATGTTTATTGACCATTAAGATCTTTTCTTTTGCCATTTTTCTATTGGGTTGTCTGTCTTTCTAAAATAATCCATAAGAGTTCTTTATACAGGGTGGGGCAAAAGTTGGTTTACAGTTGTGTGTGTGGAAAACAATACAGTAATTAAAGGAGAAACTGTTTTGCATATTCACAACTGTAAGCCAACTTCTGCCCCACCCTGTACATTTTGAATGTGAGGACTTGGTTGGATATGGGTATTGTGAATACATTGTGGCCTGCCTCTCCTAATAGTGTCTCTTAAAGAAAAAAATTCTGAATTTGAATGTACTTTAATATACCGACTTTTTTCCTTATGTTAGTGTGAATGTTTTTGTTTTGTTTTATTTGTATCCTATGTATGAAACCTTCACCTACTGTAAGGCCATGAAGATGTTCTGCTACTTTTTGACCTCAAGCTTGTTTCCCTTTTCCCGTTTACACATGCAACCTATCTGAAACAGAGTTTTGTGTGTCTGGTGTGAGGTGTGAGTTGAGATTTTTCCCCATGTGGATATCCCAATTGACCCAAAGCATTTCTTGAAAAGATGAACCTTCCCCACTGCACTGTAGTGTCGTCTTTGTCATAAATCAGGTGCTCATATGTGTGGGCCTGTTTCTAAGTTCTCTTATCCTGATGCCTACACTGATTAAATGGAGACTTGAAACTGGGACCTCGACTCAGCATTTCTTTAGAGTTCTCTAGGTTATTACAATGTGTAGCTAAGGTGGAGCACGCCATCTAGATTTTCCAATGGAGATGGGAATGCCATATGCCCCCTACATGGGGGATGGGCAGTGTTTCAAACTACCCTGCTCTCCACACCAATTTGAGAATCACCAGCTAGAGTGAACCTTATTACTGAAGGGAATATTTTACCTTTCCAGGGAGTTGGCTGGGCCCTGCTCATCTACATTAATATTTCTGAACTATGGCTTGCCATTTAAAAGCGGTAAAAACATATCGATACCCAGGCCCTGTCCTAGACCACCCGAATCAGAATCCTCCAAATATCTTTAAGCTCTCAGGTGATCTCAATGAGCAAAAGTGGAAGATGGCTGGTCTAGAACCTCTGGAGTACAAAGAAGTTAAGCACACTCACCGTGAGGCCTTCATTATGCTTGCCCCCAAGTGTGTACAGGCTGCCGTCGTTGGGATCCGGGAGGAAGGCTGGCCTAGAAACGAAGCAATAGTATCGGTGACAGATTACAGCTCAGGGCACAAAACAAAATACCAAACCCGTGAAAGCCATGACTGGGGAGAGAAGAAAAGTGGTGTGCGTGTGTGCTCGTGTGCATGCGTGTGTGCTCGTGTGCATGCGTGTGTGCTCGTGTGCATGTGTGTGTGCTCGTGTGCATGCGTGTGTGCTCGTGTGCATGCGTGTGTGTGTGAAAGCTAATTCTACCCGCTGCCTGTCCACTTTAGCCACAAACAAAATGTCACTCTGGTGGGTGTATGCTGTACTTGAGTAGGAAAAAAGGCACCTGCAATGGGAAAATTATAAATCATCATGTAAGAGCAAATCATCATTGGGTCAGAGCCCTCTGGATGAAGGTAATGTAAGTAAAAAAAAAAAAACCCAGTGAGTCTGATTTCAAGTCAATAATTTCAACAACTAGTCCTTAATAGTGCAGCAGGGTACATAAACAGGTAGAACAAATCTGCCTTCAGTGCTCAACAAACATTTATTTTTAAACCAGGGGCAATAAAAGCAGACTTTGAAAGCTTGACATCAGAAAGAACCTGCCAAGGACATGGATAAAGGTCTTTCGGCCAGTAGCTTCCCATGCAGCATCTCTGAGGTGGTCTCTGGTCAAGTTAACCTGCTGAGGGGCTACGCCTGATCACACAGAAACTCCAGAGGAATCATCTGAGGCTCTTACAGGTGCCATCCCGCCTTTATTCTAGCAGCAGGTCACCCTCTGTTTCCCCTCCAAGGTTAACACAGTAATAGGGAGAGATCTAAACCCTTAAGCCTTCCTGAGGACTTTGAAAGCTTAAGTTCAAACCTCAACTTAAGCTCCATCTCATATAAGCCTTTTTAAATACCATTGCCCCCCACCCCCATAATGCCACTCATTCCCTCCCAAAGAAACTGACTACCCTCTCCCCGACACAGGCTTCTGTTATGGCACCTATAAGACTTTCTGCGTCTCTATCATTTTCTTATATCTTAAATTTGTGCACATGTACACCCAGCAATTGGCTTCATAAATATTGAATATTACAGAAAATGCATCAAAGGAAAGTACTGAAGCAAATTAGAAAACTTACTCTTCGACGTGTGTTGGAACCTGCAGAACTGGATCTGTGTGGAAGAACAACAAAGGCACCATCAGACAGACTCTGAGATGTCAAGACTCCTGGAGAGTTCCCAGGGCCAATTCACAAGGTGTACCGACAACTTAGGTTTATTTACATGAGATAACGTGCATAAAGGCACTTAGAAAACACACACAGAGACACAAATGTAAGCTCTTATGATCGCCACTGAGATTGGAGAGAGAACTGACAGCAGAACGGAACTGCTCTCAAGAAACGTGCAGATGACTTGTGGGAGGGACAGCAAAGGGAGAACCAGTCACAGCCCTCAGTGGACAGTGGGCCAGTGTCACTGTCTGACACATCAAGGACTTTTAAAACCAAAATCATCACCTTGTCAAAGGCTTGGAGTGGTACCAGAAACTCCCCTTCTGGAAAGCAAAACGGTGGCCTATGAATCAGCTTTGCTGTTGATGAGAACCTGACTGGATGGGAAATGGGTACAGCAGCAGTATGGCAATCTTAGAGCCTTCTAGTGTTCGTTCTTGTGATTCTCTTTGACCCATTACTCCCAGTTCTATAAAGTGTAGTATAAAAATAACACAGAATACAGAAAATGATTTATGTACAAAGATGCTCACGGTAGCATTACAAATTACTCAACTATTTAAGAACATGATTAAATTATGAAATGCCCACCTAGAAGAAAATTGGGGCTCCTAAAAGGGCTTATAAAAACTTGAAACGTGTAAATGGTTACACTATTCTGTTCAGGAGAGCAGATACACTGCACATGGAGTATTAACGCAGCTCAACACATCTTCCATGCACATCACTAAAACTAGATGCAGAGGCGTTCTTTGCTAATTGTGAGTTATCTCTGTTGAAAATATAAAGTGACATCCCCACCTTTTCTCTATTTCCTCAAATCTGTACAAAGGTAGGCATTACTTTTTAAATTGGAGAAAAAGTTCTCTCTCAAAGTCAAAACAGCAGAATTTCTCTTTCCCTAGACTCTCCTGGCACAAATCCAGAGGACGCTCCGGATTCTGGGGAAGGATGGTGGTGGGGTGAGAGGATGCTGACACAGTGGTGTTGCGACAGAGCTAAAATCCACAGGCATGAGATGGCACAGTGATGAGGTATCCCTAACATCAAAAACCCCACGGGCTGTATAGCCATGCCAGCCACAACTTCAAAGCTGGGGGCGAGGACGGCAAATACTGTGATGTGACTGTGGACACAGAGTTCCAGGCTCCCCCAGCTCTGCCTATGGTGACAGGCAGCTGTCTATTTCTCCCAGTTGGTGGGGATTGTCAAAGAAAGCTCTGTCAAGCCTTATCAAATGTTGACTTTGCCTTAGGAGCCCAGTTCCCACATGAAGGCATACGGTGTTCACAACAACAGAGGCGCACACACCACATGTGGTCTGTGGGCAGCAAACAAACAATTCATTAAACCAAACACACGACAGGAAACTGGAGACACTTCCAGCCAGTAAGCACGTTTGTTGTTCCTCCTAATCACCTCTCGGTACAACAGACTGATGCAAGAGGCAGGAAATCAGGCACTCACCCGCTGAAACCCTCACCACGCAGCTTACGGCCCAGCCGGTCTACCGAACAGCCCTGCAGCCAGGCAAGCCGGGAAAGGCAGGAACGCTGCGTCCAAAGGGGAACGCTGAGCCACACGCCGGGTCCGGAGGGCATCGCGTTGGTTTGTTCCACAGGAAGACACTGCCAAGTTCTAACAAGTCACCAGAAACAAGACTTGGAGGCAGCGGGTCTGTGATTCCTGTTCGCAAGCCTATCTTTGTGGTACAGAGTCTGCTCACTCTGGGACTCATCAGGGGAAGATTTCTCTGGCTTCCCAGAGCTTATCCACTGGCCACTGACCCGAGGCCTCAGGCCCCAGGTCCGGCACCACAAAGGCACCAGTTGCAACAGAGGCTGTCCCTGGGAGGAGCCAGGAGAGGATCGGAGGACAAGGACACCATTGTGTGAGAACCATGCTGTTTTCCTAGGCTCAGGAGGAGATGCACTCCAGTAGGGGGACCTTCTGGCCACCTTAGCTTTCCCATCCACGCAGTCAAATAAGGTCCCCGGAATAAACACCTGCAGGCTCAGGGCCACTGTCAGCACAACTACTAAGATGGCTCTCACAGAAGCGAGCACACAGCTGCTTTCTTTTCTTAAAAAAAGTTTTAAATTTGAAATCTGTTTTAAAATACTACAGAAAAAATATTGTATGGGGGACAGATAAAAAAAACAAAAACGGCAGCTTGTCAGTAAGTGTTTAAAGATGAAAGTAACAACACGGGGCAGTCATGTTGTCGTTCCCTCTACATATGCTTGAAATTTTCCATAATGTAAAAGGTTAAAGATAAAAATATTGGGAAAGCCAGCAAAATGAAAGCAGAAAGCACCATGTGAAAACATGCAATGAAAGCCCAACACGAAAAGGTGATTGTTTTTATTTAATAATGAGAACTGGTATCGGGCAAGATTCTTGTGGGTTTTTTTAAAGAGCCATGAGAAAAGAAACCTGGCCTAACTATATAAACAAATACTGCTACCAAATAAGCCACTTTATCTATATGGAGACTGATAAGGATAAAAGCTGTTTTACTTTCAGAAGGGAAAAAGGGGGGAGGGTTACTTCACAAGTATAAAAATGGGTATTATTCCAGGGGAAGGAAGGGTATCAGATAAAGGTGAAAATATCAGAAGAGGAAAGACAATGGTTAAAAACCTGATTTGTCTTTTGGATTAACACAGGAAAAAATAAACAACAACAACAAAAAAACCCAAACCTGCTCAGGGCTGCCCTGGGGGCAGCCACTGGCCTCAACTTGATTCCCTGGCGAGTCAGGCCTGAAAAGGCACAACCTTTATACTGAGAGAAACCTGGTGAGATTATGGACACTCACTGCTTCTATTTGTGCTAGTCTAATCCTTTTTAACTTGAGACAGAAATAAGTCAAAATAGATGTTCACCTCTTCCCTTTGTCCAAGTCCGCAAGGGTAAACATTTAAGTATTTTTATTTCCAAAAGAAGTGCTGGCCTCCCTGTCTTCCTCGAATACTGCCTCAGGCCTTCCTTTGCATCCGCTGCTTCCTCTGCCCAGGTCTGTGATCAAATGTCACCATCTCAGAGAGGTCTTCCATGACCACCTCCTACCCCCCAGGATATCTGCCCTCTTCCCTGTTTAATCTTTCTCCGTGACACTGCCTCTGAAGTACAGTAGTATATTTTATCCATTTTATTTATTATCTAACTCTAAATACTATAAACTTTGTGTGGGCTAGGATTCATCTTTTATTATCTGCTATCTCCCAAAAATCTAAAACAGTGCATGGCACACAGGAGGGGCTCAATATATTTACTAGCTTCCTTCCAAATTCTATTCCTGCCCAGCCTGGATATCCACCATGATTACTTCTAATGATGCAGCAGCTATGCTCTCTCAGCCTTCAACCCAGAATCTACCCAGCAGCTCCCCCCCACCCCCCAGGCTCTGAGCACTGCTGAAGAAAACTCCACGCTCTTGGACATACCATTATACATCTGTGGCCAGCGGGGCCCCAGGTCATAGGAGATAAGTCTATCTACTTCCCGGTTGGCCTGTTCCTCACAGCTGGTGCCTCAAACCTTCACTCCTGGGCTCAAGGCCCACTTCCCTCCACACGACTGGGCCTCCTGTGGCTCTCTGAAACTTCCTACTCTTCACCCTCCAAGTGTGTCCAACTCTACCACCCTTCCCTTCACATCTCCATAAAAGGACAAGGTTTCACCTTCACATTCATAGACATTTCACACTCATCTATCGAGGCCCTCAAGCAGTATCCTATCTCCAAGGATCTCAAGTCCTCCTGGCTGGCTACTGCCTCTCCTCTGACCATAGACACACAAACTGGGCTTATTCTCTCTTTTGCATGTGCTCTCCTCTCTCTCCTAATGCATCCACTTTACATGTACAGTGTCTTGAAAAACATACACATGCATGTAACCAACCTCACAATCAAGATACAGATCATTTCCATCTCCTGAACATTCCTCACACCCCTTTAGGTGCAGTTTTCCTGACTCCCACCCTATCCATCACTGACAGATTGGTGTGTTTGTTCTAAAAGTTTACAAATGGAACTCATGTGGTAGGGTCTCTTTTGTGTCTGGCTTCTTTCTTCCTGCATTACATTTTTGCAAATTATTCTTATTGTTGTGTGCCTCAAACTTTGTTCTTTTGTGTGTGTGTGTGTGTGTGGCAGAAGGAGTACTCACAATTTGCTTTACCTGTGGTGGACATTTGGGTATTTCTAGTGTTGTTGTTTTTTAATATGTTTTTATTGATTTCAAAGAGGAAGGAAAAGGGGGCGGGGAGAAAAACATCAGTGATGAGGAAACATGGGGGTAGTAAGTCGGCAAAATAGAAAAATGTTTCTGATGAAGTCAACCAAAATTTAAATAATTGTTTTAAACTGGAGCAATCGGACTGATGGCCTCTCTCTGGAGGTAGCTCAGGCAGACTTTCTCCCATGTAGGAAGGAATAATGTCCTTTGATTACAGAAGCCACAAGAACAGGTTGCCCATTTGACTGGAGCTCAAGGAACCTTCCAAGATCATTGCCTCCTCTTCCCCAGATGAGCTGATATTTCTGGAACACCCTCTTCTCTGGCGGAATCTAGATGAGCACCAGTCCACCTCACTCTTTGTTCTAAATACAACCACTTACTGACCTCTACACACCTGGTGCTTAACACCAGCTCCTCTGACCACAAGACTTCTCCAGGCACAACTAAGATGTCAGGACCAGCTAGAAAGTCTCCAAAGCAGCCCCTTCTACATGCACTTCTAGCAGGGACAGGAGATGTTCTGAGCTGGCTCTTATGAAGCACCAAAGACCACAAATGAAGTTCCCAATATTCAAGAGCCTCGTCTTCCGCTTCCATCCCAGCAATTAGTACACATCTCATAAACACATCAGATATCTACCATCAGCGTGGTTCCCTGGTTCATGCCATGCGGGAAAAAGAGCTTGGAAAGCTGGTACACACGAAACCAAGTATACAATAAATGGCTGAAACACGTGGTATATGCCATAGGTACCACAGATCACCAGGTGAGAGAACTGGGGAGGCTGGTGCACTCTGGGAGAACCGTGCCATAGAGAAGGCTGGCCCGGCGGCTGCAGTGGACACGACTACAAGAGCGAAGAGCCATCACTGCTTTGTGGGAATGAGGACACAGGCTTGGCAAGTGTGAAGTGTTCCTCCTGAATGCAAATCAGGGCGGACGGCAGGCAGCGAGACCGTGGAGGAGAAAGCCGTGAGAACTCCATGATGTGATGTGGCGGGCACTGGCTAGGAACTGACTGTAGGCTTCTGAGAGATGTGACACAGTCCTCTGGACAAAGGTTACACAGGGCACTAAGCAAATGAGAAAAAGAAGGAATCAGAAAGGGTAATGAGGAAGACTACTCAATAACCCCAGTCAGATGGCCAGGGTGGGACCTGGGTGGGGGAAAAAGAAGGATGGTCAGGAACCAAAAAGGAGGGGGAAAAGGTCAACAAAACTTAGTCCCGATCAGAAAAGTGAAGTGAAAGAAGGGAATGAGTTAGAGAGAATACCATTTTAATCCTAGCCAACGGAGAAACTAGATCGGCTAGTCTGACTGCAGTAGACAAATGCCATTTTCTCAAGAAAATGCTTAAGGTTAGAACACTGCTTCCTTATAAAAATTATTGGTAGAAACAAGGTCATTCACCCTCCCTTAACTTAAAACTCAAGCCTCCCAAATATGTTTCTGTGCTCAGGTGAGGCGATTAGGGACTGCTTCTCCCCAGTGGCAGCTCATTGCTCCCTCCAGAGGAAAGTACTTCTGGAATCTACACTCTTCACTCGCATTCAGCTGTTAGATCTAAACTATGGGGAAGAAAGTCTCAAAATGTTCTTCAAAATTCAGCTTGCATGAGGAGAACACTTTAAAATAGACACCCAATCAAAAGCGCCTCAAAATCCAAATCTCATCAGAACTGGAGAGGATGTAACAGGTTTTCTTACAGGTAACCTCTGCAAGTCACCAAATGTCATGTGTGACGAAGACGATCGTGGGAAGATACCAAAGTAACCTAAAAACCCGCCCATACTAAAGGCAGCTGACTTCTACTAGGCCCTTATTCACCTTCACCTTGGCAGTAGTCAGGCAGACCTAAAAACGCACACTGAATGACACAATCAGTTGTGAAGGAAATTAAAGGGGGAGGATAAGGCAATTCAATACTATGACTTACAACCAAATGCCTCTCAGCATGTCCCAACTTCACAGATTTCATTCTTGAGTGATGGAGTGCCATCAAACCTTGCATGGCATCCCAAGATGACAAAAGAATAAATAACTAGGTCCCAGTAAAAAAAAAAGGGGGGGGGGAATTTTATTCATGCACTTCAACATTTACAACTGTGCTCTGATACATACCAAGTAATGCAGCAAAGACTACCCAGTGGAGTTGAACTCGATGCTGCATGTGGTGGCTGCGGGCTAGGAGCTGTCTCCACACGGGAGATGTGCCGCTCGGGAGCCAATCCCGCGCGTGAGGGAGGCTGTGAGCGGGTACATTTGAGACTGGACACCAGCTGGTGACTGCTGAAGCTGACTGACGGGTACATAAGCGTTCATTATATAATCGTCTCTATGTCTATGTTTAGAATCTTCTAAAATACAGAAAGCACATTTCCAAGATCCTCAAAAGCAGAAACAGGCCCTCTCGTGTCCCTTCTTGTGAAACTCTATCTTGTCTTCCGAGACAACAGAGAACAAAGAAACACCTTTCTTGTGCTTAGCCGATAAAGCAGAAAGGTGGTGATGCATATCTGAAGCCTAGGAAGTTTCTTAGGAGAAGAGAGATTAGGATTATTAACAAAATGTCAACCTTCCCACAACTTCCCTTCTCACGTTTCCCTGTTTCCCTCGCACCTCTGCAGGCAGAAGTCGGACACTTCCAGAGGCACACAGCCTAGAGGACAGAAAACCTCCCGCAAAAAAGCCGCAAGGCCGCGTGAAACTCCGATCAGAAACTGGGACTGGAAACTAATGTGACGATGGCACGAGTGGTCAGTGAGTCTCCTGAGGAGGCAAAGTCGTCCCATCTGTTTTTCAGGGCTCCTGAAGGACGTCTAGACAGAAGGGTTCTGGAACTCGAGTCTGCATCGGGTGCCTCCGACATTTACTGAGCATCCCTGGCTATCTAGAGACCCCACCTTCAAGGAGTTAGAAATTCAGCAGGAAGACAAATGTGAACAAAAATTCACACCACCAGCAGGAAGTGCCTCCAACACCAATTGAGGAAGGGCCCCACTCTGCTTGAGGAAACAAGGAAGTGACATGGGATGGACAGGAGCGTGCCCGGCAGTGCGGCTGCTGGAGGGGAGGGAGCAGAAGCAAAGGCCCAGTATCTCCGAGCTCTGGAGAGGAGTTGTGGCTGCAACAAGGGGTATCTCTGGGAGAAACGGGGATTTGAGGTTGGAGAGGTGGGCAAGAACGGATTCGAAAGGGCCTTGCATGCACACTGAGGAGTGTGGCCTTGACCCTGTGAGCCAGTGCTCCCCACACTAAGCAGTGAAGGATCACACCATGGGTGATGCTTATTTCCCTTTGTACTTCTCTCCTCGTGGACAGGTGACACAGGAGGGCAGACCACACCTGGAGTAGCACTGCTCACAGCCAACACCGAGAATATTCAGCAGGGGTGTGGTGTGGTCAATTAGTCTTTTCAGGGGGCACGTCTGACAGCAGCGTGATGGGTGAACGGAAGGATAAGACAGGTGCAGGGACCACAGTCAGGAAGCTGCCGCATTAATCGGGGAAATGAATGGGGAGCCTGGCTAAGGCACTGGCAAGGGGGGTGGAGAGGAGAAGTCAGATTTGGGAGACACCTCCTCGGCCTGCGTGACCGCATTGGGTGATGGAGTGGCAGAGCAGCACTCTATTCCCCAGACTGGGTGGGCCGTGCTGGCAGCACCGGGAGAAACCACAGCAAGAGGCACACGCCAAGAAAGAGAAACTCATAGGAAGACTTTCTTCAAATTTCAAATAACCAACTTAGTTCTGACCACTCCCTCGTAAGAATCCCCAATATTAACCATTCAAGGGACATCTCAGGAGTGCGGGCCCATCTGGTTGGGAAAGCAGCCATGTTGCACAGTTAGCATATCTCTGTAATTAGTAAAGGGTGGTTCTAAATTAGATCCAGTCCCCTGCGCCAAGGAGGGGATGGGAGCAGGGTTGCTAAAGAGATAAGTGCAATCTGATGACGGTCCGAATGTCAAAAATCGGCATTAACTAGCATTTCAAATTGAGTGCAAAAAGCCGTAAACCAGGAACTGGCAATACCAGAGAAAGTCCTTTGGACCCCAGCAGGGCGAGGCGAGCTTCGTAAAACCAATCCAACAGAAAGCATGAGGGCAATCTTCTCTGTTTCATCTGGGCAGAAAGTGCAGAAATAAAACATACTCAACCATCTTCACTGGTGATATTTCAGAGACAGACAGTCAGCAGGTACTACCGTTACAAAAATCACAGCTTAGAAAGATCACAGCTAATGTCAGAACTCAACTCAGTGTCAGAAAACAAAACTCTTTTCCTGCACTAGGCGCAGTCTGCCACGATGGTGTAAGAAATCTCCATTTCTGGGAACAGCAACACGTGTTTGGGTGAGGAACAAAACACCTGCCAAAACCACTCTGTGGAAAGAAAAAAACACTCCCAGCTTGTTGGCCTCTGAAACAAGTAAACAGTTAGGAAACCATGAAATGGAGTAACAGGCACACTAGTATATTCTGCAGAACCCCAGTTTGATGAGTTAAAGGTGTCTGTTTGCATCGGCCAAGTTTTTCTATTTGACTTTGACTGCCCACTACTGTGCAGGCCCAGGCCCACAGCCTTCCTTGCCTGAACGAGGGCAGTAGCCTCCGCGTGGCCTCCTGCTTCCCCCTGGCCTCATCAGTTCAGTCTCAACACAGCACCTGCTGATGCTGTACAGCGGAGCCGGGTGCTTCAGTCGGCTTGGCTGGGCTGCCGTAACAAAATACCGCAGCCTGGTCTTTATTTCTCACGGTTCTTCAGACTAGAAGTCGAAGACCCGGTGTCAGCATGGTTGGGTTCCTTGAGCTTGAGGATCCTTGGTCCTTCCTTCCTTGAGCTCTTTCTCCGTGGGGCTGCCCCTGTTTAAACTTGCAGCCCCTTCCACCCCCAACCCAGCAGCCTGGCACCCCCTACTCCACTTCCCTGTTTTATTTTTCTCCAGAGCTCTTGAATGTCATTTATTTCCTTATCTTTTTCCCCACAGAATAAAAGCTCTATGAAGGAAAGGATTTTGTCTGTTTCCTTTACGTGTATCCTTTGAACACTTATAATCTATTTATGTGTTAATGGT
Source organism: Antrozous pallidus (assembly GCA_027563665.1). Lineage (NCBI taxonomy): Eukaryota > Metazoa > Chordata > Mammalia > Chiroptera > Vespertilionidae > Antrozous > Antrozous pallidus. The sequence continues at coordinate 34,747,208 of CM050526.1, forward strand.
TTGCAAATACCAATGTTGAAATCTCTGGTTATAACTGCAAGATAAAATTGGCCCTAGCTCGTATGGCTCAGTGGACAGAGCTTTGGACTGAAGGGTCCTGGGTTCAATTTTGGTCAAGGGCACATGCCTGGGTTGTGGGCTCAATCCCCACTGAGGGTCATGCAGGAGGCAGCAGATCAATGATCCTCTCTCATCACTGATGTTTCTGTTTCTCTCTTCCATTCCCTTCCTCTCTGAAATCAATAAAAAATATTAAAAATAATAAAATCGAACTGAAAGCTCAGGGTCTCCATATTATCACCTATAATCTTTGTAAAGAAATATATATCAAGGCTACTGATAGATAAGGCTAAATTTCAGTAACATAAGCCAGTTTATTCGCAGAAAAACAATGAGACTTAGAATATACTGAATATTGAGATTATCAGACCTTAATCAGATTTATCGAATTCTTCTTTTAAGTGCCTTTTACCTTCTCCCTGCTCTGCCTAGATGTGCTACCTCTTTTCCTCCTTCCCAGGCCTTGCTTCTCAGGGCTGAAATCCAATCTACCCACCAAGGTTCAGCTCCAGTGTCCCAGCCTCATTAAGCCTCTCCTGGCCCCTCCCTCCGCGGGTTCCTAGGACCTCTGTCAGGTGGTCACCACGCGGCTCTATGAGGAAGTTCTCCCTGCCAGACTGTGGGCTCCCTGAGGGCAAGTCCTGTCTTTTTCTCCTCTGGGCCCATAGAGACCTTTCACAGACTAGCTTCTGTAAACACGTTAAATTACGTAAAAAAGAGGCAAATTCTTTAAGCTCTAAACTACAGCAGAGAACAGATTGATTCTTATGTTAGGCTTAACTAGCAAACAAGACAGAACCCCGTTGTGCCCGATATAGCTGAGGTTACTTATAGAAAGTGAGACTTGGAGAAGGTCAATTTAAAACAATACATACAGGAAAAAGCAAAGCAGAAGAATGAAGTGTCCTTGGGGCAAAACTGTCCTGCCTAGGAATACTACAACTAAGGGGCCAGCTTTAACACAAGAGTAAAAACGCTTTTCGCAATCCTTTTGCACCTTGTTGATGTCCATTTTTGGAGAAAATCCAAAATTGTAAAATTTCAACAACTCTGATTTTTTTTTAAAGCAGTAAAAGGCTTACACAGGCATGAGAGCCGGTACAGAAAACATCCTATGATGCAATGCCAAAACCCAGCTCTACCATCTTCTTGTGGCCACTGACTCCTGAGAGCCGGTCCCTTCTGTTGCTTAAAGCCCCGTCTGATCCAAGCAGGACCCCGCCAGGTGCCGCAGGACAGTCCGCAGTGCCTCAGCTGCCACCCTCTCTGGATGGTAACTAGGTTTGCTGCTGTGCTGACAAGATGACGTGTGGCCTCTGACACAGGCCCCTGTTTTCCCATCTAAAATATTATTTGGGGACATTTTATTAAGGAAGGAAAAACACTTGGTGTGCTCATGACAACAATAATGAGTCACGGATTAGTGACGGACGAGAACACGCTGTCAGGCCCTCGTGTAGGCCCAGTGAGGATCATTACTGGACAGAATAACAGAGATGACACGGGAAGCCCCAAATCCTGGGATTTGCATGGCTTTACCAGGGAACACTACTTGGGAAATCGAATACAGTTTCCCAGCTGTAGGACTCCACTATCACCAGGAAGACAAGACCATAAACTGTGGGAGATTACAAAAGGAGAAACAGGTCTGTCGTTTACTTCCCTCCAGGTAGAGAACCAATCAAGTGGCCAACTTGGATGAATGTCAAATCTTACAGCCCTCAATTATTCCAGCCTCTATATAAGCAAATGAGTCATTTGCGGTTAGAGAAGATACCTTCCTGTAATTATGATTACAAGATTTCAATTATTAAACTTAACAAAAAATTTTCATGCAGCATGTGTTTTGTAAAGATCAAGCCAGAACTATTAATAGAAAAGCCTAGAGCCCTTTAAACATGAAATCTGGACAGAAGCAAAAAACAAAAAACACACACAAAAAACAACAACACATAGCCCACTAGTGTCCCTCCGACTGATGTACTTAGCAGATAATCACAATCTAAGCTGTAAACATACCTTTGAGCCCTATCCTATCCTTGACTCCATTATCCCTTTTTATTTTATTAAATAACATATAACTGCTTTTCTCTTTTTCTGGCATGTTTCTTTGGGGGCAGCAGAGCACACATCCATGTCACCCAAGGACCAAATCCCAATTACCTTCTTTTAAAGTCCATTTGATGGAGCCTGTCCTCTTGCTGACAGCGTGCAAGCTTCCATCCAGGGTTGACACAAACAACAAGGTTTCAGGAAGCGTCACTGTGCTGGGACTTCCAAAAATCTGCAATGAGATGGAGAAGAACCTTCCTGGTCAACATGCTTCTTCACCTGGGGCATGTACCACCAGAGACCTCCACCCCCGAAAGTTTCTAAAATCCACCAGCTTAGAGATGAGGAAACTCAGGATGGAGAGCGTAGGGCACCTGTCTGGACAACAGCTGCGTCAGGACTAGGACCCAGGTCACCTATTCTAAGTGAGGATCCTTCCTGCAGAGGGATTGGTTTATGACCTAACATGACAAGGACAGGGATTTTGAAATAATCCCTGAGGTGGAGAGTACGCTCAGCTTTCTAACCGACTTCCTTCTCTTAGTTACATTTCACTTTCTAAAACTCGGCTACCTTGCGAGACTCCATGATAAAGAAGAATTCCAACACACCCACACACACCCATACACACTTAATGAAATTTTAAAGGGCAAATAATTACGGGGAAATGTTTAAAGCAAAATAAGGAAAACAGCTCCCATTCTATGATACATTTATGTAGTAATAAAACACCAAGATTTCAAAAGAGACATGTTATTTAAAAATGCTTAAAGAACATAACCCAAATTACTCCTTACTTATACTCAAAATACAGCTTAAATAAAAATGCACATTTTATGCTCAATTAGTTTAAAAAAATGTTTAAAGAAACTAGCCAACTGAAACCCGTTTGGCTCAGAGGATAGAGTGTCGGCCTGCGGACTGAAGGGTCCCAGGTTCGATTTCGGTCGAAGGCATGTACCTTGGTTGCGGGCACATCCCCAGTAGGAGGTGTGCAAGAGGCCGCTGATCAATGTTTCTCTCTCATCGATGTTTCTGACTTTCTATCCCTCTCCCTTCCTCTCTGTAAAAAAAAAAAAAAAAATCAATAAAATATATTTAAAAAAAAAAGAAACTAGCCAAAGGTAGTGAAATTCACTTGGTGGTGGTGATGAAAATTGTTAGTGCAGTCTTTCTAGAAAGTATAAACATGATCATATTTTTGGTCCTGTAATTCCATGTCTAAATCCTGAAGAAATCATCCCAGATATGGAAAAAGCTCTGTACACAATGATATTCATTACATCCCATTTTATAAGTACAAAGAAACTAGAATGGTCTGAATTGCCAATAATATCTAAATGGCTGAAATAAATTATGACACACACTCAATGAAGCATTATGTAATCATTAAAACAGCATGTGGAAAAAGCTACTACAATACGGAAAAATGCTTGTATTCATTATCACATGAAAAATAAAGAATCTAATTTTTTAAAGTACATTTTTATTGATTTCAGATAGAGGGAGAGAAAAAAACATCAATAATGAGAATACCTACTGGGTATGGAGCTTGCAAGCCCTGACCAGGAATGAGTTGGTGCTCAACCACTGAGCCACACTGGCGGGGCTGAATCCAAAATTTAATGTACACTGTGGTTATAATTACACTGGACAGATTCTTCTTATTTGTCTGCCTATCCTCTAACTTTGCTAGACATTGTACCCTCATCCACAGATTCCATGGGAGCAGCCGTGTGTGTGTGTGTGTGTGTGTGTGTGAGTGTGTGTGTGTGTGTGTGTGTGTGTGTGTGTGAGTGTGTGTGTGTGTGTGTGTGTGTGTGTGTGTGATGTGCAGGTGATAGCTGGACGGTTTCCTAGGAACATGCTTTTGAGACAGGGGCCCATCAGCAATGCCATCTTGTAATGAGCCTGTCTCTTCTTTTGTCTCTATATTGTCCTGCACATTAACTGGTTCTTGTAGCTGTTGATTTAAAAACAGGCCAACTTGCTTATACTGAGACAGTTTGAATTTTGGCCCAAATGTTATTTGAAAAATATGGCTGGCTTTTAGCACTAACTCTAAAAGCTCGGGGGATTACTCCCCTGTGCATGGGAGTCTGACCCTCAAATACCTAGTCATTCTTGGTAAAAGCCAGGATGATGCCGTTAATCCCTTAGAAGGGAAAGCCAAGTGGCTCTCTCCGGGACAGTCTGAGGTGGCAGGACAAACACTCCAGTCCCTGCATTCCTTTTCTAGGGGGCGACACCACTGCCAGACCCTAAAGCTCATCTCATCTCCTGTGTGCCTGGCCTGGAGGGGGAAAAGTTCCCCCTTTATTTTGTCCAGAGCCCACTCACCTGGGATGGGAGAAACCACAGCAAGCCTTATCGCTCCTGCTGAGCATATCCTCTGGGTAAAGCCTTACACCCGAGGAGGAAGGATCTGCTTCTAATTCCACCTTTGGAACTCGGAAATCCGTTTTAGTTAGATTGGCTGGAAAAACAAGCCTCAGAGGAATCAAAAGGCTCCGCACACCAACTGTTGGTGTAGTTAAAATTATTTTAGAACACGGGGGATAGATGAGGACAAACTTCACCTGGGCCTGCTCACACCTGAAGCAGAGGCGTGCACACTGCCCGGAGCATCTGGAGGCCAGTGGCCCTACAAAGACCGGGAAGGCTTCAGCTGAACAAGACCTAGGGCTGCCTCCCATGGGGAAGGGATGGGTTTACAGCTTGATGTGGGATGGCAGGATTATGTTGGTAGGGGCAGTTAGGGAACTGAATAAATGAAAAGACCCAAGCATACATGGGGGCCAAGAGATAGAAACCCCTGCTGAGCCCCCCTCCACCTATCAAACAGTTACCCCAGGAACCGCCATTTTGCATGCTAGGTCTTATGATCACACAAGAATTGGGTTGAGCTCTCTGGACAGATGAAGTGGAAAGAAATTAAACTTGGGAGATTTCTTTGAATATGTTTTCCTCCGTGTGGAAAACTGGATGAGACAGAAAGAAGCCGGAGAAGAAACACAGCTGAAAGACTGGGAGGGTGCGGTCCACTCCCACCAATCCTCAGGGATCGCCAAGTCCCTGTCCTGTCCTTGGGCTCAGGAACCCCAATCCTCACAATTAATTCCCCTCTTTGCTCAAGCTTGTTGGAACTAGGTTTCTGTCACTCACAACCCATACAGTCCACACACACACACACACACACACACACACACGCATATACACAGAGCAAATGAAAATATATAGAGAAAAGAAGATGAAAAAAATACTGCAAGATGACTGCCATAGCTTTTTCTCCTCTATTTTCTAAATTTTCTATGATAGGATCACATAATCAGCAATGAATTTTTCATGAGGTAGGAGGAGCTGGACAGGTTAACAGGTGGAAGAGAGGCTAGCATTTTAAGTAGCTCCAGCAAGCTCCTAAGTCCCAGGTGAAGGTCTTTCCATCTCAGGACATGAGGCAACTCGACCACCTTGGATTATTAATATCCACCAAACAAGGAACCAGAGCTAAGAAACACAGGTCTCCTGGCAAGACAGTGGGCTTCCAAGGACAGAGAGTTTGTTGTTGTTTCAAAGCCTATCTACAGTTACAATGAACTGAATGCCCCCCAAGTACATCTTATCACATGTTAAAAGTGCTAATATTAAATAAAATACATCAGTGCTGCTTCACGGCTAGCATGGAAACAATAGCCAGCTGCCTGTCTGCCTGCCTGAAAACCACAGGAAGAGCAATTGTCTATGGTTGATTGGTGAACTGAAATAAAACACTAATCACTTAACTAACATGGTCTTTTAAAAATCTCAGAAATACCAGCTTGGGCTAGACGCTGAATTTGGCAACCGAGAGTGCTGACGGTTAATCACAACATCCACTGTGACATCACAAAGCTCTCACAACTGGCAGATTTTTCTCCTCTTTGACAGCTCTCGGCTGTTTCAATTAGAATGGCCAGGAGCCACTGTGACCAGTGTTATTCTCTCAGAAGGCAAATTAATACGACAAAATGTCTGGGTCTTCACCCCTGGCATTTTTTAAAAGCATGCATACACCTGCTTTCAATACAGTTGCTAAAACTAACACGAATTCAGTTTCTATGTGCCTTTTGCAATACTGAGCAGAGCTGAGGGCTATGTGTGTCTAAACATCTAAACACAACATGCTCCCCCGTAATGAACTTGCACCTTCCCTCCACCCAGGCGTGTCAGTCGCCAGTGCTCCCGTTTCTCTACGACGGATAAAATGGCAATGGGCCCTGCAGTCAGACACACGAGTTTCCGGAGAGCCGAAGATGGAAAGAAAAGCTGATGCCGCAGACCTGCGGCAGGCTGACTACCTGGAATCTGACTCATTTTTCAAACTAGTGAAATACATATTCCTGGTTTTGCTGGTGGTTTCTAAGAAGCGGGCACAGCAACACAGCAGAAAGTAAGAACGGCAGTGGCGGGTCATCTAGTTGAACCTAAAACTAGACACCTATTAGCTGGTCGGTCCTCACAGTAGCCTGACACACATCATCTCACACGAGGCGACCCCATGGTAATTCTAGGAAACACCCAGAATGATGACTAGAGGGCTGGCGATTCGGGGCACAAGATGCCGGGGGAAGTGGCTGCTGGTCAAACAGTTGATTTCACTTGGGCGGGGTAAGTGGTACAGCAGTCCTCACTGCGGGCCTGCTCAGCCAGGACGTCACCGAGCCTCCCTCCCGGGCAAACCAATGCCGTTGCCGGGCTGCATCCTCATGTTCTATGTTCTGATTATAAAGCAGCTACATCGGTTCTTAGATGCACCACCCTTTGCCCTCCCTCAGAGACCTGGAAGCAACCCCCAAGTAACTCACAGACGATTAAAAGGTAGGTTGCTGGCAGTTTAGTTCTCTAATATTCTAAACTTAGCGAACTCTTAGCTGCTCTTGTATTCACTCCTTATATTTCAGGTAAAAGAAAAAAAATCTTTTCTAAAATGAGTTCTGAAATAACTTTGTTTAGAAAAAGTCTTTTTAAAAAAATATATTTTTTATTGATTTTTTTTTACAGAGAGGAAGGGAGAGGGATAGAAAGTCAGAAACATCGATGAGAGAGAAATATCAATCAGCTGCCTCTTGCACACCCCTTACGGGGGATGTGCCCGCAGCCAAGGTACATGCCCTTGACCGGAATCGAACCCGGGACCTTTCAGTCTGCAGGCCGACGCACTATCCACTGAGCCAAACCAGTTCCGGCTAGAAAAAGTCTTTGATAAAGAGAATTATGGACACAAGGGGCATGATGTGTTTGAGCAGCACAAAAACCAATGAAACAGCCTCTAGCAAAAACCCAGCCATTTCTAACTAGTACTGGGGCTGGTCAGGCCAGGAGGTGACTCACCCGCGGGAGGAGCCCACCAGCAGAGCCCCAGGGCTTGGTTTTGTTGCCGGGCTTTTTACTGAGTGACTGCTCATTTCCATTCACCCTCTGCCCCTCAAGGAAGAATGGCAGGGGAGCCCACTGCCAGCTGCTCTAGGATTCGGGGCACAGGAAAGGCCAGTGCAACTCAGGATTTTCAGAAATGCTGCATTTTCCAAAGAAATGCAAGTCTTAATGTTCGGACTCTCATTTTAAGAAACAGTTGGTCCACAAGCTAACTGACCACCTGAAAACAAAGGCCAGAAATAAGGTTAATAAAAATGGCACAGAACTCTCATCTCGCAGTCAGTGGGAAGAAGTGGTGCCATGCACACATGTGGCTCATACCCAGCTTTCCAGAGGGATCCAGCCTGCTGAATCTATTTACAAACCTGTGCATCCCACCCCAGGAGAAAGGCGACACACCTCCAGAGGCCCCTCCCCTGGGAACAGGAGGGCCAGACAGTTGACTGAATCAAACCCAAGGAAGTTAAACTTACATGAGCAGCATAAGTGAAAATAGTTAACATAAAAACCTCTTCTGTGAAACTTCTCCCCTTCCTACCTCCACTCCCACAGACCACAGTTTCTAAAATAACAGCAGAATCAATAATCTGGCCGAAAAATGACCCCCCCCCCCCTTTTAGTATTGCACCGACCAGGATTTGTTCAGGGAATTTTTTTCTGTGTTGTGTTTTTTTCCCCAAAATAATTTTTCCTCTACTTTCATGGGATTACTGCTATATTGCATAATCCTAACTTTAGTTTTATTTATTTAAGGTTAAGAAAACCATTTCTCCAAACCAAACTAGAAAATTAGCAGGGATATTGGCACGTTTCCATAGAATATCATTACACAATGTAATGTGTACCTAAATTCCTGGAACCTACAATCTGCCATCAACACCCAGTGTGCCTTCTACAGTGCAGGGGCTCCTGGCCAGGCTCAAATCCACCATCCACCGCACAGCCAGCCTCAGAGGTAAAGCAAAGTTAAAGTGACTTCAAGTTCATTTTGGTTAATGAATACTACACACTATGGTAGTACAGGTAATACTTAAAACAGGCATGCAAGTGAGGGAAGGATTGCATAAGAAAGATTTCCAAGAAATTTTGTTTTATACTTAGAACACAGGCATTCTTGAGAAGAATTAAAGCTGCATGTTACCAAATGTAGAATAACAGATTTAAAATGGATTACAACGTGCTAAAGAATAAAGAGCTTATAATTATTAACTTAGCAATAATGCTCAGAGGTGAGAAGGGCATTGTTCTCCTGGCTTTAATTAGTGAAAGCCACAGGATGGATAAGCTGATTTTAAAAGATAGCAGTAAAACACTTTTTTGATACCAGGGACACACTCACACACAATTTGTACAGTAATATGTTAATTCAGCAGAAATTACCTCAAAATAGTATTCTGTAGTATAGTCCTTGGCAGGCACTAACTATTCAAAATAGGACATATGTGTCTACAATTCTTCTATTTGCAGCAATAGTAACTACTTCAGATTATAAACTTCAACAAAGCCTGGCTATTTGCAATTCTGGCAGCTTTACAACAAGTACCCAGCAGAGTGCTGTCATTCTAATGCCATGTGATCACATAGTAGAAGACTGTGCCAATGATGGCCAAAAAGCTGTCTAGAATTCACCAAAGCAGCTACGACTAAAACCAGTGCCAGTAAATGCCAGTGCACACACCCATTACATAAAGATCTCTTGTTGGAAAATGGAGCCCACATGAGTAAACGCCTCAAACTGATCGGGAGAGTGGGCTGAACAAAGACCTACTTTTTGAAGGTTTCTTATGTAAAGGCCTGTTAGACAGATATAACCAAGATTTTTATTCTAATCACACCCTGCTCCCCAACCCTGAACTCATTTATACACCTGACCCAACAGTAAAGTCCTCTCTTCCAATTATGGAGATGTCTATATAGCCATCTGTACACAGTGACACAGAAAACTCATTGTCTAGTCTCCTGTCTACTGAATTGGGATAAAGATTAGAGGACATATAAAGAACTTCCCAGACAAGAAAAAGCTAAAGGAGTTCATCACCACCAAACCAGTATTACATGAAATGTTAGAGTCTTCTTTTTTTTCTGTCTTTTAAAATATATATATTTTATTGATTTTTATTTTTTTTCACAGAGATGAAGGGAGCGGGATAGAGAGTTAGGAACATCGATGAGAGAGAAACATTGATCAGCTGCCTCCTGCACACCCCTACTGGGGATGTGCCCACAGCCAAGGTACATGCCCTTGACTGGAATCGAACCTGGAACCCTTTAGTCTGCAGGCCGATGCTCTATCCACTGAGCCAAACCAGCTAGGGCTAGAGTCTTCTTTAAGAAGAAGGAAAAAAAGACAAAAACTATGAGCAATAAAATGGAAATGAACAACTGAATCTAAAAAACAAAATAAGTGAACAAGCAGAACAGAAACAGACTCACAGATACAGAGAACATTTTGATGGTTGCAGACGGAAGGGGGGGTTGGGGGAATGGGTGAAAAAGGTGAAGGGATTAAGAAGTACAAACTGGTTGTTACAGAATAGTTATGGGGATGGAAAGTGCAGCATAGGGAATAGTCAATAATATTATAATAATTTGTATGTATGGTATCAGATGGGTACAAGATTTATTGGGGTAATCACTAAGTTATATAATGTCTAATCACTAAAATTAATATGATATTGTATGTCAAGTCAACTGTAATTAAAAAATAAAATTGATTAAAAAATTTTTTAAAAACCTGGTGAAAAGAAGCTAGAGAAAAAAAGAATTATAACATTGGTGGATATTAAGAGACTTTTCTTATTCAATTTGGCCTATGTTTTAATGATTTCAGTCTATTACAGAACTAGTCCAAGTTCTGTTATACTTCATTTGCTTGAGTGTAAGTCAGCAATAATCCATCAACCAAATACTAGTTCCTTTTAACCAGCCTATCAGCTGTTATGTTTCCGGACATTAGGTCAATAAAGGTAACCATGACATTTGCTTTGGATGGGAGTCAAGTGTCTGCTTGGGATGCAGTAAAGGGCAAGGCCTAACTGAACAGCTCTGTGTGGTTTCCAAACTAAGCAACTGAGGGAGTAAAACTAGTATTTGTGGCAATTCTTGTGTGGTGTAATTAACCACCACACAAGGCAGTTACAATTCTCTGGTTTAGTTTAAGCTATTCCTTTAACGGTCTGATAAAAGGTTCCTCATAAATTCACTTTATTCCTGAGAGCAAAGGTATGCTAGTTTCACAACAAGTAAATATATTTCACCCACTGGTTTGAGAGCCCCAGGCTGTGTCTAAGTCCAAATAGCCAGCTGTTCTGTTTGTCTTCATGATCTCTCTGCCATCAACTTACATTGACAGCATGGGAGGAGGAAATACATTTGGGCATGCAAAGGGCTCTGTGGTCAAGGAAACAAGCCCTGTGCTTAGGGTGGTATCAAATCCCTAAGGTTCCTAAGCATTTTATTGGTTATGAAAACTAAAACTCAAGCTTTCACAATCATTTAGTGGTTGAGATTTAGAGTGTGAGTATTGCCACTACTATGCTGTTGTCTTCACTAAAAGGCAACAATAGCAGTTCAGATCTTGTAAAAACTGAGAAATATACTAGGCTTATTTACCTTAATGGGACAGCAGCAACATAACCAAACTCAACTAATAAAGGTCTGACTTAGACTAATAATTCCTACAAGGAAGGTTGGGGAAGGGTAGGGGAGAAGAGATGAACCGAACCGATTTGATCCTGCAGTCAAACCTACTGTTAGGAAGCCCTCAAACAAAAACCCTATGGGAAAAAGAGGCTCGATTAGATACCAAATTTTTCAGTTCTGGTAATAGCAACTAATCAGAATCTGTCTATTTTGTTCTTTATCCCTAGTTAGGAATTTCTTTTGGTGGTAGAGTGAAAGGGGCCAAGTAGAAAGTGGATAAATGCTCTAGTCAAATAAAAGTTATCTACAAACAACTGCTTTTATGACATAATTGCCATCCATGCTTGCCAGATGTTGTCCAGCTTCATAAGAGAATACACCTGGCCTTCCCCTTGTCAGATCCCCATTGTTTGAGATCCATGTGAGGATTACCTACTTCCCTACTTCCCGACAGTGAACCATACTGCTGCAGATGAGCTAGATGGTCATTAGGTCCACATGGCTCCATACAACACAGACCAAACTGTCGGACTGTTTCCAACTTCTGGAATATGTAATTTTTGAGATGAAAAGGGCTGAAGAGATCGCCTTACCCAACCCTCTCATTTCATAGAAGTCAAGGCCCAGAGAAGTGAAGTGACTTGCCCAAGGTACCACAGACAGTTAACTATAGACAGAGGACTGGAACCGAGGTCTCCGCCTTTCTGTCTGGTCCTGTGCCCGCTACCCCACACTATAATTTCAACACTTTAAATCATGGTTCTCTGAGAACCGTAAGCTTAAATTATTTCAGGCCTGGAGCTCCCCTCTGAATCCTGCCGGAGAGGATGGGAACAGCACGCTGCCCTGAGAGGGAGGTAGGATCTTCTGGATGAGGCCAAAATGTAAACTGTGGATTCTATACAGACACCCAATATACCAAAAGGCACTGCAAATTATACAGGATGGGGTCTTTTGAAAAATGTTCTGGGTAAAAATTCCTGAGATCCCACTGTAGATCTAAGTGAGTGGGAATACCACCACAGAAAGTCAAAGGCCTTAGCCACCATAAAAAAATTCTTGCGATACATTTATCCAGCTCAGTTCTAATGGTTTTTAAAAAATGCTCTTTGATGATGATGATGATATAGTAGCCTCTGCCAATTCCTTTGATGAAGAAAGTCATTCTTTCAAGGTCAATGCCAAGGAAACACACACTACTGATTAGCACAGGACAAGTCCTTTGAACAGCAAAGACCATTTTAATGACCAAACATATGCTGATGAGCCTAAAGTACTAAGTCAGGACTGCTTCAGTTAGCAGGATATATTATGCTCACACACAAAAAAAAAAAGGAAACAGGGGTCTGAATATTGATTTTTTCGTGTGAGAAAAAATCTTATGCCACCAGGTTTCCATAATTTTAGCATAAGTTTCTATTTTCTAGGCTCCTCTGAGTAGCCCATGTAAACATCTCTATGCAGTTCTCACATATTTGGGCAGAGATAGGAAATGAAAAGAAAATGTTTGGAAGACTGTATTGGCACAACTCAATCTAGAGTGGGACAAGTGAAGGCTGAGAACAAGGGCAGGGCAAGAGGACTGGCTGGGACCAAGCTATGCTGCTTCCTCCAGCTTATCAAGAGGTAGGCAGGAAACAGAAGCAGGGAGATAGCAAGCCTCTGGATTCAAGGAAGAGGCCCTTCCAGACATCAAGGAGAGAGGAACTGCCTCCTGAGGAAGGAGAAATGGCTGTCCAGGACGGGTGGGGGGGGGGGGACGGGGGGGGGGGGACGACAGGGACGGACGTGCTTTCACAGGACACACACTCTAGCCAACAGGCTCCATTTTCCCAGGGATCACTCTTCCTGAAGTTACCATCCTGGTCAGGCTTCTGCCTCGTCTGGAGGTCATCCAATCTTCCTGCCAATTTCTCCAGGTTAGAAAAGCAGCTTATATGGGCATCTGAGTTGTGAGGGAAGCTGGCTGGCTAAGCTTCCCTATCTGTTTCTTCTTTTGAACAACATTTCTTTAACTGCTAAGGCAGTAAAATAAATATGGAGATTTCCAAAGACAAGAATTATGTAAGTACCAGGAAAGACAACTTATTGAAGAAATTGGTGGGGGAGCCAAAGATACCATCGGAAAGTAAACAAACGGAAAAACCTGACTAGCCACTCTGATTCAAACCTCAGTTGCTCCTCATCTCCTTCCCTCATGGCAGACAGCGACAGTATGTGGAACAATTAAGAAAAGATTAAAATATGTTTGGTTTGTGATATTTGAGAAGGAAGAAGGGTTTTTAAAAAAAGAAGAAGAAATAACTGCTGGAAAGATTTTTACCAAATGGTACTACATTTTACATTCTGGATTGTATGTGATTATCTGAAAAAAACACTATTGTTTGTTAAGCTTCAATGAAGTATAATGTGATTGTTAGAAGGGCAGACGCTGGAGCAGACCACCTTGATTTTCACCTTGATTTTCTCACCCGTAAAATGGGAATAATAATATTTCTTGAAGGGATTGTTGGGAGAGTTAAGTGAGTTAATATACACAAGCTCTAAGAACAGTACCTAGGACACAATGAGTGCCATATAATGTCGATTATGATGATGATTCATTAAGAACTGTGCAAGACACTAGGACCTAATCACAACAGAGGTCTGGTCCCTGCCTTCATGGAGTTTATGATCTAATAAGGGGCCATAGGAGTCAAAGAACCAGACAAAGAAAATGACAAATTGCAGTAAGTGCTATTAAAGAGATATACAGGACCAATGAGAGCATGACAGGAGGAGCCAATGCGGAATTGAGTGGGGGGTGTGGGATCAGTGTCACGGGTTTTGCTCAAGGAGTGACATCTGAGTTAAGATCTAAAGGAAGAGGGGAAGGAAACAACCTGGGCAGAGGGCACAGCCTGTGCAAAGGCCCTGAGACAGGATGATTTATTGCGTTTGAGGACCCAGTGGGCCAGTGCTCCTGGGGAGACAAAGCAGAAAGGGCAATGGGACAAAGTGGGGCTGGGAAATGGCTGAAGCCAAGTGTGTCCTCATACAGCGAGGCCACAAAAATCGGAATCTTCATTGCGTGTCTTGTTACCTACAGCTCACAGAAAGAGAAGGAAGAGGTGCTGTACACATTCGTGCAAAGCAAATCTGGAGAAAACTAATGTTCCCCTAAGGTGAAGTTTGATACATAAGACACAACTGTGTTCACTCCCTAGGTGAGTCTTCTCTGGTGCTTTATTTGATACCAATGCTGGACTGATGCTGGTTTATAGCTGAGTATAACACACGAAAACTTCATGGGAAAGTGTAGTAATGAGACTGTTATATGAAGTATGGCCTATAAAACAAACTCCAACACAGAATCTTTTGCTTTGAGACCCCTCCTCTGAGGGACTTCTCTGAGCAGCCACCAGGCACGGATTTGGAGGCCCAAAGAGTGGAACATGCCTCCTCCTGTCCTTTCACCCACCGGGGTGCTCCAGCTCCCCAGTACCCGCAGTCATTTCCAGGCTACTTCTGCCACAGTAAGGGGAACCTACAGTAAGGGCAAGTCGCTGGATCACGGTCTCACATTACTCATGCAGGCTGACAAGTTATCAATCTCTTCTAGGCACTCCCTATTTCACATTTCTTCCTGTTGGCTCACTCGTCTATGTCCAGCTTACTTGCTAATTCACTTATTTCAACCCTTCTCCTGGGACTGGACTCTCTCTTTTAACCTACAGATGCACAGAAAGAAGGGTCCTGATAGGTATAAGGTACTGGAACCCCAAGGCTTATAAGACTCTTGCCTTCAAGAAGCTAACCATCTGGCAGAGAAACTGTACAACACGAGGGATAATATGGCGGGTTCCATAACCGCGCCCCCTGAAGGCTGGCCTGGCAGTGTGCCCAGGCCCTATATAGGGCGAGTCCCTACGATTCAGAGACCCACACTCCCCTGCTCAGGCTGCTTTGTCAATCCTTGGCCTACCCTGTGTTCATGTAATTCCAAGTAAATCAACAAGAGTTCCACAGGCGTCCCCACAAGTCTGGCACATGCTCAACAGGTGATTTTTGGGTGAACGAAGCTGAAAGATGAGACTGGGAACAGGGACATATGTTCTGGCTTGGGCTCTGGGCAAGTCATTCAAGTTCTCCTGCCATCGGTACCTGATTCTATGAAGGAGGAACACCGGGTTGGAAGCTCAGAAGTGTGATGTCCATGATTTACCGGGCCCTCATCTCTCCTGAGGCTTTGCTGTAGATTCTTCTCCCCCTAACTGATCAAAACATGCCAAAACCCACCTGAGGATTTGAGAGGGTTTAGAAGTCCTGATGCCTTTGAACACAGTCATCCCCAATCCTGGTCTTTCAACACCTCGGTGTCTCCATGTATCTCAAATGATTGCAACATTGGCAATTAGTAATAATCTGATTCACTTTAAGGTTCAGGGTGGGGAAAAGAAATACCACAGAAATCAACCAATAATCTGTGGGAGGAGGTAGGTTACTCCCAAGGACACATGCTATAGGCTATAAAACCAACCATCTTCTCAACGGAAAGGGAGATCTCTGTTCCTCTCCAAACCACAAATCAGATAAGTGACTGAACTTTACTCCAGTTCCGAAAGCCCCAGAGATTTCCAAATACTGAACCATCAGATCAAGCTGTCTTAGGGTTGGTCTTAGAAGCAACTGTGGTTTGGTTCCCTAGTCTGTTGAAGCGCAAAACTACAGATAAACTTGTTCTTAATCTCTTATATGTAAAGGAAACCGTTTTCTTCTTTGTAAAACAAGACCACCGCAAGCGGAAAACGCGCCCTAACAGAACTAGAGGATAAGGCCACTAGATTGTTCGGAGGTCAGCAATTCCCCGAAACTGGCTTTACATCTTCCACACGGTATTTGAAGTTACCCAGTGATCTTATAACTCCTTCCACCGGGGAGGAAACTACTTAATGTTCTTTGAGTAACAACTGAGATCGCTGAGCTAACTGGCTGGCCCTGTCCTGCACCTTGCTGTCCCGTCAGGCCTTTCAACCGGCACCTGCTGCCAAGGCCTTCAGGTGGCGAGGCTGAGACACAGATACCAGTTCTCACAGAAAAGGGGAAGGGGAGTCTCACAAACTGTCTCCTCCTTCGATGTGCTTCCAACACACACATTCTCACCCTGATAAAAAAAAAAAAAAAAAAAGCTCTTTTTTGTTTACATGCTTCATTCTTGAACCTTAACTATTGGACTTACTCCTCCCACAAATTTCTTCCACACCCACACCACCCTGGCTACTTCACTCTGGCTACAGAAGGCTCTCTTAAAACTCAGACATTAATTTCAACTGCAAGGGTGCTGCTGCAAAGGGGCCTGGAAAGTAATACTGTTTTGATTTCTTAGGCATCTTTACATATAGAGAAGGGGGCAATAAGTAAGCTAAGCATCACTTTAAATAATTCTACACATTGTGTAATTCAGTAACTAAGTGTATCTGAATGTAAGGCCAATTATTAAAGCTGATTTTTTAAAATCCTCCCCCTTGGATATGTTCTTATTGATTTTTTTTTTTTTTTTAAGAGAGCGAGGAAGGGGGAGAGAGCAACATCAATGTGAGAAAGAAACAGTGATCTGTTGCCTCCCGTATGCACCCTGACTGGAAATTGAACCCCCAATGTTTTGGTTTATGGGACGACACTCCAACCAACTGAGCCACCCGGCCAGGGCAAAGCTGATTTTTTTTTTTTTTAATAAAGCAATTGGAATACCCACCAGTCTGGAATTACTTGCTCTTTAAGAGTTGGGCAATACTGTATTGTATTAGAAACAAATATAATGCTAGGTTCTCTATTTCTAGTTCTGCTGCTAACCAGCAGCATGTAGCGATCCCAATTCTCTATAATATAAACCCAAAGCTGTCTGCAGGCCAGGCCAGGGCTCTGTGACATTACAGGGCACAGGTAGACACATCTGCTCTGTCCAGGATTAAGGGACAGGAACTACTTAATGGCCTCAATCTGGTGCACATCAGTCACCTGGGCTTACCAAAATGTTTCTAAAGGCAGGATGTCCGTCTCCATGCCCACAGAGTCTGGCCTCATTCGCCTGGGGGGGCCTCAGCACAGGGTTTAAAAGCTCCCAGGGGACGACTCAGCCAGGGCTGCGTGACTGCCTTGAGTCACACATTCCTGGCTGCAGCTGTGGCCCTCCTGCAGGTGTTTCTCTCCTTCCTAGAGGCCCCTCAGGAGCCATGGGCCATCGGCTTTAAGAGAAAAGATGTCTGACTTAGTCTGGGCAACAAACTCCTCTGATAACTGTAGATCAATGGCAACATCAAGTTCTATAAGGATCTGACCGCACTGTTTGTTCAGAAAATGCATGAAAAAATTCAGTTTCCATGACAAACACTCCTGCAGCCTAGACAAACAATTATTCCCCCCTGGAAACGGGGGTGGGGAGAGGGGTAATAATCCACTGGAGAAAGGGTTGGTTTTGAATTATAGTTATAAATTAGTCTGCTAACTACAGAAATCATGTTTAATACATAGGACGACAAACCCTTGATCAAGAGTTCATTCTTCAATAGTGAAACATCATGCTGAGTTAAAAATGAAAGTGACTTGGAATAATCACAACCCATTTATCTCCTGGGGCTTGGCAATGTTAGAATTACCTCATTACTGACAGGAGGAGCCCATTGAGAGGACACCACACACTATGGGGTGTGTCCTGGAAGCCCCTCTCATTCTGTAGAAGGAGCACTACCGATGAAAGCCCATTAAAGAAGATAGATTACAGCTAAAGCAACATCTTCCTGCCCTCCAAAACACCCTCAACCCACTTGCCTGATGACAAACAGGTCCTTGTTTTATTGGTCTTAACAAGACTCAAAGAGGCATTCCATGAGTATTTGCTGAGTGCCCACCACAATGAGTATGGCCGACTCACCACGCCAAATGCTATAGAGGATGCGAAGGTAAGCAAGGCGGGGTCCCTGCCTTCCAGGACAGACCAACAAGAGGAGTGTGACGGCTCCTATCCCAGAGCACCTTCTTGGCCCCTTCCTCTCTTCCCTCATTACACTCTCCTGAGACCCCCCTAAGCTAACCTGAGTCCCTCCATTGCGGTCCAATGTCCACTGTGTCACTCCCTCTCCCATCATCGCAGACCTACTCCCTGGTGCCAGAATTGCTGGGGGTGGGGTGGGGGAATGGGGAGGGGCCTCTGCAAAGGCAAACACCCAGGCCAGCTTGATGATTAGCGTTCTGAATTTCCAGGATTCCCTGAGGAAGGATGTAGGACAAACTTTGGTTCAAGGTTTCTCAGACATGAACTTTCAGTTTTGCTGTTTCAGAAACATTTCTGGGCGAGATCTTACTGATCGGTATGCACCTGCTTGGATATTATTAGCCCTCTTAAACTGTGAATTAGGCTTCATCTCCTCTCCATGATGGCCGCTGATTAGGATCCGGAGTTCAGAACAGTCAGTTTTGCTGGAGAGTCTCAGCTGAAGGCAGTGTTTCGGACTCAGGGTTGCATCTTTCCTACTGAAACAAAGGGTAAGAGGCTACAACTCTTGTGGGAGGAACAAGAGCATTATCTGAGCATTTTTCTGAAGCTTACCAATCTTTCTTCTCTTGCTGGTCCTTGTTACTTCTCTAGATCTTTTCTCATTGCAACATGGCTGGGTCACCTCCTCAGGGTGTGCCTGGTGTAACTGGACTGATTCGTTCTAACAAACACACCAGAACATAAGCACTGCAGGGACTACTCTTCAAAGAGAAGCAGGAGGATTAGGTTCAAGGCTCAGTTCTGTCAATGACATGTGACCTCAAGGTCGCATGACCCTCTCGGGCCTCAGCTTTCTCATCTGTCTGCTCTGGGGAACAGAGCAGGGCAGGATCTTTCAACTTAGGGAGGGAAGATGATGCCTGAGAGGGTGGTATGTGCCGCAAGCACCACCCTCAAAGGTTCTAACGGGCTCCCACTGTTACTGACACGCACCCTGTGCCTTAGGTGGGGTGGAGCGGGGGGAACACTGGTGCGCGCTGCATTAGACCAGTGAGACCCCTTCCAACTGTCTAACACACTCTGACTCTAGTTACCTTGGGAAGCACTTATATCTTTATGCATCTATGTTGCTCACAAATATTTCTGGAAATTCTAGAAATATTTCTAGAATTTCTAGAAATTCCTTCCAAAGAATATACCTGTGAGAGCCCTACATGGTGCAGAGTCTTTAGTTGTTTTTTAAAAACAATAAAAAATCATATACAGCCAAAAACCGGTGTGGCTCAGTGGATAGAGTGTCGGCCTGTGGACTGAAGGGTTCCGGGTTCGATTCCGGTCAAGGGCATGTACCTTGGTTGCGGGTACATCCCCAGTAGGAGGTGTGCAGAAGGCAGCTGATCGATGTTTCTCTCTCATCGATGTTTCTGACTCTCTATCCCTCTCCCTTCCTCTCTGTAAAGAAATCAATAAAACATTAAAAAAAATCATATCCAAGTGTCCTCAGTAAATTGTGTAATCAAGTTGACTAATAGTTTTCACCAAAACTTCAGTGTGAAGCACATGAAAGTTATAGCTAAGCACAGATCGGAAGGAATTGGGAAATGTTTTAAGTTGTGTAAGAATAATTGGCTTAAGAGTAAATATTTGCTCTTTTAGGGCTCCCTATGTGTTTTGAGTTGAATTATTAAACTGATTGGCTACATTATTAAATGAAATACTGAAGAGTAAAACAATGTAAAAAAAAGACTAACTTATAGGACATGAACACTGACTCTGAAGGGGCGATTATTTTGAAAGAGACAACATTCCTTTGGACTCCTAAGTTCAGGTATGTTTGTGGGAAAACAAAACAAAGAGCCGAGACCGGTTTGGCTCAGTGGATAGAGCGTCAGACTGCGGACTGAAGGGTCCTGGGTTCGATTCCGGCAAGGGCATATACCTTGGCTGCGGGCACATCCCCAGTAGGGGGCGTGCAAGAGGCAGCTGATCGATGTCTCTCTCTCATTGATGTTTCTGACTTTCTATCCCTCTCCCTTCCACTCTGTAAAAAATCAATAAAATAAAATAAAAAAACAAAAAACAAAACAAACACCAAAGGCATGATGGTATTGTCAAGTGGCACTTTAATCTTCCCAGGAAAAACAGCTGCATGGACAAGCTGTCTGTTTTAAGAATAGCAGCCTCCAAAAGGTACATCCAATGCATCAATTCTTGATTTACCAATAGTCTTGAAGCAAAATTATAAACCGCCTCACAACCAACTCTAGAAAGAACCTTGTCTGCAGGGGGCAGGCCACCCTCAAAACCAAACTTGCAGATGACCTGAGGTATCTGGGGGCCACATCTGCTACAAAGCCGATCTGAAAGCACTGCAGACCCAGGGGCCCCACAAACAATTTACTGCACAAATCAGAATAAAACATTTTCTCAGTAGGTTTTGGTACAGAGGGTGTCAGCAATAGACTGCTATGGCTATTTGCATTTTCAAAATATAAGCAAAATAAAATCTAAATATTTCATTTCAACTTGACTTAAAATCCATGCTCCTAAAAGAAAACAGCTTACTTTAAAATGGCTATTATAAACCCAATTTAAGGCAAGTGTTGTACTTTTAAAAACATCCAAAATAGTTTGGGGGCTGGGGAAAGGAGCTGTAAAAGATTATGTATGATCAGCAAATTCCAGTTCTGGGAATTTATCCCACGGAATAACTAAGAGTTAAGGTACGTTCAAGCCCTGGCCAGTGCGGCACAGCAGGTTAAGCGTCAGCCCACGCACTGAGAGGCCGCTGGTTTGATTCCTGGTCGGGGCAGGAGGCATCTTAAGGATGTTGATGTTTCTCTCTCATCAATGTCTCTCTCTCTCCCTCTCCCACTAACATCAATAAAAACATTAAAAAAAAAAAAGAAAACAAGGTTTATCACATTGTTTATAATAATGAAAATTAAAAACAGCCTCAATATTCTACCTGGTTGAATGGTAAAATTATGGTATATCCATTCAGAAGTATTGCACAGAGAAGTACTATAAGAATGATGTTGCAGAATTAAACTTATTAACAATGAAAGAAAGATCTGTGGTATGTTCCAGTTTGGGGAAGAAAAATATTACCCATGCAAAACATGTGCACAGAAAAAAACATCTGGAAGTGTACATATATATCTATATCTATATATATATCAAGGTGTTAGTAAATTAGCCACCAAGGAAATGCAAATCAAAACCATAATGAGTTACCACTTCACACCCACTAAGATGACTATAATAAAAACGGCAAGCGTTTGTAAGAATATGGAGACACTGGAACCCTCCTACACTGCAGGTAGGAATTAAAATAGTGCAGCTGCTTTAGAAAACAGTCAGTTTCCCAAAAAGTTAAACATACAGTTATCATATATATGACCCAGAAATCCCACTCCTAGGTATATACCCCCACCCCAAAAATGAAAATATAAGGCCATTCAAAAAATGTGTATTCAAATGTTCATAGGAGCATTATTTATAATAGCCAAAAAGGAGAAACAACCCAAATGTTCCATCAACTAAAGAATGAATTAACAAAATGTGGTGTGACCATATAATGCAGTAATAGCAATAAAAACAAACGAAGCACTGATACACACTACAACCTGGATGGACCTTGAAAACATTATGCTAAGTGAAAGAAGCCAGTCACAAAAGACCAATGAAATATGAGTCAATTTACGAAATTAGTTATTTGCCTGTTTCAGGCTGTGAGAAATGGGGAGCGACAGCTAATGTGTATGAAGTTTCTTTGGGAATGGTGAAAACTGACTGTGACCATGGGTGCACAATTCTGTGAACTGTACACTTTAAGCAAGTGAATTATATGATATGTGAATTATATATATCTCAACAAAGCTGTTAAAGTATTAATAGAGGTAATATTTGGGTAGTAGGATTGTAGAAAGTGTTTTTGTTTGTTTTTTATTTAGACTTATCTATGCTTTCTAACTTTTCTACAATGAACATGACTATTTTGAGGGGTTAAAAAAAATCTTCCCAGGTTATCATATAGAAATTTTCCCATGTTATCATTCAGGAAGCACTAAACACATAAAGGATTCGAAAAAAGGGGAAATACACTTTTCCTTAATAGTGGAAACTGCAAACAATCCATATGACCTCAGCGGAGTAATCACTAGGCAAAGCTAGTCCCCAAGCCAGGGCTGAGCACAGAAAGCTCAAATGTTTTGTCATGAATGATGGTTTACTAAAGTGCTACTAAAAGTGACAAACGCACTCAGAACATCTCCTAACAGATTATGGGAAACATTCTGTGGGAGCGAGGGAGGGAAACTGAACAGAACTATAAACACCTATTTTTATACTGTTGTATTTGCTGTGTGCTTGCACATGAACTAAGAAAGCAAGATAATCAGAAGTGATTTAGACTGTCCAGATGTAACTTAAATTTCTAAAAAGAAATGCAAGCGAGGAGCTTATGATTTGCTTTTTAATTCTACTTTCCCAACCCATATCTAGTCTCTTTTAAATATCTCTGAGAATGTGTTGCTCTGTGGCAGGTTACCAAACATAGATTATAGCAAAGATAAAGATGGGGTGGGGGGAAAATCGCCAGCCCCTGGTAAATATATTCAACCCGCATGTTTCTTATTCATGGACTGTGATTCACCATTGTGTAAGCCAGCATCATACTCTAATCATATTGCTAGGTTACAGGCCCCAAGTTATTTCTGCATAATAAAAATGGAATCCATTTGATACATTAGGTTTTTCTCCCCTATATCATCTCTTTAAGGAGAACATTTGATCATTATAAAACACACACAGTATTGAACCAAAAGATTACTTTGGATCCCCAAACCAGAGAGGTTTCCAATGATTCTTTGACCTAAAAAATGGAGTCAGAATCTGAGTCAGGCGAATAACCACCCCCCAGACCCACGCAGGTGGTGCTGCTCTGTCCAGACATGAAGACACCTTTACAGAGCCCACTGTCCTCTGCTCTGGAACAAGGTCTACCGCTGAACTCTCTCAAGAAGCCTTTTCATACCCTTTTTCTCCTTGCTCTGAGAAGCTATGCTACTGTGGAAAGCCCAGCGGGCAGGCAAGTTAATGAAATGACAAACACACATGTGCACAACTACAGTCTCATTTCATGATTAGCAGCCCTGATGACATGAGCTTAATGAAACATTCTCCTCCTGGCCTCAGAATAAATACTTGCTATCTCCTGTTAGGATAATTTATGCAGGTGATAACTATCAGGATGCATGGTGAGAACATTTGCGTTAAGACTCATGTCTCAGCCGAAACCGGTTTGGCTCAGTGGATAGAGCGTCGGACTGTGGACTGAAGGGTCCCTGGTTCGATTCCGGTCAAGGGCATGTACCTTGGCTGCGGGCACATCCCAGTAGAGGGCGTGCAAGAGACACCTGATCGATGTTTCTCTCTCATCGATGTTTCTGACTTTCTATCCCTCTCCCTTCCACTCTGTAAAAAATCAATAAAATATATTAAAAAAAACAAAAACAAAAAACAAAAAAGACTCATGTCTCGGATGATATTCTCAGAGTGTTTCTGTACGAATATGGCCCTCAGTTCTCGGGTGATGTTTTTTTATTCCGCTCTATAACCAAAACATCAGTTTCAATCATTATGTTGTACATCTGTAACTAATATAATATTGTACATCACTGTAACTGGAAAACAATTTTATTTAAAAATAAATAAAGTCAAAACACTAAATAAAAGAATGCTATCCTATAAAATAAAAGCGTAGTATGCAAATTGTCCCCTTGAGTGGGAGGATGTTCCCGAGTTCAACCAGGGGGCGGGGACATCTGGAGGAAGGGAGGGAGGCCTGGTGGCAGCCGGCAGCCACTAGAGACCCTACCAGTGCACGAATTTCAGCACTGGGCCTCTAGTATAACAGAAGAAAGTATTTTGCCACAGAAGCTACAGATCTCTTTGGCACTTGAGAGAAGGGGCACCTCAACACGGGAAAATGAGGATGACATGACAGCGCTGATGTGACAGCAGTGATGTAACACAAACCAACATGAGGTTCAAGATCCAGACCTAGGATGGAGGGGAAAACTCCCTGGATTAACAGTCTCAAATCCTTAACAACACCGATGTTACTGCATTTTGATCTGAAAGCCCAGAGATGCAGCCCACGATGAGTCAATGTCTGGCTCAATCAGACACAAACTGAAAGAAAAATCACAGTATTGCCTCCAATGCTCTAGCTATGTCATCAATCAAAAAGAAACAGCAACCAAAAATGCTCCTTGCAGACACATAATATAAAAAAAAAATGACTGAGAGCAAAAAGCACCTGTGTTGGGGGAGTCAAGGGCACATCTACGAAGTGCCAGGTGCCTTCAGGCATGTTGGTATGTTAGCTGTCTCCATTGCACATACAGCAAACAGAGTCTTAAGAAGTAAAAGAACTCGCCTGAGGGCACAACCAGAACTCAGGCCTGTCTGGTTTTACTGTCAGGGCATTCTACACAACATCACTGCTGCCTGGCTTTAACTGCCCACTTTGCAATGGGCTTCGTTTAGAGTTTTCAAGCAAGAATTCTCACTGTATTTGGGGATGGAAATTTTTACTGGCAGATAATTCTGGGAGTGAAATTCTGACCTTTTACCTAAAAATGTAGTGACATAACCTTTCAATAAGAGTCTGGAATATTTTACCAGGAACTCAGAAGTCTGGATTTCTAAATACAATTTGCAAATATTTACATGAAATGAAACTATATTCCCAACTAAAGCTAAATAGTTATTTGGGGCTGTTTAAGCCTAAGTTATTCATTAACTAAAACACTAAACTCCAATGAAAGAACAGCATGGAAATATGTGGCAAAGAAACCATATACACGTTGGCCTTCATCATTCGAAATGATCAGTTTCCATGCTATACATATGGTCATTCTCTTATCTGTGAACATATGCCAAGCAGCAGTTAACCAATCCAAGATATAGTGTTGAGATTCAAAACCTGAACCTAGTTGTGGAAGTGGATTTTTTTTTAATTAGAAGAAAAACTTAAACTACACGAGTTCTAACGTGAAGTGTGCACAAATTTTCCTTAAAAAAAAAAACAACCCAAGTGTGAAAAGGTAACCTTATACTATATTATTACAGCTGTTTCCAAATCCTTGTTACTCCAAGAGCATGGAGTATTATTTACCTAAAATGCATAATCTCCAACGAGTCCCCGCTGTGGCACTCAGGTACACATATGTCAACTTTCCACCTGGACACCTGGTACATGACATCCATATTAAAGAGTACACAGTGGAAGTCATTAAACAGATCCTGCACCAATGTACCATACCCACATCCTGAACAATATGTTTTTTTTAAAAACCACTCGCTAGGTTCTTCCAATCAGAAGAGAAAAAAACACACAAACAAGTGTGTCCACAAAATGTCCTCCCAGCCGTGGTGTCCAAATCCACAGCCAGAATAAAAGGTCTTAAATAGTTAAATAAATGTCAACCGCGCACTTCTCCCCCTAAAAAGATGAGAAAATGCTTCGGACAGCCCCACGGCGTTCTCGCAGAAGGAGACGGTCTCTTACTGAAAGTTCTGAAGCGGCTTCACCGCGGTCCCATATGGGGTCTTCAACACGAGCCCAATCCCCACCGCTCACCGAGATCTCGGTGCACAAAAGGCAGCCTCCCGCCTCCCGATGCCAAGGAACCTGCAAGCCCGGTGAGCAGGACCGAGCGATCCAGCTCTTGGGTGAAAAAAACGCTCCCTCTCCCAACTGCATTCGTTTCCCAAAGTTCTCGCATATTAAAAGTTCCAACCGGGATTATAAACGCACGACATTCCTTTCCCCTCGATCACAGGGCCCTTTTGGTCCTTCCCCAGCGGCCACCACAGACAGGCACAGCCCGCGCCCACTTGTGGGGAGGGTCCGGCAGGTGGCCTTCTGGAGACCGGAGGGGCCACCAGGGCGACACAAAGTTGCGCACCAGGCCGCACCGAGCAGCGCTGCCCGTGCCGCCGCGCTAGCCGCGAGGCCCTCCGGGTGGCGTGCGCCTCGGCGTGGCCGGCCGCGGCCGCCGCTCGGACCAGCCGGGAGGCGTTCGCTCCCCGCCCGGCGCTGCCTCCTACGCGCGTCTGGAGCCTCCGCCGGGGCGCACGGGGCCTCGAGCAGCCGCCGCTGGGCTCCCAGGTCGGAGCCCGGCGGGCTCCGAGGTGTCCCTCCATCCCACGATTCCCGGTCACTCACCCTGGAGCCGGGCAGCAGCAGCGCCAACAGCAGCAGCAGCAGCAGCCGCCGCCGGGCGGGCATGGCGAGAACTCCGTCCCGGCTCCCGGCCCAGCCGGCCGGCTCCTGGGGGCGGTGCGGAAGGGCGGAGGACGGGGCGGGGGCGCCGCGACAACAGCGCGGCGGCGGCGGCGGCTGGTCTTCAGTGAAGGAAGAGCTGACTAGGCGGCGGCGGCACCCCCATTCCCGACCCTTTAAGCGCCGGCCCGGCGCTTCTTCCGGTCGGGGCGGGTCCGAGACTGGGCGGGGCCACCGCGGGGGCGGGGCCAGGGGCGCGATCGAGGGTGGGCGGGGCCGAGGTCAGCGCAGCTTCTGGCCGGCCCAGGGGCCGCGGCTGGCGTTGCCGGACCGGCCAGGCCTGGGCGTCCGCATCTAGGGGTGCCGGGCTGTCGAGGCTGGGAGCTTATCCGGGTGCGGGGGAAGGCCGGCAGCCCGGCCACGCGGGCTCACCCCATCCCCCGGGAGGTACCGCTCATCGCTCCGAGAGACCCCTTGATCAGACTTGATCAGGGGAAAGGACAGGAGACAGGCGGTGCCGGCTGCCCAAAGCCCCCGCTTCGTCTTCCCGCCGCGGGGGCATCACCGGCGCCCTCCGAAGCGAGGGACAGCAGCTGACAGGGGTGCCAGCAGCTGACGGGGTACCAGCAAACACAGCCTCTGCCTGCGCCCATGTCACCGACTCCACAGCCCTGGGGTCCCTCCAGCTGCCACTCAGCTGGTCGGAAGGCCTTTCTTCCTTTTTCTTTTTTTCCCCTCAGGAATTCCCCCTCAAACCATGTCCAACGGGCATCCGTTTCTTTTGGAACAAACCATGGCCAAACCAGTTGCCAAAAATTATAAGCAAAAAAGGAAATCACTTGGGCTGCTGCTGTCATCGTGTTTACGTGGCATTTGCCTATGTGACCTCCTGAAGCTTGGGATGACATGGGTCACAACTCTCTGGAGTGAGTGGGTGTGTTGAGGTCCCCAACAAGTTCTTTTTATTTTAAAATATATTTTTATTGATTTCAGAGAGGAAGGGAGAGGGAGAGAGAGAAACATCAATGATGAGAGAGAACCATTGATTGGCTGCCTTCTGCACACCCCCCACTGGGGATTGAGCCCCAAACCCAGGCATGTGGCCTGACCAGGAATCAAACCGGTGACCTCTTGGTTCCTGGGTGGATGCTCAACTGCCGAGGTACACCCGATTGGGCCCCAACAAGTTCTGTTGAGGGTTACGGTATGAGCGTAAGTTAAAGAGCCCAGCAGCTATTTGGTCACTGAGTCTCATGCTGCTCTCCACGTGGAAGACAAGACAAGACGTATTGCTTGTAATGAGTAAACTAAGAGTCAAGGTAAAACATTGGTAGACCTTAGGAGAAAAAAAGAAAAATAACTTCTCTAATTTTTCCCAACTTGCTCATAATAAAACCCAAGATTTTTAGGGTTTGGAGAAAGGAGTAAGCAATGCTAGAGAAAACAGCGAAGCTGGGGGGACTGACCCAGTATCTGGCCTGTGTGCACTGTGGATCAATCCTCCCTCTCTGTAACACAGACATGTTTGAAGCCAGCCAGCATCCTGTAAACAGTTACCCATCCCCAACCGCTACACGGAGGTCAATCAAGGGGCTAATCCCTCCCAATGCTGAGAGCCCAGAGCAGTTTGAATCTTGGCAACTGTGCAAGTGGTAGACACATCTTGAAAAGTGTTATCTGCATGTCTAACTGCAAACAGAGGTTTGGGCTTGGCGGGGAGCCGGGTTAAAACAGAGACTGCATCACTCCCCAGCAGTGAGGCCAGGTGCCCAGGGAGGTGCCCTTTGATGATTACCTGTCCGGCTGGCAAGCTGACAACAGGATCTGTAAGACCACATGCTTGAGTTAGGAAAGAAGCTTGACTAAAAATCACCACTTTCCCATCCCTTCTCCTCTGGTGCTTTTTCTCAAACAGAGGAAGTCTGGAGGGGAACTTTCTGTACTGAAACCCTGGCAGTCTTTGACAATTCAAAATGTCACGGTGACCTTGTAAGCACCAGTGGATGAAACACAAAGGGGAAGGCTTAACCTCAATTTGACTCATAAATCAGTTTTAAAGACCCAATAAAGAAGAAAAAAATTATTCCGAGGAGCCCGGGTCAGGTGTGTGTGTCTGGACCTAACCCCCCCAGGCCTTAACTGCACTGCTCTCAGAATTTCTTATGCACCAATTAGGTTGTTCTTACATTTAATCACTTGATATGTTTTATGCAGTTCACTTGACCGGCAACTCATACTGATAAGCTTTGGTTTTATTTTTGGCAGCAGTGTCCATAATCCTGCTCCACAACCAGGCATTGATTTAGACAGCTTTTTACTTATGATAAAGCAAAAAGTGGCATTACTGATAAATATCATCATAAATAGAAATATTTTGTAGGGTGCCTTTGGAGTAGATCTGCCCATATGGAATACCTTTCTGGAAGTCTCATTAAATAGCAACCTCTAAACCAGGCAAAGGTCATGGTCTTATTGTAAAGATAAACCCTCTTTTTGCACCAAGGTAATATATATTATGTGTGTGTGTGTGTGTGTATATATATATATATATATATATATATAATATCAGCAGGACCTGAATAGTATATCTGGATGAAAATGGTGGGAGAAATTTAGTTTAATCTTTATTTTCATTTTTCTCTGAAACAGTTGTTCCCAAATTTGGAGAGCTTTACAAAAACAGATTTCCAACACCTTTTCATGCCCTCTTCCCCCACTGATTCAGAATCTCCGGGGTGGAGCCCAAAGGCTGTGTGTTTTCCAGTTTTCGCAGGTAACTAAGGGTGCCAAGATCCTGGGATCCAGTTTACTCTTAATGTCCGGTGATAATTCCTGTGCGGAGTCTCTTTCATTTATTTTAGCAATGTCGCCCTCTAGTGGAACAAATTATGACCTCGGTTTAAAGAGTTTATGCCTCTCTTCTGTTTAAAACCCTTCAAAATTTCATTAAAAATGATTATGATGTTGGTTTGCAGAAAGCTATTTAGTGAGAGGGTAGCTCCCTTTGAAAGAAAAAGCTGGTGAAACCCAAAAAGGAGGTCATGGCTGAAAGCTTCAGTAATGTCTCAAAGGAACAATCTTTTGAGAATAAACTGACGCTTATTTTTAGTGATCCCTGTGCTGTTGCCCCGGCTTCCAAACTTGAACTGACAGCACATGTGGGGTAGTCGTGGGAGAAATGAAACGATGAAACGAGAGTGTATGGCAGCAGGCTAACTTTCTATCTCCTTCGTGTCCTCGTGTTTAAGGGCAATTGAAGAAAAGCCACTGTCACTGTGAGCAGTTTGTTCTTCAGCAAATAGAACTCTTCCTGTTGGAGGATGACTGGATCTGAAAAGATTGTGACACTCATTCCAAACAACTTCTCTTTGCCATAGAACCCAACCTACTAGACTCTTTCTTGTATCACAAAAGCAAGTGTTTCTTATTATCGCAGTTAATATTTATTGGCTGTTCTCAATTGTTTGGAAATGTGCAGAAATACATGCTTTATGGGATCATCTCATGTTATTTGGACAGCGGTTCTAAGGTGGGTGTTACTAGCCCCATTTTTCCAGATGCCCCGATGAAGTAGGAAAAAGTTAACTGAGAGGGTAACACACAGCGAGTGAGAAGCACAACCCGGATTAGAATCCAGCTACCCATATGACTTCAGAGCTCGTCTAGGCTGCCCAGACGCTAGAGCGTGCCCCACCATTAGCTGGTTATTATTCCTGCTCCTCGCACGGCATATGACAAGGTAACATTATGTGACCTGTGAATGTAGTTAAGCACTCACCCAGATCGGTGTGTGTCCCCGGAATGACGGCCAGTTTATACAATGTGGTGACAAAAAGCACTGCCTCAAATGACATGCAGGTCTCCCCTGACCTTATCTGAGAGTTGTGAAAAAGAATGTAAGAAATAGAGCAGACATCAGGGGTTTCTGCCCTGTGGGTAGTTCGGTCTAATCCCGAGTATTTGTTCACTTGCCTCTGAGCTGTTCTGTTTCACACCCATTTGTGCCCAGTGTATTTGTCACCACGGTGTCCACAGTGTCACCAATATGTTAATATTCTCAAAGGCCCAATGCAGCACCGATATAGAAGAGGGGTCCTCAGAGTGCCACTTCCTCACTGGCCAGTCCCTCCTAACCCCCTGGAGTCTGGCATATTTCCTCAGAACTCTCTGGAAACATCTCTTAAGCAGCTCATAAACATTCTTCCTCTTGTAAAATCCCAGTGGCCATGCTTGATATTATTTCCATAGGCCTCTCTTCAGTTCAGGTATGTTAATAGTTCCCTTTTCTTGAACTTTTCCACTTTTAATATTACCATTTTCTGTCTTTTTCCTCCTTCCAGACTGTGTTTCTCAAGGCTTAATAAGTATACTGTACCCAGTCTATCCCCTTTTCCTTAGGAGAGTTCATTCATAGACATAATCAAATTTTAGAGCAGAAAGGAACTTTAGTGATAATTTCATCAGCTGTAATTTGGAGATGACTTCATCTTTGACCTTTACAAGGATTACCATTCATTCGTTCTTTAAAAAAATATTTTTATTGATTTCAGAGAGGAAGGGAGAGGGAAAAAGAGAGAAACATCAATAAAGAGAATCACTGATCAGCTGCCTCCTGCATGCCTTCCACTGGGGACTGAGCCCACAACCTGGGCATGTGCCCCAACTGGGAACTGAATCTTGACCTCCTGGTTCATAGGTCGACACTCGGCTACTGAGCCACACCGGTCAGGCCATTCATTCATTCTTTGAATGAATGTCACTCAGGCCTTCTGAGTACATGGATTGGTGCCATGAGGGAACATCGCAAGAGTCTGCAAGTTGATAAAGGTGGTAAGACATGCACAGAAATAACCAACATATAAGCTGACTGTGAAAAGCGTGTGAAGGCAGGAATAAACTCAGAAATAGAACTGTGGTGTTCAAGACAGGGTCTGGTGGAAGGAGGGGATGAGAAGGGTAAAGCAGAGAGGGCTTCATGGAAAAAGTGGTGTCTGAGCTGGGCCTTTAGTCAGATTTGACAGAGAAATGGATATCCTAGGGCAGTAGTCAGCAAACCGCGGCTTTCGAGCCACATGCGGCTCTTTGGCCCCTTGAGTGTGGCCTTTCCACAAAATACCACGGCCTGGGCGAGTCTATTTTGAACAAGTGGCGTTAGAAGAAGTTTAAGTTTTAAAAATGTGGCTCTCAAAAGAAATTTCAATCATTGTACTGTTGATATTTTGCTCTGTTGACTAATGAGTTTGCCGACCACTGTTAGGGGGAGTGGAGAACCTGAACAGGGGCCTGGGGAAAGGAGAGCACTGTGTGGCTTCATGGCAGCACAAGCTGACTCATCACGGAGCGTGTGCTTGGCAGCTACACAAAGGAGCAGTGGGAGATGGGGCTGGGAAGGCAGGCAGGCTGGGTCAGGCTGGGTTTTCTCCAGGAAGCAGCAGAGTGAGACAGGACTGAAGTTGTATTTCAAGGGGAGAGTTAGGAGAAGAGGCAGGCATTTGAGAGACTGTTAGGAAATTGCTCATCTCCAGAGCAAGAGAGGAGAGGAAGATACAAAACTAGCCAAGGCAGAATGGCCAGCGTCTGACCGGTGCGGTTACACAAACAAGAAGACAGAAGAAGGAATTCACCAAGAGTTCATCAGACCTTTACCTCATTCAAGGGTCTCATTGCTGGGACCACAGAGGGAGCAAGCAAGCAGGAATTGGGGCCAGCTCTGCAAGAGCGGATATGCTAAGTGGTGTGGGCAGACTGGTTGTCCCCTAGCGGGCAGCTACCCAGGCTGGCCCAATCATATTACTCTATTGTGGAAGCCACTCAATGATGGCCTCAAATAATCCTTCCTCTGCCTCTATGCACATGCTGCTCTGCTCATCAAAAGGGAGAGCGTGTTGAAACTGGTTTGGTTCAGTGGATAGATTGTCGGCCTGCAGACTGAGGGGTCCCAGGTTCGATTCAGGTCGGGAGCATGTGCCTTGATTGCAGGCACATCTCCAGTGGTGGGTGTGCAGGAAGCAGCTGATTGATGTTTCTCTCTCATTGACGTTTCTAACTCTCTATCCCTCTCCTTTCCTCTCTGTAAAAAAAAAAAAAAAAAATCAATAAAATATATATACATATAAAACAAAGGGAGAGCTTATTTTCCTCTCTTACTTTTTTTGTGTGGTCAATCTTCACCTGAGGATATTTTTCCATGACTTTTTTTTTTTTAAAAGAGAATAGGAGAGGGAAAGACAGACAGAAACATTGATGTGTAAGAAATATTGATTGGTAGCCTCCTGCACACCTGACCATGGTCTGGGCCGTGGAGGAGCCTGCAATGAAGGTATGGCCCTTCACTGGAATTGAACCCAAGATCTCCCTCCCTTTTTTTTTTTTTTTTAATATTTTTATTGATTTCAGAGAAAGGAGATGGAGAGGGAGAAATATCAGTGATGAGAATCATTGATGGGCTGCCTCCTGCACGCCCCCGACTGGGAATCAAGCCCACAACCCAGGCATGTGCCCTTGACCCAAGATCCTTTAGTCTGCAGGCCAATGCTCTATCCACTGAGCCACACCTGCTAGGGCGCCCTGCCTTTTAACCTGGACTGGGTCTGTGACTCGTTGTGGGCACAATCGATATTCAGGACCTCCCATCACAGGTTTAAGAGATCTGGCAGCTTCATTTCCTTCTTCTTAGAATACTAACTCTTGGATGCTCCCTTTTGGAAGCTAGTTTAGAAACCCAAGCCATCCATACACAGGCCACGTGGAGAAAGGAGTTGCTCTAATCAACAGCTCCAGCTGAGGTCACAGCTGCCAGACATCTGGGTGAGCCATCTTGAATGTTCCAGCCCAGGCAAGCCCCTAGGTGACCTCAGCTGATATCTGGAGCACAAGAATCTCCCAGCTGAGTCCAGTTTGCTCAGGTCATTCTGTGAGGGAACAATAAAATGGCTGTAGTTTTAAATCACTGAGTTACAGAGTGGTGTATTATGCAGTAATAGATAACCAAAACAGCCATCCATCTGGCCACCTTTACGTGATGCACGAGTGGGCGTGTACCCAATCTGACTCCGGTTAGAATCATGAAAAGAGCCTCGTTTCCTTTCCAGTGGCAAAGCCCGGAGGTGTGAGGCCCAGAAGCCTCTTCTATCCTGCAAAGAAAGCCAATTCAAAAGAAAGATGGCAGACAGGGAGAAGCATGGATGCAGCCAGGGAGCAAGAGACAAGCTTGAGTTTGATTCTAGTTGGCTCGAGATCAGGCTGCCCAGCTCTCCTCCCGTTTAACAAAACCTCTCTTTTTACCCCAGCTAGTTGGAGTTGGGCAACTTAAATCAATAAATACTGATTGAAATGCCGGCTCAGCACTTCTAAGAGCACCAAATCAACAATGCATATGACTACACCTGGCCTATGGCTGATTATAATACCATTTTATACTCACCGTATGGCAAACACATAAAGTCTGACAGTATCAATCATTGGTGAGGGTGTAGGTCAGTGTGGGAGTGCATTATTTTTGGAAAATAATGTTATTATCTACAAAGTTGGAAATGTGCCTACCCTACCGCACAGCAATTGTGCTTCTATGTACATACCCTAAACTTTAGGGTTGGCAAACCGTGGCTCGCAAGCCACATGCGGCTCTTTGGCCCCTTGAATGTGACTCTTCCACAAAATACCACGGCCTGGGTGAGTCTATTTTGAAGAAGTGGTGTTAGAAGAAGTTGAAGTTTAAAAAATTTGGCTCTCAAAAGAAATTGCAATCATTGTACTGTTGATATTTGGCTCTGTGGACTAATGAGTTTGCCGACCACTGGCCTAAAGGAACTTGTGCACACACAAGAATATTTGAAGTAGCTTTGTAATAGCTTATACCAGTGAAAACTGGAAGCTATTTTAAACATCTAATATAAAGAGAATAGATGTGTAAAATGTAGAATAATTGTGTAAAAATGTTACCTTGGTTGCCTTACTACAATTACTGATTGCTTTAACATGCAATAACACGAACATCACCAATATTAAGCAATGAAAAGAGCAAGTCACAGAAGAATTTATACAGTATATTCTGTTCTATAAAGCTCAAAATCAAGCAATACTAAATAATATACAAAATATGAAGAAAAATTAAGAAGAAAAGCAAAACAAGACAAACTCAAAATTCAGGATGGTGGTTTTCTCTGTGTGAGGAAGAATCTGAAGGGGTGAACAGTTAGCTTCAAAGTTATTGATGCCATTTTTCTTAAACTAAGTGGTAAGTATATGAACATTCAATTATTAATTATCTTCAACCATACATACACTTTATTTTTTTATTTATTTTAAAATATATTTTATTGATTTTTTACAGAGCAGAAGGGAGAGGGATAGAAAGTCAGAAACATCGATGAGAGAGAAACATCCATCAGCTGCCTCTTGCACGCCCCCTACCGGGGATGTGCCCGCAGCCAAGGTACATGCCCTTGCCAGAATCAAATTTGGGACCCTTCAGTCCGCAGGCCGATGCTCTATCCACTGAGCCAAACCGGTCTCGGCCATACATACACTTTATATGTACTCCTGTATGAAAAGTTATTTCATAACAAAACTTAAAAAAATTTTAACTTTTAGAGAGGGAAGGAAGGGGGGGGGGAGAGAAAAGAGAGAGGAGAAGGAGAGAGAAAGAGAGAGAAGCCACATGGATCAGTGCCTCCTGTAAACACCCTGACTAGGGACCAAATCTGCAACTGGGGCATGTGCCCTGACTGGGAATCGAACTGGTGACCTTCCGGTGCAAGGAATGACACTCCAACCAACTGAGCCACACCAACCAAGGCCATAATAAAAAATTTAAAAGGCATATCTTAACAGATTGAGCTAAATACTATAATCCAACCATATGCCTAATACAAAGAACACATTAACCAAAATCACATAGAAAGGTTAAAAATTAAGGGGTGGATAGACAAAGTTATATCAGACAAACACAGATTTAAAAAAGACAGAAGTAGCAATGCTAATATAATGTAAAATAAGTTAGAATTCACGGCAAAAATCATAATAGTTTAGTGTGTTGTCTCATAGATAAATATATGTAATCCACAAAGAAAATGTTATCAGTCACAAACCACGAGATAAACAGCATAGCCTCAAAATATACAAAACAAAGAATAATAGAAAAAATCAAGGAAAATGACTGAAACACAATTTAATTAAAAAAATATATATATATTTTATTTCAGAGAGGAAAAGAGAGGGAGAGGGATAGAGGCATCAATGATGAGAATCATTGATCAACTGCCTCCTGTTCACCCCACACTGGGGATGGAGCCCAAAACCTGAGCATGTACCCTGAATGGGAATCGAATCATGACCTCTGGGTTCATAGGTTGATGCTCAACCACTGAGCCATGCTGGCTGGGCTAAGTTTCATATTTAAATTTCACAGTAAAAATAATGTTTTTGGTGAACAGTTCTACTAGTTTTGACAAATGCATAAAGTCTTGTAACCATCATCACAATCAAGATACAGAATAGGTCTATCACCCTTCAAAATGCCCGTGTGCTGCTCTTTGTGGTCGTATCTCCCGCCTACCCCCCACTCCTGGAAATTCTTTGATCTGTTCTCCATCCTTATAGTTTTGTCTTTTCCAGAAAGTTCTATAAATGGAATCATACCATCTTTTGAGTCTGGCTCCTTTCACTCAGCATAATGTTTTTAAGACTCTTATAAGTGTTGCATGCACAACAGTTTATTCTATTTTATTGCCAAGTAGCATTCAATTGTATGGATGTACCACAATTTGCTTGCCATTCACCCATTAAAGGACTTTGGGGTTGTTCCCGTTTGGAGGGAAAGAAGGTTATGAATAATGTTATTATAAACATTTGTGTACAGGGTTTTGTGTTAACATAAATTTTCATTTTTCTTGGTAAACACCTAGGTCATATATAGAGTAAGTGTATGTTTAACTTTATAAGAAACTGTTTGATTTCTTTTCCAAATGGCTGTACTATTTTGTGTTCCCAAATAGTAATGCAGCAAATTTCTTGTTGCTTTGCATTCTCACCAGCATTTGGTATTTGAAGCATAATCTTAACACATCACTATCAATCAATGACAGAGTATATACTCACAATCAACTATAAAATACAGAGATATGGACAATATAATTGCAACACAATTAAGGCTGAATTGATAAACATTTCATGTCAATATTTGCAGATGATAGTAAAACCATCTTCATTTCAAGAACCTGTGGAACATATAAAAATAGATCATATTTTAGTTCAAAAAACTTTAATAAATTTCCCAATGTAGAAGCTGTACCACACTGTAATAAATATTGACATTAATAACACACGTTTAAACAGCAATAAAAGTCATACAGAAGTGACAAAACACTTGCCAAAATAATTATTGCTCTAAATCAAATAGTACAAACTTGTGGGTTGAAATGTTTCATCATTATACACACATACACACACACACCCCAAAAAACATTTTCCTTATTAGGAGGCAAAAAGAAAATAATTCCCAAGTAAAACATATGAAGGAAATGAAGGTAACCAGAAATTGACTGTTTACTATTCCTTTTCCCAGTAACTGAAGCTCTTGGAATACAGGGCCATAGTCCTATATCCATTGATGAAAAGTGTGCTTGGCTCCCAGTATGAGCTCAATATTTAGCAACTTTTAACTTTCCCAAAGGTAGGTCTTCTCTCCTTTGGGCTTCCACAATAGGCTGCTATCTTAGAGTTTATTAAAGTATTGGAATCATACACGTTTTTCACATTTAAAAAAAGTCCCCTAAAAACAAGTATTTGTTTACCACTCAGAATGTGCCAGGGCCAGGCGATTGGCATTAACCCACTTAATTACAACTTTTTCTGGATATTCTTTTTCAGAAATTGAGGCTCAGAAAGGTTAAGTGACCAAGGTCGTAGAGCGAACTCCTCACACTGTCAAGATCCGGTTGCACACAATTCTCCTTGCCCGCACACAAGCTCTTTCTACCGGAAACGGTTCCAGAGAATTCAGGGGCCAGGCTCGTTTGTCACCTTTGTACCCACAGCTCCTAACCTAGTTACTGGCGCAGAGCATCTCAGACAAATTAGCCATTACTTGCGTTCTGTTGTTTGTAAAGTTTTCATTTGTGGGCCATAGAGAAATGTACTCACTGAAAGCCCGCAACCGAGATGTGGAAAGAAATCGGGAAGAACTTAGGGTAAGCGGTTCCCTCCGTCTCGCCTAGCCTCCCATCTCTATGGTCGGCTTGTGACCACTCTATATTCTGGAGGACTCAGCGAGCACGGCCAATCATTAGGCCACTTCCCAGGCACGTGACCGGAAGTTTGACTTGCTATTGGTTAGTAATAGGAAGGCCCGCCCAACCGCCTCCTGCCTGCTTCTTTAAGTAGAAGCCGTGGGAGTTTCTCCGTCTTTCGGCGGCTGTAAAGGTTGCGAGGTGAGGATTCCTGTGCGGTGGGTTGTGGCGGGTAGGCCTCGGTGTTCGGGGCCCCGGAGCCGGGTGGCCAGCGGTGATGACATATCTATCGAAGCACGTGTTAGACTGCTGACAAGGGTGATGCGAACTGAGTCTGAGCCTGGCCGCCGTGGGGGCCAAGAGGGAACAAGCCGGCGGGGGCGCACCCGCTTACCCACCGCTCTCGTTGCAGATCCGGCCGGCCAAGGACGTGGGATCCATTATCCAAGCAGCGCTTCGACGCTTCCCTGAAGGCTCTCAATAAAAGATTGTTCCTGCCATTGGTGTCTGTGTTTCTTGTGATGACGCGCTGCCTTTGAGCCCCCGTTGCGCCTGTGTGTGGCGCCGGGGGTCAGGCTGCAGCGCCAGAGCAGTTGCTTGCGCATAACTGGGGCCTACGGCTCTCTGCCGGCGATCCTTTTAACCGCGAGCGACACGGCGGCACGCTCTGTTGGGGTCGGGTTTTCAGGGCGTTTTGACCGGCCCAGCCTTCGAGCTGAGTTTGAAATGCTCTAAGTCTCGTTGGGGATACTGTATTCTGCTTCCGAGTGCCCCCCGCATTTCCTGTGCTTGCCCTGTAAGTCCCGGATCTCCCATCTGAGACAGATACGGGTCTGAAGTTGGGTGTGCGTGGCGGTAGAGAAGGGCTGTGGCTTTAAGCAGTTAAGGGCGTGGTGTATTGGATAGGAACTGGCTTC
Organism: Antrozous pallidus; assembly: GCA_027563665.1. Lineage (NCBI taxonomy): Eukaryota > Metazoa > Chordata > Mammalia > Chiroptera > Vespertilionidae > Antrozous > Antrozous pallidus. The sequence continues at coordinate 34,785,791 of CM050526.1, forward strand.
GTTTTTAATGTGTAAGAACTTAAATCTGACTAAAGTATAAACTGCGAGCTTTTTAAAAACTACCACTTAACGACCATGCTTGTTTGGATACAGTGGGGCTAAAGCTGTGTCCCAGTCACCCTAAACTGTAGTTGTGAAGGTTAGGTTTTTATGGTTTACGGGGCACAACATGAGCACCTGGATAATTGCACTGATTTGTAACAAGATTCTAATCGAATCTGGACTTATATTTAATGTGCATCACTTCTGAGTGGGAGGAAGCACGGGTGCAGAATAAACCGCGTTGGCAACTGGAGGGGGCCCCAAGGGATAGGACTACTGGGCAGTACAGTTCAAAACTTGCCCTCAGATTAAATGTGGATTGAGGATAATAGCACTTCCCTCATGGCGGGTGTGGACTACCTGGGATCCTGAATGCTGGCCAGCGATCACCTAGGAAACAGTGCCCAACTGCACTATTTCAGTAGAATTCAGTAGAAATAAACATGCCTTTAGTATTTGACATGAGATTTATTTTGTGAAAGAATGCAAGCAATTGTAAATCTCCCATATACTATTTTAAGTGCAATAGGGTACAGTCATGTGTCATCTCTTTACAATACACAGTAGTGCATCTAGTCCTCTGCCTTTAGTTACTGCACGTAAATTATAAAGACCGGTGAACAAGACATGCGGACTGACTGGCAAACTGGCCTGCACAATGAGAAACAAACAGCACACTGACTGGGATGGTCAAATTTAAGTCAAATGGTTAATGGTGCAAATAATCAAATAAAGGTTCAGGTATTTTTTTCAATATATTTCTTTAAAGTCATGTTCAGGCAGGGTGCTGTTTTTAAAAAACTATTAGCACATGTAAATGATCAAAAGTTACCCAAGGTAATTTTGATGTTGAATGCAGCTTTAAACAAATTCTCAAAGCAAATTATACAGTTAGGGCCTCCACACTTGTAAACGAAACATTCTGACACAAATGCACAAATTAAAGTTGGCAACGTTGAAGTGTCACATTAATTTTGAGATATGTAGTGTTTGACGAGCAGGCTTTTGGCCTTGACTCGTGATAACATGTTAAAGTTTGGTTCATCAGAAGGAAACTGACCACAATAGATACCAAACTATAAAGCAAAGCCTTTACATACCTATATAAAGTTTCCTGGAGCACACTAGAAGATGCTGAAATGGGTGTTAAGTGGTGGTTAACATTTTCATGTGCTGTCAGGAAACAGATTAGAACCAGGTGGTTATATATAATTGTAAAAGGCTTAGGATAGTTTGATCTTGTGTCAGTGTATGTTCTATGGCTACTTGCTTCCAAGACAAATTAATATGAAGAAAAAGTAAGTTGCTATGCATCTTTATCACCAATGAAATAGTTTACAAAATTCCATTCCCCACCCACATGGTACCACATTGACATTCTCAAAATGTGGAGGGATGCATCACATAAAAACTAGTAGTGAGGAAATGTTCCACTTGTGCTCTGGCTGCCTGAGGAAAAGCTTTGGAGTTGAGACAAGGAAAGGAAACCTTCCAATTGTAGCTTTGCTCTTAATGTGCTCTTGCTGCCACCAAAACTGGTAGACTCAAGCCATGGTATGAGTCACAAAACCTCGGGATCCACCTTGAGTCTTCCAATCTTTGAGCCAAAGTTCTGCAGTAGGCAATCCAGACACCAGTTGCTGGATGCATGGAATGACACCTCACAGTGGAATGGGCACTGGCAGGCAGAGGGCAGAAGCTGTGGTGAGAGGAAAGGCCTGTGCTACAGCAGACAGGCAGCCAAGAACCCCGCACCTGGGTCTAGATCTCAACACTGGCAACGTCAGGTTTTTACCCATCATAGCTGGTCAGCAGTCTCCACAGGCGGGTCTTTCAGGAGGCAGGAAGTGGAGCGAGGGTCCATGGCTGAGTGCATTATAGGGATATAAACATCATCCATGTTTGGCATGACAAAAACTTTCTGTAGGAAGAAAGAACAGCCATGTAGAAAAAATTTTTTTTAACTTCTTTTTGGTGATATTAAACTTTTCAGAAATGGGTTTTGTTATATTTACTCTATAGCTTTTAAGTAATAAAAAGCTTCCATGACAGTAACTCAAAACATACCACTACAAAAATACATCTTCTAAAGGTGAAATTCAGTACAAAATAAGTTGCTAATACATAAAGCTTTTGAGAGAGAACTGTGCCTCAAATATCTGATTAAATTTGATAAAAATAGCTCATCCCAGGGCCTGGCTACATTGCTGTTAGCTTTTGGTGGAGAGCACAGAAGACAGGCTTGGAGAATGAGCTCTTAGAAAACTCCAAGACTGCCCTAGAAGATCCACAGGAGAGGGACACGTCTGGTGCATCTTTAGACTCCTGGGACAGAGTAGCTGTTCACAGAAGTGTTTCCAAAGAATGAACAAACTGAGCAAGCTGGGTAGCACAGAGCGGGAGCAACTCTGTTGGTGGGTGCTACTAGCTGGCCAATTTCAGGGCCCACAAAATCCAAAGATGGCCGCAGCAGGCAAAGGGCCTAGCCTTCGCCAAGCCCACTGGTGGAAGACAATCACTTTGCTGTTTGGCCCCACCTTCTGGGTTTCCTTTTTGATGGCCGCTTAAGAGGCTGCTGTGGATGGGCTTCAGAGTTTCTGAAACCACCTGAAGTTACACTTGTTTGATTATGTGTGTGCTTTCCTGGGATGAGGCTCCTCAGAGGGGATACTGACCCACACGAAGTTCAGAGCCTCTGTTCTCTCCTCAGAGCTAGCCTCGGTGTGAAACACGAGATGACACTGCAGGTGTACCTGAAACTCCTGCTCCAGTTTCTTCTCTATCCAGTCTGTCACATGAACTAACGTCACTTCTCTCTCTCCAAGTTTTGGCCGAGCTTTCAGCTCCACATATGGTGGTTTCCGGAAACCATACCTTTTTAAAAAAAAGACAAGTAATAGCCACATTTAGAAGCAAAGAAAGGAAGCAGACAAGTACCAACAGCACACACTCCGCATTTACACAGGCCTTTACCACTATTTAACCATTCTTACTCTGATAACCCCTCTGGAAAGTGATTCAGCACAGCGAGTGTGATCTGAACTCCCCGTGTCTTGGGCCGTGTGAAGGGCTGTGATGCTCTGAGAACAGTTCTGACAAATGGCAAGCCAGGCAGCCCCAAAGGAAAAGTCAGTGACCTGGGCTTGGTTTTCCTAAAATGAGAACAACTTTTTTTCCTATTTTTATAACAATGTATACATATATGTTATCATTAGCACTTAGTGCTTTCTTTTTTTTTTTAATATATTTTTATTGATTTTTTACAGAGCGGAAGGGAGAGGGGTAGAAAGTCAGAAACATTGATGAGAGAAACATCGATCAGCTGCCTCTTGCACGCCCCCTACTGGGGATGTGCCCGCAGCCAAGCACATGCCCTTTGACCGGAATCAAACCCGGGACCCTTCAGTCCACAGTCCGATTTTCTATCCACTGAGCCAAACCGGTCTCAGCTACATATATTTTATAAAACCCAAAATATACAAGTGTATAAAGCAGAAAGTGAAAGTGGTCTCTCTGAATATCACTCCCAAGCTGGGACACGGAGAGAAGTGGTCACGTTCCCCACACCTAAGATGCATGTGTGAAGAGAACATTCCATAGCCTTTTCACTCCACACTCCCTACCAAACTTACCATGGCTTCTCCAGGGAGTAGACTGTACTCAACACTTGGTAAAGTATCCAAAAACAATAAAAATGTCAAATTGCTATAAATGTTCTAAACATCCTCATTATCTAGACTTATCTTTGTGGATCATTAATAAATGGTTGAGCATTTGAGCATGTTTTATCCTAGAGGCCTTCAATTTTATCTCCCACTGAGCAATGGCATTTATAACTGATAAGGCTTAAAAGGGAAGGAAATGTTATCAACTCTTAGTATTTAAAAGCATTTTAAATTAGGTTTGGAAGACTGTACTAAATGTATTAACTGATTATTTTTGGATGATAAGATTATAGGCTTTTTTTCCCTATTAAAATATTACTTTAAAAATCGAAAATGACATTTTGAAGTTTTTACTGAGAGACCAATAAATCATTAATTGATGAGTCAATTCAAAAATCCTCTGGATCATCCCCACAAACTCTTCTGAACACTGAGGATGTGTACTACTAGCAGGTGCTTTTTCATCTGAGTATAGTTCATGGTACCATGGGGTCTCTTCTGCAATCCCGTATATACTTACGTACATTTTATAGGACATGGAATGTCAATTTTAAATTAAGATCCACAGAGTGATTTTCTTCTGCTAGACCCATGAGTAATTTATTTCAGTGATTCTCAATCCTGGCCAGTTCCCCAATCCCTGAATCCTGGGCACTGGGCTGGGAATATCTTTAACAACTCCCCCTGTAACTGGTGGGTTGAGAACCACTGGTTCATTCAGTTACAACTTCTTGGATAGAACTCCTACCACAGTTCCAAAGTGCACATGTTCTTGCCTCCTGAACATCTAGGCCCGACCCAAGGAGTTTTCTCTAAACGCCTGGGACTCTGTTGAATGTGTGACCCCTTCTGTAAATGGTAACTATCTCCAAGGATGCTGTGAGGACGGCCCAGGTCAAGCAGTTACTGCTGGGCCAGGCACAGAAGAAGAGCTCTACAAACGGCAGTTGTTCTTACTGGTGGAAATGGTTGGCTCTAGAGAGGAGGAAGATCAAGACTAGAGACAGCTCATTCCATCAACTTCACCTACTGACCTAGTGAAGGTGAATCTTTAAATGTGAATTAACCATTCCCAGAAGAAATCAGTGAAAAAAACGTGTGAAAATGCTTCTGCCCAGGAGAAGGTACTTTCTCTAATGTCAAGGGCAAGCAGGCTGGGATTTTTATGGTCACGCAACAAGGGAAATCCCAGCTGTCCCTGAGGGCTCTACATACCATATCCGGTCACTTGGGGGAGGTGGAATGTTGACTGCCAAGGTTCCTCTACATTCCTGTACTTCCACAGTTAGCAGCAGGGGTGTATTGGAGACTTCTTCAATCTTCTTTTTAATGAACTCTGTCTCCGTTGCTTTTTGGAAATATTTTGACTTGGTAATTTTATCAACAAACCTCATAATCTTACTTGTTCGATGACCTCCAACATACCTTTAAATGAGGAACACAAATAGGTGTTATCTCTACCTGCTGAATCATTAGCACATTCCCCCAAGTCATGACAATAAAAAATGTGAAACATTGCTAAACATTCCCTAGGCTGCAAAATAACCCCCAGTTAAAACTTCTACTTCAGACAAGGTGGAAACCTCACGCAGAGCTGAGTCTTGACAATAGAGGGTCACACAAAGTTCTCATAGGGTAAACTGAGGAGGCATCTTATGTTTATAAAGCTCACATGCTGAATATAAGTCCAGTGTCCTCTTAGAGAAATCTCACCATCTCTAGATAGCACTAAGAAATCATACATCATGAACAGGGACAAAAAACACAACTTTTTAATGACTGTGTTTTAGGTGGCATCATACCAACTTCAGCAACCACTTTTTTTTCTTTTTCTTTATTGTTCAGTTTATTAATTACATTGTTTCCCCTTTTTTATCCCCCTATATCTCCCCTCCACCCTGTACCTATCCCACCCTCCCCCCTCCCCTCCCCCTCCCCAATGTCCTCTCCCATTGTTGCAAGATTTTTGTCCAATCTCTTGCTGTACTTCCCACAACCCTTTTCTCCCCAAGAATTGTCAGTCCATTCCCTCTCTATGTCCATGTTTCTGTTATATTCACCAGTTTATCTTGTTCATCAGCCTATCAATTCACTTGATTTTTATGTTCATTTGTTGATAGATGTGTATTTGTTGTTCATAATTTATATTTTTACCTTTTTCTTCTTCCTCTTCTTAAAGAATATCTTTCAGCATTTCATATAATACTGGTTTGGTGGTGATGAACTCCTTTAGCTTTTTCTTATCTGCGAAGCACTTTATCTGATCTTCAATTCTGAATGATAGCTTTGCTGGATAGAGTAATCTTGGTTGTAGATTCTTGCTATTCATTATTTTGAATATTTCTTGCCACTCCCATCTGGCCTGCATTGTTTCTGTTGAGAAATCCGCTGACAATCGTATGGGTGCTCCTCTGTAGGTAACCAACTGTTTTTCTCTTGCTGCTTTTAATATTCTCTCTTTATCTTTTGCTCTTGGCATTTTCATTATGATATGTCTTGGTGTGGTCCTCTTTAGATTCCTATATTTTGGGGTTCTGTGTACTTCTTGGGCTTTTAAGTCAATTTCTTTCACCAGGTGGGGGAAGTTTTCAGTCACTATTTCTTCAAGTAGGTTTTCATTGTCTTGCTCTCTCTCTTTTTCTGGCACCCCAATAATTCGGATGTTGGCATGCTTGAGGTTGTCCCAGAGGCCCCTTACGCTATCTTCAATTATCTGAATTCTTTTTGTTTCTTGCTTTTTCCAGCTGAGTGGATTTTGCTTCTTTGTATTTCAAATCTTTGACTCGGTTCTTGTGGCCCTCTGGACTGCTTTTAGGACTTTGTGTAATATTTTTTATTTCAGTCTGTGTATGCTTGATTTCTAGTTGGTCCTTTTTTTTATCCGTGAGGGTCTGGTTCGTATCCTCAGAGGTCTTGTTCATTTCCTTGAGGGTCTCATTCATTTCCTTGAGGGTCTCATTCATTTCCTTGTAATTCTCATTCATTTCCTGATTGGTCTTGTTTATTTCCTGGTAATTCTCATTAAGTTGATCGGCCTTTTCTAGGAGCCCCTTGAAAAGCCTTATAACCGTGGTTTTGAACTCTATGTCTTGTCGTCTTTTCTCCTCCATTTCTTTCACACCTGATTTCTTTCCATATCTCTGCATGGTGGCTGCTTTATGTGGTAGATATCCTCAAAGGGACAGTGGCTCAGCCTCCCCAGTTACCTGAGGCGGGTACTCTTACTGCTGTCCTTTATGGGTTGTACAGTATTTCTGAAATTAAACCCAGCTTGTTGTTGTTAGCCCTAGGAGGGTTTGACCTCCAGGCCAATTGACTGTGAAGGGAGACTGTGTTCAGGTTGGATGGGCGGAGTCTCTGAGCTGCGCAGGCAGCCTCAGTGTCAGCTGCGTCCTATGCGGCGCTCGCACGCGCGGGTCTCTGTTGGATGGGGATGGCTGCAGACACCTCCAAGAGAAAGCCGCTAGTCTCTTCCCCTTGCCAGACAACTCTGCCTTTCCCCAAATGTGTCTGCACACCAAAAGTCTAGCCCAGGGTTGTAAAATAGATGGTTTCCCGAACCAGGAGACAAGTTTCCAGGGGACAAGTTGCGGGTTTGCGCGACCCTTGCGCGGAAACTTCTTTTCCCCGCCTCCTCCGGGTTTCTCACAGACTAGGAGTCCTCTGCCTCGCCCCGCTTCCAGGGTGCGTCCCCCGGACCTCGGACCTCGCCTGGCTCTGGGGAATCTGTGCAGTGGGACGTCTCCACGTACCCCGGATCTCGGACCTTGCCTGCAACCACTTTTTAAAAAAAATATATTTTATTGATTTTTTAGAGTGGAAGGGAGAGGGATAGAAAGTCAGAAACATCGATGAGAGACATCGATCAGCTGCCTCTTGCACGCCCCCTACTGGGGATGTGCCCGCAGCCAAGGTACATGCCCTTGCCGGAATCGAACCCCGGACCCTTCAGTCCGCAGTCCGATGCTCTATCCACTGAGCCAAACCGGTCTCGGCAGCAACCACTTTTTAAAGGACTTAGGAACTTCTAAAGAAAAATGCTATACCAAACTGACATGCCAGCAGGCCAAGAAGCCAAGCTTTTGTATTCAGTCATGTGTACCATAAGACTGCCCTAAGAAGAGAGGATAATTGCTTTTTACAGTCCTCCACAGTTCCAGAGTGTCAGGAATAAATAGTATGTCTATGTGTATGGGGAAAAGCAATCATTTCTAAGGTCAAGTGGGTAGATTTAAATAATGCACTCAAACTTTAGAACCAACTCCTTAAACATCTGGGTTCTCTTTTTTTCTTCTGTAGAATTTCAAAGGTGAATAGGCTGATATTTTCTTACAGATGCTTCTGGTTTCTTTATAATTTATAATAATAAAAGAATAATATGCTAATTAGACTGGATGTCCTTCGGACGAAGCCAGGGCTGCAAGGGAAGCCTGGGTCCTGGGTGCCTGCCAGCGGCCTGAGGGAAGCCCTGGTCCCGGGTGCCAGCGGGAAGCTGGTGCTGGCAGCCAGGGGAAGGAAGGCTTCCTCTTGCACGAATTTTGTGCACTGGGCTGCCAGTCTTTAAATAATAAAAAGATCTGCACAGAGTGGCTGTTTAAGCACTTTGATCATTCCATAGTCCAAATAACAGGCAAAGAGAGACCCGGGAATTAAGTTCATGATCCAAAAGATCAGCTAAGTGATCCACAGTTTCAAAATTAACCACAGAAATCACCTGAATGTCTCAGCTTTGTAGGAATTAGCAGCTGGATAGAAGCGTGACCCAACTGAAAGGGGAGTAATGTTCTCCACTGAGCACCAGGGGGCGATGTTGTATAATTTATGCCTCTTGTCAATTCTATTATTTACTCCAATAGCCCAAAACAACCATTTTGTTTGGGACCCTCTTAAGAAAGCTATATGGTCTTTTTTGCTTTGGGGCCTGGAATTTACACAAGCCACTGAGTTTATGTTATTAATGCAATACCCATCCACTCAACGTGTGAAAAAAGGAAGATCACAGAGGAAAAGGGAAAAAAAGCTCACCCCAACGTTTTGCCCCAACTGCTAAAGACCCCACTCACCCTTCGGCCCCTGGGAGAAGCGGTTTGTCTCCCACACTGGGCTCTGGTGCATCGTCTTCCTCAGAGGAGCCGGCACTGGAGGACTCCTCATCGCTGTCAGCCAGACAATATGCCCGGAGCCTGCAACTGAAGAGGACAGCAGCCTGAACATCACCCACGCTCTGCTTAGAAAGAGAATACAGCCACTCCACTGCCACCACCACAACACAAGCCATCACCCAACCCCAAAAGAGGAAGTCCAATCCAAGAGTCCTGGGATTGGCCTGGTTACTCGGGAGATATTTCAGCGCCAAGTCCCCTGAGGAACACAGAGGACTTGGGTCTGAAGAGTGCACTTTTGAGCATGCATCAGGACAGGTGGTGCGAGTTTGGTGCAGTCAACACAAAATGCAGTGAGTTCATCAACAGTGCAGCAATAGCCAAGTGGAGGGTGAATGAAAAGAACGATGGTTGTTTCAAGAGTGAGATGCTTATGGTGGAGACATGACCATTCCTCACCAATGACAGGGATGTTCAGGCAAGTACCCTGACTAGCTGAATTAAAAAACTAAGATGCTTTCTGGGTTTGTTACCTCCAAATTATTTAGACTCAACACCCCTTACTACTCCATACCTGGCCCAGCTCCTGAAGGTCGCAGAAAAACCCAACAACCAACCCACCACAGGGTACAAATCTAAAGGGACGCTAGGAAGCGATTAACATGAGAACTCAGGTACTGTCCCAGAGAAGTACAAATTTAAAAATCATTAAAAAAAACAAGGTAATAAAAAGCCTCATCGGAGAGCAACGCCCTTTGTTAATCTTTCCAGGTTGGATATGCAGTTTCCAGAAGCATGAGGGCTGCTGGATCACCAAGCAGCAGTGAATGAGTGATCAAGGTTCCCCACTCAGGGTCACTAGGGGTTCTTGGCTGACCTTCAGCCCCACAAAGGCAGCTCCTTTCCTGGATGATGGCTTCACTTCAGGGCAGATGGGCAGGACCCAACTCTGGGGCTCAGAGATTTAACTGGGTTAAAATGAACAAAGAACAGAGTAGTTTCTGAACACTAGTAAGCAACAAAATGGTCACTAAGCAGAGGCTAGGCCTTGTATTTTTGACAAGAACAAAATTACCAGGACAGGCAGTACAACTTAGGCCCCATCTCCCCGCAGGTACAATCCTTTGGGGTTTTCCTCTGATGTTGCCCTTGGGCCACCAGAAGAAGCCTATCGGGGCAGTCATCTCCTAGCCACCAGGAGCCAAGGGCACCCAAGGGCAGAGCACACACACTGGTGTGGGCTTAAAGGCCCAGCAAGAGGCCCCAGCACTAGGCGGGCAGGACTGAAATCTCCGCCCCTGAAACAGGAGCCTGGCTGTAAGAGGACCCCGAGTGTCCTCCCTGGCAGGACACTGGGATCCTCAACTCTAGCTCTGAAACATTAGAGCCAGCCGTTAGCCAACAGGCTTGAGTGTAGTGTTAAAGGGAAACTCCCTCTGCAGACACAAAAGCCTCTTGTCCTGGCCACAGAAACAGCAACAGCACCTAACTGACTTGTCATTCCTCCTCCAACAGAGGCCTGGCTGGTCCCGGAAATGTGTGTGTGTGCTTGCTGGTCACAAAGCGACTTCAGAGTTTTCCATGGCCAGAGAGCCCTCATTATAGCTCCTTTTATTTTGTCTGTACATAACAAAATATAATTTCCAACAAAGCCTAAACAGGGTCTTAAGACAAGGCAAGTCAGACAAGGCAAGCCAGGGACAAATACCCAAGGATAACACAAACATCTCAGAAATGTATCCTTCTCTACCAGGAATGACTGTGCTCCCTGGCTCCCACCCAGTGCTGCCAGCTAAGGCCTCCATATCCTGCTCCTCATCCACCAGCACAAAAGGCTGCCTCAAGATCTGGGACCAGAGAGAAACCTGCTGAGCCACGGCCCCCTCCTGTCCCCACCCGCATTTGGCATCTGGCAGCCTCCAGACCTGGGCAGAAGATGCCGAAGGCCAAGCACTGCAGTGAGCTATCAGGTTCCCGAATTAATCCTCCACAGGACAGAGAAGAGGACAAATTTTGTGTCTGGAAATTAATAATTTAGACAATGCTATATCAGTTAAAGCAGATCAGATGACACAAAATTCTGATTTTGACCAAATGTTACCTTTACTCTCTGCAGGGGGGGGCTATTTTATGTGGCACCCAATACTTATTAATTAAAAGTGTAACTAAGTGGCTCAGTTTTATGCCGTTTTATAACTGAACGTGCATACTTCAGAATACTTTAAGTGAAAGAAGCATAATTAGATTAACAGCCCAGTGAGGTGACTGCTTTGTGGGGCCACACTCATACGGTGCATTCCTTTTTTTTTTTTTTTTTAATTAAGAGAAATCTGTCTCACACATCTGCCCCAGACACACGTGTGTATATCCACAGTGGACCTAGTCCTAGTGTCTCAGGTGGACCGGTGGTGGTTGAGGGTACACTGTAGACTAGTGACCCAGCATGGAGACAGAAGGGTTCCTTTGAGGGGGACCTGTACACCGCACCAAGGCCGCAATGGTAGAGCATGAACAGGCCAGTGCCTTACAGGGAATGCCCCACTCCAAAGCCACCTTTCATTAAAGAGCAGCCAACACACAGAACATTCCCCTAACCAGCTCACTTTGGCCTTTTCAGGCAATTCCTAACATTAAGGCTGCTCAGTTTACTACCTGGATTCTACTTAGTACATTACTGCCTCAGATTCATGATAACTGTTATATAACACGAAGACTATTTGGAAAATAAAAAGACTAAAGGAAAAACGTCTGCAAATATAAAGTGTATGCAGATTTCAAAGGAAAAAGGACTTCACAGGCATAAAGCAATATTGACTTCAATTTCTCATTATCACCCTGAGGGTAATGACGGGAAGATGGGAACCAGCCTCTACCAGTAACTCGGACTTCTCACAGGTTGAGCAGCATCTCCTCAGACTCCCCAAGAGCACAATCATTTGCACACTTGAAGGAAGCTCAGAAAATCAGGGAGATAGAGCAGAGACCCTGCCAGAGTGTCCCATCCTGGGAACAAGCCTTTGCCTGAAATGAGGCCCTGGACTGGCAGCCACAGAATACAGGGAGTGACTGGAGGGAAAGGGCTGCTGCTGGCCATCTTTTCAGGCATTACTTTTGGAGAGGTTTACCATCAAGGAAGATGTCACCACCAAAGACCACATGCTTATAACAGCTAAGTGCATAATGACTTCTGTCTCTCCTCCAGCATGGAGCCTCGGTGATTCCATGTGCTCAGTAGTGAGGGAGTGAAGAGTGGGTCAAGAATCATTTCTGGGATGAGGTTCTTAGCTATGGGTGGGCTTTCAGAGGCTCTTGATGCTCCCAGAAATTGTGAGCCAAATGGAACACATGTGAGTATTTTCTGGGATAAGGACCCAGAGTTCTCAGAATTCCAAAAGGGTGTTTTATGCACAAAAAAAGGGAGGGGGGGTTTAAGGGCTCATCTGCCCAGGCTTTTGGATTGTATGCTTTTAAAATTAAGTGACAGCCAATTACATGTCAACATAAAATTAAACACCTTCACAGGAAGGAGCAAAACATAAAATTAAATACCTTCACAGGAAAGAGCAAAACATAACAGATTCTACTGGGGGGAAAATGTGCTTTAGGTATATATTACAAATTAAATATAATACCATCACAAAAGCAGAGGATTTTTTTTCACACAGTCTAGAGAAGATTGTTTGCTCAGAAACATCCATCTTCTGAGCAGCCATTTTATGAACTTGAAATTGTGCCAAGAGAGCTGGAGGAATAATAGTTAACATGAAGCACCTACGTGGCACGGAGCTCAGAGACCTGGCTGTATTTGGGGCTCCACTTGCTGCCTCAAACCCACCTCCTTCCAATGGAGTCCCAGCAGCTCTTGTGCCAGCACAGGCTGTTCCCAGAAAGGGCTCCGTGTACAAACGCGGCTGACGAGTGTTTGTGGTGTCGTGCTCCCACTTAGACAGACCTCATGTTCAAGACTGTTCCTGCTTGACATGCTTCATTTTATAGGCAGCTGGTTCTGCCACTCTTACCATGAGAGTGGACTGATGATGCTCAGGCATGCACGGTGATGGGGGATGTGTGGCGTGCAAGGACATGAGACTGACCACAGGACTAGATCCCCCAGCAATTCAAATCAAGGAAGTTTGTCTGACTTTCCCTGCCAGGAAAGCCTCTTAAGTACTCCTGATCTCAATCCTCTCAGGTCTACAAACTGAGCCTTTATGTCCAGGAACATGATGAAATGACAAGCTTCCTAGTGGCATCACATGGGATCCAATAAGACAGCACTGACAGGGTATGAAATGCTACATGGAGACTTGATAAATACCACTCACCAGAAAATACAATCCACAGATTGCCGAATCCAAACACATTTTAACAAATAGAAAAATGAAAGGGAAATAGCACAGATTCAGGTTAGATTGCATACAGCAGGTGAAATTCTCCAATTATTAAAAAAAGGTACATATCATTAAGTAACTTGGATAAATAAGAAACATCAAAGTAAAAGAACAGTCTCAAATGTGTGACCCAGCTCCTGCACTGCTATTAGCACAATATAAATAGAAGTATCAGATCAGTATCATAACTACACAAATATTTAAGTCTGTGTCTTATATTTAGACTCTGAGAAAGTGCTCCCTGTGAAATGTTCCTGTTATCACACAGTTAATTCTATGCAAGGGGCTAAAGATGTGAGAAGCAGACTCCAATCAGCATTTTCAGTTTGGTCAAAACAATGATATAATTTAAATTTGTAGTTAGTCATTTAGAAGGTGTATGGGAATGTAAAATTTCCAGCTTATCCATTGTAAGCATTTAAGAAAAAAATAGCAAACATTATTTATTAGCTTACAAATTTGAATATTTACTAAACTCTGGGCAATAGATGCAGTATCTTCTACAAAAAGCATTTGCTGAACAAGTCAATACTGTATTATTTAGGGAAAATGCATCTCAAGACACTTCAGGAGCACCCTCTTGGCTATAAAATCAACTATTAATTGTAAATATTTGTAATTAAAGCAGATAGACTCCCTATGGGCCATCGCCTTGCCCACATGTGGCTGTCTGTGGCTGTAAGTTGGAGGAGGTACTTTATGAGTGACAATTTTCTTTACAGAGAATTTTATTGTGTAGACAAGCCTGCCCTGCTGGTCTCAGTCAGTTAATGCCTTCTGGAAAATCGATACTGTGTGCCTCACCAGCAGCGCTGAGGCCAAAGGACACTGAGTAGAGGTGAGGACTCACAGTATGTAGGGGTGAAATTAGGGAACCATTCCTTGAAACCCTCTGTGGTCCAGAAGCACTTACATGGAGTGTTTTTCTCTCTCAACATCAGGGACGACTACTCGTCAAACCTGCTTCTCAAAGGCTGAAGGGAGAGATTGGGTCCCCAGGGTTGGGTTAGTAAAGTCATATAGCCCCTTACCCTTCTTTGCCAATTTCTCCAACCTTCAGGGCTTCAACAAGAGGCTCTTTACCTAGTTTGGTCAAATTCATTTTGGTCTCAAGAGTCATCAGAAAGGACCCATTGTAGGACATTTCCAAATCGATCCAGAGTCCTGGAGAAATGGTGAAAAAAAGAGAAGGTTTTTCCCCTCAGAAACACAATGATAAAATAAACATTTATATTTGAAAGTATCTAAATTGGTATCACATTGAAAGTCTCTCCTTTCCACTCTCTGAGAAGCAATGGGGAAAAAATATCCTCTGGTGAGGATTAACAAACAAACAAAAAAAGACACATGTGAGAACCGCTGTCTTCCTTAAAATGATCTAAAATTGTGGGGGTGGCCCTACCCAGTTTGGCTCAGTGGATAGAGTATTGGCCTGCGGACTCAAGGGTCCCAGGTTTGATTCCAGTCAAGGGCATGTAACTTGGTTGCGGGCACATATCCAGTGGGGAGTGTGCAGGAGGCAGCTGATCAATGTTCCTCTCTCATCAATATTTCCAGCTCTCTATTCTTCTCCCTTCCTCTCTGTAAAAAATCAATTAAAATAGATTTAAAATAAAATAAAATTGTGGGGGCGGCAGGGACACTGAACATGGTCCAGACTAAGCTTTGTATAATAAGAACAGTGACAAAAACTTTTAGAACCCTTTCCTTTCTGGAAATTGCTTAGTAATGGAAATAAAAGAATTAATATTTGAGCCCCAGGATTATCCAAATAAAGCCAGGTAATCACTTTGTACCTTAGTTTAAGAACCTATTCCTTGGAAAAGCTACTGTCAAGAGATAATATCTAAGAGTAGCTCACTAAGTTGGCCCATCAGCAGGAATCTAAAATGCAAACAAGAACCAGTCACCTCAGGATTTCCTCCACCAACATTCTATGACTCGGCAGGTAGTACAGAATAGACTGGGATTTTTCCAACTCAGAGCGCCGTAATAACTCTTGGACTTTCAATCAAAATATGATCCTTCAAAACGGTGTTTAAATGTTAATAAACTTTCAGACATCCTCAGAAGTCAAGTGACAACATTTAAAGGAAGCAGGAAATTAATCTAAAACTATTGTTCATACATAGCAGCATTTTCAAGCAATTACAGTAAATAACTTATCCTCCATTTGGCCACAATCTCAACTAAAAGCTTTGCTTAACCTCAAGAAGCACTAATGGTATATAATTCCTCACTAAGGGCAGAATAATTTCCAATTTGTTTTCAACCATTTCTTTTTATCATAATTGAAGGTACTCATTTTCCATGAATGACCTGGTTTAATTAAGTGACATGCAGACCAATTATGATTGTCTTCTTTGCTTTATTTCATGCTAACAATAAGCAGTTAGAAATCATCAATTAGCTTGCTCTGCAAAGATACTGTTACTGGAAATGAAGGGCACATCTGTTTTCATAAAGACATTTAGTCATTAATAACTTCTAATAGAAAGATCAGGGCAAAAGGCTTGATATTAATAGACTTTAAACTCAATATACAAAGGACATCAATAAAGAAAATATTTATTCTATATCTCCAGTTTTTATTTAACTCAAAATCAATAGACTCAAATTATCTGGTTGCTGTATGTCTTCAGACATAATCATTTCTTTTGAAAATTCTAGTCAAGTTTTCAATAAAAATTAATAGTATGTATTGCCTTTGAAGATTGTTTTAAAGGCATCAGAGTTTTACTTCTTATAAAGTGAAGGTTTTGTCTGTTTTTTTTTTGTTTGTTTGTTTTGTTTTTTAATGCAGGGATATGGACACAGGCTTAGGTGGCTTCTAGCCCATACCCCAGCCATGGGACATCCCCTCAAGTGACACATACTCCAGTACCCTACCTTATGGAACCAGAAGCAGGGAAGAGCATATGGAGCTCAGTCACATTGAAGTTCCCGACCTTTGTGCTCCGGCCTCATCTGCACAAGGGGGACCATCCTGATGTGTATAGCCCAGTGCCCGGAATATCCTAGCCAGGCTCTCCCCTTTCTCTGCCATCGCCAGGCCACCTCCTTGCTCCCACAACTCTTTGCTCCAGCCTAGCTGTTGTCATGGCAGACAGGGGCCAGGCCAGAGGAGGCTACAGGGCTAAGAGGGAAGAGGCTGCACTGGTCAGCCAGAGGTGGGCGTCTGACTGAGCCTTGGAGTGGGGGTTAGGGCCTGTGTTTTATATCACTGGATATGTCCCATGAGCCCACTCATGGGGCCTTGCTCAGCCCTGGTTCTCACTGAAAATGTGAAGGAGTCAAGAATGGCTTGAAAAATTTTTAAATAGATATAAAATGCAATATTCCAACAAATTAATATGATGTGCTTGAATTCCGATGAGGGAAAGGTGACAATTTTAGCACTAGGTGCAGAAAAACTCACTTCTGTGACAAGATTCAGCAGGCAGAAAGCACCCTGAAAACGGTGGAGCACAACAACCTGGAGCCAAGGCCAACTGGTTACATAACAGGGGAGTCAGAAGGCTGCTGCCTTGCAAGACTGAAAGATGAAATTAACAGTTTCTAGAAAAGCTGTCTTCCCATTGGGGATAAATATAATAACAATGTGAAGATGGACACACACTGCTCTGTGAGTGGTGTCCTAACTCTAAGGGAGCTGAATGCTATTCATCTAGATGAATGTGGTTACAGAGTTGTTTCTTCTATGCTCTTAACAAATGTTAAGACTTTATTGTGAGGTATTTCGTTTAAAATGCTGGTTTCTGTAACCATCTGCTCTTGATAATGTTCAAGGACAAAAAACAGAGGTTGAGGAGGACAATTTCTTAAGCCTCTAATTAGGAGTAAGGCAGCCAGTCCTGAGAGGGTCTCAGAAAGGACATGAACACAAAGTCTTATCTCATCTTGAGCTGCAGTAACAACATACCATACACTGGGTGACTTAAACAACAGACATTTATTTCTCACAGTTCTGGAGGCTGGAAGACCAAGATCAAGGTATGGCCAACTCAGTTCCTGGTGAGGACTCTCGTCCTGGCTTGTAGATGGCCACCTTCTCACTGTGTCTTCACATGGCAGAGACGGAACAAGCTAGCTCTCTGGTCTTTTTGTATGAAGGGCATTAATCCCATCATAAGCAACCTCCCTCATAACCTTATCTAAAAACCCTACCTCCAAAGGTCCTACCTCCAAATACCATCACATTGCAGGTTAGGGCTGCAACATAAATTTGGAAGGGGGAGGAACATAAATAATCAGCTCTTAACCAGTCCCTATAAAACAAGCACTTTATTCTGCAACATAGGAAACACAACCGACAAGGACAAGGGTGAGTTCCAGTGAGTCTTCATGCAAAGGCCTGTGAGCAGCTCTGATGACTGTTTTTCACTCTTCAGCTTCAGAGAAAAGGATCAGTTACCACCACCACCGCTACTCAGAGGGAGACTACGGCAAAAGTTATAGCTCACTCTATCCAAAAGTGCTTATTGAGTTCTTAATGCAAGGTATCAGAGCTAAAATCGCTGAGATGAATCCCTGCCCCTGGGAAGTTTACACTTGAAGGAGAAGAAAGATACCTGCGCCACCTGGTGCAGACCAGACTGTGATGCCACCATGGATCATAAACAGCCGTGCAGGTATCCCCAGAGACATCTAAAAGAGAGATTCTTTGACCTTCTACCTGGCATTCTATTTAACAGACTCCATGGCCTCAGGAATAGCTCTTCCATGGCTACATCCATCTAGTAGTTCCACTCCGCTGTTCACTGTATTATTACTATTAAAATAACTAAAAGTCTCATCGGAATAGGTTTAATAGGGCCCCTGTGGTTCAGGAGTTGCGAGAACCTAAAGCCTTTCTCACTGAGCATGGCCCTCATGTTACTCATTTCCTCCACCTCTAAATAGTAGTGGTTGATTTTCACTCTGAAAGCATCCAAAGAACAAAACCTCTTAAAATGGAGCATTAATAATATATTACCAAGAGCAGATGTTTGAGTTATTCGGCTCTTAGAAGAACTCACCAGTGACTGCTTTGTTCCTGGCAAACAGACTGGTGACATATTACTCAGATACCACAGAAAACTAGCATTTCTCATATTTGGCTGCCTCCTTTAGGATAAATGTCATTTTTAGCTTTGTCTACCTATAACTGTTCTTGGAAACAGCTTTGCCTTCCAAGGTGGACATATTCGCAAATCAATCTCCTCTCTCACACCCCTACCAAGATCCACAAACGAGTCTTTTTTCTCCCTTCCTATAAAATGTCCTTTTCTTTCTACAGCACGATCCAGTTAGAGAAGTGTATGTGCCATTCCTGTGAGTACTAAGCCCCACAGTCTGGCCTTGTCATCGTGTTCAGCCCTAGACAGCTGTTGTCCTAACATCTACTGTTAGACACAAATAATCAGCCCTTAACAAGTCACCATAAAACGAGTGAGGTGATCTTTGGCAAGTCACACTCACTGTTCGTAAGGGTGTTGCAGCAAGGAATGGGCAGGTCACAGCCTGACTTTGGTTCCAGTTTCTGAAACAATCAGTTGGCAGAGTATTTTTAGTCCTTTAATCAGATAAAGAACCAGGTACTCTAAGTTAAGGTCCAGAAGATGAGTGGTAGATGGTGGAAACCGCCAATCATGAGTAAGGGCATCTGAAAATGGACAAGATTCCTATCCCAGCTGGTCATGGTAATCTTTCTACCTATAGTTGAAATGTGGGTTGTTATTTTGGGTATCCTGAAACGGGGCAAAATCAGTATAGAAATGCCCATGGTAGATGCCCAATGACTATTTGCAGACTTAAATACATGAAGCAAATATCCAGAAGACTAACTGAATTAACCTGAACCTATTATGAAGGGCATTAATCCCATCATAAGCAACCTCCATATTGCTCCATATGGAGCACAGTCCATATTCTTGGTTCATTCTGACACTGGGCCCAGGCATGAAGATAACCTGGCTGACAGAAGCAGTTCCCTACTAGAAAGCTTTCACTAACAACAAGGCTTTGTGACAGCAGCAAATACTAATGGCTTACTATGTGCCATGTGTCCTCTCTGAGCATTTTGCATGTAACATTTTATCTCCACCACAACTGGAAAAGGGAGGCACTACCAACACCAGTACTTTACGGATGAAAACCTGAGACTGAGTGGTAACTTCCTGAGATCTCGCTGCTGGACAGTGAAGAACCAGGGCCCAACATGGGTGGTCTGGTTGCAGAGCTATTGCTCATGGAGAGCCTCTGGCCTAGAAGCTGAGGAACAGGGTGGAAGGTAAGCTGCTGGGTGATCTTTGGCAAATCACACTCACTCTGGGCTTTGGCCTACACATTACACAGCTACAACACAGCAGGGTCTGGGCTAAGTTATCCTTGACTGTCCTCTCAAGTCTATGTAGTCAGTCTGCCTAATTCTAAGTATCCGGTTCTAAAGCAATTTTTAACCAGAAGAGACAGAATATTAGGAGAGAATAAACAAAACATGTACCAAATGCACAATAAAGGTAACCCTGGCTGTCTCTGAATGGTAGGGTGGTAGGTAATATTTTCCCTTCTTTAAACAGTCCAGTTTTCCTCATAATGAGCAGTTGCTGAATAAATGAAGGACCAAACATTATCTATCCCAAAAGAGTTAATAAAACAACAAGAAAAACCTTGAGAGGAGTGGCTTGGTGGACCCCAAGGCCTGGACCTGCAGACCGCAGCTTGGATGGGGATTAAGGGTGGAAAGGGGAGGCCAGTTTTTTTTTTGGGGGGGAGGATATAGAGACAGGATTCTGTATCCCACTGTATAGCCTGATGAGAAGAGAGGAGACTCACAAACACTCCATGGTTAGAGACATATGTGGTTTGGGAGGAGTCAGAGATAAGACAGGAGGTACAAAGCCAGTTTCCAGCCACCTGCTGTGGGTGGGAAGTGAAGATGCCTTGGGGAAGGCAGTTATTTAACTTTATTAACTACATAGAAATTGGCTGTGTGCCCCAGAACTTGGACAGGTCAACAGGGTCAATATATGATTTTATTGCTCCGTTGCAAGGTCACGAAAGCTGACCATGGCATTCTTCTTTCCATTTATTCTGGCAGCAGTTGCCAGCTTTAAGCTATGGGATGGGTCAACAGTGAGCCCAGCAGTCTGTCCCTCAGTGCTGCCTGAAGAAGAGCATCTGGAGAACAAGCGATCCAACCAGCTCTGGACCAAATACTCCTGGACATGTGCCTCCAACAAACAAGCACAAGTTAAAAAACATTTTTTTAAAAAAGTATGTGTCGGGGGAATCCCATGGGAGGTACCTCTCCCAAGAGCTGGTGAGGCCTCTTCACCCTGGGTTGCCTTTTCCTGGACGGTGAGCTCTGCTTTTCAGAGTTCATTTTAGCAAGTCACCCTGGTTTTAATCTTACTAAAGGAGTTTCCCTTAGCAATGAAATCCAAAACATGTATTTCTTTTGTGTTCATTTCTGTTTTACCAACACTTGTATTCTTTGCAGACATGGGGAAATCTAATTTGGTCAAACTTTTAAAACCCACAGGCTTTATGTCTTTATCATACCTTTCCTCCTTTATTACATGAGCAGGCAGATCTCTAAAATTTGCCCTGAAAGGAGTTAAATAAGCAGCAAACGGACTAAACACCAACAAAGCTTTGATTTATCTAGTGCAGTGATTTTCAATGGGTGTGCCATGAGAAATTTTAAAACACACAATACCTGATTAGTTAGTCACAGGCACTGACTTCTTTTCCCTTAGACTGTCAAATAAAAAATGACAACAGCCAGCACAACACTTCTGGTGTGAATGAATCAAAATTATACTTTTTTTTATCTGATCTCCAAAAAGATATAAATTTTGGTGTGCTGTAGAATTTAGTAATTATGGGTACCATGAGATGAAAAAGATTGAAAATCAGTGATCTAATGAAATGTCTCTCTTCAGAGGGACAGGAAAGAGACTGAAGATATGGGGGGTTGGTGAATTTCACTCAGAGCCTGAAAAAGCTGCCCTGGGAAGCTACAGAGTTCAAAGTTAGAGGGACACTCAGATGCAGCAAGGCCCAGCTGTGGCACTGTTTCCTTGTCATTAGAAATTTCTAATTCAACAAAGGCCGAATTTGGCCCTGAGATAAGAGAATGCTAATGCACTGGAAAACAGAGCATGTCACCTATTATTTACTTTCTTTAAGCCCTTGGCTCAGAAGGGTTATATTAGTTGATCATTTACCAGCTTGTTACATGCAAGTCAATTCCTAGAGGCAAAGAGTAAAGGGCAACCTAGAGCCTGCTAGAGGCAGAGGAAGAAAGGCAGCACTTGTATATCGACAACAGAGCGAAGATTCTAGCTACATACTTAACACATAGATGATGTATCCTTTAAAATTTCAAATGTGGTTATGAGAACTCCAGCTAAATCCTTTGCAAAGTATCTGTTCTAGTTTTACTCTTGTGAACCAGGAATTAACCCAACCCAGGAGCGCTCAGATTTATTAAAGTGTAGACATAACTTAGTGGTTATAGGTGATCTCATTGTGCAGTATTAGGTGGACTTCTACATTTGCAAATAATACTCTGGTCTACCTTTCTCTGAAATCAATGAGATGCTCAAAACATGAAAATATGGGCTCACTGTCTGCTGAAACATTGCCACAGAAATAGGGCTGTTAATTGTAGCACTAGGGAAAAAATCCTTTTGAATTTATATCAAATGTATTCAACACAGAAAATTATTTCACTAAATGTGGTCCAAGAGCCATCTGATATAGCCATACAGAGACACAAGTAGATGCTAGAGTGTCTAAATTTTCCAAAACCTTTACTTCAAAGCAAATATCACTCTCTTAAAAAGTTGTAATTATTTTCTTCCCTACTTTGTTCCTGAGCCTTTGGAGGAATAATGTAAATCCAGTGTAGGTGGAAAGAGATTCACTTGAAAGGGATATTATAGAAAAAAAAGCCAGCTGTTTGCATGATGGGCACATTTTTTCCTGCCTGCTCACAGACTATTCTTGCCTATCTGGCTCAGTTTTTTTTTTACCAAACTCTTGTGTACTAAATTACCCAACAAGGTCCTTTTAAAACTGCATGCCATAAAATACACATAAATCTTTACATTTATTTAAACTTTCCAAGCATTCTAAACAATTCTTTCTTCCCCAACACACACGAGTAGGCATAAGTAATGCCAGTAGCATGTTTTAGAAGCCAAATCTGAGAACCTTCCTCCAACAGAGACTTACTTTCAAAATATTGTCTGACAATATGTCTTCCTTGTTCAAACACCTACGCACCTTCTAAGAGTGGTAAGAACATAAAGATGTAAAACATGAAGATCAAAGAATCTGCAAGCTAGAGGTTGGGGCGAGGTAAAGAAGTGGATACATAGGAGAGGCAGCTCCTGGAAAGAGGTCAGGGCTGGGCAGATGCACATGTGAGGCCTGGGACTGGGGAGTGAGGCTCACCCTGAAAGAGCTGCAGCCAATAGAGCAGGGACTGTTTTCTAAGTTACAAAAGCTCAAGTCCCAACTGGCATATGAATATCTTTGGGCTAAAGGAGTACTTTTAAAATATATATATATTTTATTGATATTTTACAGAGAGGAAGGGAGAGGGATAGAGAGTTAGAAATATCGATCAGCTGCCTCCTGCACACGACCCATTGGGGATGTGCCCGCAACCAAGGTACATGACCTTGACTGGAATCGAACCTGGGACTCTTCAGTCTGAAGGCCGATGCTCTATCCACTGAGCCAAATCGGTTAGGGCTAAAGGAAGACTTTTTAAGGGTCCAAGAGACTAAAAAGAATAGGAGTGAGAGTCCTATCTATTCCCCATCAGTGTGAGGCTGGGACTGTTAAGAACAAAGACAACCAACATGAAATACATGACTTAAAAAGCCCCCAACTCCCTTCAGACACAAAGTCTTGGTTTTCAACCTGCAGTGACGAAGACATTTTCACACTCATATAAGTGTCATTCCTCTCTAAAGTCAATTAAGAGTTACCTTGGTGATCGATATAAGGCTTGAAGGCCTGAAGGATTTTTGGCACAGCCACCCCCATGTCAAGTTCCGTCAGAGTTAGTTCATTCATAAAGTAGGGGAGCTGGAGAAAAGAAGTAAACAATGAAGGAAACGTTAGTATCCTGGTAAATGTTAGAATCCAACATAATGTCAGAAGGAACGATGGTCAAGGTTTTGGGGACACATTTATTTAACCCAAATTTATTGAGCACATACCACTACTAGGCACTGTACTACGGACAGATCCATGGAAGAGGCAGACAAGATCCCAAGATCCCTGCTCTCAGGGGGTTTATCTTGGAGAGACAGAAACAGAGAACTAAGTAGACAAACAACTTCAGAGAGTGGTTAGTGCTACAGAGAAAATAAAATGGGAGAGAGGGATTCTGGGGCATGAGTGGGGCTGGCTCTGTTGGCTAAGGAGGCCAGTGAGGAGCCGCGTTTGGCCAGAGACCTGACTATGGAGAAGGAGCTAGCTATGTTGGTCAGTTTATAATACCCTGTTGGCTAAAGTGTGGGAAAGTGGACAGCTCTTAGACTACCAGTGGGAACTACATTTCTGACAGGAAAATTCACACTGTTTATTGAAATCCTTGAAAAAACAACAACACCCTAATCCCTTGACTCTGTGCTGACATTTTTCATTTGCCCCTGATTCTAGTTCCTCCCTATACCAGTGCTGGCCTGAGCACATCATGCTGTAAGCTCTCTTGCCCTCTGACTTCTGGTTGGACTTGGCCAATGGGATGCACCTGTAGGGAGGTAAGGTACCAAGAAGAGTGCTGTCCAACATTTGTCCCCTCCCTTTATTAAAGGCCATAGCTTCTGTCTGATGGGCAGCATGGCTCTCCCCCCATCCCACTCCCCATCCCTCACATACACAGTTGCTCTTCACTGCTGCCAGCCCTGGGGTGCTACACCATCCCTTTTGGTTTCTTTACAGAGACCCAAACTTTCATAAATCTTGCCTTTATTAAACTCTCCTCTTAGCTTCCTACATTTGAGTGGGACCCCAACTAATACAACTATCAATAGGAACTTACTCTAGAGGAAATAACATAAAAGGATTAATATCATGCTTAGAAATGCCTACCTTGCCTCAAGACTACAGAATCAATTCATCTGTGTTTCCTCCACCTCAATTTATGTATGAGTATTTTTAAGAACTCTTTAGTCTATTCCTAATTTTAGTGTAAGGTGTAAATTAGGGATCCACTTTAATTTTTTTTAAATAATTAGTGAGGTATCTTAACATATTTATTGAACCACCAATACTTTCACTACTAATGCTACCTTTCAATATGAGATTCCCAATACACTGGAGACTGTACTGAGCACACTGCTTTCTCTAGTATCAACTGCTTTTATTACTACAGCTTTATACACTTCAAAATCTGGCAAGTCCTCCCCTCTCCCCAGATTTTCTAATTCTCATGAGTATTTCACCATTTGAACATTAGAATAATTTTGTAAAATTTAGATTTTTAAATTAAAGTTATGTCAAACATTTCCCATGAAGTGAGGGAGCATCTAGCCAGGCATGAATTTATGCCTATTTTGACTGGACCTCTTCAGCTGTTTCTCTGCAGAGATACTTACACACTTTTAGGATTTACCAGTCAGAGAACTTCATCTCTGATATTCTGCAGGTGAGGAGGGGTTAATGGAAAGAGGTTATGAAGTCTGTGACGGCCAAAGCAGGACTAGAGACAGTATTCAAATGTACATTTCTGAATTGGTGGTTTCTGTGTTTGGAAAAGCTTTTTCCAGAGCATTAATGTTATATGGTCCCTGACCTCCCAATCAGCCTACAAAATGCTGCTTGGCAAGAATGTAGCAAAAATCTTGGACCCTTGCCTTCCGCCACGCTTTTGGTCTATTATTGTCATTCTAATACCCACATGTCAGGAGCATGCTGGGTTTCTATGGGAACAAGGGTCCAACACTGAGCCAGAGGAGCAAATACAGAGAGAGGAACGTGCTGTCCTTCCTCATGGCCTGTCCCACCTCCCAGCCCACCCCATCCTACACCCTGCATTCCAGAAGGACCTAAGCATGAGGAGGGGCCTAGAGGAGAAAGACTGGGCAGGGTGTGGTGGCTCTCACGACCAGTAGGTAGAATGGGGAGGGGGATCAGCAGCAGGGGCTCGTAACCTATTTACTTACCTGAGTACCCAATTCTAAGATTCTCACCCCCCAGCTCCTCCTTGTTCAGATCTATGATCTGAATCAACACTCTGGAGTCCAGGCCCTGGAGCCTCCTTCCTCCCCTGCAGGGAAGGCAAAGAAAGCCACTTCTCCTGCTCTTTTCAACCAAAACCTCTCATGTGCCCACCCAAAGGAACCACAGTGTGACAGAAACTCACTGCATGTTCTTTATCCTCCTACATGGGGAACTGGCATGCAGGTGTATGGAACATTCTCGGCTGGATGGGTGTCATGTTAGCAGCTATATGCAGTAATAGCAGAGGCCCCTAAATACTGAGAGCCCCGCCCCATGGTGGTGTTAGAGCAGCTGGCCAAGGCCAAGAATTTACTTGCTGTTGGGGCAGAAAATCAGCTTGTTTTAAACCCACCTTTCACCATATAAACACAAGGCTGCTTTTTTAAAACAAGTCATTATCATGTGCACGGCTGACAATCTGAGAGTGTAGGTCAAGGCCAGCAAAGAGTTCTCTGAATGTCAGGCCTTCAAGGACCAGCAGTACACAAGGGTCATTGTCACAGGGGCAGCTCAGGTTCTTCCAGCCATTCTGTCTCTTGACTACCCATTAATCAAAACTCACTATATTGAGGAATAACTCTTCCAGGGATATCTGAATATTGGTGATACTAACGAGTTCCTTTGGCAGGGGAGCTGGTAGGTTCAGAATTTAGATAATATTTTGCTGCCATTCTGTTTATTCCACTGACAGGGTACGGTCCCCTCTGGCTGATGGGGCACTTCATGGGTGGCAGCTGAGGTTAGAGTGGAGGCACTGAGGCCAGCGATGGAGTGAATACTGCCCTGCCTCTGAACAGCTGGCGCCACTGGATCTAGGCTCCCTTTCTCCATCCTAACCCTCCAGCACTTCCGACCTCACAAAACCAAAGGGAGTGTCAGTCTGTTAACTGCAGAAGCTCACATGATGAGCAAAGGGAGAAAATGAAAATAAAAGACTTTCCCTCACTTCCTCTGGGATGAGAGAACCCACTGTTTTTCACCAAGGGGACCTCCAACTCCAGAGAGAAGCACGGGACACTGCCCCCTCCATTATTTTGGAATGTGTGTCACAGGGAGAGCAGGGTCCCATCTGGTGTGCAGGCATGCCCTCCTTTCTGCTGCACAGTCAGGCCCCCAGCTCAGGAAAGGGCCCACAACAGTCTCTGGGCAAAGAGAAGTGCCAGCCCAGGAGCTCAAGCCCTCCACCACTTTCCAATCCAGAAGGGTGAGTGAGCTCCAGGCTGGCTGTGGGCCTCTCATCTCTAAACATGGGAGGGTCACTGTCGCTTCCTGCTCCCTCCATGAACCTGGTTAGCAAGGCGGGTTCAATCCTCAATCCACCTGAAGAACACAAACAGAGAGCTCCCAAATCCGTCCTGAATTTAGCCTCAAAATCTGCTCTTCCAGCTTAGGAGGCAGCCTCTCCTCTTCATCGGGGGCTCAGGAAGCAAGGCGGAGCTTGTTTATTACCCAAAAATCAGTCCAAACTCTTCCATGCCCATATTTTCCTTCCACTGCAATTTCACTTTGCTCAGTCTCCTAACATGGAGTCCTTGAACTCTCTGAGGTCATGGGCAAGATTCTGTCACTGTGATTTTTTTCTAGGGAAAGGATCCGTCTGTTTCTGCTGCTCAAAGGTATTTTGACCCCAAAGATCCACTGACTTAATTTGCTGACTGTGCTACCTCTCAGTGAAGATCTGGGTGCCACAGATCTTGGCTAGGTCTTTGCTGGGTCAAAAATAGACTTCTAAGTCACCTAAACAAGGTCTCTTGGTTACCAAAGGTGATATTAAATTAGTCATTTGGGGGCAACCATAAGGAGTACTTATGCAGTTTTAAACTCACTTCCAAGTGGGTCTAAATCAGCATCAGGACTGTTTCTTCAGCAAAGAGAGAGCCCAAAATAAAATACCATCTGGCCAGAAGGAAAGGTCAACCTCAGCCACTTTTAGAGTGCAGTGCTAACTTCCCCAGCTTGGGTAAGAGGTCTTAAGTAATGAGGCATGTCATGTGGCTCAGATGTGTGCCTGGGTGGCCTCTGGAAATACTAACTTAAATTAAGTTAAATGTTAAACTTACAGATAACAGAAGTCTATATGACAAATGCAAACTACAAGAGCTCACATTTTCCCAAACCGAATTCTGGATTATCACCTAGAATGGATCACAATGAAGGCAACATAGAAAATAAGGAAATAGGAATGGTCACTAAGTCTCAGATGCAATTAGTCATATGGTCAAGGTCATAGCCCAGATATCTTGTTTGACAAGAACTTACTACTCTCATATGTTATATGCTTTAAACTGAGTGATCTTTCACTGAGAATGGTACAGAAATTAAGAAATGTGAAGAACTGAAATACCTTTATTTTGCTGAGTTTCATTTGGATTTTCTTAGACACCAGTTCAGACCAGTACTTCTCTCCTAAGAAGTCCCAAAACATTCTCCCAAGCAAGGCGTTCACCCAGGCTTCCTGTTCTTCCTCCTCAGAGGGCGGAGCCTCTGGCAACTGGCAAAAGAAAAGGGACCAAAATTAGCTAGAAAGCAACTGGAGAACAAGACAGGTGCTTATTTTTATAGTCATTGAAGGGCCTTCCCTATAGAGATGGGTAACCACATGAGTCGTATTTTTTCCCTATAAATTACAAGTCCCACATTATGTCAGTGAAGAGAAAAAGAAAGCCACCATCACAGATAAAAACTCCTCTGTTTTATTTTTCAACCAGTCTTTCTATGGATACCATTAGTTCAGCCAAATTGCTGTGCCTCTCCACCCCCAAATTAATGCAATACTAATCAAATGTCTTCCTACCTCTCCTCTGGCTCAGGATCCCTGGATGAGTAACTGTCAGGCTGGTTCTCACCAGGCAGCCCCAGAGTTTCCCAATGCTCAAGACTCTCTCACATTCAACCTCCTGATTATGTGACTCATGATTCTCTGGGATGAGGTGCAGGGGAGTGTTTAAAAACACTGATGCCCGAGTCCTACACCAGACATACTAAT
Source organism: Antrozous pallidus (assembly GCA_027563665.1). Taxonomy (NCBI): domain Eukaryota; kingdom Metazoa; phylum Chordata; class Mammalia; order Chiroptera; family Vespertilionidae; genus Antrozous; species Antrozous pallidus. The sequence continues at coordinate 34,814,208 of CM050526.1, forward strand.
TTACGTGGGTATCAAGCTTTTTAGAATCTTTCCCACTGATGTAACTAACAAACAGGTGAGGTTGAGAACTGCAGTCCTGGATTAGAAAGTCACTCTCAGGAATTTGGTGAAACTCCTGTAGCTCTTCCCCCCTGGGCCTCACCTCCAAATGATACAATCCATTTAAAACATCTGTCACATCCAGTGTGCAAGGTAGAAGAGCAAATCTAGGTTAGTTTCCAATTTCCAAGGCTAATGACACTATGGACTATGGCCTGGTGAAGGTGAAGAAGGGAGAGGCAGCAGTGACATCTAAGACAGTATGGTGAGGTTTGAAGGTTAGTGCAGGTAATGCATGGTGGTCACCACTGTCGTCACTATTGCTGTCCACTGAGGCCAGGCCAGACCCTGTGACAAGACTCCTTCTCAGGCTCCCTCTCCTATGCCTCCCAAAAACCTTGAAAGACAACTTTCATGTCTATTTTGGGGATGAGAAAACAGATTCAGAGCCATTCCATGCCTTGCCTGAGGCCCCTTGTTTATTGGCAGAGTCTGACTCACAGCCTCCTTCTCCCGGATCTCCACCTGCCAGGTCCTGTGGGAGGGCCGAAGGGGGTGTAACTGGCTCCTGGTGTGACAGACATTTCCTTATCCTGAGGTTTCTAATTAGACTATAACTTTATAGAAACAATTAGCCTTGGAAAGCAAATGCCAAAGGAACTGGAAGTGCAGAAATATGTGACTATTCACCCTTTCACTTCTATGGTTTATGTAAATGCATTCGTCTTCTCTAAGGGGTTGCCTGCAGCCATAACACACACCAGACACCCTCATCTTCTCTATGCTCCGTACAGGTGCATTCATACCAGTGCAATCTGGTGTGGACAGCTGTGCCTGTGCTGATGTCGCAGCTAGGTGCCTAGCCAGGAGCACAGTACAGAGGGGCTTGGTGTTCATGAATTTGACACTTGGGGATGTGACGACTTGTGAGTACTTCAAAGATCTATGGCATGTACCTATGTGTGATTTTTCTGAAGCCTGGAGTTCTGAGGGTCTGGCCTGGTAAACTGCTCACTGAGCTTGTGCAGAGCCTATTGGACTGCCCAGCACCCACCTGACCACTAGTCTTGTCAGAGCTTGTGCCATCTTTCTTTTGGGGGACCTGGGGCTTAACTTGCATTTTCAACTAATGTTACTGCATGTGAAGGGAGATATTTTATAGTCTAGGAGTCCTTCAAATTTGGAGTATTTTGAAAGGTCTCCCTTATAAATGTTGGTCTCATTTAAAAAATTAAACTCTGGTTTTGAGGCAGGAGAATAAGAAGCTGAGAAAATTCCTTGACAAGTGGAATGTGGAATGAGGGAACTGAGACAAATAGTTAAACAAGGCCACACAATTAATAGCCTGCTAATAAATTGCAAGATTTTATCTTCCCTAACCAAGGACAGTTAGGAGCAGATGGTTTATACTTCTCCTCCCCTAACAGAGAGTAAATAGCTTAAATCCTCCAGGTCAGGGAGATAGATAACAGAGACCCAGTTAGTGCCATTAGTGCCAAGCCAAACCCCAGACTGGATGAAGTCAGGGGAATAAATAATAAAAAATCCAATTAAAGCCAGACAAATTCAAGACAAAAGTAAAGCAGTAAAGCTGACCAGAGAATGATCCCAAAGTCCCCTATAAGCTCATTTTGATGCATGAGCATATTAAAGAACACACCTGGAAAGCTGTTGAATATTCCATTGAGACCCTCCCCTGAGACCTCCCCTAAAACCCCCTCTTTTAGAAAACACAGAAAAACCCTTAAGACAAAAGACCCAATGCACACTCTCTCGAGCATGACTATGCCCCCCTTCTTTTCTCAGGTGTGTGTCTTTTCTTTCTTTCTCCTAAGCTCTAAGGGTCCCCACAAGATTTGCAACCTGGGAGCAGGGAGCAGTAGGCAGCAGCAGCTCATTCTGGGCTAAGCCCTCAACCTGTCTCCTAGGTCCCTCTTTTTTTATCTGTAATTTCCTTTCCTGAGTCCATGCAGCCCAGTCTAGGCTCACTCCTGTTGCTGTGACCTTGCCTCTTCTATCTTAAGCCTTTCCTTTGTTTCACCATCCAAAGCTTTAATAAATATGTGCGCTCAAAATCACCAGGATTGGTGTTGTGAAATATTTCCTACACATGACAGGGCAAACCGCCTAGTCCCGGTCCCTTTCTGGTGAGTTTAAAAAATAATACATGTTGATCATTCTATTTCAGAAGATCACTCATTTTAATGTCTGAAGAGTATTCTCTCTGTGCTTTTCTAATGCTGTACTAGTAATGTCTTTTGATATTATCCAAGACCTTTCTACCACCGGGTCCTGGACAAAGGAGCAGAAAAGTCTGTGATCAGTGAGCACTCATGCCACAAACTGTACAAGTTATATGGAATCACTTTTCTGTCTGAACACCTGCACTCCACCCCTAAGGGGATCTGGTCCAGCTTTTTGAGGTTACTGTCTTCGAGTCGCATCAGATTCGCTATGTAGACTTCCCACCTTAGACAATGCTTTTCTCCCTGGGGAATTCAGGCAGGGCCTAGTTGCTGTCCACACAGGGTACTGTATGTCTTCCTTAGATCTGCAGGCTACATAAGAGAATAGATTTCTCTTTCTCTTCTCAAGCGGGAGAGTCCAACCTTTATTAACTTTTCTTTACAACCCTAGTTATTCACAGTAAACAGGTTTATCAAAAAAAATTTTAAATAGCAAGAAACAAGGGCTATTTCACAATTTATATCCAAGCCAAAGGCATATGATGTAGAAACAAATTTCAGAAATAACCGACAAGCAGGTTGTTTTTTGTTTCAACAGTTCCTTTTTCTAATTCAGGCTTCTCTCCACAGACTCACTGAGAACAAAGAAAAATCCAAGAGCAGCAAAACATTCAGAATGCCTCAAAGCAGTTTATGAACAAAGTCTGGATTCAACAGGCTGCTAGAAAAAACTAGCTTCCAATGAATGTCACAAACATTAGAGCTTAAAGAATAAATGTACACACATTTCCTAATATTGCTGTTTGGCTATAGGAAGAAATGGAAACCTATCCATTTCACCATTTCAACTATATTCGTATGTGCATTTACAAAGGGCAACTTTCAAAAAGCAGTTGGAAAGGTCAATGATCTGAAGGTGAAAATGACTATCATAACTGAGTAGCTCTTAGGATACATGTTATTAAAAATTAACCTCCAAAGTAAAGTAATAGAGATTTATTTAATTTTGTGGTATAACCTTTCCTATTACAAATGGCCAGGAGACCAGCCCAGGTTTTTTTTTTTTATTACAAAGAAAGCTTAGTGCCTCTGACCCTAAGGCTTGATCATATACAATCTGGTGCCACTGAGAGTTTTACAAAGGGCTGCTTGGTCCAGGAGAAGGTACAATGAAGACCCTTCCCAGGGCTGTTAGCTATAAAAAACAATGCATAGTCATTATAGAAAACACCCATAATCCTACTATCCAGATGTAATTATTTAGAAACATTTTTTACTATATTTCCTTTCAGTCATATATATATATATATATATATATATATATATATATATATATACACACACACACACACACCCCACAAAATACATATATACACACACATACACATTCTTTTAAAGAATACAGAACTTTCAAAAAAGACAAAACTGAATCTAACATGGTTTTGTATCCTTTTTATGTATAGCTTCATTAAGATATAACTCACATACCATACAATTCACCCATTTATAGAGTACAATAAATAGTGAGCCAATTTTAGAGTATTTTCATTACTCCCCAAAGAAACCCTGAATTCATTAGCAGTCACTCCTCAATCCTAGCCAATTCCATCCCTACCACTATCATCACCACCAGCCCAAGGCAACCAACCACTAATTTGTCTCAATAAATTTGCCTAGCCAAAGCCAGTTTGGCTCAGTGGATAGAGTGTTGGCATGCAGACTGAAGGGTCCTGGGTTCTATTCTGGTCAAGGGCATGTACCTTGGCTGTGGGCACATCCCAGTAGGGGGTGTGCAAGAGGCAGCTGACCAATGTTTCTCTCTCATGGATGTTTCTGACTTTCTATCCCTCTCCTTTCCTCTGTAAAAAATACAAAAAAAATAAAATATAAAAAAAAATAAAAATAAATTTGCCTATTCTGGACATTTGATATAAATGGAATTATACAATATGTGTTTTTTTGTGACTAACTTCTTTCACTGGGTAAAATGTTTTCAAGGTTTTTCCAAGCTGTGGCATGTAGCAGTACATCATTCCTTTAAATTTCAGAATGCTATGCCGAAACTGGTTTGGCTCATTGGATAGAGCGTCAGCCTGCGGACTGAAAGGTCCCAGGTTCGATTCCGGTCAAGGCATATATATACCTTGGCTGCGGGCACATCCCCAGTAGGGGGTGTGTAAGAGGCAGCTGATCGATGTTTCTCTCTCATCGATGTTTCTGACTTTCTATCCTTCATCCTTCCTCTCTGTAATAAATCAGTAAAATATATTTAAAAAATAAATTTCAGAATGCTATTCTATTGTATGCATATACCACACTTTATCCATTTATCAATTGACGGATACTTCAGCTATTTTCTACTTTTGGTTATTGTGAAGATTACTGCTATGAATATTGGTGTACAAGTATTTGTGTGGACACAGGTTTTCATATCTCTTGGATATATACCTAGGAGTGAAACTGCTGGGTCATATAACTGTTTAACATTTTGAGAAGCCAACAAACTGTTTTCCATAGCAGCTGCAGCATTTTACAGTCCTACCAGGAATGTATAAGGGTTCCAATTTCTCCTCATCCTCCATAATACTTGTTGTTATCTGACTTTTATACTAGCACCCAAGTGTATTTCATGGTTTTGATTCACATTTACCTGATGGTTAACGACAGAGTATTTTTTCCATATGCTTATCGGCTACTTGTATGCCTTCTTTGGAGAAGTGTCTATTCAGATTTTTTGTTCATTTCTTAATTGAGTTACTTACCTTTTAATTATTGAGTTGTAAGAGTAATTTATATATTCTAGGTACTAGACCCTTATCAGATATATGATTTGCAAATATTTTCTCCATTTTGTGGGTTGTCTTTCTAATTTTTTAAATATATTTTTTTATTCATTTCAGAGAGGAAGGGAAAGGAAGAGAGATATAGAAACATCAATGATGAGAGAGAATCGTTGATCAGCTGCAACCTACACACTGCCTGCTGGATTTGAGCCCGAAACCCAGAATCAAACCTGGGACCCTTCAGTTTTGCAGGCCAACACTCTATCTACTGATGCAACCCAGCTAGGGCTCTTTTCAATTTCTTGATGTTATTATTTGCAGCGCACATGTTTTTAATTTTGATGAAGTCCAATTTATCTATTTTTTTTATTTGGTTGTGTGTATTTCTGTTGTCTTATGTAAGAAGGCTTTCCCTAACTCCAAATCACAGAGATTTACACCTATTTTTTCTTCTAGGAATTTTACAGTTTTAGCTCTTAAATTGAGGCCTACAATTCATTTTGGGTTAAATTTTGTATATGGTGGGAGGTAGGGGTCCAACTTCATTCTTTTGCATGTGGATACCAATTGTTCAGAACCATTTTTGAGAAGACTATTCTTTCCTCTACTGAACTGTCTTGGCATCTTTGTTTATATCCTTCCTAAGATTTATTTTCAAATTGTATACATGCCTTCATATTTCTTACTTATTATATGAGAAGCACTTTCTGACTTTAAATGTTTAAAAAGCCAACTTTCAGGAGGGAAAGGAAAATTTTTAGAAAATCACTCCGCCAATTAAGATTTCCTGATTTCTATTCAATTCCTACTTACTTTGTAGGGTTCTCAACTCCTGATAATACAAAACAGGGAAGATCATATGATCCATTTATAGATAACAAGATAATTATTATTAGTGCAACTAGTAATAATAAAGAACTATCACTTATAAAGGAAAGCATGAAGAGCAATAAAAGTGGTACAGGAACACTGCAGCAGATCTTATTTTCTAGAAATGGTGCAATGATATTTCACATCCTACATGCTCTTCTAAGAAATCTGCTAATCCCTCAGCAAGAGGTGGAATCCCTGCCCTTCTCCTTGAAACTGGGAGGGCATTTGTGACCGCCTTGACTAATAGAGCACAATGGAAGTGACAATATATATTTTACTTTTGAGACTTGGTCAGAAGAGACAATATAGTATTCATTTAGCTTTTCCTCTAGGGACCCTTGCCTTAGAACCTAGCCACCTAAAGAAGAGCCGAGAATCGAGGCCCGAGCCCCGAGGCCCTAGCTCAGCTCTCATGCAACAACCAGCATCTGCTTGCCAGCCCTGAGAGCAAGCCATCTTGTAAGAAGATCCTTCTGCCTCTAGTCTAGCCTCCCTAGCTGACACCGTGTGGAGCAGAGAGAAGCCTTTACTGCCAAGTCTGACCAAATTACATATTTGTGAGCAAAATAATTATTATTTTAAGCAAACATTTTGGGGGCTTTTGTTATGCAGTAATAGATAAATAAAACACACCTATGCTGTCTGTATTCAGGACTGTCTCAACTACCAGATCAGGAGAGCCAGGATGTGACCCACACATGCTTCAGACAGACCAAATAGATGCAGAAGCCCAGCACTAAAACTTATACGCTTTCTTCAATGGCCCTTTTTTCAAAGGGTTATCTGTGTTCACACAATTATGGCTCTCTGGTTTCCTAGCCCATGCAGATTAGAATGAAAAAAACGAATAAGAGTGGTGGTGGGATATGGGGATAAGTGCTCAAGGAAAAGCCAGCTAGAAAAACACATACCCATACCACCCAGCTGCCAACCGACAGAGAAAGCTGCAGAGTCTGCAGTCTGGAAGACTTGGATTGGGGGAGAAAGGCCTTCTGACCTCAGCAGCTTTGCATGACGACAGCCTGAATTTCCGTTTGTTGTACTGAGTCTTTATCAAGAAAAGATTAAATAATTCCTGCCTGCTCTAAGGGGCACAAAAGTACAATGTGGTTTTTAGATTTTCATGAGACTTAGAAGAGGAAATAAATGCTTACTGGAAAGGTTTGTATTAGAAATCTGCCCCCACCCCAGCAACATTGGGTTGAGAGGCTGAGCTGTTGGACATCTCCCAGCACCCTGGGCTTCCACAGAACATGTTCTAAGGAAACAATGTTCTAAAACCTGTTTTCATTTAAGGAGCTCTTTTAAAAAGCAAGCTTTTTATTAGTTAATTTTCTTACCTCAGTGCACAATTCTCCCCCTTATTTCCCTGAGTCTGATGAGTCCAGGCAGCTAATAGGACAGGGAAGACGGGAGTTTGGGGGAGGGGAATTCGCTACTGATAAATCAGGTATTTCCACAACAGTTTCATATTAACCCACTCTAGCCTATGGACAGTCTACTTTCCGTTCTCGCTGGTAACTTAGGGCAGAGGCACTGGGTCAGCAAAGGCACATGGTCTTTTTTGCCCTGATAAAGTAGGGTACATGAGGAGGGCTCGAGACCTCTTCCACAATGAAGAGCTGAATGAAGTGAACAAAGACTAAAGGCACAAAGAGGAAGGTATCAAATGCTTCCCATTAAGAATAGACACATGGTCTCTATAAGAGGCCACTTTAGTAACCGAACATGGAAAAACAGGCTGCATGCTCCATAGGTGGGAGGCTGTGTTCAGAATATTAGTGGAAAGTGATGGCAGGAGGCCTCATGTCAAGCAAGGTGTTTTTTTTGTTTGTTTGTTTGTGTGTTTTTTGTTGTTAATCCTCACTCCACGATATTTTCCCCATTTATTTTAAAGAAAGTGGAAGGGAGGAGGAGAGAGACAGAGAAACATTGATTAGTTGCCTTCTGCACATGTCCCTGCCAGGGCTGGGGAACAAGCCTGCAACCAAGGCACATGCCCTTGATCGGAATCAAACCCCGAGACCCTTCACTCCGAGGACCGACACTCTAACCACCGGGAAAACCAGCCAGGGCTCAAGCAGTTTTAGAATGACCTACCAAAATGGCAGGTGGGGCCATGGTCTCATATCAGGTTTTGCACACTCCATCATAGCAACTGTGAAATTAAGCTACAGTACTAAAGAGCCTAATAAAGTCTGGCATATGGTAGCTCATATTATTTCTCTTATCCCAGATGGTAGTGAGTCAATATCTAGATTCTTACACTTTGGAAATAACCCTGGTGGTGAATCTTCAAAAGCACTGGACATAGCTGAGGCGTCTGAGAATTTGAGAATACAATGGTCACTGAAGAATTAGACCTCTATTACTAATGATTCTGTGAACTTCCCTACTGATCAGTTACTCATGTGAAAAACCATACTGGTTCTCTCACACCCCACATCTAATTTATTAGCAAATCCAGCCAGCTCCCCTACAACACATACTCCCGAAGCAGCCCTTCTCACCATCAGCTGTTAACCACCTTGAACTCAGTCCCATTCTACATTGCCATCATTGCCTCCCACCCACACTTTTCCTCCTATAGCCAGTTCTCCAGGGAAAGCCACTTATCTTGTAAAACTTAAATCGGATCAATATTACCCCATTCAGAATCCTCCTGGAGCTTCCCACACCCCCTGGAACTGATCCAATGAGGCCCTGCCTCTGTCCCTTGCTCACTGTTTTCCATACTGTTCTCATCACAAGTCTTTGAACACTCCAACCATACATCCTGCTTTGGGGCCCTTGTACTTGCTGGTTCCCCACCTGAAATGCTCCTCCCATACCTATCACCATGGCTCACTTCCTCACATTGGTCAGGTCTCTGCCCAAATGTCACCTCCTCAAAGAGACCCACCTTGACCACTGATCTAAAATAGAAGTTGTGGCCACCTTCTGTTCTCCCTTATTGGGCTTTATTTTAATTCGTATCATGGCCTGATGATTGTTACTTGCTATCTCCATGACTTCAAGTTACAGAGGGCAGGGTCCCCTCTTTCTAATTCATTACTGTGACATCAATGCCTAGAACAGGCCCTGGTACATAGAGGTGCTTATATATGAGGAAATGAGTTTAAATGGAAGATCAGAAAAGCCACTCCTTGGCAGCCAGAATTACCTTTTTTCCAGCCGTGGGGCTGCTCTCTGCACTCTGCACGGGACTCCTCTGGGGGCTTCGGTTCTCTTGGGGGACACATCTAGCCATGTACACGCTATAGTCTAGAAGCATCTTCTGCCGCACACTGCCCATCAGCTCCTTCTGCTTTGGCTGGGACATAATCTCCTCCATGCTGCCTTTACTGCTGCTGCGACTGTGGGTCAGGTGTCCTGAGGGACTGCTGTGTCTGCTGTGTGAGGGCAAAATCCCTGGAGCAAAGAAGTAAGGGCTGTTAATATAGATGAAAAAAAGGACTGCAAAGTAAATGAAATATAGAGCAAAACCACTGGGTTACATTGAGAAAAGCAGCTAAAATGTTATCAAATGACTATTTAAAAAATAGTGATAGGTCATAAGGTTATAAGTAAAAGCAGCTAAAATGCTGTTAAATTACTATTTAAGAAATATTTATAAGGCAACTAGAGGCCCAGTGCATGGCCTGCCCCTTTCATAGTCTGGGAGCCCTCAGAGGTGGGAGGCGACCCAGCGATTAGGGAAAGGCAATGCTCCATCTCACCTCTGTTGCTGCCACTGCCGGCAGTGCAAGCCTCGGCTGGCCCTGGTTACCTGAGCCTTGGGCGGCCCTAGACAGCTGGGCACCTGCCATGTAAGGCTTTCCTGTGCCTCAGGTGGGCCCTGGGTGGCTGGGGAGACAAAGGGGACTTGGGAACTCTGGAGGCAGGTGTGCTGAGCTGCCGGCCCGCCTGGGGGCAGGCCCAGCCTTGCCACATGTCTGCTGCCCTGGCAAGGCTGAGGGGACTGGGTGCCACCATCTTGTGGCTATGGGTGCCACTATATTTTAGGGTGTGGCAGTCAATTAGCATATTTCCTCCTTGTTGGCTGTGGGCGCTGCCATCTTTAAGGGCAAAGTATTCAATTAGCATATTCCCTCCTTTTAAAAAAAATATGTTTTATTGATTTTTTACAGAGAGGAAGGGAGAGAAATAGAGTTAGAAACATCTATGAAAAAGAAACATCAATCAGCTGCCTCCTATACACCTCCCACTGAGGATATGCCTGCAACCAAGGTATACGTCCTTGACCAGAATCGAACCTGGGACCCTTCAGTCTGCAGGGCGATGCTCTATCCACTGAGCCAGACCAGTTTTGGCTGCATATTTCCTTCTTATTGGCTGTGAGTGCTGCCATCTTTGTAATGGTGTGAGGGTCAATTAACATATTCCCTCTTTATTAGATAGGATACTCTCCACTCTTAATAATAGATAATTTTTTAGAGCAGTTTTTATTCCTCCCTAAGACCATTCAGAGTAATGGGAGCCATGAAATACACTAGAAGGTACTTTTTTCTTTTTCCCAGTGATTTCTTAGGGTCAAATAAAGGACTGGCACATACCCAGAGGCAAATGGAAAGTGGGCAGAAAGGTAATTGTTCATCCACAGCTCATGGCAATTCCAAACGTGCCATCTTCCAATCAATAAGGTTTTTATCAAGCACTTTTCTAGGCCAATTCCATATCAAAACGGAGAATAATCCCTGCCTTTGAACTTGGGCACCTAGTCAAATAAATCACAATTTTCTGTAAAAAGTACTGTAGCTGAAGCATGACTAAAGGACTTGTAGGGCAGAAAGAAGGGGGTGACCACTCTGCAACAGAGTGGAGATGTGCTTACCCCAGTACTGATTTCCACAGGTAGTGACCTCTGGACTGCCTCTTGAAATAACTGGCATTTTCCTGGCCCAGGATGGGGAAGAGCATTCCAGGTAAAGGGAACAGTATCTATCTATCTATATAAAAGCCTAAGCAACTGAACAACTGTTTGACTAGTTGCTATGATGTGCAATGATCACCAGGGGGCAGACGCTCAACGCAGAAGCTACTCCCTGATGGTCAGTGTGCTCATGCCTGGCGAGCACAGCTGCAGTGGGTCAGCCTCTCCAGTCTCTGTAACAGTGTGCTACTGAGGCAGCGGCAGGCACAGCTGGCTGGGATGAGCGAGTGGCACAGCACCCGGTCTAGGCTCCTCCCCGGCCCCCTGCCACTTCATACACTATTACATTCCCCAAGGGGTCCCCGATTGCGAGGGTGCAGGCCAGGCTGAGGGACCCGACCAGTGCACGAATCTGTGCCCCGGGCCTCTAGAATGTAATAAGCAGTGATAGGTCACAATAAAGTTCAGTGAAGTTCCAAGCAGAGGACATGGGGCAGAGGAATAGGAATGAGCAGAGATTATGATTATTGATGCAAATGCAGTGAGTCTAGATACCAGAGGATGCTGCATTTATATGGTGATCCCACATTTTGCTGGAGGGCATAATTGAGCCCAGGGGCTTGACAGTACTAGCTGTCTCATTATAAATAGGGTTGTGCTGTTGCTTCTTTTTACAGAGGAAATTTTTAGATATTTTATAATACATAAATATAATCCTAAGGCTAAAAACATACACCTACAAATGGTTTCATCACTGGTTGAATGATTTTGTATAAAGGGTCACAGTGATGGTCCTAAAAGGCTAACGATTCGTGAGAACACACCTTAGGTGGCAGACAGACAGTCATCAATTCAGAGTGGGCTTCCTTCCTTTCTATCTGGGAATGTCAATAAACATTTAGTGCACTTGTCATTACCTGATTTACTTCCAGAGACACCAGGTGGCTTCTTGATTTCCGACTTCAGCTTAGATGCCAGAATAAATCTCCTAAACCACTCCTCCTTTTCTCGGCCAGTTCTCCCAAAGAGATACAGTATCTGATCTCTCTGGCCAGATCTTGTTCCTTCCTGAGGATGGAGTGGCTTCTTAGAGTCCTCGACTCCCAGGTCTCTCTCAGCTGGTGGCTTTTCTTCAGAAGTCTCTTTATCAGTTTGGGCCTTGGACATAAAGTCATCTTGTTGACCAAGCTCGATGCAAATGGGATACTTTTTATTCCAGATTCGTTTTCGAGCCAAACTTTTAGGTACAAGATAAATCTACAGAGAAAGGGAAGTGATGATTCACATATTAAATTAAGAATTTGCTACACTGTGCATTAAAATATATAGAGTACAAATGCAAACTTTATAGTATTTTTTACTAAAATGATGAATGTGATATAATTACCACTTATCAATAACATGACTATAGACTTTGTAATAAGATTTTAGAAATGACTTGTTATTCTTCAAAATTATTACACAAAGTAGATGTTTAAGAATTTTGCAAGAGCTACGAATATGTATAATTTTCAGGTAATAATAGCACAATAATTATGTAATGGATCTTCATCAACTAAGTTTGGATACCAACTAAGTTTAATGACCCTAGGTCAAACGTAAGCTGGGAAGAAAACAAGAATTTATAAAATAGATCTATAATATAGGTCTAGAGGAAAAATACTATAACTAAAGCTATTTTAAATATTTCTATAACTTGGAGATCAGTCATGAGTTATAAGAAGAACAGAGAATCTATAACTTTTTGGAATAACAATTAAAATTTCTCAAAAACACTTTTATCAAAATATAATTATTTTGTATTAATTTTCACATTTATAGAGACTTCATTAGTTATTATCCTAGGACCATTACATACAACTTTTTATTTGACTGAAAAACTTAACTCTCAAAGTCAGAAAAATGTGCTATGCCCTTGTTCCTCGAAGTGTGGTTCCTGACCAGCAGAGTTCATAAAAATGCAGACTCTCAGGCCCCGTTCAGAACTGCTGGATTCGAGTCTGCGTTTAAAAAGACTCACAGGAGCCGGCTGGTGTGGCTCAGCAGCTGAGCACTGACCCAAGAACCAAGGAGGTCACGGTCTGATTCCTGGTCAAGACACACGCCTGGGGTGCAGGACTGGTCCACAGTGAAAGGTATGCAGGAGGCAGCCGATTGATGATTCTCATCGATACTTGTATCTCTCCCCTTCCTTCCTCTCTCTGAAATCAATAAAAAGTATTTAAAAATAAAAAGATACTCTGGAGATTCATATGCACATTAACATCTGAAAGGTTCTGCTCTAAATTGTACTAATGCTGTAAACACACACACACACACACACACACACACACACACACACACACACACACACTTTTTAGGGGAAAAATGTTTTTCATTAACCTAAGTTTCCTAAATTAGTTAGACTTACCTTGCTGTCTGAGAGGTCGTAGATTTTCTGGCTGACGTAGGTGACCTCTGGCTTTGTTTCATTGTAGCTTGCCCTCCTGGATATATTTTTATTGGGCTTTGAAAGTCTTAAGGTCCCACCCTCAAGTCGAACAAAGACTGAATGTGTCAAAGTCGCATGGTAAGTTTCTGGATCATAGTTGTAAATTTCATTCATCCAACCCTGATGAAGGAAAACTTCTATTAGTAAAATAAGAATAAATACAAATCAGATTCAATATGAAAATGATGAACACTGGTATTTGGGACACTGAAATCAAACCTGATCATAACTTGAGTGTCAATTTATTAATGACTACAGGTTTCTGAAACAAGTGCTTGGCTTGAAGGATAATCAGTGCTGAGGAGTAATATGGTATGTTTTTTGGTAACTAAAAAGCTGGATTTGGGGGAGAATGACAACCAACGTCCATTATCCTAAATAAAGGTTATTTTCTTTTTGTAAAGCTGACAAGCAAATTAAGAAACTCAAAAATATTGTTCATGTAAACAGAGCAAGTCTTTTGCCCTGACCTCCTCAGGGGGTGAGTTATCCCACCCAACCTGGTCTTCCTCACTAGCCAAATACATACACCCTCTTCTCAGCCTACTTGCAAACGATCTTGGAAATTTCACAGACCTTCCACTCTATTTCTATTTCGCTAAAATAATATAGTAAAGTAGATAATTGAGAATTAGGCATTAAATAAACCATAGATATGATCAATATGTCAAAAATCAAAAGTGTATAGTTACTTACATGAGTAAAACATTGGTCCAGGGTCCCCTCTCAATCAATATAAATGTACTTATACATTGATTTTTTTAAGAGAACGAACATATTGAAGTGTATGAACAACACACAATGGCTCGACACGCCATAAAATTGTGCTAAAGCTAATCTCCCAGCTGTAATCAATATCCATCATTTAGCATTCTGCCTGCCCCACAGTACTCACAGTACTTTCAGATGACTCGGGGAGCCCAGATCTCCTTAAAAAAAAGTTCTCTAGGGAATTTTAATTGATATCTTCCCACTCCTTCCCCAACCCCCATTTTATAAATGCCTTTCTAATGAGCAGAGAAATGCTAACACTCACTACACTAGAGTTGAGATTGTCATTCTTTTTAAGGAATAGCCATTTCTACGGTGAGTACTTGATCTCACCTTGAAGTCTGGAAGGCCTCTGCAAATAAGAAATACTCAGATTTATCTTTTATTCATTGATCTATTCATCAAAACATTAGTTGAGCTTCTCTATAGACCAAGTAATGTGTCAGAAGTTGGTACAAGGATTAAAAACAGGACAGTATTCTTGATCCAAATCAGTAGAGAAGAATTAAGCCTTCATTTTAGCATTTTATGACCCCACTGGAGCAACCATAAAAAAAATTGGCAGAAAGAATATGTCATGGAAGTAAAATTAAACAAATATACTTCTTTGTCTTGGGAGGTATGAGTAAAATTTATGAGCCAATTATATAGACTTATATACTTTAATATATTTTATTGCATGAGATAGGAGTATCTCTCCCTCCTCCCAAAGAGTCACTTGTATCTATTAAAAAATGTTGAAAAAGCAGTAACCATGAAAAGAAGATGTGATATAGGTTATTTATAAAGAAATAGCAATGACCAGAGCAATGATTTAAAAAAGGGAACAAGCAATACAGAGCACAGTGGGGCCTGAAGTGGACTCTATAGTCACAGCATCTGATTAGATGGCTCTAGTTTGCAAAGTGTAGAACTAAGTATATTTTTTAGTTCACAGTTTTTTGCCTTTTTCTTTAGTCTGTTAGTGTGGTGACGTTACACTAATTGATTTTCAAATGCTGAACTAGTCTTGCATTTTTGGGGAACTTAATATTGCTTATGATGAGTTGAAGTTGGGTCATACCAGTTCATGAGAGCCGATTCTACACATCTCTTTCTAACTATACCTTCAGTGATTTTATGTTGGTAGCTAGCAACTGACTAGTGGGAGTTCTTATACCATGAAAATCAGTGAACAGTACAAACAGGGCTTACAGTCCACTCCAGAGAACCAGTTTATTACCACAACACTATGATTATCCTTTTTATACATTGCTGAGTTTGATTGCTACCCTGTTTCCCTGAAAGTAAGACATCCTCCGAAAATAAGACCTATTTCCAGTTTTGCCTCTTGCTGTAGTATAAGGCATCCCCCCGAAAATAAGACCTCCCCGATAATATTTTTACTCTTGAAACTGAAAAAGCCTGGGCCACACAAGCAGTTATAAGGAAGTGGGTTGATTTAATGCTGCCGCTTGTTATGCGAGGGAGCCAAAGAGGTCTGCTAGTCTGGGATGCAGCCAGCACTCACCGCACTAAAGACATGAAGAAATTTCTTCACGAAAGAAAAATAGATCAAATAATGATTCTCGAAGGAATGATGGCCTATCTCCAGACTCTTAATATTACAATAAACAAGCCATTCAAGGACAATTTGCGCATGGAAATTAATGACTACATTGAAAATAGAATGGAGAGAAATCAGCTTGGAAACTTTGTGAAACCTAAACTGCAAGAGGTTGTGACTTGGGTGAAGAATTCATGGGAGAAAATCACTGACAAATGCACTACAAGCAGGCTACCTTGACAAGAAGTACTCATTTAAGGACAGTGCTATTGCTAAACATGAGAGATTTGGTCCACTGATTCTGAAAGAAATGGAGTCACAAGAAATTCACCAGGAAATTCAGGGTTTGGATTGTTATGAGATGTTCCAGAAGATGATGACATGACTGTCACTGAATAAATCTTACTTTGTGTTCATACCAGTAAATATCAGTATCAGTAAATGTACCATAGATTGTTGTACATGGAAATAATGGTAGTAACAAGAAATTCTTGATACCGTAGGATTCAGTTTGTCTGGTTATGATGGTTTGTGATGACAACTATTACCGTACCGTATACAGGGAATAAATTTCCTTTTTTTTTTTTTGTTCAACAATAAATGTGTACCATATTCTTCTTCATGTAAAAATAAGACATCCCCTTGAAAATAAGACCTAGTGCATCTTTGGGAGCAAAAATTAATATAAGACACTGGAAACAGGGTAATACTTTGTCCATTTTCCCTCTAAGTTGACACGCTGTTCAAGCCATAATGACTTTCTCCATGCTAGCAGTACTTTATTGAGGCACAATTTGGATGTAGTGAAAGGACCAAATCTTATACATATGATTTTAAAAATACTAATGTTCATAATAATAGCTGACATTTAAGCTCATATTATGATCTAAGCACTTCAAGGTGCATTATCTCCTTTACTTCTGCCAATTCCCTATAATTTTATAGGTGAGAAAAATAGTGAGAGAGGTAAGTGATTTGCCTACAGAGTAGTTTTTTTAAAAAAGTGATCTAGAGATTGGCAAATCTGAGACTTAAACCAAGTCTACCTGACTCTGAGGTCCAGGCTCCTATTCACTTCCACAGCACAGATCCACCTTCAGTCTAACACCTGGCGTTTCCTCAGATCATGGCAATGATGGCACTTCTCCCAGGAAGCTGCCCTGATCATCTAAGTTACTTTCCTCCTTCCACTGTATCTGTTAACTGCCTCATTTACTTAACCACAAAATCCACAAGATAATAATAGTTATAACAAATGTTTGGCAACTGAGTACATAAATGTAGCCTTATTGAGAGGGTGGCAATGAGGATTGAATAAAAGCTGTATATAAAGCACACATGACAGTTCCATAAGTGGAGCCAAGCAAAAGAATGTACTGGGACCATACTAAGTGCAGGGAGCTTTGGAGGTTACTTTAAAGTAGGCAACTTGGTCACTGTTCCCAATCAAAAAAAAAAAAAGTTATAATTACACAAAACAGCACAGGTAACCTCAGAAAGAATCCCAAGAGTAAAAAAAGTTAAAGCTTTTCAGAAATTGAACAAGCTCTATCTTATACAGCAGAGAGAGATGGGTGACTGGAGCCCAGGTTTCCTGACTCCCATGTAGGGCTCTTTCCAGAACACTACAAGCTTTGATAGGAAACTGGAGACACTTACAGGGGATGCTACTTAACCCATATTAATCAAATGTCCAAGATGCAGACTGGCCATTGGGAGGCTCAGGCCAAGAGGTGGCTAAGCATGACTCGAGTCCCTCTCATTCTGTACCCCTCACACACCTCTGCAGACAAAAGCCAGGCTGCCCTTGCAGAAAGCAATTGCCCAATGCAAATCCTAATTGCCTTTTACATCATTGATCAGTTTTTTCTGGGGGTTAACCGTCTCCCTGGTAAGCTGCACATGGAACTTCCAGAGCTAAGTGGTCAAACATCAAATCCTAGAGTAGCCCAGCAACTCAAAGGCCTTCACCCTGTTTCTTATATAATCTCAGCCCTTCAGTGCTCAGCTATTCTAAAATTCTCAACTCTGAATTTCTTACAAAGTAAGATATTACTCCAACTTTATTTTGTTATGGTACATGGGAGTGGGTATAAAGAGATACAGCATATAGTTAGCATCTCAATGCATTTCTACAGTCAATTACAAAACTCAGATATGCTCTCAACCCACACTAAAGAGACTCAGACAAGCCTTGTTTCTTTCTGAAGCTGGAACTGTTAAAAATGGAGATAGTGCATGCCACTGAAGGACAATGACCACAGTCAGCCAGGCTGCAGCTGTCTGGCCCACAGACTGGTCCTGTGATTCCGTTTGTAAAAGGTCAGGGTTTCCTCTTAAATCTCTGGTGGATTTAGAAGCCATGTCTGGCTGAAAGTACAAACTGCAATCTATTGAGAGACTTATTTAATACTTAGAAAGATTAAAAGCTACAATTAACCTTTCACAAAATAATAAAGTCTGGAAGAACTACTCTTGTGCTCACTTCTGGTTAAAGTGCCAATCAGGAGGTCAAGGCCTGATGCTGAGCTGACAACAGAGATAAACACCGGCCTCTGGGCTGAGGAAGTGAAGGGCATTTCTCTGTCTTCAGTGTATGAGGTTCCTGGGCTGACACCCTGCTGTCACAGGGCTGTGCTGGCATTTCAAGCTGCCTGTCACTCACATCCCCTGTATGATTCCTTCATCTAGTCTAACAGGGAAGGTGCAAATCCTAAATAGAAGAACAGAGCCTCGACCTGAGGCCCCTGCTGCTGAAAATTATCTCTAAAGCAGACAAAAAGGTGATTACTTTTCTTTTGTTCCCCAGGCTAAAACATAAGCAGGGTTTGCTTTTTGCCAGGCTTAAACCCTTTTTGATGTATTTATTTGATGGTTTAAAACTGGAGTCATCAGTTAAAACATGATATCATAGACCAAAGAGTTAAAGAATATGGCAGAAACAGTTTACTCAACTTTATAGAACTTTAGATACAAATTTGGTTTTTCCTATAAAAGACAAACAGACCTATACATATACAGAATTCATACTATGAATGATAGCCTCAAGCAAATAGTTAGCTTTCAAAATTAATGCTGCTTGAAGACACCATCAAGAATAAAGAGAGCCCTAGCCCGTTTGCTCAGTGGATGGAGAGTTGGCCTGTGAAATGAAGGGTCCTGGGTTCGATTCCGGTCAAGGGTACATGCCCAGGTGTGGGCTTGATTCCCAATAGGGGACGTGCAGGAGGCAGATGACCAATCATTCTCTCTCATCACTGATGTTTCTACCTCTCTCTCCCTCTTCCTTCCTCTCTGAAATCTATGTTATCTCCTTCCTCTCTGAAGTCAATGTTAACTATTGACATCTATTAAAAAAAAAGAATAAAGGGAAAAATAAAGTTCACTGGAGGAGGGAAGCATCAGCATCAATACATACCATCCACATCCTCCAACTACCTGTTTTAAGGTCACCTTCACAGCTATATCACTAAAAGCAATGGAGCCAGGGCTAAAGCCACAGATTCTGCCTATACCTAAAATGACTTTTATTCCAGCTTTTCCTATCCTTTGGAGCAGCATCTCTCCAAGAATACTTTTAGTAATGCAATGGCAAATAGTAATAGAGTTCAAAGACAACAAGCATGCAAATTAGATAGAAAATAACATGATCTCTGAAGAACCACTGAAACAAGGTCTGATTTCTGTTATTACACAATAAACATTAAGCCATATTAACAGGTAAGTGTTGAAATTATAAGATAATAAATAGATTAGCAAGCAAATAAATGAGTAGCTTTCAAACTTTTTAGATCAGAGTAAACATTTTTTGAGTATGTACCCATAATATATACATTTACCTATAAATTATGTGCATATTCTAATATAATACAACTTTTATAAAAAATGAAAAAGAGAAATAAAGAGAAGATAAAATTTTTCAGTTTTTCCTTTCTGATAGCTTTTCTATCTTCACCTGACACCTCAAGGCACAATATATATACTTAAGGTGAGGCTCATGGTTAATGATAATGAATGTAAATCTGTATTTCAAATAATGCTGAAAAATTCCAAAGACTTTAACCAAAGGTCAATATATGGTAACCTATATGTTGAATAACAGCAAGACTTATTTATTATTTACATTCTTAGGAAGAGTAAAAATATACACAAATAGAGACTCTGATATTTTCTTCTTGTATAATGCCTTCAACAACTCAATTTGGAAACTACTAAAAGAAGCAACTGAATGAAACAGGGCCACAACAGAAGCCTGGGCGCCAACACCAATATGTAGAGATTGTGAGGCCAACCTATCTAATAAAAGAGTAATATGCAAATTGACCATACCTCCGATCAAGCCATGCCCACAGCCATGCCCATCAGCAAATCAGAAGCAAATTATGCAAATAAACCCCAACCAAGATGGCTGCAGCCACCAAGAGAGAGGGAGGCTTGGGTTTCCCCGGCAATGGAGGAAGGCAAGCTTTCAGCCTGCCCTTGCTGGCCTAGGCCTCCACTCAATTCTACAAAGTTTCAATTATAGGAGATATATCCCAACAGAAATGGCGGCAGCCACGGAGCTGGAAAGAGCAGAGGCTAGGGTTGGCCGGGCGATGGAGGAAGCCAAGTTTTGCACAGCCCTGGCCTGCCTTGGTCTCTGCTTAAGGCTACAAAGTTTCAGTTATAGAAGGTAAATGTCCCAACAGAAATGGCTGCCACCATGGAGCAAGCAGAAGGCTTGGCTCCGCTCCAGGCTACAAAGTTTCAATTGTAGACCATAAATTAATCCAAGATCCCAGGGCCTCTGCTTGGGTCACTGGGGGGCATGGCCAGTCTCCAAACCACCACAGACCCCTCGCCCAGGCCGCCCCATGCCCCAAGGGAATCCCCTCCCTGATCCGGGACACTCTTCAGGGCAAACCAGCTGGCCCCCACCCGTGTACCAGGCCTCTATCCTATCTAATAAAAGAATAATATGCAGATTGACCATCACTCCAACACACAAGAGGGCTGCCCCCATGTAGTCAAAGATCCTGCCCTCATGTGGACACAAGATGGCCACCACAAGATGGCCAGCAGGGGAGGGCAATTGGGAGGTTCCAGGCCTGAAAGGGAGGGCAGTTGTGGGTGATCAGGACAGCAGGGAAGCATAGTTGGGAGGGACCAGGCCTGCAGGGGAGGGACATTGCAGGCAAACAGGCTGGCAGGGGAGCAGTTAGACATCAATCAGACTGGTAGGCAGAAGCAGTTAGGGGCAATCAGGGAGGCAGGCAGGTGAGCAGTTTGGAACCAGCAGTCCTAGATTGTGAGAAAAATGTCCGACTGTTCGTTTAGGCCTGATCCTACGGGGATCGGGTATAAAGGAGCAGTCAGACATCCCTCGAGGGGTCCCAGATTGGAGAGAGTGCAGGCTGGGCTGAGGGACATCTCCCGCCCCATGCACCAATTTTGTGCACTGGGCCTCTAGTGTTGCTTATAATCTTATAGTCTTTGGAGGTACAGCAAACTTTTTTTTGAACAAGTTCAATGGTTTATGGATTCTTTTTTTAAATACATTTTATTGATTTTTCACAGAGAGGAAGGGAGAGGGATAGAAAGTCAGAAACATCGATCAGCTGCCTCTTGCACACCCACTACTGGGAATGTGCCCGCAACCAAGGTACATGCCCTTGACTGGAATCAAACCCGGGACCTTTCAGTCCGCAGGCCGATGCTCTATCCACTGAGCCAACCTGGTTTCGGCGGTTCAGCAAACTTCTTAAAGGCTAGTTATTGCACAATAAAAAGTCTTTAGTACTTTATTACATTAAATATAAATTTCAGAGATGAAAATACATCTAACATTGATTCTCCCCCCCCACCCCCATGGTTAATAGCCTACTCTCCCAAAAACATGATGAGAAATCTCAGTTCCACAATGCCCATAGCCTCTCTCCTCCTCTATAAATGACACCTGGGACAAAACCAGAGAGGGTGGTCCTAGAATACCTCGCTGGAATTTAAGAGACATTTGCCCAAGGAAACACTGTTATATATTGTAGCTATACACTGGCTGACTAGGATTACAGTTCAGGACTAGAATTACAGTTCAGCCATGCCATAAATTAATGAGTTGAGTGGAAAACTGGCAAAACGTTGATCATTGTTGAAGCTGGGCGTTGGATGCATGGGGGTTCATTTTACTATCTCTCTACTTTTGTGCATACCTGAACTTTCCTACAATAAAACATTAAAAAAGTTCAAATAATCATTTTGGGGTCACCTGACCTCCTTAACAATTGTTCCCATGGAATTCAGGAAGCCTATGAAGCACTTGCTTGTAAGGGAGAATGCCTGCACTGAACATCTCTCCTGACAATCTTCTCTGGCCCTGAGGGGCCCTGGAAACAGCCATGTTTATAAAAGCTGTACATAAAAACTCAGCGACCCATTACCGGGGCAGGATAGTTTCAGTTAATTATGGTGTAGAAATAAATGCTTTATTTCTTGTACTCCTTGTATTGAGGGTTGTAAGAGACCAAATGAAATCAACCCAAGTCTCTTTTGGCTATATTTAATGAGGCTGTTTTATCCTTAAGATTGCTCACTCTAATTTCTAAAAGAAAGAATTGCATGAGATTCAGATTAAATTTACATGTTTTATTTCCTTCACAAAAATGATAATGTTCTCCCTATTAAATTATTCTTTTATATAGCAAAACCAAAGCCTGTATTTAGGTAATCTAATTACTTTTTAAAAATATCTAAATGTGACATGACCAAACCTTGTTTGGAGAAACAAGATTCTCCAAAATTTATTTCATTAATCTTGAAATGGGGTACTTGCAATTTTAGTCAACTTGCTATGCTATATCTCTTAAAGAGAGAACACTGGAAACTGACACTCTACTGGTGTGTTCTGCAGGTGGTGTATAAGTCTGAGATAAAGAATCTAACTCATGAATATAGTTCAAAACTGCATGAGTCACACAAACATAAATCCAAGTAACTTATGGAATCTTCACAAACCTTCTCATTATAGACATGTGGAAACATAAGTATACTCCTGGTGAAGGGGCTTCTCATTCTTGGAGAAGGAACATCCAACTTGCCTAAGAATGCTCAGCAAAAACAAACATTCCATGTATAATATGCTGACTCTATATGTCCCATCCTCCCCTGGCCCAAATCCATACTCTTCCCCAGGGTCCCCAGCTCAGAGTAACTAACTAAGCATCCAAAATAACACCCCCAGAAGTTAACTTACCCAGAATGCCATATTTTAAGTCATGTTACCTTCTATTAACAATTTAGTCTGACTTTCACATGTTTACATGTTACTTTGTGTTGAATGCCTTTGGGAACCTTTTTTCCTATTTGATGCTTTTCATCAGCTATGGATTTTAAACATTAAGAACAAGCGGGCTTTGAGGAGGTTCTAAGAGTTCTATGGACTTTGTGACAGCTCTTTGTCCTCACAAAAGCTCTGACTATTTCTGTTACAGACAGTACAGCTGCTGATCAGCAGGATATCTTGAGGCTTAACCAACTGCTCATTCATCTTTGAGCATAGCTACTACTTGGCTGCAAATTGGCCTTTTGGGCTCACCATCCCACATAATCATCAGCATCATTTTAAAAGACAAATGTCCGAAACGTGATGGAATAATAAAATCCCCTGGATAAAATACTGAAAAGCTTTATTTTTCTCTTCTTTTTCCTTAACATGTGAAGTCACATTGCAAAGCTCCTTGAATTGTTTCAGGAGCCATAAAGAAACCAGGCTTTCAGCCCAGGCTGCTAGAATTGCCTATATCCACCGATGAGAACTTACATGGTTCAGAGGTTTAAAAACAGTTCAAAAATAGTTCTCAAGCATCAAGGACCCTGCCCAAATGTTTCATGGGGCTCTCAGATGGGAGTTTACTTAGGGTATAAAGTTTGGAGGGGCACTGTCAAGAGACTGGGCCTCTGTACCAGACAGCTTTTTCACAGATAGCTTTTATAGCATACTTTGTCAGTGATGTTTCTAAAACACTCAAATTTACGTTCTTTAAAGTTGTCAAAAAGTTTCCAAACTTGCCCTCAAGAATCATACCATTATATCCTCTATAAAAATTACATAGAATCAGATGTGCATAAAATAACTCAAAATAGCTGGATTCACCCTAGAAACATGTTCACAGATCTGCTCAAAGTTAGACTTCACTATATTTTCCTTATCACAACATTTGAGTACCAAAGTTAATGTCAATATTACTAAATGTTTTAAAGTGTCATAACTTTAAAATAGTTCCCAAGAGTATGACCTGCTACTCAGTAAAATTAATTAAGACCATAACATATTTGCATTTGAAATCTTTGGCTTACAACATATACCCAACCCTTCTAATCAGTAGTAGTGGCCCTTTTAAAAATAAGGACTGTTTTTTATTCAGGTTTCTAAAAACAGCCCTGAATACCAAACAAAATATCTCAAGTGAAAATGTACTTTTCCTCATTAGTAACAAAGCCATTCTAAACAAGTTAAGGCTAAGAATGAAAAACCATTACCAAATTTGATTAATCAGAGTTGTTTGCACATCAATCAGGAAGAATACTCATAAAACAGCCTAAGACAATTTGGATTACAAGTGTCAATCCATGACAGCACCCTAGAAGTACTTATTCTCTACAAGGAAAATTTAAATACATTTATCCAAGCAAAAAAAACCTTCCTTAAAATGAATAGTCTTGTCCTTGTGGGTGGCAGCTGTGCTCCGGGAGAAGATAGGGGACTGCTGGGCTGACCTCCCCAGCCTGAGCAGCCCCAGTACTGCTGGGTTCTCTCCCTGAGCCAACTGCACGAGGAGGCGCGCGGAGGCAGACCACGACATCTTGAAGGGGAAGGACCTGAAAATATACAGCTGCAGAACCGGCTGGACGGCTGAGACTCCCGGAACACCGGCGCCCAGTTGGCACGGACGTGCGCAAAGTCCAGGGAGCTCTAAACTCCAGCACGGAAAGGAGAGTGAGAACTACATAACCAGATACACAGAGAAGAGAGACCATGGGAAGACAAAGAAACAGCCCACATATGAAAGAAAAACAAGGCTCACCAGAAAAGGAGGTAAACAAAATGGAAGTTAACAACCTGTCAGAGAAAGAATTCAGAGAAATGGTCATAAGGTGGCTGAAAAGAATGGAAGACAAATTTGATAATATGAGTAAGAACCAAGAGGAAATGAGGAAGATCCAGGAAGAAATGATGAAGAGCCAAGAAGAAATGAAGAAGAGCCAAGAAGAAATGAAAAGTGACATTGCTGAAGTAAAGAACTCAATAGAAAATATTAAGAGTAGACTAGAAGAAGCAGAGGATCGCATCAGTGAGCTAGAAGACCAGGTAGGAAAAAATAACCAAGTAGAGCAGCTTCTAGATAAAAAAATTAAAAAGCAGGAGGAGAGCCTAAGGTAACTTTGGGACAACATGAAACAAAACAACATCCGTATAATTGGGCTTCCAGAAGGACAGGAAACTGAGCAAGGAATAGAAAACCTGTTGGAAGAAATAATGACAGAAAACTTCCCTGATATAGGGAAATCCAAGAAGCTCACAGAGTCCCAAGCAAAATAAACCCCCAAAGACCTACGCCAAGGCACATTATAATTAAATCGGCAAACACCAATGACAAAGTAAGAATCTTAAAAGCTGCCAGAGAGAGACAGAAAGTCACCTACAAAGGAACCCCCATCAGACTAACAAGTGATCTCTCAACAGAAACCTATCAGGCCAGAAAGCAGTGGAATGAAATTTACAAAGTCATGGAAAGGAAGAGTCTGAATCCTAGAATACTATACCCAGCAAGGCTCTCAATCAAAATTGAAGGTCAAATCAGGAGCTTCACAGATAAAAAAGGACTAAGGGAATTCGTCACCACCAAACCAGCAATGCAAGAAATGATAAAGGATCTGCTGTAAAAAGAAATAGGAAGCGAAGAAGGAACACAGGGGTAAAGAACAAAAATGGCAACATATAAGTACCTATCAATAATAACTTTAAATGTAAATGGTTTAAATGCTCCAATCAAAAGACATAGGGTAATAGATTGGATAAGAAAACACAACCCATGTATCTGCTGTCTACAAGAAACGCACCTCCAAAAAAAAGACGCACACAGACTGAGGATGAAAGGTTGGAAAAAAGTTATTCAGGCGAATGGAAATGAAAAAAAAGCTGGGGTAGCCATACTTATATCCGACAAATTAGATCTCAAAGTGAAGGACATAACAAGAGATAAAGAAGGCCACTTCATAATACTAAAAGGAGCAATCCAACAAGAAGAAATAACTCTGGTAAACATATACACACCCAATACAGGAGCACCCAAATATATACAAAAAACTCCTAGAGGACATCAAGGGAGAGATAGACAGCAATACAATCATAGTAGGATACTTTAATACCCAATTATCACCATTGGACAGATCCTCTAAACAAAAAATCAGTAAAGAAACATCAATCCTCAATGACTCATTGGACCAGATGGAATTAATTGACATCTTCAGATCATTTCACCCCAAAGCCACAGAATATACATTCTTTTCAAGTGCCCATGGGTCATTCTCAAAGATAGACCATGTGTTGGGTCACAGGCAAAGTCTCTCCAAATTCAAGAAGATAGAAATCATATCAAGCATATTCTCAGATCACAGTGGCAAAATCCAACATCCTTTCTTGATAAAAACTCTCAACAAGGTAGGAATAGAAGGATCATACCTCAACATAATAAAAGCCATATATGATAAACCCACAGCAAACATCATACTCAGTGGGCAAAAACTACAACCATTTCCCCCAAGAACAGGAACAAGACAGGGTTGCCCACTTTCACCACTCCTGTTCAACATAGTACTGGAAGTATTAGCCATTGCAATTAGACAAGAAGAAGAAATAAAAGGCATCCAAATTGGAATAGAAGAAGTTAAGCTATCCTTATTTGCAGATGACATGATATTGTATATAAAAAACCCGAAAGACTCCATTAAAAAGTTAGTAGACTTAATAAATGAGTTCAGCAATGTAGCAGGCTACAAAATTAACGCCAAGAAATCTATGGTATTTCTATACACTAATAGTGAACCTACAGAAAGAGAGACTAAAAAAGCAATCCCATTTACCATCACACCAAAAAAATTAAGATACCTAGGAATAAACTTAACTAAGGAGGTAAAAGACCTATTCGTGGAAAACTACAGGACACTGAAAAAAGAGATAGAGGAAGATGTAAACAGGTGGAAGAACATACTATGTTCATGGATTGGGAGAATCAACATAATTAAAATGTCCATACTACCCAAAGCAATCTATAAATTTAATGCACTCCCCATTAAAATACCAATGGCATATTTCACAAACCTAGAAAGAACTCTCCAAAAATTCATCTGGAACAAAAAAAGGCCCCGAATAGCCACAGCAATCCTGAGAAAGAAGCACAAAGTTGGTGGAATTTCCATACCAGATTTCAAGCTATATTACAAAGCTACTGTTCTCAAAACAGCCTGTTACTGGCACAAGAACAGACATATAGATCAATGGAATAGAATAGAGAATCCAGATATCAACCCAAACCACTATGCTCAATTAATATTTGACAAAGAAGGCATGAACATAAAATGGAGTCAAGACAGTCTTTTCAATAAATGGTGTTGGGAAAATTGGACAGATACATGCAAAAAAATGAAATTAGAGCACCAACTTACACCATACACAAAAATAAACTCAAAATGGATACAGGACTTAAACGTAAGACAGGAAACCATAAAAATATTAGAGGAATCTACAGGAAGAAAAATCTCAGACATATGCCAAAAGAACTTCTTTGATAATACTGCTCCTAGGACAATGGAAGCTAAAGAGAAAATAAACAAATGGGACTACATCAAAATAAAAAGCTTGTGCACAGCTAAAGAAACCATCAACAAAACAACAAGAAAACCCACTGTATGGGAGAACATATTTGCAAATGTTATCAGTGATAAAGGTTTAATCTCAAGCATCTACAGGCAACTCATGCAACTCAATAAAAGGAGGACAAATGATCCAATAAAAAAATGGGCAACAGACCTAAATAGAATCTTCACGAAAGAAGACAAAAGGAAGGCCCAGAGACATATGAAAACTTGCTCAAAGTCACTAATTATCCGAGAGATGCAAATCAAAACGACTATGTGGTACCATCTCACACCTGTCAGAATGGCTTACATCAACAAATCAACAAACGACAAGTGCTGGCGAGGATGCGGAGAAAAAGGAACTCTCGTGCACTGCTGGTGGGATTGTAGACTAGTGCAGCCACTGTGGAGAACAGTATGGAATTTCCTCAAGAAACTAAAAATGGAGCTCCCATTTGACCTAGTGATCCCACTTCTAGGACTATACCCCAAGAAACTAGAAACGCGAATTGGAAAAGATATATGTACCCCTATGTTCATAGCAGCACAATTTACCATAGCTAAGATTTGGAAACAGCCTAAGTGCCCATCAGCAGATGAGTGGATTAAAAAACTATGGTACATTTACACAATGGAATATTACGCCGTGGAAAAAAAGAAGGAGCTCCTACCATTTGTAACAACATGGATGGATTTGGAGAGCATTATGCTAAGTGAAATTAGCCAGGCAGAGAAAGACAAATATCACATGATCTCACTCATTTGAGGAATACAATGAATGACATAGACTGATGAACAAAAATGGATCCAGAGACTGAGAAAAGTCCATCAGAATGTCAAACCTCAGGAGAACAACTCCAAGACCATGTGGGTTCCTGCGACTGTGAGGAACTGACGGATCTGTTCCAGTCACGAGGAAGGTCCAGAGATGGGGGACACTGACGACACCTTGCCATGCTAGCAGTCGGCAGCTGTGCATGTCTGCAGGCAGCCCAGGATCAAATCAGAAAGGATGGATCTTGCATTGCCATCTGGATACCATTGCTGACATGTACACATAAAGAACTATTTGACACTGAAACTGGGACTCAGAACAGTTGGACACTGAAACTGAGACTGAAACATTTTTTGTTCTTATACATTTATTTCTAGTATGCAGAGGCAAGATATTTTTGAAGAAAAGAAACAGGGGAGAGTGATTGATATAGAGGCAGGGTGACCTTGAACAGGCTGTCAAGCTACAGGGGGAAGGCTTGGGTGGATGGGAGGTGGATGCTGGGGGAGATCAACTGAAGGACTTGTATGCATACATATGAGCATAACCAATGAATGAAAGACACTGGGGCGGGGAGGGTGGAGGGTGGGGATATGTGCTGGGGGGTAGGGGAGGCTGGGGGGAGGATAAGGGGGAGGGGGAAAGGAAAACATGTACTACTATTAATTATAAGTTATACTGCAAAAAAATCAATAAAAATATATTTAAAAAATAAAAAGAAAAAATAAAAAAATAAAAATAAAAATAAAAATATTCCCAGGACAATAAGTACTCAAACTAGTTTAAAATGAATGTCACAGTCAGTCCTTAGGCATTGGCGTTAAAGATAAGTACCATTTTTCTTTGCTAAAGTTATCAGTAACTTACTTAGAGGGCATGTTATATACCCTCTAAGTAGTCACAGTACCACCCTATTGGGCATGTTATATGCCCTCTAAGTAGTCACAGTACCACCCTATCGAAAAAGCTTAGCAACCATGAATAATGAGTCTCTTTTGCTTCACTTCAAACATTCATACTAAGCTTAAGTGTGTCACATCCACAAGATTCAGCACCAGCTTCTCTTTAAATAAAAGCAGTATCATAACATATTGCCATGTAAAAGAAAAAAAAAAATCAGACTGCAAAATATGTGGTCCCATTAAGTCAAAACAATAGTGTATGAGTCTGCATGTGTGTGATGTATATACTCATACATGTAGAAGTTGTTTTTTTAAGTAGGATATACACCAAATAATTCTATTTAATCCTATCTAATAAAATAGAAATATGCAAATTGACCATCACATCAAGACACAAGATGGCCACCCCCATGAGGTCACAGATGGTTGCCCCCATGTGGACACAAGATGGCCACCACAAGATGACAACCACAAGATAGCCTCCAGAGGAGGGCAGTTGTGGGGGACCAGGCCTACAGGGAAGGGAAGTTTGGGGGGACCAGGCCTGCAGGGGAGGGCAGTTGGGAGCCAGCAGTCCTGGATTGTGAGAGGGATGTCTGACTGCCCGTTTAGGCCTGGACGGTTGGACATCCCTCAAGGGGTCCCAGACTGGAGAGGGTGCAGGCTGGGCTGAGGGACACTCCTGCCCCGTGCATGAAATTCATGCACCAGGCCTCTAGTGTGGTATATATACAAACAAAAGAATATTATTCAGTCTTAAAAAAGAAGAAAATTCAGCAATATACTACAACATGGATGAACCTGGAGGACATAATGCTAAGTGAAATAAGCCAGTCACAAAATGACAAAGGCTGTATGATTCCACTTACTAGTATATGAGGTACTCAGAATATGTAAACACACACACAAAAACAGAAAGTACAACTGGTTGCTAGGGGGTGGGGAGAGGAAAGAATGAGGAGTTATTGTTTAACAGGTATAAAATTTCCCTTTTACAAGAGAAAAAAGAATTATGAGGATAGTTGGTGGTAATGGTTGTATATTGTGAATGTATTTAAGACCACCGAACTGTACACTTAAAAATGGTTAAGATGGGCCAAAACTGGTTTGGCTCAGTGGATAGAGCATCGGCCTGCAGACTCAAGGGTCCCGGGTTCGATTCCGGTCAAGGGCATGCACCTTGGTTGTGGGTACATCCCCAGTGGGGGGGGTGCAGGAGGCAGCTGATAGATGTTTCTCTCTCATCGATGTTTCTGACTTTCTATCCCTCTCCCTTCCTCTCTGTGAAAAATCAATAAAATATATTTTATCTTATAAATATATTTTATTGATTTATTCCCCTATAATTTTGCTAAGGAGCTGAAAGGGCTCGTGTATATTTTATTGATTTTTCACAGAGAGGAAGGGAGAGGGACAGAAAGTCAGAAACATCGATTGGACAGAAACATCGATCAGCTGCCTCTTGCACACCTCCAACTGGGGATGTGCCCGCAGTCAAGGCACATGCCCTTGACCGGAATCGAACCCGGGACCTCTCAGTCCACAGGCTGACGCTCTATCCACTGAGCCAAACCGGTTTGGCTGAATAAAATATATTTTTTAAAATGGTTAAGATGGTAAATTTTATGCTATGTAGTATTTTACCACAATTTTTAAAACTACATATATATAAAATATGTGTATGTGCCTATGACTTCAGAACTATATGAGCTATAACTGTACTTTTATTCATGTATATTAAACAATTTTAAGTATGTACAAATAAATATAAAAGTAGTTCCAATATTTTTTTCCTGAACCCTAATGACATCCCTCAGGAGGCCCAGAATGAGATCTGACATGAACTGAAAGGTGATGTCTCTTTCTCCAGTCCATGTCCCAGTCCAGAGGAAAGCACAGAGGAAAGAGGAGAGTCAGCAGCAGCCAACCACTGACATTAATTTGCTGTCTCTTCCTCCTTTTCCTTCTCTTGCATTAAGAAGCATTTAAGCCTTTTCTGGGGTCTAAAGAATATTTAATTCTAACAAAGTCTGCAATAAATCCTCAACAAGTAGCAAATCCCTGGAAAGTTTAGGGAAAGAATGTCACAGGAACTGGATGCAAATGCTTCTTTCTAGGGCCATGGAGATCCTTGAAAAACGATTTGGTGAATCAGTAAACCCTGAACTAGAATGAAGTTTTCCTGAGAAATCTCTTGGGTGCCTGAAAAACGAAGAGACCCCAAAGTCTTAAAAACACTGCTAATGCAAAAACCTGTGACAATGAACTCAATAGACTAAAAATATTCAGTTGAGTCTAAAGGCTCTTTGTGAGCTAACTCATGTACTAGCCAGAAAGACTTGCTTACCTTCAGTATTTCTGGTTCTTTGATATTCAGAGTTCCTGTGTTCCAGTGCTGTTTATTTTTATGTAGTCTATGATATTTATGAGCACTTGGCGGTGTAAAAAACCAAATCATGCAAACTGCAGTCATGAATCCCAGGCCAATTCCCAGAAAGAGTCCACTCACATAATGGGGGAGGGGGAAGATGAGGTACGCATAGACACACAGTATGAAGAAGCCCAGTGTCTTCATGGGTAACTCTGAGTGCTGCATGGCCAAGTCCACCTCCTCGTCACTGTCCAGAGTTGGAACATCATCTGCCAGCTCCTCTGGCTTGAGAGGTGTAGCTAGTAGCTTATCAACTTTACCCTCCCCATCCGTTTCCAAATCAAACTCTTCAGAGTACAGTTCACAAAACTCTTCGTCTTCTTTGCTCACTAAGGCAGACAGAGAACATTTCTCAAGGACTAGAGAACTTGTCTTCAGGCCTAAATCCTTTAAACTGCTCACCTGGGAACCCTCTTTTGGGGGCTCATCAATGGACTTTGGGTGGTCACTTCTGGGGATCCTGGGATTGCTTCCCTCACCATCCCCCTCAGAATCACACTCCTCTTCCTTGATGCTGTAGTTGTGATTGCTTTCCAAGTGACCATTCAAGCTGGACAGATTGGAGAGCTCTGAAGCACTTGAAGATAAGGCTTTGGGCCTATGGCTGCCACTTTCTTCCCCTATAATTTTGCTAAGGAGCTGAAAGGGCTCGTGTATGACTTCTGAAAGGCGTCGCTTAGTGTCCTCGATTTTTGCCTCCATTTCGGGCACTTTAAAAAAGGAGCGTGTATCAGAGGGAGAAGTAAGTGGAGAAGAAGGTGCAGTTTTGGAATCTCCACCTGTGTTTCGTGGCTGGGTAAACTGCTTGAACAGGTGTAAATTTAGCTTGGAATCGGGTGGTTTATAGGACACAGTATCTGACTCTTGCTTGGAGGTGTCTGTGGACAGAGACTTGACTAATGTCTTCATCAAGTGCCTGTGCCTTGGGGGTGGTGGGGGTTCTCTTGGCTCCACCTCAATAGACAGGGACTTCACAAGACTCATAAAGGGTTTCGCACTGGAAAGGGTGGAAGATGAGGCACTGGATGAGAGGACAGGAGACTTGGAAGGAGAGGACAATGGGGAAGAAGAACTGGTTTTCTGCTCAGAAAGGGATGACACACTGGGAGAGCTAGCTAAGGGCCCTGATGAAGATGACCCTGGGGATAGAGCCAATGGCACTGTACTTAATACTTGCACTGCGGGCAGAGGGGCTTCCAACAGCTTTACAGTGTTCTCAGAAACGGGCAAAACAGCAGGCGACTTGGACAGTCCATCTGCCAGGATAGGCTGGGAGGCAGGGCCAGTAGGGTCATGGCCACCGCGAGGTTCAAAATAGAGGTCTTCCTTGGCTTCAAGCCCCGTTACAATGCTTTGGTCGTCCAGCCCCTCCTCAAGATAATCCCTGAACTCCTCCTCCTCTTCCTCCTCTTCCTCCCCGGATGCAGAGAAGTGGATAGCGATAGTGTCTCGGGACACGGACCTCTGCACATGCACTCTGGGGGCTGATGGTTTTGGCATGTCAATGGCTTTTTCGGCATGGCGCCCATTCAGACTTGTCATTGCCAGCTTCACAAGGGCTTACGCTCTGTAAAAACATCAAGAAAACTGAAATCAGAAAGTGGTTTTTCCCTAGGAGACACTGCCATGTGCAGACAGAAGCACAGATGAAGTTCACTTCTAAACAATGATTATGTTTTTACTTGGCAGATGGCCACTGCTTTTCACTTGAGCAGGTTTAATGGTTTAATTTTCACCAGCTACATTCCAGTTAGCATTCTCTTTTATGAGCAAACTACAAACCA
The DNA here is from genome assembly GCA_027563665.1 of Antrozous pallidus. NCBI lineage: Eukaryota > Metazoa > Chordata > Mammalia > Chiroptera > Vespertilionidae > Antrozous > Antrozous pallidus. Next base: position 34,847,554 of record CM050526.1, read on the forward strand.
GTGTTTAAAAATGCCATACAATCTGTCTTACTTCACATCATCTGAGTAATTGCTTCCTCCCTCTTAACTGGCTCATTTCTATCAATGATTCCATATTTCAAGGCTTGAAATACCTGCACAATAGATGTTACCAGCATTACTTCAGATCAGCAGGATAAAATGTAGCATGCTGGTGATTTTGAGAATCTTGGAATAAAAATTTCACCAGTGGTTTTCTAGCTATAAAAAGCTAACCCAGGAGGGTTATTGCTTCCACTCCAATTTTCACAGCAATCTTAACAATTACTTGGCTTGTATCTCCCACCAACATATCCTATCTTGCCAATGCAAGTAATTAGCAAAGTACCCAAGAGTTGAAAGGAAAATCTATAAACTAATTACTATGACCTGTTGGCTTCTTTATTCTCCAAATGGCAGGTACCATAAGGCCAGAGTATTTAGGCAGCTATGATGACATGGCTGGTTCCTGAGGCTTTGGGAACAAGCAAACATTTTAAACTGAATCCAAGATTCTACAGAGAACTCTGCTAAGGGCTATGGTGACAGACAAAGAGGCTATGCTTACTACCCTTCTGGAGCTAAGGAGCTAGCTGTAGAGAAGAGAGACACCTGAAAATCTGGGCAGCAAAATATAAGACACCAAGTCCACACTGACATCTAATATATTATATTTCTTCCCATTCACTTAAGGCCCATTTATTGGGCACCAGGCTTCCTCATAGGCCCTGCAAAGTTGACATCAACACCATAATCTGGAAAGAGATCCTGTCAAAAAGCTAAGACACACTTGAATGGACTTCAGGCATTCTGAAGAGGGTGAGATTAGTGTGGGAAGTAGGACATTTGCTCAGCCTTTTAAACCGCTGTGTAGGTTGTGGTGGTGGAATGGGCATGATGAGAAAGTAGGGTCAAAAAGACATGAAAGATTAGTGCAGACATGAAAATGAGTATGGGCATGGTGAGCCCTGGCACCTGAGTCTATTCTCCACCTCCAGGGTGGAAGGTGGGTGTTGGGGAGCAGTGGAAAACCATCAGTACAAGAGAGGCATCCTGGGAGAGTAGAAAGAACAGTTTTGGGATCAGGAAATAGGGCTTCTGATACTTGCTTCCTTTCCAGCTGACTCTGTGGGACCTTAAAAAAGCCAAGACCTCTTTGGTTCTCAGAATCTTCCTTTGTAAAATGGGGGATTCACCAGTCCTTTCCATACCTAAAACCCTACATGTTTACATTTGCAGGTGGTTGCTCACAATACAACATCAGACACTTATACAGGCAATATACCATAAACCAGTGATTTTCAACCGGTGTGCCTCACAAATTTTTTGAAACATGCAATACCTGACTATTTAATCAGGGATACTGACCTCTTTCCCCTTAGATTGTCAAATTTGAAAATTACGACAGCCAATACACAACAGCCATCGGTATGAATGAATCAAAATTATACCTTTTTTTTTTTTGTCAGATATTCTGGTGTGCCACAGAATTTTATTTTATCTTTTTTTTTTTTTTGCCACAGAATTTTAGTCATTAGTTTGTGTGACATGAGATGAAAAAAATAAAATGCTGCCAAAGACAACCAACATCATAGTGCTTGCTTATTTATTTCATTTGAAGAATGTCTACATTTAAGTCTTATGCTAAATATTCATGTTCAAAAAGCTGACAACAGATACTACTGATAAGAGAAAAGATAAATGGGGGGCAGAAAACAGTGATCCTGAATCACTATAAATAATCCAACAATGGGAAGAACTGCAGTTCAAAGCCCAACCATCACAAGGACACATCTGAACTGCACATTCTCAATATCAATGCTTCAGAGAAATCACTTTCACAAAAACTTTCCAAAAGAGTTTTGCCCACATTCATTCATGACCCTCAGATTCTCCTATCCACACTGGATCCAAGAAAAGGGATCAATCTCTACCCATCAGACAAAGCAATTTAAATCCAGGAGCTGATGGCTGTGAGAAAAGGAGACTCCAATAGCTTTACAGTGTTCTGTAAAGCTAAAAAGACAAGGCAATCCTTCCCTGTTATTCTTAAGCCAATGGATGTGTGGGTTTAGTAAGAAGAAAAATACCAAGTGCAACACATATTTTTCATTTCACTGTCACCTAGATTTATAAAGGTAATTTAAAAAGAAAATTATAGAGGCAATTTAAAAAGAAAGGTTGGTAACTTGATAATTTTCAGTAGGTTGAAAAATAAGGGTTATTTAAATTGCCTTAATAACATAGAGGGTGATCTGTAAGGCTCTATAGTTCTGAGGCTGTTTCATAGGTAGTGGTAGCTCAAGTGAAGGTGTCTGTAGGCACAGGTACAAAATCAGAGGAGCACAATTTTGGGGGTTGAATAGTATATGAGTTGGTCCTATGGGAAGGAGAGGAGGGAAGAATGCTAGTTAGAGCCAAATTCTCTCTGCGCCTTAGTCAGATAAGTTTCCAGAAGCAGGAGATTTCAAACTGTTATGCTGATGGGTCCTTCCTAAGGTCTTGACTGTAATTTCCCATTAAAGTTCCTATGCCTCCTAAAGACATTCTTTGCTCTCACTAAAACTAAGAAAAATAACAATGGTTTCTCTCCCCAGCACTAATGCAGGAACTATCCAGTCCAAACACAGGAACAATCAATGCCTACCATTTAACCTCAGCTAATAAAAACAAAGGCCTCAAACATGAAGCTAACAGCCAGTTGCCCTCCCTATCAAGAATTCCAACAAGGCTACCAATCTGAGAAGCGTTGGAGTTAGAATACCGAACATCTATGAAATTTATTTCTAGTCAGTCAAAAGGTTATTATCATTAATTAAGCAATGAAAAAAAATCAACAATAAATCACACTGTACAATAAAAACAAAGAGCTATTTCAAGACTCAATATTGGTATTTATTTACTCAGATATAATATCCTCTGAATTAGGCAAAGTTTTAGTGTGTGTTTTTTTTAGGAGGGGGTGCTAATTTTCTATTAATAACTGTCCTTCCTACCTCCAGCTGTATCTGAAACAATTCAATCCTGGGGTCCTACAGAGCCACAAAAAGAGAAAGCAGTTCCCTCCAGGCTGCTCACTTACCACCAACTCTACTTGGTCCTTCTACTTTAAAACAAATACTAATGTATCTATTATTATCATCATTATTAATTTCTAATTAATATACTAAATTAGAAGAAGTGCTGGAGAAAGAAAAAGAGGAGAGGGAAGGAAGCAATTTTAATTGAAAATTAAACTACAGGCATACCTTGTTTTATTGCGCTTTGCTTTATTGCCCATCACAAGTGTCATATTTTTTTTACAAACTGAAGACAAGACCCTTATTGCAATACTCCCTTTATTACAATGGTCTGGAACCAAACTCGAAATATCTCCAAAGTATTCATGCCTGTAATATCCAGATAAAGAAAGTAGAATAATATATCCTCCTATATAATAAAAGCCTAATATGCAAATTGACTGAATGGCAGAAGGACTGATCACTATGATGCACACTGACCACCAGGGGACAGATGCATAATACAGGAGCTGCCCCCAGCCCACAGACCCCAGGTCAGCCAAGGTGGGTGCTAGGGCCGCCCCTCTCCTCCCATCGCCCCTGTTGGGAAGCAATAAGAGGGAGGTGGGGGGGGAGGGGGAGGGAGGGAGGAGTAGGGCCAATGAATGGGCAACACCAGGCCCACCAAAGTGGGTATCAGTGGCTCCCCTCTCCCCATAGCCCCACCAGTCGCCCCATAGATCAGCCCTATCACCGGGTAGGCCTAGGGACTCTACCCATGCATGAATTTTGTGCATTGGACCTCTAGCAGCATCATAAGAGGTAAGCCTGATTTGGACTATGCCTCATTTCTCAGAATTACCACAAATCTTTCAAAGCCATTATTAAAATTCTTTGTCTTTGTAAAATTCTGCCTGTTAATCAAGCTTGCACTTGGACATATGATGTATGAGTACCATCACTAGCATAGTTTGTGAGAGTCAATAGTTTTCATTTAAAAACTTGTTTTAAGCCAAAACCGGTTTGGCTCAGTGGGATAGGGCGTCGGACTGCGGACTGAAAGGTCCCGGGGTTCGATTCCGGTCAAGGCATGTACCTTGGCTGCGGGCACATTCCCAGTAGGGAGTGTGCAAGAGGCAGCTGATCGATGTTTCTCTCCCATCGATGTTTCTGACTTTCTATCCATCTCCCTTCCTCTCTGTAATAAACCAATAAAATATATTTAAAAAAATAAAAAATAATAAAAAGAAAAACTTGTTTTGGCAGAGGAAAAGAGGCAAGCAACATTGTACTGCAGAGGATGTCTTAACACCTCGTGTGTGTGTGTGTGTGTGTGTGTGTGTGTGTGTGTGTGTGTGTGTGTTTTAATCCTCACCAGAGGGAATGTTATTGATTTTAGAAAGAGGAGGAGGGAGGTAAAGAGGTAGGAGAGGGAGAGAAGGGGGGAGGAAACAAAACATCAATTGGTTACCTTCCCCTAGTGGCCCCAAGGATGGAACCTACAACCTGAGTTAGGGTTAGGGTTAGGGTTAGGGAATCAAACTTGCAAATCTTTTGGTATACAGGAGGACACTCTAATCAGCTGAACCACACAGCCAGGGCACTTATCTATGCATTTTCAAATAGGAATTGGTGTTATAAAAAGTAGGGAAGAGACCTTCAAGACTCCATTTTTCCACCTTGATGTTACAAAGAAACAGACAATCTGGTCAAAACCAACTATGGTAGGAAGGTCTGATTTAGCCTAAAAATATCAAATATATCTTAACAGCTATCCCTTGATTCATTTAAATTCAATGCAGCAGCTGAAAATTGACCCTGGGTGAGACATTGGGTGTGCAGAGTCATTTGGGGAGAGTCTGAATTCCCCAGCAGCCGGTGGAGCTCGGCAGCGGCTCTCTCTGAGGTGCTGGCGGCCATTGCCCCTGGCGCAGGGTCCCTGGGGCCGCACAGGGTGGAGCTAACGCTGTCTGCTTGGCCTGGAGACTCCCATCCAACCTGAGTACAGCTGAGCTTCACAGACAATTGGCCTGGAGGTCAACCCCTCCAAGTGCTAACAACGATTAACCTGAGCTTAACTTCAGCAAGACTGTGCAACCCATATCCACCTCAGGTAACTGGGGAGGCTGAGCCACTGTCCCTAGTAGGAAGTCTACCACACAAAGCTAATTGACCAACTCAGGGAAGCAGCCACAATGCAGAAACATGGAAAGAAATCAGCTGTGAAAGAAATGGAGGGGAAAAAATGACTGGACATGGAATTCAAAACCACGGTTATAGGGTTTTTCAAGAGACTCCAACAAAAGGTCGAGGCCTATAAGGAATTAAGCAAGACCGCAAAGGAAATGAATGAGTCCTACAAGGAAATGAACGAGACCCTCAAGGATATAAAGGAGACTCTCAAGGATATGAAAAAGGACCAACCAGAAATTAAGCACACAACGACTGAAATAAAAAATATTATACAAAGACCTAAAAGTGCTCTGGAGCACCCCAAGAACCAAGTTAAAGATTTGAAATACAAAGAGGGAAAATCCACTCAGCTGAAAAAGCAAGAAACCAAAAGAATCCAAAAAACTGAAGATAGTGTAAGGGGCCTCTGGGACAACCTCAAGCATACCAACATCCGAATTATAGGGGTGCCAGAAAAAGAGAGAGACCAAGACAATGAAAACCTATTTGAAGAAATAGTGACCGAAAACTTCCCACACCTGGTGAAAGAAATTGACTTAGGAGTCCAAGAAGCGCACCGAACCCCAATATATAGGAACCCTAAGAGGACCACACCAAGGCACATCATAATTAAAATGCCAAGAGCAAAAGACAAAGAGAGAATATTAAAAGCAGCAAGAGAAAAACAGTTAGTTACCTATAAGGGAGCACCCATACGATTGTCAGCGGATTTCTCAACAGAAACGATGCAGGCCAGACGGGAGTGGCAAGAAATATTCAAAGTGATGAAGAGCAAGAATCTACAACCAAGATTACTCCACCCAGCAAAGCTATCATTCAGAATTGAAGGTCAGAAAAAGTGCTTCGCAGATAAGAAAAGGCTAAAGGAGTTCATCAACACCAAACCAACACTATATGAAATGCTGAAAGATATTCTTTAAGAAGAGAAAGAAGAGCCGAGACTGGTTTGGCTCACTGGATAGAGCGTCGGACTGTGGACTGAAGGGTCCCAGGTTCGATTCCGGCAAGGGCATGTACTTTGGCTGCGGGCGCATCCCCAGTAGGGGGCGTGCAAGAGGCAGCTGATCGATGTCTCTCTCTCATCGATATTTCTGACTTTCTATCCCTCTCCTTTCCGCTCTGTAAAAAATCAATAAAATATAAAAAAAAAAAAAAAAAAGAAGAGAAAGAAGAAAAAGATAAAAGTGTAAATTAGGAACAACAAATACACATCTATCAACAAATGAATCTAAAAATCAAGTGAATTAATAAGCTGATGAACAGGATATACTAGTGAATGTAACAGAATCCCGGACATAGAGAGGGAATGGACTGACAACTCTTGGGGAGAAAGGGGTTGTGGGAAGTGCAGCAAGAGACTGGACAAAAATCATGCAACTATGGGAGAGGACAGAGGAGGGGGGTGAGGGCGGAGGGTGGGATGGGTACCAGGTGGAGGGGAACTATAGGGTGAAAAAAAAAGGAGGGGGGGAATGTAATTAATAAACTGAACAATAAAGATAAAAAAAAAATAAAAAATAAAACAGCAGCACAGGCAAAGGCACTGAGATGGGAACAAGTCAATCAAATCAGAATAAAGGCTCACAAAACAATGAGTTTAACACAGCTGGAGAGTGCAGGAGGAAGTTAATATTTGAGTTTAAGGGGCAGGAAATCAATTTGTAGTTTAAAATCTTTAAAGGTTAAGTGTTTGTTTGGGTTTACATATATTTAAATCTTAAGAACCAGAACCAGGCTCCTAAGAAGTTTGAAAATTGTGTGTAAACATTTGATTCAGGTAATGAATGCCTGGAACCAGGGCCGGGGATCAAGTCACAACTGGTACGTGCCCTTGACTGGAATCAAACCCAGAACTTTCAGTCTGGAGGTTAATGCTCTATTCACTGAGCCAAACCAGCTAGGGCCATATTTATAATTTTAAAACTATCTTGCCAATTTGTCAAATTTATTAATTTACATTCCTACCACCTGTGCATAAAGTGTCCATCTTGAACCCTTGTCAAAACTGAACATTATTTTTAATTACTGCCCATCTAGTGCATGGGGAAATGGCACATCAATACTTTGATAATCATTTCAAGCTTTTCCCAATCAGTTTCTCTTCTGCTAATTGCCATTCATATTTCTTGCTCAAGGGTCTTTCTTACTCACTGTGTATATATCATGGATAGTTTACACTTTCTCTACTATTGTGTTGCGAATATTTTCCCTATTTCTGGCAATGCTCAGTTGGTAGTAGAAACAGTCACTGAAAGTACATATCAAGTGAAGCCATGTGACAACAGTACAGGGGCTCCGAGAACCAAGACCCTCACATGACAGTGATGGAGCTCATCCACTTCACCTCCCTGAACCTTGGGTCTTTCACTGTAAATTCTAAATTCTCTAAGTCTGTGATTCTATGATCCAGTTTCAGTGGAACAGAACCTACTTAGAGTCCCACTTTTCCGTTTTGCACCAGAGAAATTCTTGGCAACTGCTCAAGTCAAACAAAGGAAAATAGAGTGCACTTGAACTGATTAATGTGACAAAGGCAATTAAATCAAAATATTTTTCTAATAATATTGAAACAGTTTGTCTCACATTAACAATCACTTCTAGACCTTCCCCACTTGTCTTGCTTATTTAGCCCAGCTGTAGAAACAGCCCTTACTTCTGGTCACAGATGTCTTCTAATGACAGAATCAACTAAGAATGAGATGTAGATAATCAGCACTTGAGTGTGCTGTGGCAACAGAAAACAGGTGTAAATCCTCCTCAAGAATCCCGAATCCCTCCCCCAGTGCCAAACTACAAAATATAACCCCTGCGCAGGAGCCCTCTGCTCTGGTTGTGATAAGGACAGAACTCCTATTGGGCTTTCTACCCCAACCCTGTTATTTCTTACTCCAATCAAAAATCACTCCAATTCAAACTACACCACCTCCATGTTCCCACCACCCTCATTTCTACAGTAGCCTGCAGAGCCTTCTAGCATACGTATCCTTAAGAGACATAACTTCTCTCTCTCTCTCTCTCTCTCTCTCTCTCTCTCTCTCTCTCTCTCTCTCACACACACACACACACACACACACACACACACACACACACAATCCTCCTACTCGGCTTTTTTTTTTTAATGGGGAGGACAGCAAGGTAAGCAAAGAGCTGGTCTACTGTTCAATATCATACCACTATCTGCATTTTCAGACCAAACCACCATCTGTACCACCCTCTCTAAATCATTAGCACTGCTATCTATATGAGACATCCCCACTATGAGGCCCGAGTCACTACTATTGCCAGGGATCTCCATGCCAGCTAGGGAAGGGGTGATTGGGGTGGGGACTGTAGGAAGTCAGCTGAGAGGCTGGAATTGTTTAGGGGGAAAGCTTGGAGTTCAGTTCTAGCATCACTGACTTCACAGAGTATTCTAGGACTTGGCAAGGCAGAGGAGAAGGCATTTTATATATTCATATATATATATATTTTTTACTAATTTCAGAGAGAAAGGGAGAAGAGAGAGATAGAAACATCAATGATGAGAGAGAATCGTTGATCAGCTATCTCCTGCACGCCCCACACTGGGGATTGAGCCCTCAACCTGGGCATGTGCCCTGATCAGGAATCAAACCGTGACCTCCTAGTTCATAGGTTGATGCTCGACCTCTGAGCCACACCGGCAGCGTGGGGAGGCATTTTCAATAACTAACCAGAATGCTGATCAAATGAGATACAGGAACATGATAGGCTTTTGAGCAAAAGAGTGAAATGTGTGCAAAGATACCTGTGACCAGAAGTAAGGGTTGTTTCTACAGCTGTAATAAATAAGCAAATTGTTATAGAAAATGAATCTTCAAACAAGAGTAGGTTGAGTTCTGAAAGTTCATTAGTAAGTCAACTGTTTTAAATTCAAAATTAATTTATCCTAAAGGAAAATAAATGGGAAATGGGTTCCTAGGCCCACAGAAGTTATATAGTCCATACTATAGCTTTACTATAGTGCAAATGTACCTTTCCAACTACATGAAACCACCATTTACAACATAACCAAAAAGAAAAACATCCTGAGTTTCTCAGTTCAGATAATATCAGGGTCCTAGGGCCTGTACACACTCTGGAAAAAGACAATTCTAGGAACATGAGGCCAAAGGCCCAGCAGGTAAACTGTGACACTCCTCATCCATCTGCCCCAACTAGACTTCTATCTAAAGTCTGAACTCCAATTTTCAATGCAGCCCAAATTCTGCTTTAATTCATGTGTGAAATTTTCTCATTCAATAGTAGCAAGACCTTGGAAAAGTACAGCGGAACTGGACCTGCCTGCCCCCTCCCCACACACACACAGCCCAGGTAGCAGTCAGAGGAACCTCTTCCTTCTACACCACCCCATGCAGCAGAGGGACTGCTTCAGTGACTTCTAAGCATCACTACACAAAAAGGCATGAGGAAGAACATGGGAAACTTTCTAATTTGTCCAGAAAACAAAGCTGGGCACACAGATAACTTCTAATTATCATGCATAGGAACTTGGTGGCCACTCGCCAGTGGGAGTTAGGTTCTAAGGTCAGGGCAAAAAGCTATCTATAGCCAAAATTATCCCCAAGAATATTTTCTTTTTTCAATTTTATGAGAATTTCGTTTTTATTTAATAAAAACATGCTTGTGTATGTATATGTACATAAAAATACATTCAAATATTTGAGTACTTTAGATAATTTTGTGTGTGACTTCATATGCTTGATTTAAAAGAATCATGAGTTTCCCACAAAGTACTGTATACATGCTTCAGGTGACCTTGCATAGTCATTGTTGTGCCCATTCAAATTTGAGAGACTTCAAGGTCAACTAAAGGACAGAACTAAAGGAAAGGCTGAATATGGGTTGGCCATATTCACACCACTCTGCCCACAGGAAGACTAACAAATCTCTAATGTGGATAGAAGTTCTCAGGATCACCAGCTTGCTTTACTCTATCTTGTTTTAATATTAAGCCTCTGTGACCTTAATAAACATCAATTAATATGTCTCTTGCAAGATTAAGGTGGAAGGTGGTTAGTTTTCTTAAAGTAGCTGAGAACTGGATGGGCCCCGATGGTGCACAGAAAAACTTGGTTAAGAACTCAAACATTAAACAGACCCAGCCTTCTGCTCCCAGTTTCACTGTTTACCAGCAGGTGACCCTGTACAAGTTACAGCAAAAAGCCTTTTTCTCCTTCATATGTAAATAAAATGAAGATAATAGTGCCTAAAAGGACTGTTGGGAAATTTAAGAAATAACAGTTATCATCAGCATAAGCAGCAGGTGTGAGCACATCTTTTTTATTTATGCCGACTTGACTGACCAGAGTTGACCCCACAGCCATGTTATTTAGGATAAAACAGACAGCTTGTTTCCAGCCTTTTCTAATCCCCTGAACTAGATTGTCCTGACTGAGGGTTTAGTTCAGGCAGCTGTGACCATTAAGAATGATAAACAGAGGAGCAAAGTAGAACTATGGAAACGTGTACACATTATATTACGATATGAGAAAGCAGAACTTGTGGGCTGATGTGCATGCGTCAAACACAATTATACAAAAAGAATGTACTATCAAGATCCTAGGAGACTACAGGACTAAGTAATAATAGCTGGTGCTTTACTGTGAGTTATCTTGGTTTGCTTTTAGAGTAAAGCTGGTTAAAAGGATCATTTTAAAACTAAGGACACTGGATAGGATCTATAGTTTTACCAACCTCTTTTTTCTGCCATATGTTTTGCAATATTATAACAAATTATATTTAATAGTAATTGATTCTGTTTATAATTTTTCCATGTCAATGCTGATTCAAATTTTACCTAACAATCTACATTAAAAGATTCATAGTAACGTTATGAAATCAAGTCACTACCATAGGTGTGACAATAATAATAAGCATAGCTAAGAAAGCAAGAAACAATCCAGTTGCTTTATTTTGATAGTCAAGGACACTCACATTCAAGGTCAACCTCATTCTAAATGTAATGAACACATTAGTTTGAGGAGTGAGACCTGATACCAACGCTAGGAACAATGTCTAGAGTTAGACCAGTCAAGTCCCAGAAATTCTTATTATGTCATGCACAACCAATCAGAACTTGGAATCAGCATGAAACTATATAGACTTGCAATCCAAACAAAGGCAAAGAAACTTGATAATTTGGATAGCTTTTGTGCCCTTATCCCAGGTAAATGTATAGTTTCTACTAAGCCTTTTGAAATGAAAATGTACCCCTGGCTCCCTGGGTTCCTTTGCAGATGCCAGGCTGGAACCACCATCTCAGGTCAGCTCTATCCAGCAGACTGCAGTGGGACAACTGATCAGCCAGCCTTAATCACTTTCTTAATCCTAGTTCTCAAAGGGCATATGCATTTTGGAATTGGGTAGAGGGGAGTTGTACCAGATAATCCTACTGAACATCTGCACACAGATGACCCAGCCACTTCTCCCCATCTCAGGGCTTATCATAATTGAGGAGGGAAGACTGGAAGACATATTATTAGAAAAACATTCCCCAGTAATCATAGCCTGTGTGTGCACAGTGTCTCCCCCTCACACCAGCCAATACCTACCATGTAATTTTATCAACTTGGAATATCAGAAACACATTACACACAGAGAGAGAAAATAAAAGGTGATAAAATCACCAGGAACTCTACTGGAGATACAGGTACCAGCTATTCCTGGGCACTAGTTTACACCTACATTGGAAGGTACTACTTTAGAGGCAATTGCTTTGTAAGAGGCTACTGTTCTATACCAACAATAAAAAATAAAAAAAAATGCGATTTCCATTAAGGTCAATCAATCAACTACTTCAGATATTTTAAGTGAGGACTCAAAGGTGGCCAGAGCTTCCATGGGCACAAGACACAATCGGAATAGACTGAGTTCTGCTCCTAATCTTTGACACATGTGCCTGCATTGTTTCTATGGTGGCCTCATCTCCTGCAGCAGGTCCTGATGCCCACTCCACCCAGACCCAGGGTATAGGCCCCTGCCAGAGCCTCCATAGTTGCCCATTCCTGAAAGTCTGTTTCATTTCTATCTCAAGGCTCAAGCAGGACAGAAGGCAGAAATGAAAAGCAAGTGGGATAAAAAAGAAACCTGGATGCACAAAGAAACAAGAGAAAAATTGTTTCTTGACAGATCAGGGGAAATAAGCACAAATAGCATTCCATAACCAGTATACAGCACAGAACCAAACTATCTAATTATGGAGGCACCATAAGCCTGATGGCCGTACTGGGGCTCTATTGATGTTTCAAAGACCCGGAGGCTATGAAGTTATCTTAATGTTTTTCCGTCCACAGGTCCAATAATTGCCTAATGGCAGTGTCCTGCCCTTTCCAGATGATAAGTGCTGAGTTTGTTGGTAGGTTTTTTCCTTCTAGCTTACATGGGTCCTCAGAGAGTATTGTCTGCCAAAGCAAAACACCAAAACAGGAGAACTTTCTGCCCATCCACCTACAATCAGGATCCCATTAAATCCCACTCAGATGACACCCAAAGCGCCATCCCTGGAACTGCTGAAGTGACCCAGGAAGAGCCCCAGCTCGGGAGCAGACCAGATTTTCTGATCTGTCAAGTGAGGGTCATGATGGTAAAAGCCCACCCCTTAGATTATTGGGAGAAAGGAAAAAAATGGGAGAGCACTTCATAAATTGTAAAGTTCAGACACTAACCGCATAGAAATGTTGTTATAATATTGCTCTCTCCCCATGGAGATGATGGAGTAAAGTACACCAAGGGAATATTATTACTTGTTCTCAAAAGACCCTATATTTGGCAGTTATTCTTTTTTAAATAAAGTTGTAACACAGTTAGTCTTTTCTTGAGAAAATAGGTTTTTCTTCTTTCAAAATCTTTATAACAGCAATTTAAATGTCCATGGTAAAGAACATTATTTATGTACTAAGCAGCAATTATTTCTTGGGAGAAAGGAGGGCCAATGGCCATAGACAGTCAGACACAGTCCCAATTTGTGAGGGTACATCAGCAGGATTCTGAAACAGTCCTCTAAGTGCTTTACTAACAATATCTCACTTAAGTCTAACAACTCTGTAAGGTAGGTACTGTTATTATTTACACATTTTACAGATGAGGAAAAACACCTAAAAGTGGTTTAGGCAACTTACCAAGGTAACAAAATTACTAACTAGCAGATCCAGAAATCCTGCTCCAAGGCATGATCTTCACCACTGTTCTACACTGTCTCAGTCAGATATTTTTATGGATAAATCAATCCAGAGCCAACAGAAGCTTTCTCCAGATCCCTGCACGCCAATAAAGAGTTCATCCATTCAACATTTATTGAGCACTGGTTGCCTGCCAAGTCTATCACTGAAAAATAGAGATCTTCACCCTTTCTAGGGGGAGCATCTATTCTAAAAGGATCTTGACTCTAAAGACAACTCAGGAAAGCACTGAAAGTGTTTTTTAAAAGTTGTAGCAATTCACAGAACAGGCTAAAAATACTTTAGGCTCTCTATTGTTAATTGCCCCCCCGCCCAAGTCTGCTTGGGATAACCATCAACCTATGCAGTGGTTCTTGACCTTTCTAATGCCTCGACCCTTTAATACAGTTCCTCATGTTGTGGTGACCCTCAAACATAAAATTATTTCCGTTGTTACTTCATAACTGTAATTTTGCTACTGTTACGAATCGTAACGTAAATATCTGTGTTTTCGATGGTCTTAGGCGACCCTGCTAGCTGTTCTCAACCTGCGGGTCATGACCCACGGGTTGAGAACCGCTGCTGTAGAGCCTAACTCTGAGACTTCACTGAGTCTGAGTTAGGCTCCTCAGCTGGGACTTCACTGAGATACTAGCAGAGGCTACATCAGATCAGGCTTCCTGAGAGGCTCCATCTGTAGCAAAGGTAGCATATTATTGATTACCTGGTTATTTTACTGATGTCTCTGTCTTCCCTTTTATACTGTCTCAGGCAGTTGCCACCATAGATTTGCCTATGTAAACTATTCCCCAAAATGTTAATATAAATATCTCAAGGTACTACCAGACAGAAATTAACTTCAAAAATGACACCTACTGTCAGATGGATACTAGACTTAACAGGGTGGTCACTTCATATGTATATAAATATCTAATCACTATGTTGTACACTTGAAACTATATAAAATTGTACTGTCAACTGTAACTGAAAATAAATTAAAAATAGCACCTAGTTAAAGACAAACTCTTATTTCCCCCTCAATGTATACTGTATATAAAACAAGTATTTGGAGTTGATTATAGCTATGAGGCTCTCTTAATTTCACAAATTATGCACTGTTATAGACCTGTTTGTACATTTTAATGTATGCCAAACCTTTCTAGTTTGAAACATGGAATTTAAGTTCTGATATCAGAGGTCATGATTTAATATTTCATACTTGTTATTTGTAACCTATGTTACAATTCACAAAACAGCACTGTACTTGAGTAGCCCTCAGGGAGCTCCAAGGGGGATTGGGGGGGGGGGGGACAAGACAATCAAATAATCAATACAAGAGATATGGAGGTACATGAAGGGCATCAAGAGATCATAGCCAGAGGGAGACCTGATCAGTTTGAGCATCAATCATGGAAATCTCCCTGGAACAAATGGGAATTGGGCTGAATCTCAAGGATGGGTCAACGTTAACTAAGGGGTGGCAACGTGGGAAGTCCAGAAGAGACAAGGGACCTGAGGCAGAAGCATAGCCTAATAGAAGACTTCAAAGAATCCCCTTGGATGTGGTATAGTGTACACAACATAAGATGGGAGAGATGGGCAGGGACCAGGTCATGCAGGTCCTTAAAAGCCACATTGAGGAATCTGTCTTTATCCCAAGAGCATGTGGTCTAGAAGCAGCAATAAAGGTGATCAGATGAACATTCTGAAAAACTCACTCTGGCTGCAGTGTGAAATCAGACTGGAAAGAGGCAAGAAGGTTCAGAAAGTCAATTAGACTCTTACAACATTTTAGATGAGAGACAATGGTAACCCGAACAAGGGAACAGGCTTGAGATAGAGTTAGATATGAAATGTATGGGGCTTGGTGGATAGGATCTGGATTGAGGAAGAAGGTGCTCTGAGGACAAACCACATCTGGGAATAAGAGGAGGAATGGGTTTAGGGGGAATGTAGCAGGTTCAGTATGAAAAATCTTAGAGCCAGCCGAGACCGGTTTGGCTCAGTGGATAGAGCGTTGGACTGCGGACTGAAGGGTCCCGGGTTCGATTCCGGCAAGGGCATGTACCTTGGCTGCGGGCACATCCCCAGTAGGGGGCGTGCAAGAGGCAGCTGATCGATGTCTCTCTCTCATCGATGTTTCTGACTTTCTATCCCTCTCCCTTCTGCTCTGTAAGAAAATCAATAAAATATATTTTTTAAAAAATCTTAGAGCCAAACACTTGGTGACGTCACGGGGTGATGTCAGAAAGGTGTTGAAAAATCTGGTTCAGTAACCAATACTATTACATACCCACCTAGACAGGAGACTAATGGTTTCTTACAAGTAACCTAAAACCAATAGAAAGAGAACTTGTTGGATGATGAAGTGTTTTCTTATAATCAGAAACATCAAACAATACTGTGCAAGAAACATATATAATACTATTTCAGAAATGTCTGCATAAGTTCAAGTTTTTGGAATATATCTTTCAAGAGAAATTTAATTCCATCTACTATTCTACATACACACACACAAAAAAAAATCCTTCAAATATTAGCATCCTAATTTAAACTAGCAACCAACAAGAAACTTCAAAATGGAGAAAGAAAAATAACTGTTCCCTAAAATGAGCAGTGAGGGGTGTTTGTATCACCCAATAGCTCACTTATTGTGCACTAATTTACTAAAAATTTTGAGCTAAAAAAGTGTTCATTTTTATTGAATATTTATGTCCCAGGTACATCAACACACTCTTTATTTAATCCACATGGTCATCCAAGGTAGGAATTGTATTTTTTTAAAAATATATTTTATTGATTTTTCACAGAGAGGAAAGGAGAGGGATAGAAAGTCAAACATCGATGGGAGAGAAACATCGATCAGCTGCCTGTTGCACATCTCCAACTGGGGATGGGCCCGCAGCCAAGATACATGCCCTTGACCGGAATCGAACCTGGGACCTTTTAGTCCACAGGCCGATGCTCTATCCACTGAGCCAAACCGGTTCGGCAGGAATTGTATTTCTATTCCCCAAGAGAAGTAAAGATACTTGCCTAAGGCATCATAACCAGTAAGGGCAGAAATGGAACAAACAAGTCTAGGCAACTCCCTTTACCAATCAATGCCCAAAATCAGAATGGGAAGAAACAGCTATTCCCCTGCTTCCAATCTTCCATTATATAAACATCTGATATGCTAGAGGGATATACAGTTTAACCTTCCTCTATAGAGAGATAGGCACACACATATACAAGCACATAAACACACACAAGTATGTGTATAAAGCTCTCTGTCAACGTGTTTTAAAGTCTATTAACTCTCCAGGTACCTTAGCAGAACTTCTCAAGTTGGCACTACATGCCCACGGCCCAGTCCATGACAGCCTGAATAGATTCAGGTAGGCCGTGGCTCATATCGAGCAAAATGGCTGGGGTAACACTGAAGAGGAGGAAGGCGGAACTGGAGGTACATAGGAAAGAAGGGAACAGAAGCAGGTTGGCCTCAGGCAGATGAGGAAGGCGCCAGATAGGGTGGAAAGAACAGGCATTTCCAACTTGTACACACACTGGGAGCAAAGTCCAGCTCTGCCCCTCCCCAGCTGTGTGACCTCAGGCAAGTTATATGATCTTTATAAGCTTCAGAAAGATTTTAATCTACAAAATGGGGAAAATAAATTCTGCTACCTCAGAGCACCTGTGTGGGTTGAAAGGAATTCTACACAAGCCCCTGTACAGGCTTCCCCTTGTATGACTAGTCCCCCCTTCCTTCCTTGACTGGTACAGAGTCAGTTTCCTGGTCTGCAAAGGGACAGCAATAACAATAAGATGTCATAAGGATTGAAGGAAGATGTATGGCAATGGGTCTGTCAACTGCAGCCCTATACAAATACTGGTTATTAATATACCCTGGGACTATCGGGTAAAGGCAATAACTGCAGGGCTGATTAACAAGTCACATGTGAAAAAATGTTTTGAACAGTGGCAGCATCACTGGCAGAGGTGTACTGCTTCCTAAGAGATCACTTTATAATTTTGAAACTCATGCTTAAAAATTACATTCAGAAAAATACATCTTGGGCCAACAGTTGCAGTTCTTCACCCTGTACCCAGGCCCCAGAATTCTGGGTCTTGAGTCTGAGTTGAGGTCAGCTGGCCTCTGTATGTGGTGACCATTCCAGGGAAAGCATTCAGGTTGTCAGACCTGTGGAGTGACTGGTGAAGGTGGTTCATGCATTTTAAAGACTGGGCATGCATGCTATCAGCAAGCTAGGTTCAGGGGCCCAGCTGGAGACCAACCTGGAGAGCAGGGAGATGCTCAGTCTGCTTGAAGCACTGCCAAGAGGCCAGCATCTTCATCTTTCCTGTTCTTGCCGCAGGAAAACTGACAGTAAGAAAAAAGGGGCACTGAACCAGATTAGGCCGGATCACTCTCTCAAAAAGTCACTGACACCAAAGTCTGACTACTCAAAAGGTCCTTTAAATTAATCAGTCAAAAATCTCTGCAAAGAAGCACCACTGAATTCCATGGTCCCAAAGACGATTATTAGTCCCCATAAGTTGGCGTAGTAAAAATAATGGGAAGACTCAGCTCAAACGTCTCCCCCTCAGAAAACCCTCATGACCACCCCATCTTAAAAGAACAGCTTTCTCATCCCCTTTTTCTCTTTATTTTTCAGAACATTATTACTCCTGACATTGTGTTATATGGCTACTTACTTGTTGCCTGTTGCCTCATAGATATTTGCTTTATGTAGGTAGAAACTTCATTTATTAACTGCAGTGTCCTCAATGTTCTACAGAATAAGCACTTAAATATTTACTGGTTGAGAGAATGAACAAACAAATGCACTTTGTAAAGTATATGATTGTCTAACCACTCTGCTGTACACCTGAAACTAATACAAAACCTTGAATCTTACTATTTTAAAATGAAGGGTTCTTAACATTTACATGCGTGCAAAATTTTGTCTGTGTGTACATGTGTATTTTCTGAGTAGAGAATTCAGAGACTCAAAGAGGTGTATATCCCAAAAGAAATTAAAACACCACTCTTTGGGGCTGCAGGACTTTCTCCTTTGAGATATTTCAGGAAATCAAAGTTTCTCGGAGCCGCTCCTGGTGAACAAGGTTTCAAGTTGAGAATTGTTTGCGATTAAACACTTTTTCCCAGAACAAATACTAGGAAGCCAGAGTACAAGCTGCCACATTCCTTCTGTAGGTGTGGGTCCTTTACACTGATAGGGTGCTCACACCGACCTGCTGGACCTCTCGGCTATACAGTCCCTGAAATCAAGATGGCAAATCAGTGAGATCTGCACTTAGGATGTTGGTTCCTGGGTTTGCTTTGGACTCATGGATGTTGGCATTTCCACAGCAAGACTTCGATACTTCATAATGAGTTAGTATTTTTTCCCCCCTCAGAAACACATTATTTTATCCAGCTTCCTAAGAAAGATCTTAATGTTGAGTCTCCAATGCTTCAGTACATCATTCAAAACACAGGGCACATCTCCACAGAAAATTTCCTCCCAGGCAACTTTTTTCTTCAATTGGGAGCATTTCTTTATCAAATGTAACCCTGTAAGTCATCATTCCCACTGTTCTTTGGCTCCCTCAAAAAACTGTGTCCCATATATTTAATTTTTTTCAACATTCTGTAAGTATTAATACGTGTACATTTCCCCTTCCATTTTTCAAAATTCATTTATTTATTTTTTTTACAAACTCTTGCCCTCCATGACCTTTTTCTAATATAGAAATTTAAATATCCTATAGATTACATGAACTCTCTGCTTCCACCAATCCCGGCTGCTAGACCTGCAGTAATCGCACATCCTTTGTTTCTACAAGCCCCATTAAAGGGGGGCCTTGTTGCTCTAAAAATCTAATTTTCATTCCTAGTCTACCCAGTTACTAGTATTCTTTCACACCTATGGAAATTTTTGGTCTTTCTTAAAAAATGTGGTCAGAGGTACAAAAAAGAGGATGAATATTACTGTTTTCTGCTTTCTCTCCTGAATTAAAATCTTCCTCTACCAGTTCTTCTAAACCAAAAGGTCCCATTGTATTTGAAAAAAATAATCAGTTTTAGAAAAGGTAACTTTAGACAATTATTTCCAGAATGACTAGATGTACAGAAGGAAAAATTACCATCTGCTAAGAAAATTGCAAAATAATTTATAACTCTATTTGCTATAATTTGACAATTCTATCTTAAGAGTTAGGAAATGTACCATTGTGAGATGTCTTGAAGCCATTATCCTCACTGAAATCTATTTAAATGAAATAGCTCCTTTTCAAGTCACATGAAAGCTCATATAGACCAGAGATCTTTCCTATTAAATCAGGGCATGGTATGCATATAAAGTAAATGTCACCAAAGCAATAAAGATTTTTAGCCTCAAAATTCCTTAACTATTCACCATGAAATATATAAGTGCTGATCCAGAGATCTTCAAATGCTGACATACACACACACACACACACACACACACAATGGAGTCCTGAATAATGTCCTTAAAAAAATCAAAATCTGGAAAAGCAGACACGTTCTATTCATCTAGCTGGTTTTCACTCCCTAGTTTTTGTTCTCCATGTTTTATTGTTTTCATTTAAATACACTGGACCTTTCACTTTTGTTTTTGTAAGAAGGGAAAATGGATAATCCCAAACAAATGAGTTAGGAATGCTCTGCATTTTTTAGTAGTTTCCCATTAAAATGGGTGGTGCTGGAGAAATGTAAACAGAATGGAGTGGGAGGGGAGCCCAGAGGCACAAAGGGAGCCCACAGGAGCAAAGGGAAGTGAAGGCTTAAAGACTGGCAAGAAATAATGTACCCTCAGATAACTGACAGTCAACGTCCTGCCTTCCTCTGTATTTAAAATCCACAGTGCTGGCCCTTTATTAATTTTAGATGAATTTCACAGTAGGTTTTTTGTAATTACCAACAGCTTGCATTACTAGCTCATGAGGTGGCTCTATCAATTAAGAGATCTAGTTTCCTAAGCAGAGGCCTCCCAGATCACACGTTCGTTCACCGTGGCATGAAGGCATGTGCTGCCAAGGGGCTAATGAATCCTCAGAAGTAGCAACAGGAGATCTTCCTCCAAAACCCTTTCAGGGCCAGATCCCTGAACCCCTCCCTCCCTGCCCCCAGAGCACAGAGGGACAAATTTGGGGAGGGGAAGAAGCTTACACTATAAGGTGGAAGATGATCATCTTTGACTGTAATTTAAATTTCTACTAACAGGGTACTGCCAAAACCGGTTTGGCTTAGTGGATAGAGCGCCGGACTGCGGACTGAAAGGTCCCGGGTTCGATTCCGGTCAAGGGCATGTACCTTGGCTGCGGGCATGTCCCCAGTAGGGGGCGTGCAAGAGGCAGCTGGTCGAAGTTTCTCTCTCATCGATGTTTCTGACTTTTATCCCTCTCCCTTCCGCTCTGTAAAAATTCAATAAAATATGTTTTAAAATAATAATAAATAAATAAATAAATAAATTTCTATTAACAGGGTTCCATTGCAATAACGTATATTTGTCGCTAGCATTATCTTATATATTGATTGGCCTGTCCCTGTAAGAATAAATTTTCTGAAAGCAATAACTTCTGTCTTTTCTGCCTCTAGCAAAATTGGAATAAAGAACATAAAACCGAATCATACTTTCCTGAGCAGAGCTCATCATCATGGGACACACATGAGGTCCACCAGAAAAGGAGGAAGCCAGTGATAGCGATGATAGACTTGTGTTCAAGACCAGTCAGAAACTGCAAAACGTCAGTGCTGGGGTGAGCTGAAACCTCCTCCCAGGCATTGCAGGAAGGAACAGAATCCACCATCCAGAGTCACAAGGTTGGGAGTACCAGCCCCCAAATCCTGTCTACATCATGGCCCCCTTTCTGGCTACAGACAAGAATTACTAGACCCAACAGCAAAGCCAGTGACAGGGAACAAAGGGAAGGAAAAAAAGGAGGAGAAAGAATTAGAAAAGGTAGTATAAAAGAGATAAACCCAAGAAAAATTAAAAAGAGAGGCCTTGTGAGTAATTGGGCAGAGGGAGGAGGGGAAAATTAGGGCATTGATAAAAAGGAACTAAGAAAACCAAGAAGAAAATATCCTGGCACAACTTACCTGGCTTGGAGGCCAAGTTTACCCAATGCCCTCCCACAAAGCATACCTTAAGTATTTGAGAAGGGAGAGAGGCCAGTAGTGAGAAAAGAGAATGTAGGGATAGCCTAGTATGAGCGTTAGGAGAAAGAAAAGCCAGGCTGGCCTGAGTGGATGCCTACCAGTTAGGGACCTGCATTCTGTGCTCTAGGTTCTTTCCTACTGCTAACTGGTCCCTCCCTTCTAAAAAGCTGGCTTTAGACCTTTTTAGAAGGGAGGAACAAAAGACTCTGGAATTGGAGTTCTTCCTTAACCTTTCTCTTTCTTGCCTGATGAATATCAAAGACCCCAGAGCTACCACCAAATACACACACACAAATACCCACAAGATATCTTATTCAATTTGCAAGAAGATAGATTTTTCCCTTCTCTCTCCCCAAGATCAGATTTAAAGAACTCATTATATAGTTTTGAGTAAGAGGGGTAGAGTTTTGGTCTATACCTTTGGATGGTGGGTGCTGGTCTTTGGGGAGTCTGGGCCAGACAGAAGAGGGAGAGCAGGGTGAAGTCCTGCTCTAGGAAGATGACAGTCTTCCAGTGCCTCCCAAAGCTTTGTTGTATTTTTACTCTTGGTGCTAAGATCTTAAAGGGAAAATAGCTATTTACTTTCTAAACACTCCACAAATAATCAAATGTTGAAAACAAAATTCCAAAACATACTTAAATACTTACAAAGTACTTAAGTACTTACAAACATACTTAAGTACTTACAAAGTACTTAAGTACTTACGAAGTACTTACAAAATTCCAAAACATACTTGTTAAAAAAGAAAAACTGGCACACTGGGCCAGTGTGGCTCAGTGGTTGAGTGTCAACCTATAAACCAGGAGGTCACAGTTTGATTTCCAGTCAGGACACATGCCCGAGTTGTGGGCTTAATCTCCAGTAGGGGGCATGCAGGAGGCAGCTGACCAATGATTTTTCTCATCACTGATGTTTCCCTCTATCCATCTCCCTCTCTAAAGTCAATAAAAATATATTTTAAAAAAAGAACAACTGGTACAATGACTTATAAGGTATTAATCTGGGAAAAAAGAACCTAATTAACCATTTATAATTAACTAGGGGCCCAGTGCACAAAATTCATGCACTGGGGGTGGGTGGTTCCTCAATCCAACCTGCCCCCTCTCACATACTGGGAGCCCTCAAGGGATGTCCAACTGATGGCTCACCCCCAACCTGCTCCAAGGCCTTGGGCACCCAACCATCACCCTGCTCAGCTCAGCCCTGGCTGCCAGTGACCACCCGTCCCCAGGAGCTGGGCGCTTGCCCCCACTTCCACTCACAGTGCCTAGGGTTTGGGCGCTCCCTGCCGCCGCTGCCGCCACCACCACCGCCGCCGCTGCTGCTGCCGCTGCTTCCCCTCACAGTGCCCAGGGGCTGGGTGCTCGCCGCTGTTTCATCTCCACCCCCGGGGCCCAGTGCTCGCACCACTTGGCCCCCAACCCTGCTCCTGATTGGCTGGTAGCATAGCCAATCAGGAGCGAAGGTACGGTCACATTTGCATGTTTCTCTTTTATTATATAGGACTAGAGGCCCAATTCACGGATTCGTGCATGGGTGGGGTCCCTCAGCCTGGCCTGTGCCCTCTCACAATCCAGGACCCCTCGGGGGATGTCAGACTGCTGGTTTCAGCCAGATCCTGGCAGTCCAACATCCCTCGAGGGAAGGCAGCAGTGCTAAAGTGGCAGATGGCCGGGGAGGAGCCCGCACCGTACTGCTGCCACTTATCCCGGCCTAAAGGTACACTGTGGAAGTGCACTGACCACGAGGGGGCAGCTGCTGCATTGAGCATCTACCCCCCGGTGGTCAGTGCGCACACAGTGACTGGTCCTTCCAGTCATTTGGTCATAACGGTCACTTAGGCTCTAATAGAGAGAGAGAAGAAAATTTACCACATGTACTATTCAAATAGTACTTGCTTTTTAAGATTTTTCTAAGACCTTCCTTAACAGGCATGGCAAAGAGGGTAAGGACATAATTTAAGAGATTCACAGAAGACTAACTTTCACTGAAAGGTCTGGACCTGCCCAGTGACAGTCCCCAAGTACAACTACGGTCTTCTGAGCAACATCATCTGCTGAATGCTCAAAGGATCAATGGATAACCAGCCTGTATTAACTCAATGTGGGGACAACCTACTTAATCAGCCCTTACTCAAGCCTCAAAGAATTTGGCTTGAAATAATCACAGTGGTTGGATGAGGGCTTCTGAAGCCAGTTTCTGGACTTCCTGTAGTCCAGCAGGACCACTCCTTCCCTTGGCAATAGCATCACACCACTGGGAGAGTGATGGATGTCCTACAATGATGGCAGAAACAGGAACTGACAGGGCTGAACTACATCCCTGCCCCTGCTATACTGTTGCAAAAATCTCTCATTACCACTTTAAATCCCAATTTGGGCACCTGTATAAACTCCTAAAATAGAAAAACATGGCAAAAATCCCCCCGAGGTACCTTTTTTCCTTAGCTTGCTATCAAGCACCTCTCTCACTCAACATTAACCAATCAACAGTTCCCACCTGCACTGTGCTTATAAACACAGTGTTGGGTCAGAAGCTAGGGTACCCACCGTAGCATAGAAGGAAGCCCAGGAGGAGCAAGAGAGTATTTCTGGGAGGGGAAATTGGGTCAGTTCTGACAGATAACAAAAAATAGCTAAAATTCTTATCAGCCCAGAGTAGAATTAGGTTTTAGAAATAGTTACACTTGCAATTTCTGGGAGACTTCTAAGCTGTGGGTTAAAAAAAAAAAGTATTTTAAATATGCCTTATATTTTACTTTTTAAGATTAACACTCAGGCATTATAAATTCATATCACTGGAAGGACCTCTTGACCATCTGTCCCAGAAAAGTCTGGGCCCTGTACTTGCTACATCTGCTACCAAAATAACTCTATCACCTAATTCAGAAATTCAAGATGTGTTTTTTCCTTCCATAAGATTATCATACCACAAACCAGTCCTCATGAAGTAAAATTCATTTCAGACTATATTTAGCCTCTGCCAACATCCCTTTCGATCACAGTCAAGCCTTAACACAAAAGTTAGGCTGACCAAATGAGTTCTGCCTCTAGCTCAGCCATGATCAAGTCATTTGTTGGGAGTTTTGGCCTTAAAAAAAAATTAATGTTCCTGCTTTACTATTAACCTACCCCATCAGGATCGAATACCACTCATCATATCCCCAGACATTAGCCTACTCAGGGAAATTAAAATGAAAGCAACCTCTTTCCCACGGGTTTTCTAGTACTCTAATGATGTTTCCACTTCACTCTTGCCTCTGAACTTAGCCAGAAAAAGCAGCTTGACCTTCCCTTCAGACTTCCTAGCATAGGTACTGGATGGAAAACCAAAGAGGGTCCACATCAAATTAGTCATTGCTGTAGGCTAATATTCAAGAGGTCACAGGCACCTAGACTTGAGGACACCAAGATGGCTCCTCTGCAGCTTCCATAAGGAGCAAGTCCATCATGTTATCAAAGGAAACAATATAAGGCAGAAGATGCTCAGCCCAGTGACTGGTGGTTAAGAGCAGGCGCTGTGGAGCCAGTTTGCATGAACCCGAGCTCTGTAATTGTTCCTGGGCTGCAGTCACTGGCTCCCTTGCCCTCTGATGGCTCTATCCCAGCCTCACTATCAACCAGCTTTTCCTTATTTGTCACTGTTAGGTCCAAGCAGCACCACCCCCCAAACACACACACACACACACACACACACACACACACTTCTCTCTACCTGTTCTCACAGGTAAAATTATCAGCAAGCTAGGGTTAGAATTTACCACATGGTTCACTTTAAACAAAATTCCCCTCAAACTCTGTATGGTCTACTACACTTGCCAGGGGACCTCTTTTAAAATGTGATTATGGGGGAAAAATCATTGACCTCTCAGTCTGGCAGCCAGAGTCTTACAATGACACAACTTGCTCTTTGCATCATAATTGAAATGCTTTCCATCAGCCTCCCGTGACCCAGGCACACAGAATGACTCTCTCATAGAGTTTTCTTTTGGAGCCAGAGGTACCCATAGTACTTTGCTCTATTCCAATCTACCCTACCACCAGATCATATTTACCTGGCTGTGCTATTAAGGTTTCCAGTACATGGAGGCATTTAGCTGCTCACCCTCAGGCAAGAGTTTACCTTCTCCTCTCTTGGCGGTGTTCTCAACCAGCTTTGGTGCCAATTTCTACTTGAGAGTTTCTGGGCACCACTAAAGCCACACAGGTCTCTCTGATATATGGTTCTGCAATTTTCCTGTATATTTTTTTTTATTCAGTCCCCTTAATATTCAGCTTAAAACCTTCTAAATCAGACTTGCAAGTCTCCAAGAAAACACATCATTCT
The DNA here is from genome assembly GCA_027563665.1 of Antrozous pallidus. Lineage (NCBI taxonomy): Eukaryota > Metazoa > Chordata > Mammalia > Chiroptera > Vespertilionidae > Antrozous > Antrozous pallidus. The sequence continues at coordinate 34,873,417 of CM050526.1, forward strand.
GGTCTTCAGGAATTACCTCCTCTCTGGTTATCAAAGTACCTGGTCTAGGGAATCAGTCCCTTCCTTCCAAAACAAAACAAAAGAAACATTACCTAGAACACCAGCTAGCGACATCAATATCAGTTTTCTCTTTCAGTCACAATCACGAAAGTTTCAGAAGAAATTAAAACACTATCTCTGCCTCAAGTCTTTCTCTTTCCTATTTAGAATCTCTGTTTCCCATGAAGATCCAGGTGTCTATGAGCCCCTCCCCCAAGGCAAGTGGATCTCATGAGCACTGGCAAGCTCCTCCCCTCACCTGGAAGTTGGCCACAGAAGAGCACAAGTCTCCCCAACTGCAGGCAGGATCAGGTCTAAACACTGCTGCCTCTGTTCTCGGGACAGCAGGAAGCCTCTACTCGACAAAGGTGCAAACGGCAGTTCCTTCCTACTACTGCCAGGCGGCCTCTTTAGGACTATTAACAAACACCTGCCCAACACCCCTCACAGGCCAGTACTCTGATTTGCTAATGGCATTGAAGGCAGTGGGTAAGAGGGAGGAGAGAAAGACAAAGATAAATAGGCAGAATCCCTCCCTTCTAGAAACAGGAAGATTACTTTATCCTTCACTGTGGGCTGCCTAGGTAAGACTCCAATGCTGAGGTCTTAAATTGGAGCCCCAAACCACCAATGATACACCCAGTGAGAGAATAATGCCTCCTGAGGCTGGGACAGGAAGCCTGTCCGGACAAGAGGTTCCACCTTTGTAAGCTGGTAGGTGGAAAGTCTTTCAGGTTTGGGTCAAGGGCACAGAACACGCTTCTTTTGCAAGACAGTTCTAAACCCACTGGACAGCTGAAATCCCCACGGACTCTTCCCGCCTCATGTCCCTGCCGGAGCTAATCTACTCTTAAAACTATTCAATCCCTCTAACAAACCAAGTTTTAAATTGCACTTTTCAAGTTTCCCTTGTTTTCTAGTGTGCTTGCATTCATTTATTCATTCATCAGCTAAAGAAACATTTAAGAAGCTTGTGCTAGGTACTGGGTATGTAATGGTGAGCAAAATCAACAAGGTTTTCCCTGCCCTCATGGAGGAAGGAGGAAAGCAGATGTCTACTAACAAATATGAAATAAGAAGTGGTGAGACGTGCTATAAAGGACCAGAAAAAAAGACAGTGAGGTGAGGGGGTGGAACCATTTCCTGAAGAATGAGCAGATGGTTCAGTTCCTGAAAGGCTAGCTCCCTTCCAACAGAAGACAGAAAGGTGCCTAGAAGATAATAAACCAGAAGAAAGGCACTGGCCCAGGCAGAAGTAGAAGGTCGGAGGGACTGGATCACACAGCTTTTCAGAACAGGTTCAGAATGTAGCTCGTATCCCAGGAGCAACAAGAAGCCTTCATAGGGTTTTAAACAAGGACACAACATGATCATATTAGGAATTTTTTAAACCATTCTGATTGCATTGGGGTTAATAGATTAAAAACGAGAAGTAGCAGCTGTGGGGAGAGCAGTAAAATGGCAGCTGCTATCTTCCAAGCAAAAAGATGGTCATTTGAACATGAGTGGTGGCAGTGAAGTTGGAAAGAAACAATTCAAGAGATGTTTAAAGATGAAAATCAACACTGCTAAGACCTAAAAGCCAGCTTGCATTTTCAGCTTTGAGAGAAATGTCAATTTCCTCTGGTAGAAAACACTAGCTATGTATACTCCGAAGTTCACTGGTATTAAATTTCCCTAGGCATTTATTTGTCAGAATTTCTAGATAAATTTAAAGCCGTTCTCCTTCTTTGCTCTTAAATCTATTCCTAAAAACTGTCATCCATTTTTTAAACATGCTTATCAAAGCATCTTCTATATGCTAGGGATAAAGAGGTGACCAAGGCCCTCGGCATGTCTCCTTTGAACCTCTATCAGGGGTGGGGAACATCTGGCCCACGGGCTGTATAAGGCCCATGAGATCATTTGATCTGGCCTTGCCAAAGCATTAGGGTGTGTTAATTAAATGTTTGAGAAAATATAGCAGGAGAATTAAAAATTTTTTTTTATTGATTTCAGAGATGAAGGGAGAGGGAATGGTGGAAACATCAATGATGGGAGAGAATCATTGATTGGCTGCCTCCTGCACGCTCCCCACTGGGAATCAAGCCCACAACCTGGGCATGTGCCCTGACAGGCAATCAAACCGTGACCTCCTGGTTCATAGGTCAATGCTCAACCACTGAGCCATGCCAGCTGGGCAGGATAATTTTTAAGTTGATAATTCTGTATGGTCCTCGAATGATGTTATAAATATCCAATTGGTCCTTGGTAGAAAAATGTTTCCCACCCTGCTATAAATCCTCCTGGCAGAAAATATAACTCTCAAAGCTGGGTCATCCTACCTCCTGAAACCTTAATATGAGCCACTTAACAGGCTCCTCTCTACCTCTTAGGGACAATCACAATGCAACAAACAGCACAAGCACTTTCCACTCAGGGGATTCACTCCTCTTTTCATAAGATCCTCAGCCCCAAAAGTCATAGCATCCAATCTAACCTCTCCAGGTCTTTGAACCACCCAAACTTTGCTCTTACAGGAAGACCATGAACCCCAACAGGCAGTCCTTCCTTCGATGTAATCAAACTCCTTTTCTCTAAAACTAGTGGCCCGGTGCATGAAATTCGTGCACATTAAAAGGGAATTAATTAGAGGGAATATATTAATATTGCTAATTGCCCTTTCTCTATAATAGAAGTATGAGATGAAAGGAAATGAATAAAATGTATATGAAAATAAAATATGAATCCTATCTAATAAAAGAGTAATACGAAAATTTGGCCGTACCTTCACCACACCACCAGTCACACCCACCAGCCACGCCCACCGGCCAATCAGGAGCAAATTATGCAAATAAACCCCAAACAAGATGGCTGCCGCCACTGAGAGCAGGAGGGAGGCCTGGGTTTCCCCGGCAACGGAGGAAGCCAAGCTTTCTGCCTGCCTTTGCAGGCCTAGACCTCAATGGTACAAAGTTTCCATTATAAAAGATACATAATCCGAAGGCAGCCAAGGAGCTGGAGAGAGAAGAGGCTAGGGTTGCCCAGGGGATGGAAGAAGCTAAACTTCTGCAGTCCTAGCGCCTAGCCCTCCACTGTAGGCTACAAAGTTTCAAACAGAAATGGCTGTCACCATGGAGTGAGCAGAAGGCTTGGCTGTGCTCTAGGCTACAAAGTTTCAATTGTAGAACATAAATTAATTTCAGATCCTAAGGCCTTGTTTGGGTCGCTGGGGGTGTGGACAGCCTGCAAATCACCATAGGCCCCTCGCCCAGGCCGCCCCACACCCCAAGGGAACCCGCACCCTGATCCAGGACACCCTTCAGGGCAAACCAGCCGGCCCCCACCCATGCTCCAGGCCTCTGTCCTATCTAATAAAAGAGTATTACATAGATTGACCATCAGCTCAACACACAAGAGGGTTGCCCCCATGTGGTCAAAGATCCTGCCCCCATGTGGACACAAGATGGCCACCACAAGATGGCCAGCAGGGGTGGGCCGTTCGGAGGTTCCAGGCCTGCAAAGGAGGGCAGTTGTGGGCCATCAGGCCAGCAGGACAGGGCAGTTGGGAGGGACCAGGCCTGCAAGGGAGGGCAGTTGGGGGCTATCAATCCTGCAGGGGAGGGCAGTTAGGGGTGACCAGGCCAGCAGAGGAGGGAAGTTGGGGACAAGCAGGCTAGCAGGGGAGCAGTTAGACATCAATCAGGCTGGCAGGGTAGTGGTTAGGGGGTGAGCAGGCTGACAGGCAGAAGCTGTTAGGGGCAATCAGGGAAGCAGGCAGGCGAGCAATTTGGAGCCAGTAGTCCCACATTGTGAGAAGGATGTCCGACTGTCGGACATCCTTCAAGGGGTCCCAGATTGGAGAGGGTGCAAGCTGGGCTGAGGAACACTCCCTCATGCCCCCCGTGCACGAATTTCGTGCACTGGGCCTCTAGTTTATTAATAAACAATAACAAAATGATATAACAACAACAAAGAGATGATATAAAAATAACAAAAACATCATATGAAAACAGCAAATCCACATCCTGGGCCAGCCCCAAACACTCCAGCAGCGGGATTGAGGGAACTAGGTGCCACCATCTTTGTGACAGAGTGATAGTTAATTTGCATATTACTATTTTATTAGTTAGGATGTACTCAGTTCAGGAACAGAATATGAATTGTGCTGTCATTTGTTGTTGAAATTAGTTTGTGCTGGATTCTAAACTGGTAGTGTTATATACCTTGGAGCTGCACTATGCAATGTGGCCATATGTGGCTAAATGAAGATTAATTAAAATTAAAACTTCAGTTTCTCAGTTGCGCTAGCCATGTTTCAAATGTTCAATAGTCACATGTGGCTAGTAGTTACCAGATTGACAGCACATTTCCAACACTACCGAAAGGTATGGGTTGCCTCCTGCATGTGTCCAGATGAGAGGTTGAAACCAACCACAACCTGGGTATATGCCTTCACCAGGAATCAAACCCATGACCTTTTGGTTTATGGGAGGATGCTCCAACCAACTGAACCATACCAGCCAGGGCTTACTTTTTATATATATACTAGTGGCCTGGTGCATGAAATTCATGCACAAGGGGGGCAGGGCGGAGGGGGAGTGTCCCTCAGTCCGGCCCGTACCCTCTCCAAACTGGGACCTCTCCAGGGATGTCCAACTACCTGTTTAGGCCCAATCCCACAGGGACATCCCTCTCGCAATCCTGGACTGCTGGCTCCTAACTTCTCACCTGCCTGCCTGCCTGATTGCCTCTAATGACTCTGTCTGCTGGCCTGCTCACCCCCAAGTGTCCCACCTGATGGCCTTCTTGCCCCCATCAGACCTCCCTGCTGGCCTGTTCATCCCCAACTGCCCCCCTCCAGGCTAATCACTCCCAACTGACCCCCACTGACAGCTTGCTTGCCCCCAACTGCCCCTTACTGCTGGCCTGCTCACCCCCAACTGACCCCCTGCTGGCCTGATCATCCCCAATGGTCAGTCCCCCCCACTGACCTGATCACCCACAACTGCTGTCCCATCCTGGCCTGATTACCTACAACTGCCCTCCCCTCTTGGCCCCTAACCACCTCTACCTCAGCCCTGCCACCATGGCTTTTCCAGAAGAACATTCAGAAGTTTCCTGGAAGGTTTCCCAGTCTAATTAGATTATTACCCTTTTATTAGTATAGGTAGAGGCCAGGTGCATGGGTGGGAGCTGGCTGGTTTGCCCTGAAGGGTATCCCAGATCAGGGTGGGGGGTTCCCTTGGGGGTTGAGGCAGTCTGGGCAAGGGTCCCCACTGGGGATGGTGCTGGTCTAGCCGTGGGTCTGAGACAGTTTTCAGGTTAGCCATGCCCCTATTGGGTGAGGGTCCCTGCTGGGAGGGTGTGGCCAGCCTGAGTGAGGGGCTGAGGAACATTTGCAGGCCCCTCCCTCAGCAGCCAGCCTGGGCAACAGCAATGCAAGCTTCTCACCCGCTCAGGCCTGCTCCAGGGCCACTGCCCACAGGCCCCTCCTTTGGCAGCCAGCCCAGGAGGGTGGGAAGCTTGGCTTCCTCCATCACCAGGGGCAACCCAAGCCTCCGGCCTCATCTAGCTGGCTCCATGGCCACTGCCATCTTTATCTCGCTAATTTGCATACTCACTCCTGATTGGCTGGTGGACATAGAGATGTGATGATTAATTTACATATTTCTCTTTTATTAATGTAGATAAACCTTACACACTGCCAAATACTTAATAAACACAGATTAACTGAAAGCACTATTTAGTAAATACAGCCAATATTTAGTAAATACACAGATTAACTGAAAGCACTCTAATTTTTTATGCCTGCTTTTCATTAGCAAGGCTGTAAGAGGCTTGCAAGAAACAGTCATTTCAGATTCTGAATTCAACTAACACCAATCCTATAATTTGCAGCATGTGCAATTTTTTTTTTGCTTTAGGACCACATCTATAATATGTTTTCTACTGTGAGAGGAAATCCACCAACAATGCTTCAAATATGGAACTGTCTTGGAATAAACTTGGTCAACTGTCAATAATATTGAAACTGAGTGATGGGGTTCATTATATTATTCTTTACTTTTGTGAATTAAAAAAAAGTGTTTCAGAATAAAAGTTCATTTTTAATAAAGAATTATATACAAATTCAATCAGTTCTAACAAATGCTATAGGATAATTATAAACTGTGATATAGACGGGTTCATAGTATTTTGCTGAATATACAAACCAAGCCAAAGAACTGAAGCCAGTGATTCATTTTATGATGTTCTTTTCCTGTGAGATCCCAAGGTGTGGTTGTTCCTCCAGGTGACAAAGCATCATCAATTTACACTGGAGATGGGGCTCAAGTATGTGTTACACATAGCAGCTCTGAGTCACCATGTTTGATCACCTGGTAATAAGGCCACTAACCTCTGCTTCCTCTAATCAGAAAAAAAAAAAAAAAAGCTAAAAAATCTACCTTCCATATCCAAACACTAAAGCAGACAACTGCAGGAAGGAGCAGAGAAACAACTGCTTCTGGTCCATCCTTCCTTCAAGGTGGGCACTGCACCCACTCTAGGTCAAGTTCCCCACTACCTGAGAGGCAGCAAACCCTTATCCACAGGTCTTCCTGTATATTCCAGGCACTGCTCTCAGAGCTTCGGGACACCAGTTCATTCAATTTTCCTTAGAGGTGGGAAACTGAGGCACCGACAAATTAAGAAATTCCCAAGTCTCCTCAAGCAGTATCTGGCTTCTAAGCCCCAGTTCCTCTACCCTGTGCTGTTCCTCCTGCCTTTTCCATGTTTACCCGTCTCCTCTTTGACCCTCCTCATTGCAGCTGTATTTTCCACATATTGATCCCTCTCTTGAAATGCTCTTCCCAACACTCCCAGTTAGTAGCTCCTTTTCTTTATTCTTTCTCAGTGCCCTATTCTTTTTCGTTAAAGGAAGATGATTTCACACTTACCACAATTTAACGTATACGGTACATATGTTTGTTGACTTATTTATTGTCTAGGCTACAAAATGTGCTACGTGCTAACAGGAACACATCTGTTTTGCTCCCCAGTAGATTTCCAATGCCAAACACAATGCTTGGCTCCAGAAGACGCTTACATTTTTGTTGAAAGACTGATAATCATTCTTCAGTCAGTGCTTTCAGTGGAAAGGTTTTTAAATTCTCTGTTTCAAGCCCCAAGTGATAAATATAACCAGCTTTGGGAACACTGCCTAAAAGACAGCATTAGATGTAAGAAAAGACTCAAAATTGAATAAGAGAATAGCCAGCTTATGTCAGCTTTACGTAACAAAAGAGAAATGAAACTCATAAAATGCATATTGTGATTCTGAAAGGTTACTGCAGGAGCAATCCAAAGGGTGAATTTAAATCTCAAATCCTAAATATGCTTATGACTGAAGAGAGCTACTCCTGCTCTGGACTGTTCTCAACTGTTAGGACAAGCCAGAGGCACTCAGTTTGTTACTTCCAATCATCTTTTTAGGGGGGGGGAGTCCTGAGAACCAACATCCAGGCAAACTCAATAGACAAAGGTTACCTGGTTGTTTCAAAGCCCACCCACCTTTCCCATCCCACCACCAGTTTCAACAACAAAAGTTTAGCTTCTTTTTAAAAAATTTTATTACTATTATTATTATTTCAGAGAGGAAAGGAGAGGGAAAGATAGAAACATCAATGATGAGAGAGAATCAGTGATTGGCTGCCTCCTGCATACCCCCTACTGGAGATCAAGCCCGAAACCCAGGCATATACCCTTGACCAGAATTAAACCTGGGACCTTTCAGTTCGTAGGCCAACACTCTATCCACTGAGCTAACTCAGCTAGGGCAAAAGGTTAGATTCTTCCCCAAACAGTCCCCACTTATGCTCACAGTGACTTGGCCTATGGTTTTTGTGCACAGAAGAAAAACTTTCATTTCAAGGATTCAAGTTTCCAGCAACCTCCATAACGGTTATTTGTTAGGTTTAACAAGTCTCCAACTATGTAACAGATGTCCTGACCTAGAATTCAGGACAGGTGTTAATATATAATAAAAGGCTTGGAATTTCAGACTTCAAAGCAGAGGAAATCTTACTTTTTAAACTGGGAAAACTTCCAGAGCGCATGACTTGAGAGGATTTTAAGATGAGGAGGATCCACCTGAAACAACCATAGAACTCATATTGGGAAGCAGCATAAATAAGCCTGAGTTCTAGTCCACCCACAAGCCCTTATACTTGCTCTGTGAGGTTGAACAAGTTACTTATCTTCTCTAAATCTATTTTTTTATCTTAAAATAAGATTGACAGTAGTATCTACTACCCAAAGGGGTATGTAAGGTTAAACAGATCAACAGGTGAAACGCCCCGGACTGGAAGCAGGCCTCTTGATGCTAAATCCAGTGCTCTCTCTACTCCATCCAATGCCAGTTGAAGGCTCCTGTACTTTCATGACCTCCTAGCATCCTTCTAATTAATTCTTATGGACATTTCACGCAATGCAATTAAGCATTATAAACAGTTTAGAAAGGTTATATAGAAGATTGAGTGTTAAATTTCCCATGTAAGAGTACTCACATCAGTGTGGATTTCCAATCTTTATAATGATATTTGTTTTTAACTTGGGATTTAAAGTTGACAAAGATCTCAATGAATAAGCAGGGCAAAGGGAGCTGTCTGTCCATGGCTCGTTAGCTCCTGAAGTTAATGCTTCTCACGGGGACAAGAGTCAGCCAAAGGACAGAGTCCCACGCAAATTGGAAAACGTTCCTCTGACCCATAGGTCATGGATTACTGCCTGGGCTCTGAGTGGCAAATCTTACGAGATGCTCCCCAGAGCCACCTGCCAGTTAACTGTCTGTTCTGTCTTTCCACAACATCAACTGTTATTGGGTGCTCCCTTGTGCCAGACACATGAGTGACTTCATGGCATCTTCATAACTACCTATGAAGAATGTGCTGCCATAGTTCACCCAACCTACGACTGCTGTGATTATAAGACACACCAGTATTTTATATACAAAAAAAGGAAATCACTGACTACTACAACTGTAAGATTCCATAGATTATAAGACTTTTTTTCAGAGATGTGAAGATGAGACAAATTGTACTGTCTTAGCATTGTTGAAATGTAAATACTGCCCCATTTTACAGATAAAAAAAACTGATATATATACAGAGAAAATAATTTGCCCCAGGTTACAGTGCTGGTAAATGGAAGCATAGGGATACAGACCTGGTAAGTCTAATCACCCATCACAAACTCAAACTTCCCCATGGCAACATGAATTACCCAAAAATGCACCAGATAGAGAGGCAGGAAGAACATGAGGTGCTAATTCTTGCTCTACCATGAGTACAATAACTGCAGCAATTCTCCAAGCATCTCTGAACCTGACCCTTCACACGTCCAAAGAAGACACTATGCCAGACTATCTTGAATAAACTGTCATTCTTCTGGGGGGGGGGGGGGGAAGGAAACAAAACAAAACAAAAACATGGCCTAATGGAAAAAGCATGTTCTGGAATCATAAAGTCCTTGACTGAAATTCTTGCTCTACCATCTAATCAGTTTATCACCCTGGGAAAGTTACTCAGCTACTCTGAGCCTCAGTTTCCTCTTCTATAAAATGAGGCTATTTCCCTTAGGGGCTGTTCGATGGCTGGAGATGGAATATATATATATATATGGAAAGAAATACAAGGCAGAGTTGGACTTCAGCAAATGCTCTCTTTTCTAAACTAGCCACCTATGGATTCTGCTTTAGGACAGAATCAAAGAGCAGATATTCCCTGTGACCTCAGGGAGACCCGCAGGAGAGAATGAGGATCAGACAGAAGAAAGTAGACCTTGAGGAATACTCAGGCAAAGAAAATGAACTGGAAGCACCTGGAGGACAGGGACACTATTTGTTTAATGAACTTCCAAACTTTTGAATAAATGAACTGATAGTGAAATGAGGGGATGGGGAAGAAAGATCAGGAATTTAACACAACAGATGCTAATCAATACCTATGAAGATAATTTTATACCAAACCTGACAGAAAAACCAGTCTTTGAATATTCAGTTTGATACCAAAAGTGACCTATAGCTAGAAAAATTTCCCTGTTGCTCTGTTTTGTTCTTATGGTACTATTCTATAGCTCAGCTGGTGTAGTTCAATGGTTGAGCATCAACCCATTATGAACCAGATCAGTTAGATGCCTGGGTTGTGGGCTCGATCCCCAGTAGGGGGCATGCAGGAGGCAGCCAATCAATGATCCTCTCCCAGCACTGATCCTCTCTCTTCCTCTCCCTTCCTTTCTAAAATCAATAGAATATTTTTAAATAATAATAATTAGTGATATTATATGCATTTCTCCCTTTTCTTTCCTCAAGAGCTTCAGAAAATCCTCAGAAGATGAGTTTTTTACTTGAAGGGAAGGTAAATCTTATGGCATGTAGAAACAAACTCTTAACCTGTGTTTTTTTCTCCATCATACCCACAATGCCTAGCAATTTCTAGCACACATCTGACTCCCAATAAAAATCAGTTGAATATTTTTTACTATAAGCAATTTCTTTTTGACCAAAACTCAAAACATCCTATACATTTATTCTACCTCCTGCTCTCCTCCAGACACACTCTAAAACATAATCGCTAATAAACAATACCCTTGGTGGATGCTATGTTGCCAATCTTCTTACACAATGTCACTCTTTAAACCTCAACAAGGCCTAGCACCCTCTGCCCAACTCAAACTCTTGCACTTTCCCTTCCCTCTCATCTGTCCCAGCCCTTGGGTTACTTGTCAGTTGTCTCATTCCTACCATCTTCCGATCTGAATCAGTTTGCTAAACTCCTTCCTCTAAGATATGGTACCTTTTCCTGGAGGTAAATGTGCAGGCAAGTTGAGTTCCCCTAGACCCTCACCTCACCCCTGCTTCAAGCCTTCACTGCCACTCCCAGAGAGGCCACTGTCCTATTGGGCAAAAATCCCAGTCTCCCTTGTTTCCCACAGTTTAGACCAACTATCAACTTTTGGAAGAATTTGAAAGAATACTGAAATAGTTTAAGGGCTGGGTAAGAGCTAATGGAAATGGCAGTTTCACACTTCTAATGCTTCCTATGAGATACGCTTCACTGTGTCCCCAGGAACTGAACCCACACACGTAGACCCACAAACACTCCCTTAACCCAGAGCTCAAGGATCCTTTGGTCCTCCGTTTTCCCTTACAGGTTTCCCCATAAAAGTCACTGTTTACTTTCAGCTTACATCTGGCTCCTGACAGGGGGACTCCTTTAAGTCCTTTGATGAAAATCATCAAAACATGCAAGAGGCTGGTCCCCTTCCATTCTTGTGAGGGAGCAGCCATGTGGTGTCAAGACCTGGGACTTCAAACATACATATGGCACCACCTCTGCCTTCAACGAGCCCACGCTGTTCCTTCAACTCTGAGAATGTCCTCCCTGTACAGTGTCTATAAAATGTAGTGACAAAGTACTTCACAGCGTTGGGAAAGAGCGAGGGTGTAAACTGACTGCTTTTGCATTTGATGCCCCGTAACCATAACAACAGATGAAGTAACCATCAACCCACCGAGGGGCTAAGTTTTCCAAAAGCCTTTTTCTTTCTTTTCTTTTCTTTCTTTCTTTTTTTTTTCTTTTTCAAAAAGGGAAACTCCTCTGCACCAACTCCCGCAGCAGCCGCACGTTCTGGGCCAGCGTGCGTGGTGCGGCTGAAGTTGGCGGTTCATTCCTTCTCCGATCCCACCGCTTCCTCCGTGTGCTCTCCAGCAGCCAGCCCCCACCGTCACGGGGAGGGACACCTGGCGTTAGGCCTCAGCCCAATGTCACTTGTTAACCTTCCGATCCCTGGCTCTCGGCGCGCCGCCGTCTCAGGTCTCAGGCATGCCAACCAGCCCACTGCCACCCGATTTCCAGGAGTTGGAGGAAAACAACCCGAGGCGCCCACAGCCACTGACAGATCCGCATAAAAGTAACTGCGGTTCTCGACTTCCCAGCCGTTCGCGACGACATGGGCAAGGGGGCGGCAGGAACCAGGAGCCCCATTCATAAATTTACAAGCTGTTTTCCTAGTTGAGAAGCGGACGGGTCTCCTGGGCCCCAGCCGAGCCGAGCCGGGGGCCCGCCGCGGACTGCAGGCTGAGAGGACTGGACGGCGAGCACGTCTGGCCGCGATCAGCCCAAACCGCCCCACACCGCCCCACAGGAAGGAAGGGTTCTTCCGGGGGGGCGTCACGAGTGGGCGTCCGCGGCTATCCCCGGGCTGTGACAGCAGGGCGGGGCCCTGGGGGGCTCGACCCCTGCGCCCCGCCGTGCCAACGGCCGCTGGCCCCGAAGGCACCCCGGATCCCCACGGGGTGGGACCGCTCCCCCACCCAGCCTTCTCCACGGGCGGTCCCTCCACAGCCCCTCTGGCCCCGAACGCGCTCACCCCGGATCCGCTGGCTGCTTCATTGTACTCCGCCGGCGTCCGTACTATGCGGCCGCCTTGGCTCCGGCTTCGGCTCAGCCTCCGGCTGCCGTACAGCCGCCAGCCCTAACCCGGGAACCGGGCGCCCCGCCCCGCCGGCGGACCCGCCCCGCGCCCGCGGCAGCCGCCACCAACCAGAGAGCGGTGGGGGCGGAGCAGGCCGCGCGCCAGGCCCAGCCAATCCAGCCCCTACTTGCTCGCTGAGGAGCAGCGGGAGGGGAAATGGGCGGGCGATTGGTCAGGTCTGTTAAAGGCACCGCCGCCCCCATTGCTGGGGGAGAGGGAAGATTGCAGAGTTATCTGGAGGAATCCGGGATGGGAAGAGTAAGAGCTTCTCTCCCAGCCGGGCTGCAGTGCTTTCCCCAGCTCTTTGCACTTAATTTCCTCGTCCTGCAACCTAGCAACAAGTGGAGACAGAACCAGGTCCTGCCAGAGAGAGAAACTGAGAGTCTGCCGCTGGACAAATTCACTCAAATTTGGTTTTAGAGAGCCGCCAGACACATCTATCTCCGTCCAGTCCCAGACATTGGCTTTCAAAGGAACATTCTCAGCCTCACTCTGGAGGATTTTAACAAGCAGATTCCTAAGTCCCACCCCAGAGCCTCTAATTTTCTGTGTGTGGAATGGGATTGGGGAAAAGGTGCGTTTGTTCAACACCTCTCCCCCGAGATGATCCTGATGTACATGGTACAAGAGCCACACTCAGGTACATACATGTTTCAAGTCCATCATAGTAATGAAATTCAAAACCAACCACCAAAAAATAAAGCTAAGCTTTTTATTCTCAACATGACTCACGGTTGAGAGACTTGCTAGTTTAGGCTGGAGGTCACCTACTGAGAAACTCAGAACAGTTCCTGAGTGGGTCATGCTAAGAACTGAACTGAAGGGCTAGGAAGAGGCAACAGGCCAGTCTTGCTCTCTCACTCGTGAAACAGTGCTTAAATATCTTAATGGCAAACACACCCTTCCTCATTGCCACCACCAGGCCCAGTCATAATTGCAGGAGGCTGTCTTGCCCTTCTGGGGCTTCATTCCAATGCCATTAAGCTCTGCCCATTCTGCCAGCCACACTCTCACCATCCTGGCGTTCCAAACACACATCTGGTCCCGAAGTCACTGACCTCAGCTTCAAAGTCAATCCCTTCTACGAGGAGATAGAAACATCAGTGCTGAGAGGGAATCATTGCTCAGCTGCATCGGCATGCCCCACACTGGGGATTGAGCCTGCAACCCAGGCATATGCCCTGACCAGGGATCGAACCACGACCTGGTTCATAGGTCAATGCTCAGCCACTAAGACGTGCCAGCCAGGACTTAATTCAATTTTTCGACACTGCTAGCACTTTTGGAGGGAGAAGTAGTTATAAAATATGCAAAAAACAAACAAACAAACAAACAAAGTCGATCCCCCTGTACATCTAAAAAAATGTTAGAAATCCATTGTGCCACAAGGTGCACAATTAATGAACAGTCTTTGAGAGATCAGTAAGCACCAGGCTATGTAGTAAGCACTGGGGATAGAGATGAAGGTACTTGTAAAAAAAAAAAAGTGTAAAAATAGTGAACTTGTGGCATTAGATCTAGCAGAGAAAGACCAACAAGTTGATAGACCAGTATTAATTATACAGGCTTCTACAAGAGTAAGCCCAGGAGCTGTGGGGCACAGAACAGTCATGTACAGCCCCTGAAGAACCCCAGTAATATTTTAGAGCTGGCCGAATGAAGGTTATTAAGAAAAAGAAGCCAGAAACATGGTAAAAACCCAAGAAAGAGTGTTATCACCAAAGGAGAAAAGATTGGAGAAGGAAGGACTGGTCAATAGCAATACATGCCTCAGAAGGGTCAAATTAAAGATTTCAAATATCTTTTTAAAATTAAGAGGCCCAAACATTACACCTTGGGACTGGAAAATGAGGTTATTGGGGTGTAGTGTAGTGTAGGTGTGGCTGGAAATGCAGAGGCTCCCTAGAACTGGACTGAGGAGAGGAGCCAAGATAAGAAAATAAAGAGCTTGGGAGGGAGAAAATAGGAGACAGGGCCCCAGAAGGCCCAGGGGGACAGGGGAGTTGCCAGGGGCAGGAAGAAGGTCTGCTCTTACTCCACAAAGAGGTGGATGCATAGAAGAATGGGTGTGGGTGCAGATTCATTCATAGGTCAAGGCCAGGAAGTTGAGGAAACTCCAGGAAGTTGAGGAAATAGAAGTTGGCTTCTATTTTTTAGCTCTAAAGTGAGAAGCAAAGTCATCTCTTGAGAGTGGGTGAGAGGTGATAACAGCAGCTTTGAGGGAAACTGAAGAACTGGAAAAGCCACTGAGAGAAAAGAAAGAGGGAGCTGCCAGATTGAGAGGGAGAATTCTGGGCAGCCCTGAGGGCCCAGGACCACAGAATTGGATAGATGGTTTTCTAGGGCTCAGATGCTGGGCCCAGGTGGGGAGAATCCAGACTCAGAATTCTTTAATCTTGCAAAGGTGATTTATGTACCCCGATATGCAATAGCTAGAAGTCAGTGGGAAGTGTCAACTCTGGACCAGGTGGTTAGACAGAATTGTAAATAGAGGCGGTAGAATTGCTAGCCTTTGCCATTTCCAGGTGGCTTCTGTACATAGCACCTGTGTGGTTCAGAAGACAACGATGCTCTATATTTGGGTGGAACTTTAGACAAAGAAAATGTTTGAATTTATTTTGGCCAGAATTCCCCAGAAAGCAGAACTATAGACAAAAAAAAAAAAAATCACCTTCCAATATATTATGGGGGAGTGTGAGCCCAGGGAGCATACCTGAGGCTCGGGGCCAGAGCAAGTGTGAGATGGGGGCCAAGGTGGTTGATAATGTGTTATTGGGGTGGTCATATTCTGGGCCACTTAATTCAGAGGGACTGAGCAGCCCTGTGCAAAACATCTCAGGGCCCCCATCTGTGATGGGGGGCGGGGAGGGGGGGGTAAGGGGAAGACACCAGTGGTTTCTGCCTCCATTGGTGAAAGGCTCGGCACAGAGACCTACCTGAGCCTTGCTTCTAGGATTCATTGGCCTGACACCCAGTGTGTGTCAATGAGGTGCCTGGGCGGGGGCTGAGAGGTAGCAGCTTCCAGCCGGAGGCAGACACTGTCAGAGTGCACCTGCTGGAAGCTGGGAGGAGCAGCCACAGAAATGGCCACTACAGCAGTGGCTGGGAGGTCTCAAGTGCTATATAAGGAGTGTCTGATACAAAGTCCATTTTCAAAAAGAGGAACCTTACACTATCCTCTCAAAACTGCTTTGTTAAATTAGGATGGAAGAATATAAGATTTCAAATATATTTTTTAAAAATTATTTATTTTGAGAGAGAGAGAGGAAGGGAGAGGGGAAGCAAGAGAGCAAGAGAGAAACATTAATTTGTTGTTCCCCTTACTTATGCATTCATTGGTTGATTCTTATGTGTGCCCTGACCAGGGATCGAACCCACAGACTTGGCGTATCAAGACTGTGCTCTAACCCACTGAATTACCTGGCCAGGGCTCAAATGTGCCTTAATGTTATTACATGTTCTTTTTAGGGAAGCAGCACTAGGTTAGGGGTCATTTGGACGTGGGTCATTGCTGAGCCATGTGATCTTGGAAATGATACTGAACCTCCTTGAGCCCCCGTTTCCTCATCAGTGTATTAGAGATCTTTATACCATATGTTATTGTAGAGTTTAAATGTATGTATAAATGCTTCATAGAGCATCTTTAATAACAGGTGCCCAATTAATTGAAGCTGTTGTTTTTTACTTCAGGGAAAAACTATTGCCCACAGAGTAATAACAGTGGAGTGACATGCTTACACTTCAAAACAGAAGTGAAAGAAGTTATCGCATGGTTGCAGAAAACCAAAAAAGACTTCTAATATTTCAAATAACCAAACAGCTTTTACCTACATATCTTGGAATTTCTGGGAAAGCATCAATTTCAAATATTCTCTCTTGTCCCAGTCCATACACTCATCTGAGAGGCAGTCACCTTGATCAAGGACCAGAAATCGGCATTATAGGTATATCCCACCAAGAAGGGGAAACTTCAGCCCTCTAGTTTCCTTTGCTCTGCCCACTCCTCGAGTGCGGGAAACACAAGTCTTCTTTCCCAGGAAGTTCTTCTTCCCAACCTCCATTGAGGTAGGGGGTGGGGGGCGGCAGGGAGGGAGACAGCTTCGTGGGCACAGGTGACTGACTTTCAGAAAAACCAGAAACTTGGAGCACAGCAGAGGAGGAACCAAAATCCGCAGATGGAGGGCTTCTCCCCCTCTACCCCTCTACACCACCAGTACCCCTCTCTCCTGCTTGGCCTGTATGATCCACCACAGAACCAAATGGTTTGGGTTGTTTTATTATAAAAGTGATAGAAGCTCAATTTAGAGTATTAAACACACACACACACACACACACACACACACACACACACACACAGAAACCTAGAGGAAGGAAGATAAGAACTCACTCATATTCTTGCCACCTATTAACAACTGTCAACATTTTGTTTATATTTCCCTTCTGTCTTTTAAGAAGGCATTTGTTTTACATGGATATTTTGCACTCTCTACAATTTTGTGCTCCCTATTGAAAATTTAACAGTCACATAAGCAGCAGTACTGTATAGGTTAAGGGATAAAAGGACTTAGAGTTAGGAGGTTCTGAGTATTCATCTGAGCTCTGCCCCTTATTCACCATATGATTTGGGGCATATTGTTTATCTTTTCTGAGTCTCAGGGTTTTCATCTGTATGATGAAGATAACAGACACATCCATTCTTTGTCACTACTTTTCTCTGTGGCCCTCTATCTAGACTATAAGCTCTGTGAGCACCAAGTCTCTTCTGATTAGTCCTCTGCTAAATCCTTGGAAGCTCTGGTGGTTTAAAGATGGCCACAAAGTCCTAGCCATTTCTCTCATCCAGAGATAGAGTTTATTTCTCTACCTTTGGAATTTGGGGCTGGCCTTGCATAGTAGCCAGCCTCCAAGATGGCCCCACTGTCCTCGCTTCCTGTTCCTTCATGTCCTGTCTGTCATAGTCTCCTTCACTGTGAGTCAAGGCTAGTCTGTGAGGGAAGAGTGTGGTGGAACCGACAAAGTCTGACTTTGTGCGCTGAGGCTTCTGCATGGCTCTCTTGGATCATTCACTCTGGGGGAAGGCAGCCACCCTGTCATGGGGACATTTAAGCAGCCTATGGAGAGGCCCGTGTACAGAAAAATATGAGTCTTCTCGCCAAAGCAAGCGTCAATCTGCCAACTATATGAGTGAGCCATCTGGGAAATGGATCCTCCAGTCCCCATCAGGCCTCAGATGAGCACAGCTCTGGCTGATATTTTGACCGCATCTCATGAGATATCCCAGGACAGAAGCACCCAGCAAAACTGCTTCATAATTCCTGACTAATCCATAGAAATTGAGAGATAAATATTTATCATTGTTTTAAATCACTAAATTTGGGGATTATTTGTTATGCAGCAGTAGGTAATGAAAGGGCAGAGTAGGACTGCAAAGACAGCTGCCATTTTGGACTGTGTGATTTGGCAGCCACCATGTAGGCTGCGTGATATGTAAACTTACCTGGGGGCTGCCATCTTGAAATCACAAAGACCAACCCCTCCCTTTGAATTAACCAATCACAAAAGACTGTGCGCTTGAGCTCCAATCAAGAGCAAAGGATAGGACAGGTCACGTGCCTTAGGGATTATTTGCGTCACTAGCCCCATCCGTCACCCAACCAATTGGAATCGGCCAACTCAGTGGTTCGCATCTGGCCCCACCTCCCTATAAAATCGCCATGTTTTTGGATATTTTCCCTCTTTTGCTTCCTGCTACTGCGTTGGTGGGGCAGAGGGCCAAGCCCGGGCTTGTAATAAAGGCTCCATGCTATTGCATCAGACTCGGCTCCCTGGTGGTCTTTGGAGATCATGAAATCTGGGTATAACAGGTAACTAATATATTCTATGACTGGCTTTAACCAATAAAATGCAAGAGAAGTGGCATTCTGGGACTTCTGAGCCCAGACCTTTAGAGGAATGATAGTTTTTACTTCCTGGCTCTTGGAAATCAGTCACCAGGCTCTGAGAAGCCATTAGATGAGAACTGAGGCATGCCAGGTGAAATGGCCAGCCAACAGTCAACACCAACTGCCAGCTCATGAACGAGAATCTTGGAGGTTCCAGATGACCACAGTCCCAAGCCCTAGTCATCACTCTATGGAGCAAAAGAACCACATAGCTGAGCTCAGTCAACCCACGGACATGTGGACAATAGTAAAATAACTGTTACTTGGCTAGTGTGGCTCAGTGGTTGAGCATTGACCTATGAATTAGGAAGTCACAGTTTGATTCCAAGAATCTACAGTTTGGGGTGTGCAGCAGGCAGCCAATCAATGATTCTCTCTCATCATTGATGTTTCCATCTTTCTCTCCTTCATCCTTCCTCTCTGAGGTCAATAAAAATGTATTTTAAAAAATTAAATAAAATAACTGTTGCTCTAAGCCTCCCAGTTTGGGGCCGATGTGTTGCGCAGCAATATTTAACCAAATCACTGGCCAAACATTTGGCACATAGTTGCCTTTTTTAAAAAGTCTGGTGAATTAGTGGATGACCTCTGCCAGACTTCAGTTTCCTCTTCTATAAAACCACAGAGGTCGGGCTAGTCCACACTTACATCCTGCGAGCCGCCATCTCTATTGTTTTATGGCTGCTTACCTAGATGCCTGCTGCAGGGCCTCACTTGACTCTTGTAGGAAGACCACGCCTGCAGTAATCTCTGTTCCCCACCCCGTGCCAGTTCCTTCTTCTTTCTCTCCGTGGCATGCACACACTCCAGGCACCTGGTCCCCATGAAGCTCTGGTGCTTTTGAACTTGGCTGTGTAACTTGGTAAGAGGAGAGCCACAGGGGCCCTCAGTCTCTTAGGCAGCACCTGCTGCCTAAGTTTAGCCACAGGAAATTGGAAACAGTCCCATAGGTCCTTGGCAAACAATCACACAGGCAAAGAAGAGAACAAACTCACACTACATATCCCATCTACCTTTCTCAAGGCCAAGTCCCATAAGTTGTCTTTTGGCTAGAAAATGCCTGGCCTCTTTCACAGTATTCAGGGTCCTGGCCAAGGTTCCTCAAGTAGAGACAGTCTCTGCCTCTGAGGGCTGATGCTCAGCCTCTGGTTTATAGGTTCCCTTGTCTGCCACAGAGGCGCCATGATTTTATTAGCGTGGCCATTTGGGATGGTAGATCTCTATCACTCCCATAAAATTTTTTTCCCAAAGGGCTAGAGAAGTCAAGTAGCTAGCCTGAGGTCCCAAAGCAAACTCCCCTTCCTGGTGGAATTAGAATTGCTTTCCTCCCATTTTCCAATCACCCACCCACACCCTGCTACATTCACCCGTCACTTATGTTACTCTGAGAAACCACGGTGTGACCCATTAAGTGATTATTCAGAAGAGCTATTGGTCCTTCCTGACTATTAGTCATCCCAAATCATTGTCATCATTGCTGTAATTAGTAAGGTCTCTCTCTCATTAAGAAAGTCTCTGAGGTTCTGGAAGCTGGAGGCGCGGGGGAGCCATGATGTTCTTTATTTATGCAGCCAGAACATACGGATTGAAAACATTGTCTTCTAGGTGCTCTGTAAGGTGCTGACACAGCAGTGAGCGAGACCCAGGTCCTGCCTGCAAGGAGCTTTTGGTCTAGTGCAAGTTAGGGCGGTGAACATCGCATACCTGGGCTCAGCTCACGGTACGGTTTTCACACATTTCAGAGCAGAGGAGAAAACACAGTGCCTCCCTTTATGCCCCTTTACCCAACTGCCGGTGGTCTCTCATGGATGCCTGACAATCATCTCATGTCCAAATTCTTCTAATAGAGCTCATGCCCCCATCCTAGTCAGTGGCACCACTGCCCACCTTTCAGCAATGAGTTATTCTTGACTTCACCCTCTCCTGGTCACGTCTGATCCACAAGCAAGTCCTGGTTTGGGCATCCAAACTGCCTCTGATCTGTCTGCTTCTCTGCGTCTCCACAGCCACCATCAGCTTTCATCTGGATTCTCTGCTTTTAATCTCACTCAGCACTTCCCCTTTAAATTGATCATCACAGACCTCAAATGAGCATTCAATCCTGGCCAACAAGCTTGCATTTCCTGAGCAAATTCACTTTCCCACTCTCTGAGACAACTGATTGCCCTCTCTTCAGATACCCAACACCTCCCTGCCCCCTCAGCTGCTGACCTCATCTCATCCTTCCCTGGAAATACAGGCCCACCCAGACAGAACTCCCCCATCTTCTGAGCACTAAGTCTTCCTGTGGCATTATATGCATGCCCTCTGATTTCTGCCCTTGGGCCTATTAAAGGCCTATGGCTTTCTAGGAATTGACAGTTGTAATTATCTCCTTTCTTTCTCCCACATAATTGATTCCTTCCCATCAACACACAAACACGCTCTCGTATCTCTCTTCTGCAAACCCCATGCCTCTGGTCCAAGACTCGAGATAACTGTCTGCTATCTTTTCTCAAAATAATTTCTTCCCTTTCCGATTATTCTCTTTAACGTGCTCCAAAGTGGCTCCCGCCACCTTGTTTTTCTGCACATGGGCCTCTCCACTGCTCCCCTGACCCAGCTCTTGTCATGTCAGTGGTGACCTCCACTCTGTTGAATCCAGAGCTCAGCTCTCTGTCTTACTTGACCCTGACTCAGCCTTTTTCAGAACATCTGTTGGCTGCCTCTCAATGCATCCAAACCTGTTCCCTTCATCTGCTCTCTCAGACCCCCTCCAGTCATAGCAAGCTCTGCCCCCCGGATCACACGTTGCTGGTGGCCTGTTTCTTGTCCCGACGATTGACCTTCAGTAGAGACCTCAATCTAGTCATTGATGCCAGGAAGTGTAAGAGTGAGGTGTCAGTGAGGGCAGGGCCTGAGGTGTCTGCGAAGGCCACCAAACAAAGTCCCCACGAGCCTTTTCTCTCCATCTTTAACACAGGGTTGGAAAAAGAAAACTTTCACACGCTGATATGGGAGCATGATAGGATTGCTGGTGTTTCTTTTTCTCTCTCTCAGTTTCTACTAATGCCTTTGTAATGGTGTTTGGGCAACAGAGAAAATTTGGGTGCCAAAAAATAAAATGCCTGATAAGAAGAACTGGCCCGGGCCTGCAAGGATCTCCGCTGCGGGTGGAGTGCCAGGGAGGAGGTGCTCATGGCGGGCAGCAATCCATGGGTGTGAAAGCCGGGGCCTGGCTGGCATCACTCAAGGCTCCCATGCAGCTATGACTGCATCTCGGGGACCTTTCCAAAAGCTTGGCTATAGAACTCAGCATCTGCTGTGATTCTGGGTCAAGTTTATGCTGACAGAGTGCTCAGGGAACGACTTGGAACCTCCTTGCCTATTCTTCCCTTTTGCATGTCAATCGATATCCAATCCCAATCTTTTCCATCAATATCCACCCCGTTCTCAGCCCTCTTCACCTTTCCCAAACTCTTTCTCCAGTAAAGATGAAATTGAGCTTGTCACCCTGGTAAGTCATTCCCTTTGGCCCTGGGTTGTGATACAGAAAGGCCTGGGTCCCTCTGGTCTTGTATATCTTTTTGTCACACTTCTCCAAAGAGTGATGCATGTAATTACTAGCATCTCTGTCCTTGAGCCCCAGGAGAGCAGGGATTGGATCTTATCTCTTCCCTCTTCTGCAAGACCAGCCCATCCAAGGCCCTCAGCTCTCCTCTTCACCGTGGCCCGTATGGACACATGTTCTATCCAGCTAGAGTTTGGAGAAGTCCTGTCTGCCTCTAGCCTTGTCTATCATAAGGAAAGACGGGGGTGGGGGGGTGGGGGGTGGATTCCTGCAAGCTGAGTTGAGATACTTTCAGGCTAGGAGCTTCTGGAATGAGCCAGAGTGCTTACTCTCACTTCTCCATGGTGGGACAGACATCATTTCTTTCTGTGCCTCAGAAGCTTCAAACTGACAAGATTCACCAAAGGAACCAAGCAGCACCTTGAGAAAAAAAGAGTCTGAATCCTTAGGATGGAGTCTGCAAGGCCTGGGACAAAGCACAAAACCTGTTCCAGACGTGGTCGGTGGCTCCAGTGACTTTATATCCAACATCCACTGAATCCAGTGTAACCCCACAGCAGCAGGACTTGTTTGAGAGAGTGAGCCCTGCCTTAAGAGATCTTATTTCCTAAGTCACGTGGAATATATAAGATAGGCAGAAACTCCTGTTTCTGTGGCCACGCCAGGGATAAAAGAGAGGCAGGGTGTGCTAAGTTTTGCTTTCCCTTGACTCTTGAACACTGAAAAACCAAGACCTATGTGTGTGTGTCGGGGGGGGGGGGGGGGGGGGGGGCGGGGGGGTACCATGTGGTCTGCAGTCTTTTATCAGCCTCCTCTTTTGGGTTTGTCCCACTGGGGACTGGCTGCACAGATGCAGGTGACAGCTCTAGTCTGGCTGCTGTCACTGGCAGCGTTGGCCAGGTAAGGCCTGTGTGCTCTGGGAAGAGAACGCAGGAGGGTGGATAGAAGGTACCAGCCCACCAGAGGACAGAATGGAGGGTGGGAAGAGGGAGGAGAGGGGAAAGGGGAGTAAAACCACCAAGAGGTGAGCATGAAGTGACAAGAGGTGCTGTGACCTTTCCCAGGGGACAGCCGCCAATGCTCAGTGCTCGTCCGTATCCATAAAACACAAAACATTTTGCTTTCAAACTATAAAGCGATAGGTAAGTTTCCTCACTCCCCAGTTCTGGACAGTTCCAGAAATTTAACCATGCCTGGACCAAACAATGACCGGGAAGTCATTGAAATTGTCATCAGAGCATTGACTACAATTCAGAAGAGGATTCTAAGAAGTTTAAATTATCCAATCAAAGGAGAAATAGGGGATTGGTAAAAAAAAAAATAGGCATACATTGATCATTGATAAAGTTGGGTTATGGGTATACATATGTTGATTATTTCCTCTGTTTTTGTACATATTTAAAAATAGCTAATATAAAATATAGAAATAAAAAATATAATCTACAAAAGAGGCCAGCCCCATTTTTAAGACTCTTTCCAGTTCTGTAATCCTACTTTAAAAAAAAAATTTAAAGTTTTAGTAAAACAAAATCAACTCATATGTTATGGTTTTAGGGAGACCTTAATTCTTGTTTGATGGCAAAAGGGAGTTGAGCAAAACTGTTCCAAAAACCACCGCTTTTCCCTGCCTTTTTGTACTAATTAGGCAGAATAGGAGTTATGGGGCTGGCCTCTCTTGTATATTATATTTTTTATTTCTGTATTTTATATTAGCTATTTTTAAACATATAAAAAAAGAGAATAATGAACATATGTATACCCATAACCCAGCTTTATCAATGATCAATGCATGCCTAATTTTTTTTTTTTTTACCAATCCCCTATTTCTCCTTTGACTGGATTATTTTAAATAATAATTAAAAATATTATTTCACTTGTAAATACTCTGTATCTCCAGAAAGGGCTCTTTAAAAAGATATAACCACAATATCTTTAGCATGCCTAGAAAATGAACAATAACTCCTTAATATCATAAAATATCCAGCCAGAGTTCATTTTTCTGAAAATTTTCTTTCATAGCTGGTGCTGTGTATTTATCGAAAGCCTTAAAAATGCTTAGAATTAATATACTTTGCTTCTAGAAATAGTTCCTGAATCCAGAAAAAGCTCT
Organism: Antrozous pallidus; assembly: GCA_027563665.1. Classification (NCBI taxonomy): domain Eukaryota; kingdom Metazoa; phylum Chordata; class Mammalia; order Chiroptera; family Vespertilionidae; genus Antrozous; species Antrozous pallidus. The sequence continues at coordinate 34,897,553 of CM050526.1, forward strand.
CTGCATAAAGACATTTTCTGCAGCTTGTTTATAACCATGAAATTAGGCAACAAATTAAATGACACACGAGGTGAATGGTTAAGTATTTTATGGTAAAACCCAACAAAATAGCACTGTGATTAGGCAAAGGCAGTGACGTCAGAGGACTCACTCCACCATTTCCTATTAAGACTCTTTGAAGCACCATTTCACTCACAGATAAAATATGGGTAATAATTGTATCCACCTAATGAGGCAGGCACTACCGTTATGAGGACTGAGTAAAGATGCACTTAAAACACTCAGCAAAGTGCTTGTCTGCCTCCAAATGAGCCCTTACTCTATGGTCACTGTACAATGTGCAACAATAAATGTACTTATGAAAAACTTGTAGTGAAATAAAAAATCATTATAATATCAAGTTTAAATGTTATTAAACATTATACTGCCCCAGCCGGTTTGGCTCAGTGGATAAAGCGTAGGCCTGTGGACTGAAGGTCCTGGGTTCAATTCTGGTCAAGCGCACATGTTGGGTTTCGATCTTGATCCCCAGTGGGGGGAGAGGAGGGCACGCAGGAGGCAGCCAATCACTGATTCTCTCTCATCATTGATGTTTCTATCTCTTTATTTTTTCCTTCCTCTCTAAAATCAATAAAAAATATATATTTTTAAAAATTATACTGCCATATAACCGCAATCATATCAAGAAAAAGTGTCCAGAGTTAATATATCAAAATAATGGATTATCATTGAGTGGTGGTCCTCCCCCAAAACCTGCTTTTGTAAAAGCAAAGCTAGCTCATTGCAGAAAATTTGGAGAGTGAAGAATAGAAGGGGAAAAAAGTAAGATTTGATCAATTAAGAAGAGGGCGATTTTAGGATTTTCTTTTTAGAGTCAACAATGCCTATCTGCAACAATTACTGGCCACCAAGCCCATTATCGCCACCTTGTGGTCAAACTAAGCAAATACTCTTAGGCAAAAATCCAGGGAAGAATTAAACTGCCAATATTCTACATATATAAAAGTCTAATATGCAAAGTGTCCCTTTTGGGAATTCAGATGGGAGACCAAGAGTATGATCGCTAGCTATGATGTGCGTTGACCACCGGGGGCAGTGTGGAACATGACAGGTGACAAGTGGCGGTGGGTGCTGAAGGAGCAAGGAAAGCAGGAGGTGGGAGGCAGGGAGGCAGGGAGGCAGGGAGGCAGGGAACTTGATTGGACCTGATTGCTGGCCAAGCCTAGGTACCCTACCTGTGCACAAATTTCATGCACTGGGCTTTAGTAGTTCCATAAATAACATAAATGTTATCCTGGATCTTCTACCATGGGACCTCCAACTCAAGGTTCATCTCAGTCCATGGATGCTAGGGGGTATCCAGGGGACCTCATGTAATTGTCCATAGGAGAGAAACATGGTTCAAGGATTTCATAGGAGTAGCCCATTATATATCCTGCAAGAATCTGGCTCACCCATCTCAGAGCTAGTCTATGTTCAGCCTGAGGCTTTCTGCAAACTTGTCTCCACTGCGTCCAACTTTCATAGAGGAGCCCAGCTGCCTCACTGTTTGCCACCAGTGCAGAGAAAACCCAACTGACACGTCCAACAGAAAACCACCTGATAGAGGGGTGCCCTGGAGGAGCCTGCACCTGGGTTCCCCATAACTCTACCTGCATCAGATCCTCCCGGGTCACCCCTGTTCTGCAAGGACTAAACCAACTCCGCAAAGCTGCAGCTTCCTTTCCAGCAGAGTGGAGGGAGCAGAGCCCAGGGTCCCAGAGACCGGCGCCTGGATCAGCTGCAGCAGACTCATTTGGGGACCTTTGACATGAAGAGTTTTATTTCTCTTGCCCAAAAATGCTCATGCAAGGGGACAGGGTCCCTCCTGACCTGCCAGTCTCTGTCTTCTAACTGCAGAGTCTGGAAGACGTCCTCCTGAGCGTGGCTTTGTTTCAAGGACATCCAAAGTGACTCAGATGACGTCAAGTGGAAGAGCAGGGCTCTGGAGACAGGGTTCGTCTGGGCTCTGCCCCTTAACCTGGCTCGGCTGACTTTCTTCGTCTGTGAGCTGAAGATGGTAATGTTCATGCCTCCCCTCCAGAACTACTGTGCAGTGAAATTATTTATCTTAATTATTTAATTATACTTACATTTACATCTAATTATAGTTATTTGATAAATGCAAAGCCCAAAGCCCTTAAAATAGTGTCCAACACATAAGAGTAATTAGTAGTAGTGATTATTTTAACTGTCACTATTACTACTATTTACAGATGGGTATCTTTAAATAACAATAATTTTTAAAAGATACAATTCTTTTTTTTTCCTTTTAATCCTCACTTGAGGATATTTTCCATTGATTTTTAGAGAGTGGAAGAGAGAGAGAAAGACAGCGAGAAATATTGATGTGAGAGAAACACATCGATTGCTGCATGAACCCCAACCAGGGCCTAGGCTGGGGAGGAGCCTGCAACCCAAGTACGTGACTTTGACTGGAATCGAACCCGGGACCCTTAGGTCTTCAGGCCAACGCTCTATCCACCGAGCCAAACAGGCTAGTACTAAAAGATATAATTCTTAAAGAAATCTTTAAAAAGTACCTAAGGGGATAGTTAAAATATAGGGTTCAAACCATCCCCCTACTTACCCTTCCAAGGTGAATTCAGGTGGAACACCCAGAACAAGGACGAACTGTACCATCCACAGAAGTGATGTTCCCTCCGGAAGGACACTCAAGGGGATGTAGGAACAGGCAAGAACGATTGTGGTTGGTAAGGGTCCTGTCTCAGTTTGGTTGATACATGTCCTCTGGCCAGTACAAGGTGATCCTGAGCAGGCTTCCTGAAATGGGCACGGATGCAGGGACCATATTGGTCATTAAGGTCTATGGACCACACCATACTTAGACCCGCTCCAGGATGAGCCAGCTGGCATGGATGCCCAGTGCTGTGGCTCTTCTTCTCCTCTTCCTCCTCTTCCTCCTCCTTCTTTCTTTAATAGTTAAAAAAAATTTAATTGATTTCATAGAGGAAGGGAGAGAAAGAGAGATAGAAACATCAATGATGAGAGAGAATCATTGATCAGCTGCCTCCTGCATGCCCCTACTGGGGATCAAATCCATAATCCAAGCATGTGCCCTGACTGGGAATTGAACCGTGACCTCCTGGTTCATAAGTTGATGCCCAATCATTGAGCCACAGCGGCTGGGCTGTTTCTTGACTGAAATCAGTTAACTGTAAATGAATTGTAAACTGGACTGAAGTCCTGTGAGGTTGGGGACTTAAGCTCTTTCACCACTGCACGAATTACTAATCAACCCCAAAATTAATGACTGGCAAATAAAAGGTGCTAATGAGCAAGTGTTGAATGAACGAATGGATGAATGAATGAGGAAAATTGGCCTTCTGAATTATTACGTATCCAGCTCTTGAGGGTTTGGTTAGTGAGCCTGAAAGAAATCAGCTGACAAAGAAGCTTCCAGAAAGTTCAGGTCTGAACTAGAGCACGGCCTGGAAGATGCCCTGCTGATGAGTAAGGAAGACCCCTTCCCAACCTACACCTCGCTTCCTGGAGCACTGGAGCTCCTGGGGACAGACAGTGCTATGCTGGGGTGCTCAGAGGTGGCCAGCCGCCCCGGCCCCGGCCCCGGCCCCGGCCCCTCCATCTCTGCCGGTGAGTTTCAGCGCTTCCCTGGCACAGCCAAGAGGGCACGCAGGTGCCATGTGGAAAGGCCAGCAAGGTTCAGGCTGACTAGTAGCTTCCCCCGGAAGCTCCATTTCAGAGACGTGGATGAATGGCACTAGGAACCGGGGTTCGACTCTCAAAAGGTAGCTTCCTCACCCCCATGGGGAGCACGTGGCTGTGCCCAAAGGACAGGGCTCAGACAGAGACTAGCGCTCTGAGGGGCAACCAGTGACCAGAACCAGGCGGAACCGCCGGCGGCTCCGCAGCCGCCCCTCTCTCGGGAAGCGAGAGCCATCCGGGCCGTCACTCGGCAGGGTCCTCCGCCAAAGGACGGTCTGCTGCCCGGGGGAAGCCCGCCGCGGGAAAGAGCACCGCCCTGGGGCCAGGCAGGGCCCCGCCGGGCGGAGAGAACACGGTGGGCCAGGACGCAGTCGTCACCTGCGGAAATCTCCAGAGCCGCGGATCCACGGGCTGACCCTCCCCCGCCGATGGGCAACCTGTGGAGCTCGGTGTGTCAAACTCGCCAAAACACCGAGCATAACTCGGTGGGTGTCACTTCGAGGAAAAACCATTCTTCCCTGTATGCGACCGCGTGTCACGGAAAACGGGTCAGGCTCTCCGTCACGGCTGTAGGAAGTCAGCCAAGAGCCCGGATCTGTCCAGGGGTGGCGCACAGTGGGCTGAGAGCCGACCTCTGCACCGGGAGGTCACGGTTTGGTTTCCGGTCAGGGCGCGTGCCCAGGTGGCGGGCTCCGTCCCCCGTCAGGAATGCTCTCTCGTCGCTGATGTTTCTCTCTCTCCCCCTTCCTCCCCGAGATCGACATGAAAGAACCCGAGTCTCTGGAGTTTTTAGAAAGATTTTACGTAGGCCTTGCTGGGACCGATGGCCTGACGCCCCGGATGAGCTCCAGCTCCGGGAAAGGGAGGGGGCTCACCTGCAGGCAGAGGAGCGGGCAGAGTCCATCTGCTGTGCCAGGGGTTGCAGCGACGGCGCCCGGTCTCAACGATGAGCAGTTGCACTGAGCGGAAGGGACGGGTAGGGATGGGTAGGGATGTGCAGGTTGAGGGGCCGTGGCCCGGCCTCCGGGAGTCTGAGGACAGGGTCTGGGAGGAATGAATGGCAGGGAAACTCCTTGAGGTGAATGTTTATCAGGATGCAGAAGGCACGGGCGCTGTTTTCTGTCGTCGCTGATGGCCAGTGTTGAAACTAAAGGAGATGGACCGGTCACCCCGTGGGCTGCACCTTAGAGAGGAATTTCGAGGAAGCCCTTGGTTACTGATGAAGTCAGAGAAGCAGGAGCATCTGGTCTCTTCCCCAAGGCCTTCCAGCAGGTCCTTTCTTCACCGGCCCAGGCCCTGGGCATGGCAGACCTGTGCCCGTGGGGGGGGGGGGGGGGGGCTGTACCCCCTGGGCCTCCAGATCAGGCCCCGTCTTCCTCAGACCGTCTCCTCCAAACCTCAGGCACACATCTGCCGGGCCTGGCTGTCCCCGGTCGGACTCCCACCTGGGCCTTTGCCCGGAGCTGCCTCTGCCCACACAGACCCCTCACCCCGTCTTCATGTCACAGATTACAGGGAGGTGATAAAAATGTTCTAAAATCGGTTGGGTGTGATCCCATGCACTGAAGGGTTGCTGGTTCAATTCCTGTTCTGGTCACATGCCCGGGTTGCGGGCTCGGTCCCCGGTGGGGGTGTGCAGGAGGCAACCGATGGAGGATGTTTTGCTTTCACATCAGTGTTTGTGCCGCTCTCTTCCTCTCCTTTCCTCTCTCTCTCTAGAAATCAATCCTAAGAAATCTTAAACTTGACTGTGGTGGTGGTTGCAGAACTCCGAATATACTACAAATCATCGAGTCGTATGCTTTGAGAGGATGAACTTTATGGTATCTGAATTATCTCTCAACCAAGTTGTTATTAAATATGCATTATACCCATACATATATTTATGGCCATTACTCAGCCCGTGCCACCGAGGGGATGAAGATGGATGTTGCGTTGGCTAGCTTCCAAATTTTTTAAAATAGAATAATACAAGATGAACTTGGCAGGGAAGAGGGTAAGTATGTAAGAGGGCTCTAAACAAGAGCTTGGCTTTGAGCTGTCAGACGCAAGGTGCTGATGAGGCCTGGTTATCTGTGACCCTGCGAGGGGCCAGGCTTGATCTCCATCTACTTACTGAAGAGCGAGTGTGCTGCTCTCGAGCTAGGAAGGAAGAACACGCCTCCCATGAGGCTAGAAATCTATAATTAAAAGCAAAAATGACACGCTCCAGGCGTTGGAGGCATTCGTCATGTCTCTCTCCCCAGGCATGCTCAGAGGAGGCGGTCTGAAGAATTCTATGAATTATTTTAGAAAAGAAAAGGAGGGGCCCCCTCTGGTGTGGTGGGCACTGGGAGTGGAGGAGAGGGGAGCTGGAGGGGGTTCCCAGCCCGCTGGTGCACAGCTGGACACAGTCTGTGGCGCACGCAGCATTAGGGATTTTCTCCACCAGCTGCCACAAGGTATAAGCTGCAGGCAGGCAGAGCTCTTTTGTTTGCTGGTCCTGTTCACTGCTGCATGCCTAAGGCCGGGCTGCAATAACTTTTGGCATGCGCGGAGTAAATATTAGATTTTGACTTCTGTGTCTGACCAAGACACAGTCACAGGGACCAGCCTGAAACAACTTAAAACCCAGACAAAACATACGAAACGGCCCGGTCGGCGTGGCTCAGGGGCTGAGCATCAACCTATGAAGCAGGAGGTCAAGCTCGATTCCGGGTCAGGGCACAAGCCTGGGTTGCAGGCTCCACCCCCAGTGGGGGGCATGCAGGAGGTGGCCAATCGACGATTCTCTCTCATCACTGACATTTCCATCTCTCTCTCCCTCTCTCTCTCTCTCTCTCTCCTCTCTCTCTCTCTCTCTCCCTCTCCCCCCCCCCTCTGTTCCTCTCTGAAATCAATTTTAAGAATATTTAAAAATAAACACAAAATATGTGAAACGACTATTGTCGGGGCACTGGACATCAGGCAGAAAAGGACAGTGACCCCTGAGACTGAGAAACAAATGAGGTGAACCCTACACTTGCCCCAACGAGCTGGAGAGTCTCCAGGCCATGGTGTGGGCAGGGGGAGTCCCGAGGGAGCCTGGCGAGGCTCCCTGAATTGAGGACAAAGAGCTGGGCAGCCAGAGGGTTCTGCTTGCGTCACCGGCCGAGTGCGGAGGAGCACAGCCATGCGAGGAAGCCGCCGGGACCAGGAGCGGAGAGAACCGCCTGTGGAGCACAGACCGGACCAGAACTGGGCCGTGTCCTCCCGGCCAGCGCGGGAAACGCTGTCCTTCGCGGGGCCCTGGGATTCTCCCGCCGTAGTGGGGGAAAATTAGCCCCAGACTAAACACTGCTCTGACCCTGCCTAACAACATTTCATAGCAAGCCTTAAAAGGACAAAACTGTTCCCAAGCAGCTTAACCCCGTCGCAGAACAAAGTTCAAAAATATTTATCAGAATACAAAAATACCCAGCTCCCAGCAGGTGAAATTCACAGCGTCTGGGTAACATTCAAGAGAGAAACCACCTAATAACTGGAACTGGAAATAATACGATGAAGAATTAGTAACAGAGAGGAAAAACCCGAAGATGAATTCAAACTTCATTGAACATTCTCCTCTCAGTTGCCGTTCCCCCGGGCCTGGAAGGAGAGCTGGCTGACCAGGAAACGCATGGAGCGTCGACCTATGGACCTGGAGGTCTCGGTTCGGTTCCTGGTCAGGGCACACGCCCGGGCGGTGGGCTCCATCCCCGCATTCCTTAGCGTGTGGCCCCGTCACTCCAGCGCCAGCATCTTCAAATCTCTCTTCTCTGTCATCACACCACCTTCTCCCCTGTGTCACACTTCCCCCCGCCTCTGTCTTATAAGAGCCTTGTGATTGCACGTAGGGCCCACCCAGATGAGCCAGCATCATCTCCCCATCTCAGGATCCCTGATTTAATCACATCTTCGAAGAGACTTTTTCTACATAAGGTCACATTCATGGATTCCAGAGATTAGGGTGTGGATATATTTTGGGGGCCATTTTCAGCACACCACTTGGAGCAGCCCCAAGTTTAATAACAGGAGCAACTAACATTCACTGCATGCCTGCTGTGTGCCGGTACTGCTGTGTGCCGGGTACTGCTGTGTGCCGGTACTGCTGTGTGCCGGTACTGCTGTGTGCCGGTACTGCTGTGTGCCGGGTACTGCTGTGTGCCGGGCACTGCTGTGTGCCGGGCACTGCTGTGTGCCGGGTACTGACTGTTGTGTGCCGGTACTGCTGTGTGCCGGGTACTGCTGTGTGCCGGGTACTGACTGCTGTGTGCCGGCACTGCTGTGTGCCGGGCACTGCTGTGTGCCGGGTACTGACTGCTGTGTGCCGGTACTGCTGTGTGCCGGGCACTGCTGTGTGCCGGTACTGCTGTGTGCCGGGCACTGCTGTGTGCCGGGTACTGCTGTGTGCCGGGTACTGACTGCTGTGTGCCGGTACTGCTGTGTGCCGGGTACTGCTGTGTGCCGGGTACTGACTGCTGTGTGCCGGCACTGCTGTGTGCCGGGTACTGCTGTGTGCCGGGTACTGCTGTGTGCCGGCACTGCTGTGTGCCGGGTACTGCTGTGTGCCGGGCACTGCTGTGTGCCGGGTACTGACTGCTGTGTGCCGGCACTGCTGTGTGCCGGGTACTGCTGTGTGCCAGGTACTGCTGTGTGCCGGCACTGCTGTGTGCCGGGTACTGCTGTGTGCCGGTACTGCTGTGTGCCGGTACTGCTGTGTGCCGGCACTGCTGTGTGCCGGCACTGCTGTGTGCCGGGTACTGACTGCTGTGTGCCGGGTACTGCTGTGTGCCGGGTACTGCTGTGTGCCGGCACTGCTGTGTGCCGGGTACTGCTGTGTGCTGGTACTGCTGTGTGCCAGGCACTGTGCTAAGCATTTGACTTACAGCCTTCTCCACAGTCGCCTGGAAATGGGCTAGTGACGTGAGTGCTTTGGAACCAGCAAGACCTGAACTGGAATCTCAGATCGGCCACAATTAGCAGTGGGACCTCCAGGCCAATGACAGCCTCCCTGCAGGTCCCGCACCTGCAGAAGGATACTGCCTTGAGCTATTTTCCTGGGAGGTCGGTCACGAGAATCAGATTTAAGCAAAATCTCTGGCCCGGTCCTCTGAGTGGCGGACTCACATGCACACACACATTCATGAGGGGGTGTGCTGCAGTCTCTCAGTGTGAAAACTGAGAGAGTTCAAAAGGCAGCGTGGCCTCTCCCGACCCCCAACCCCAGGGGTGTGGGACTGCAGACTCCTTCCTTCAAAGACAGCACACATGCGGGCACCAGCATCCACACACACACACACACATACACACTCACACACATACACACACACACACACACACACACACACACACATACACACTCACACACATACACACACACACACACACACACACACACAGCAATTTTCAGGCAAGAGCTGAGCAATTAATTTTCCCACATAAACTGTATTCTTCCTTCTCTTGCTATTATAGGCTGGGGCAAAGACATAATAAAAACACTCCAAGTCTGGCGAAGAAAAACAAGAACAACATGAAATTCGATTTGAAACTGGAAGTAATCATTGTGTCTACAATCCTAAAAAAAATAAATTAATCAAGGAGTAGCATTTAGAGCCGGTCTTAAGTTAGGCAGAAGGATCTGAGTCATACTTTTCCTCCCTCAAATGCCACCCTACCTGTACTTGTGTGGGTGAAAGTCCCACCGACCCTCAGAGCCACTGGTTCCAGACCCACGGGCGCCCTCTATATCCCCTCCTCACTTACCCCATCAAATTACCCAGGCTTGCAACTTCTTTAAAACAACAGAAATAACCTGTGGGTGGGGGTTGCTGATGATCGGTGTGTGATTAAAGAAAACTGGGGCATGCTCCCTCTGCTGCCCTGTCTTGGAGAATCCCTGGCATACTAGTATATTAAAGGTTTGCTGCAACTTAAAAAAATAGAAGAATGCTTTAACCTAGAGTTTTCTAAAGGCATTTTGCCATGGAACCCCTTTGCCCTGAACATCCATCACAGTCTGAAGGAGGACTGGTGTTCCTCGGTACACAGTCTGGGAACCACTGGCCTTCCGGCTCCAGTTCAGGTCCTCAGCCCAGCGCACAGACCTCCAGGCGGGGCCTGCCTCTCCAGTTTCACCTCCTCTTGTGCCTTAGGTCAACCTCCTGGCTCCAGCGACACCTCCCTGCTCACATCTCCTCGTGCATGCGAGAGTGTTCATGCCTGAGCCGTCTGTCTGCTCAGCCTAGAATGCTGTTCCCTGCTTCCCTCCTACAGAGCCTCAGGCCTGGCTGAAATGTCTCCTCTTCCAGAAGGGGCTTCCCAAGGCTTTGAACCAGAGCGAATTGCTCCCTCAATTGCACCGACCCTGCGCTTGGCACTTACCTGTAGAATAGATGTCTCCCTATGCATGTTGACAAATACTCATTTCACATGCTGTCTCCAGTTGTAGGCAACGAATTGCTCAAAGGCAGGACTATGTTGCCTTTATTTCATAATAGGTATTTGCCAGCTGAACTTCTTCTTGTCTTCTAGTCTATTTTATTAATATATTTTTCTCTATACAAGTAATTCATGCCCGTTTTTGTTATATATACATATATCTTCATATATATAAAGAAGAAATACCCATAATCCTAGAGCAGTGGTTGGCAAACTCATTAGTCTACAGAGCCAAATATCAACAGTACGACTAAAATTTCTTTTGAGAGCCAACTTTTTTTTCCAGTAAATACATATATATTTTGGCCTCCCTTCATTCATGTTTTCTTTATTTTTCTTTTTTTTAATCTTTATTGTTCAGTTTATTAATTACATTGTTTCCCCTTTTTATCCCCCTGTAGCTCCCCTCCCCCCTGTACCTATCCCACCTTCCACCCGCTCCTCCCACTCCCCACTGTCCTCTCCCATTGTTGCAAGATTTTTGTCCAGTCTCTTGCTGCACTTCCCACAACCCTTTTCTCCCCAAGAATTGTCAATCTATTCCCTCTCTATGTCCATGTCTCTGTTATATTCACCAGTTTATCCTGTTCATCAGCCTATCAATTCACTTGATTTTTATGTTCATTTGTTGATAGATGTGTATTTATTGTTCATAATTTATATTTTTACCTTTTTCTTCTTCCTCTTCTTAAAGAATATCCTTCAGCATTTCATATAATACTGGTTTGGTGGTGATGAACTCCTTTAGCTTTTTCTTATCTGCGAAGCACTTCATCTGACCTTCAATTCTGAATGATAGCTTTGCTGGATAGAGTAATCTTGGTTGTAGATTCTTGCTGTTCATCACTTTGAATATTTCTTGCCACTCCCGTCTGGCCTGCATCATTTCTGTTGAGAAATCCGCTGATAATCGTATGGGTGCTCCCTTATAGGTAACCAACTGTTTCTCTCTTGCTGCTTTTATTATTCTCTCTTTGTCTTTTGCTCTTGGCATTTTAATTATGATGTGCCTTGGTGTGGTCCTCTTAGGGTTCCTATATATTGGGGTTCGGTGCACTTCTTGGACTCCTAAGTCAATTTCTTTCACCAGGTGTGGGAAGTTTTCAGTCACTATTTCTTCAAATAGGTTTTCATTGTCTTGGTCTCTCTCTTTTTCTGGCACTCCTATAATTCGGATGTTGGTATGCTTGAGGTTGTCCCAGAGGCCCCTTACACTATCTTCAATTTTTTGGATTCTTTTGGATTCTTGCTTTTTCAGCTGAGTGGATTTTCCCTCTTTGTATTTCAAATCTTGAACTTGGTTCTTGGGGTGCTCCAGAGCACTTTTAGGTCTTTGTATAATATTTTTTGTTTCAGTCAGTGTATGCTTAATTTCTGGTTGGTCCTTTTTCATATCCTTGAGAGTCTCCTTTATATCCTTGAGGGTCTCGTTCGATTCCTTGTAGGACTCATTCATTTCCACGTTGGTCTTGATCATTTCCTTGCAGGTCTCATTTATATCCTTGAGGGTCTTGTTCATTTCCTTGTAGGACTCATTCATTTCCACGTTGGTCTTGATCATTTCCTTTGTGGTCTTGCTTATTTCCTTATAGGCCTCGACCTTTTGTTGGAGCCTCTTGAAAAACCCTATAACCGTGGTTTTGAATTCCATGTCCAGTCGTTTTTTTCCCTCCATTTCTTTCACATCTGATTTCTTTCCATGTCGCTGCATGGTGGCTGCTTCCCTGAGTTGGTCAATTAGCTTTGTGTGGTAGACTTCCTACTAGGGACAGTGGCTCAGCCTCCCCGGTTACCTGAGGTGGATATGGGTTGCACAGTCTTGCTGAAGTTAAGCTCAGGTTAATCGTTGTTAGCACTTGGAGGGTTTGACCTCAAGTCCAACTGTCTGTGAAGCTCAGCTGTGCTCAGGTTGGATGGGCGGAGTCTCCGGGCCAAGCAGACAGCGTTAGCTCCACCCTATGTGGCCCCAGGGACTCTGTGCTGGGGGCAATGGCTGCCAGCACCTCTGAGAGAGAGCCGCTGCCGAGCTCCACCAGCTGCCGGGGAATTCAGACTCTTCCAAAATGAGTCTGCATGCGCAATGTCTCACCCAGTGTCATAAAACAAAGCAGACTGACGGTTTTCCGAATGAGAGAGCGAGTCGCAGATAGCTCTCTGCGTGGTCACACAGCCGAGCTGTTCGTGCAAGCTGCCTTCTCCACAAGCTGTCAGACCCGGCAGCACCCGAGCTTGGGCGTGCCCTCCCACCGTCCAGTCTTCACCCTGTATGATAGTGGGTTCTCTGGACTTCGCCCAGAGCTGGAGAATCAGTCCAGTGGGACGTCTTTGTCTTCCCGTTCGAGAAAACTGGCTGGTTTTCAGCCGCCCGCCCTCTCCGCTGGCGCGCGCTCCAAACCTCTCTCCACGCGAATCTTTCAACGCTGTCCGCCGCCGCTCCTCAGTGTCTTATCTTCACTTTTATTTGTGGAATTTTCACTCGGCCAGCTTTCTGGTGATTCTAGAAGGTGTTTGTTTGTTCCTTCGTTAAGTTGTAGTATTAAAACTGCTGAGTATGACGGCAAGATAGGTGTTCCACCTATGCCGTCATCTTGGTTCTCCGAGAGCCAAATTTTTTAAACTTAAACTTCTAACTCCCAGGACATGGCATTTTGTGGAAGAGCCACACTCAAGGGGCCAAAGAGCCGCATGTGGCTCGCGAGCTGCGGTTTGCCGACCACTGTCTTAGAGAGATCAGGTGGATGAGTCGCAAACTAATGTTAGCATAAGAATAACCTGCGTGAGCTTGTTAAAAAGAGAGGTGCTGCCGACCAGAAGGGCTCAGTGGTTGAACATCAGCCTATGAACCAAGGGGTCCCTATTCGATTCCCAATCAGCACACACACCTGGGCTGCAGGCTCAATCCCCAGTGGGCAGCCAATCAATGAGTCTCTCTAATGACTGATATTTCCATCTCTCTTCCTCTCCCTTCCTCTCTGAAATCAATAAACATAGTTTTGGTTTTTTTTTTAAAAAGAGAGGTGCTCGCCTAAGTGTCTATGGATAAAGAAGATGTGATATACACAATGGAATATTACCCAACCATAAAAAGAATGAAATCTTCCCATTTGTGACAGACCTACGCGTATTATGCTAAGTGAAATAAACCAGACAAGACAGACAAATACCTTCTGATTTCACTTATACTAATATGTGAAATCTAAAGAACAATATAAATGAACAAACAAAACACAGAGAACAGAATGATGGCTGCCAGAAGGAGGGGGGTTGGGGAACTGGGCAAAAAAAAAGTGAAGTGATTTAAGAACTACAAATTCTTGTCCAAAGTGGCTGTAATTGTGGGGTGTGATGAGGCAAGCACCCCCCTAAGCTGCTGGTGGGAGAGGGAAGAGGCAAACTCTTTCTGAAGAAGAAGGTCCCAAGGCCTTAGATAGCGGACGGCCCTTTGGCTCAGTAGCTTCATCTCTAGGCAGCTGTCCTAGACAGGCAGTGGACCCACAGACAGAGCTGCATGTGCAGTGATGTTTGCCACAGGCTTGTTTATGGCACAGAAATGTTGGAAATCACCTGAATAGTGACTGTTAATGACATATGTGTTTTAAAATGAGCTGGAAGTTTATTAAACACGTGCACACATGCACTGGGGCAGAAGCTGGGTGGCAACGCTGTGGGTTGAGAATCTCTATTAAAAATATTGTTAATGCCGAACCGGTTTGGCTCAGTGGATAGAGCATCGGCCTGTGGACTGAAAGGTCCCAGGTTTGATTCCGGTCAAGGGCATGTACCTTGGCTGCGGGCACATCCCCAGCTGGAGGTGTGCAAGAGGCAGCTGATCGATGTTTCTGACTTTCTATCCCTCTCCCTTCCTCTCTGTGAAAAGTCAATAAAATATATTTTAAAAAATATTGTTAATGTTTCAATTACAATATTGACATATATTAGTTTCAGGTGTACAACACAGTGGTTAGACAGGACCCACCTGGCATCATACTTAGTTATTACAATAGTATTGACTATATTCCCTACGCTGTATTTTGCATCCTCATGATTATTTCGTAACATCACTGCCCATACAGCTCTGTCTACGGGTCCACTGCCTGCGTAGGACAGCTGCCTAGAGATGAAGCCCCTGAGTCAAAGGGCCGTCCGCTATCTAAGGCCTTGGGACCGTTCTTCTTCAGAAAGAGTTTGCCTCTCCCCTCTCCCACCAGCAGCTTAGGGGGGGTGCTTGTCTCATCACACCCCACAATTACAGCCACTTTGGACAAGAAAGAATACAAGAATAGTGGCTATTAAACATGAAGGCAAAATTGCCCAGCCGGGTGATTTTGTAAGAGGAACGTTTAGCGAGCTTTTGAAGTATAATCACTGTTTCAGCCAGCTGGACCGCAGGCTCATTATTTTCTTTTGGCTCCTGGTTGGCAATTTTGTCAAAGCCCTGAGCACCCACCACTTCATCTGCTCCCTTGGGCTTATGCTACTTGTGTGTTTCCCTAGAAGAGTCTTTCTCTCTCCCTGCCTTCCCTCCTTCCCTCCCTCATTTGAGTTTCCTGCTTCCCAGAGGCTCAACTAACTGGCAGGTCCCCTCCCCTGAGATGCACCCACCCTGCAGGCAGGGGGTTGGCAGCCTACCACCTAGAATGTTGCCCAAAGCTCAATATTCTTAGTTGTCATATTTCACGTCTCTCCCTTTCTGCCTGCATCCAGCTCTGGCAAACAAGGGTGCCCTGGCAGAATTTCTCCAAGTCTGGATCCACCTGCACCTGAGGAAGAAGCCCCGGGGGCCAGCGGATTGGGGCCTTAGAATGGGAGAGGCCACAGCGCCCTCCACTGGGTCCACGGAGGAGAGAACATGTTGTACCAGGAGCAGAGAACAGTGCTGACCAAGTCCATGGACACCAGCCTTTACATGTTCAGTGTAAAGCTCTGGCTGTGCCCACGATAGAAATCTCTCCCAGAGAATGCTCACCCGTATGTACAGTGCTGTCTGCAAGGGCTTTCTCTGCTGTTTGCAACTGGGGAAAAAAGCCCATCAGTGGGCAGTTAGTTAAAGAAGCAACGGGCTCTAACCAGTTTGGCTCAGTGGATAGAGCGCCAGCTTATAGACTCAAGGGTCCCAGGTTTGATTCTGGTCAAGGGCATGTACCTTGGTTGCAGGCACATCCCTCGGGGGGTGGGAGTGAGGGATTGCAGGAGGCAACTGATAGATGTTTCTCTCTCATCGATGTTTCTAACTCTCCTTCTGCCTTCCTATATGTAAAAAATCAATAAAATATATATATATTTTTAAAAAGAAGCAATGGTCCTTCCATTTGCAAGAACACCAGGCAGTTGCACCAGGTAGTTTAAAATACTGAGTCAAAAGAGAAAAAGGAAAAAGACAGTGAGGCAGACCTGCATGGATGGTGCAGAAAAAAATGTCTACTATTACATGAAAACAGCCAACATTGGATGAGGATCTATTTTATGCCAGGCACCATGGAGAAAAGGCAAAGGCACGTGAATCCCCTGCCCCAGAGAGATGGGCATGGCCAGGGTTGGTAACTAAACAGAAAAAAGGCTGGAAGGGACTGTGTAAGTGGACTCAGCAGGGACTTGGTTTTGATGAGGGTTTTCAGATTTTACTCTCTAGGCTTCTATATTGTTTGAGTTTTTCCCACAATAAATGTGCATTGTGTTTGTAATTAAAATAATACAAAATGAGCCTGGCCGGTGTAGTATAGTGGTTGAGCATCGACCTATGAGCAGGAGGTTCGATTCCTGGTCAGGGCACATGCCAGGGTTGTGGGTTCAGTCCCCAGTAAGGGGTGTGCAGGAGACAGCCAATCAATGATTCCCTTTCATCATCGATGTTTCTCTCTCTTTCTCTCTGTCTCTCTCTCCCTCTCCCTTCCTCTATGAAATCAACAAAAACATATTAAGAAAATAAAAATAATACAAAACGAGGACATGATATACAGGAGACATGCAGAAATGGAGTCCAGGATACAGCCAGGGCCAGAGAGCTGGGACACTATTGCTCTAGCTTCCCATCGGATCATAGGTGTGATCTTTAATTTCTTAAGGGAAATAAGGCAGAGGAACAGAACCTCTGTGGGGGAGGTTTGAAGGTCACCCCATCTGTTACTGCCTGGCCCACAGGCTTCTGGTCTCGAGTCTGGAATCCAATTCAGGGTATAGTGTTGCATTTAATTGTCCATCCTCTTTAGTTTCCTTTCATCTAGAGCAGTTCCCTCAGCGCATTTGTGTCTTTTCAGACATGTAGATACTTGAAAAGTCCAAGCCAATTGTGTTAAAACCGCAATTACTTTAAACATACTTGAATTCTATGTGGTATCCTCATCCTGTATAAAATGTCTTATTCCACTAGGTGGCGCTCTCGGTAGGCCTATGGGCCTCAAAAGCTCTTGTGAAAGGGCAATGAAGGGCAAGCAAGGCTATTTGGTAAAGCACAGCATACTGGAAATGCCTTCAGATTTATAAAGGTGCTGTTCTCTTGAGCACGTCTTCTCACGTAGATTCATAATCACATCGCTCTGTTTATGGGTTCTGGATCACAGCATCCTGATTTCGTGGGCCTGGGCTGGGTCCTAAGATTCTGCATTCTGACAAGCGGCCAGGTGACTGGGTGAATGGGATGCTGCTGGTCTGCAGACCATACTTGGAGGAGCAGGTATTAGAACAAGCACATGAAGAAAGATATCTATGGGGCGTCCCCCAAAATGTATATACACATTTGAGCAGATAGTTTAATTCATGTTTCTCTTCAGATTTAACCCATTGAAATTAATAATTATTCAAAGTGTGTATACATTTTTGGGGACACCCTGTATTTATAATGAGGCAACTTTTATTTTTATACCATAATCAGCAACGGTGCTTCTCCTATTGCTGCCCCCCACCTCTCCCTCCCTCCATCCCTTCACCCCAGTCCGTTGGCCTCTTGGCTCTCTGTACTTTAGGGCTTTTGCTGTACTCGTTCCCTCTGCCTGGAAAGCTCTTCCCACAGTAGCCTTCTGCTTGGCTGATGTCCTGGGCTCCCTCGAGCTGCTGCTCAAATCTCATTCTTTTTCTTCTTTTTTAATTGATTTCAGAGAGGGAGAGAGAGGTAGAAACATCAATGATGAGAGAGAATCATTGATTGGCTGCCTTCTGCACATCCCCCACTGGGGATCAAGCCCACAACCCAGGCATGTGCTCTTGACCAGAATTGAACCTGGGACCCTTTTAGTCTGCCGGCCAATACTCTATCCACTCTATCCAAGCCAGCTAGGGCTCAAATCTCACTTCTTAACAAGGCTCTCCCAGACCATCCTACTAAACACTGACATCTGCCCCCAGCCCTGCTTCCTGTTTCCTTTCAATCTCTTGATTTTTTCCCCATAGCCTCACCACCTTCTCACATACCACATAATCTACTTATTATGTTTGTTTATTTCTACTTTTCTCTGCTAGAATCCAAACTCCATAAGGGTAGAGATTTTTATCTGGTGTTTTTCCCCCCACCAATATATCCTAAACACTGGAAATGCCTTCATATTTATAAAGGTGCTGTTCACCTATAACGATGTTTGGCACACAGTAGGTGCACAAAAAAATATTCATGCATCTTAATGGAACCTTCAAGATAACGGAGCCCAATCCCCTCATTTGGTTAATGAACAAATGAGCTCCCGGTCTTTCTTTGGGCGACATCAAGACTAGCCTAAGGTCATTTAGACTGTAGAGATGGTCTTCTAAATGAACATAATCAAAAGTAAGACTTGTTTGTATGGGTTCATTTTTAAGCTACAATTTTAATTTTTACTATGTGCACTGGACCTTTTCCAAAAGGATCTGAAGTAGCCAACAAGATTAAAGGTCATGTGAAACAGAACAGTCAGAAATCAAAATGGAAGCGATATCATCTAACGGAAGAGGGGGCCCACGTAACAGGCACTTGAGGGCAGTAAATTACTCCACTGGGGTGCAGAGCTTGGCTCAGAATTCTTTGGCAGCTGAGTTCAAAAGGAAGCACGTGGGACTGCGAAATGTCTGCCGTCTGAGCACCCAGAGGCCTTGGTGCAGGAGAACTCTGAGCAGCACCCATTGCCCCCCAAATTAGCCAATGTTTACAAAAAACCCAAAGTCACGGTTGAAAAATGCAATGCTTTTAACTGCAAAGACTAAGCGTACAGCATTAAAGCACGCAGCTCTTGTGCCTCAGGTGAATTCTATTCTGATGTTCTACCTGGAAATAAAGATGAAAACGAGAGGACCTGGAATACCTAGTTCAACGAGTCCAGAAATATCTTTCACAAATATCTGAGGTCTCTTATCTTTGATAAACATTGGACCACGGGCAATTAATTTCATGGGTTAGAGTTTCATGTTGAAGAAAAATTTAATGAGCTTTTACTATAAATGTTTGTTTTTCTTTTCCCACAGGGCTCTCCTCAGCCCAGCTATCTCCCAACTACATGAAGGGAAGCCACTTCTGTTTCTCCAAGTTGCACAAAGTATTTGCCAGGGTGTATCATGTGTCCAAAAGAGAGACACTGCGCATTGGTAAACCTTCTGGTCACCAGGGAATTGTCTTCCACCGCTGAGCGGGGACCACTGCTGTTTTCTAGCAACGCTTTTTCAAAACCCACGTGTTGTTTTTACAAAGCCTCTCACTACCCTCTGAGTGAATACTAGTCAATATATTTAAAATGACAATATATTTCTTCTTATACACCCCTTATCTTTTTTTTTTAATTTAAAGAATTGCTTTTTTTTGCGGGGGGGTCTGGTGTGCTTACGTTTTTTTTCTTTTGTGGTAAAATACACATAACATAAATTACCATCTTAACCATTTCTTCATACTGTACAACCATTACCACCAGCCATCTTGCAAAACTGAAACATTAAACAACCATTAAGGGATAACCCAATTCTCCCCTTTTGCCCCTGGCAACCACTCTTCTACTTTCTCTCTCCATGCCTGTTTGTTTTTGATTTTAGAGAGAGAGTAAGGGAGAGGGATAGAGAGAGAAAAATAAAATAGCCGAGAGACATCAATCCACTACCTCATGCAAGCCCCCCACTGGGGATTGAGCCTTTCCTGGGAATTGAACTGGTGACCTCCTGGTTCCTGGGTCATTGCTCAACTACTAAGCCAACCAATCGGTCATCTTTCAATCAAGTTTTGTTGTTGAGTTTTAGGGGTTCTCTCTATATTCTGGATATGAATCCCTTATCAGATATACAATTTGTAAATATTATAATATACACTGAGTGGCCAGATTATTATGATCTCTGAATGCAAATATATTACATATATATATATATTAGAGGCCCAGTGCATGAATTTGTACATGGGTTGGGTCTGGCCAGCCTGCCTGCTGGTCAAACTCCTGGTTGATAGGACAATTTGCATAATAGCCTTTTATTATATAGGATATACACTGAGTGGCCAGATTATTATGTGTTCAGAGATCATAATAATCTGGCCACTCAGTGTATTTCTCAAGGCAATTTTTTTCTGTCTGACCGTGTCTTTAACTGAGCCCCCTCTGTACTCTGCCCACCCACCAAATGTTCTTTCTCCAGAAGGAGCCCCAGAGCACTAAGAACAAATTGTACCTCAGTGAATGGCCCTACCCCAGGGGACCAGTAGCAGGGCCTTGCAGCTACATCTCCTGGTCCTTCCTAAACAATCCAGACCTCAAATAGTAAATTTGCATATCAAGGGGTCTCCCCAAATAGTCATGGCCCAAAGCTTTGAGGAAGAAAGGCGGGCCTCCCCATTCGCTCTCTTGTTCTTACTAGCCCTGCCAGAGCAGCAGCCTGGACCCTGAGCTTGGCTCTGGGACACACACTTTTAACTAGTGGCTGAGGGCGTGGCAGAGCTTCTACAGGGGGTTTGGATGCCGGACCAGGGTTGGTCCTTACTCTGAAGACACTGAAATCCACTCTTTCCTTCCCCCAGGACCCAGTTCCAGGTTCCTTCTAAGTCCCAACCATGGCGCTGCCCAAGGCACAGGTCCTGTCTCTACGTTCTCTGAACAAACTATCCTGCTGCCAGTTCTGGCCCCAACAAACCAAGCCCTGAGGAGGGCAGAGGTGGCTGCACCAGAAACTCATGGAACAGTTTCTGGCACTCGCCAGACCCCCCTGTGCCAAGAGGTTCCAGGAAAATTGGCACATGCCATGATTGGAGGAAGTAGGGCAGCAACAGGGGACTTTTTCCTAATGAATTCAATCAACTCTCAGAACAATAATCCACCATCGGTCAACTATAGATAGAAAACAACATTGCAGGTTTTTGGAAGCTTTTTTTTTTTCCTAAGGAGAGAGAAAAATAGAAAATATTCCATGCACTGGCTCTCAAAATAAATCCCTGGCGATATAAAACTCATCCATAAATATAGGAAATATAACCTTCAGTTATATTATGGTCAATTAACTGGGAACAAAAGATGAAAGGGAAAATGGAGGAGAAGAAAGAAGAGAAAGGAGGAAGAGAAGAAAGAGGGGAAAGGAGGAAGAGAAGAAAGAGGGGAAAGGAGGAAGAGAAGAAAGAGGGGAAAGGAGGAAGAGAAGAAAGAGGGGAAAGGAGGAAGAGAAGAAAGAGGGGAAAGGAGGAAGAGAAGAAAGAAGGGAAAGGAGGAGGCAAAGAAAGGATGAGAGATGAGAGGGAAAACTTAGAAAGACAATAGAGAAACACAGTATTTCCAGAAAAGACACAAAACCCAAGAGAGCAAAGTACCGTGAGAGATTGAGGATTCTCCAAATGTTGCATTTAAAGGTAAATCACTGTTGTCACACCTTCCCACTCACATGAGCATCTTAGAGACATGGCGAGTCAGAGCTGCCCAATTCGCCCTGCACTGGGTTGAAGAGTGCTCCTCCCCAACCCCCGCCTAATGCATGACTACCTGCAACGGTGGCGGCAATCAGAGCAGAGCAAGGACAGCCGGCCAGGTGTGGGTCACCAGAGTGAAAAGCCCCAGGTGCCTAGCAAAGGACAATTTTTCGGTCGGGACCTCACCCCCTGGGTGTCCTCTCCTCCCCCAGCATATCACTGGGCGTGCAGTTAGGACCCCTGACCTTTCCTCCCTAGAGATAACATGTAGGCCTCAGTTGTGTTTCCACTGGAGGCCCAGGAAAGCAGCTAAACCAGACAAGTGACCCCAAGGCTGACCTCAGGACCAGCTGGATTGGTTCATGACCGCCTGTCCTGGCACCGACCAATCAATCAGCGGAGATCCCGCCTCTGACAGGGCACCCCTGGAAAGTTGCTGAATATTATATTGAGATCTTCGCCCTGGGACCTCCCCTCAAATCTCTACCCCAATTGGCTGTTCCTTTGGTACTCCAAAACAGTTGAATAGCTTCCTTTGAGAGAGGACGGCTATTTTTTAACAGTGAAATCACCATATATTTCTTTATTCTGAGCAGTTTTTTTCCAGGCATGCCAAGCCCTGCTAGGGATTTTGGACTTAAAGCTGGTCATGAAGCAGACCCCTTGATATGAAATGAGTTAGCCACTCTTTGGGGGTTTCAGCTGACATAAAATCCTGTGCCACATACATTAAGCTTTTTGTTATTTTATAGTTCTTAACCCTTTGTTGGATCATGTCTCTGAAAAACTGATACCAGCTATAGACTCTTTCCCAGAAAATTGTGGGCGCTCACAACCTTTGGCACCTGCTCTCAGGGGTTCACCAGGCACTGCGGTTTAGGCCTGGGCGAGTTTATTTCGAAGAAGCGGCGTTAGAACACTCGAGGAGCCAAAGAGCCGCATGTGGCTGTGAGCTGGGGGTTTGCCAACCACTGCCCCAGGGCCTTCGCATGGTCCCCCTTTGTCAGCCTTGCTCCTCACCTCACCTTTTCCACCTGGTGCTCTACCTACCCCCAGGTCTTGGGTTGGACTCAACATCCTCTTAAACACTTAGGAGCCCTGTGCCCCCCTTTCCTTTAAATTTCTCCATCACAGCATTTGTCCCACTGTTGCAATGGGCTCTCGGCTAATCTGTGTCTACTGTGTGGTTTGTCCCAGGAGAGAAGGCACCCCGATTTTTATAATCTTCTTCCCAACAATGTGGAGAAAACCGAGCATGATGGATACAAACTCGTTGGGTAAAATGATTCCCGGGTACTTACTGTGACCAACGCCATCTCACCAAGCAAGCTGACCTTCAGTTCACCCCTATCACCTGAAGGGAATCTTCCTGCATAAACAAGTGGGCCCATTGAGTTGTTTACAGCGTTTAACAAGCACGAGCTGAGCCACGGGGTTACAAGCCACTTGTGTTAGCTTGGACCACTTGGCTGTAGACAAGCCCCATCCCTTGTTGGGGTGGAGATGGTCTGTCTATCTGCTGCCCAAGGCGCTGGCTTCTGACTCTACGTTCTCTTAATAAACTCGATGTACTCCCAGGGTTGTCAGCCTCTTTCTTCCGTCTCCAGGCCCCAGAAGATTTTTTCCCAACAAAGTTTCTTGAGTAAATAAATGAATAATTAACCGGCCAGTTTAATGCAGGGTTTCTCAACCTTGGCACTAGGTAATTTTTGTCACCGGGGACTGTGCTGTGCAATGCAGCACCCCTGGCTTTCCTACCCACCAGATGCCAATAGCGTCCCATTCAGGTGTGACAACTAAAAATCTCTGTGGACAAAGGGAGGCAAAATCACTGAGGTGGAAAAACCAGGTCCAGTGAATGCATGTTGTTGACTTCGGAGTCCAATTGCCCATCTGGAGTCTCTGTGCAGGAGTGAGAGTTCGGTTAATCAGTTAACACCCATGGGGCGCTCAGGATAGGCTCATGAAATGGGTGGCTGACCTCTCACCGCTCCGAGGAGCGGGGAGAAAATTCCACTATGCCTTTGCTATGGAGCCTTTCAAGCCTTTAAGACTTGTTACAACGTGAGAACACAGGGGGGCGCTCCAACTAACACGTTCAACCGCGGAGAAAAAAGGCCTTTCAAGGAGCTGGTGACTGGACACTCTTGTTCAGTGAGGAGCTTAGACTAAGATGCTTAGGCGGTCCGGGTGGGACAGTGACCCAGGGTCCTGGATTTAGAGAAATCCTTAGTCATTAAGCCTACGATGAAAGAGCCCTGCCTGTGTGGTTTCCTTGGACACCGACAGTGAGGGTAAATAATAAAAACCCACTTGTGCCCCATGACTTAACTAAGTCATAAGCAGCAAGAAGAGAGTCTTCCCAGCATCCACAGCAATGGGCCTGCTCTGGTAGCAGCAACAGGCTGATGGATGAATGGTTCGGGGCTCTGGCTAGGTTGTTAGAAATCATTTAATCCTTTGCTTCCGACCTGAGTCCATGGCCCTGAAAACTGGGAAGGTGTATAACATTTTTGGGACACAATTTTGTGTGTGGTACAACTTTGTGCCTCTATAGCTTTCATTGTATTTTCAAAGGAGTCTAAACCCTGAAAATGTTATGATAAAGACTCTGAAGCTCTGAAGTTCAAGCTTCTGCAGCTGGAATCTAGCAGAGCCAGGACACACTGGGATCTCCCCTGTGCCTTCAGGCCCGGTGGGGCGGTGCTCTGAGGGGGACCTGGCCTATGGGGTGGCCAGGTCTGAGGCCACTGAGGAATGTGGATCCCAAGGCTTAGAGGGGTGGGAGGGAACTTTACCGGTAGGGTTGCCAGATAAAATATTGGATCCTAGTTAAATGCAAATTTCAGGTCAATGAATACCTTTATAGTATAAATATGTAGCAAACATTACATGGGACATATTTATACTCAAATATTCATTTATTTGAAATTTAAATTTAACTGTGCATCCTGGGTTTGGGGAGGTTTTGTTGGTTTTTGTTCAATCTGTCAACGCTGCCTGCCAGGACAGCCTCGGAGCCTTCAGCTGGGCAGCAAACTCCGAAGCCCCAGCAAATGAATATTAATGACTCAGTGTCTGAAACTGGCCACCCCCAGCCCTGACTTCAGTGGAGGCCCAGAGGCCCTTGGCCTCTGCTGATGGGACCTGCTTGGTTTTCTCTGTGACGTCAGCAGGCCTGCGGAGTCTGTGAGCACTACAGGTATCCTTTATGCATACAGCCTCTCAGAAGATGACATTTCACAGGTCTTTGAAGAATAAAGATCAAATTTATTGAATACAACACCCGCCAGAGTGCCTGCCGCTGTGTCACCAGGCAGCTGGGGGGAGTGGTCTCGGTTTGGTGTGCTCGCAGGTGAGGTTCCACTGGAGAGGGCTGCAGCCTCTCACCCGCCCACTCAAGACACCATAGGAAGCGCCGTAAGACCTCAGGAGACCATTTCTTTAGCAAGGAATAAATAAAAAAAATTAGTAAGAAAAATATGCATTTCATTCTTCTATTAAAAATAATATTTGCTGTAGGCAACCATCTTCCCGTTGCTCCGCCTTCAGCGTGGGAGAGGAAAAGAAATAGAGAAAAACAGCTTAAGAACACCTGTGCTGTCCAGCTTCATTTTCTATTTTGTGCATTGGCTGGGATGAACCTTGTCTTCAAGCTGACATGTCAATGGGGTTGCTTCCAAGCAGCGTGGTTTTCCCATTTGTGTCGGGCAAGGCTGCCGAAGGGACAGGGTGCAGCCGTCCGGTCAGAGCTATGCGCTTTCAAGGAGCAAGGACTGCCCAGAACGACAGGCCTCTGAAGGCCCAAAGAAAAAGAGAGAAACCAGCCCCTAAGCCAGGCCATTTGCTAGAAGTGATCCACTACAAAAATAAAAATAAAAAATAAACCAAAAAAACCCCACAACAAACAAACCAGGTTTCTGTGTATGAAGGTATTGGGAAAGTCCTTTATCTCTGTACACGACAAAATATTCAAGTTTCAAAATATTCCAATGGCCTGCTGGCTCTGAACCTCCTTCTGCCGCTCTCCACTCCCCAGGGTGCTCCGACTTGGGGGGAGGTGGGCCGCGTGGGAAATTAGCCAGCCCTCTGTATCTCTTTGCGCCCAGCATCAATGCAGCAGTAAGGACTGGTGGCTGTAAGGCCTGAGGAATTGCTGTGTTCAGCGGGAGCAGGGCAGGTTCAGAAATAAGTGCACAGAGCTCTTGGAATCGGGAATCGCCTGTTCTTCTTCGAATGTGGATGTCCTCCCGGGGACGAGGGCCGGCTCTCGCAGTCCTAAGTGCCGTCAAGGGAGCCTTCCGTTCTCTGTAGTGACAAGATACAAGAGGAGGCCTGGTCACCCCTTCAGGAGTGAAGACTGGCATGCCGAAATGCAGACAGTGCTTCTCAAGGGAACTCCAAAGCAGGGCTGTCGGCCACTGGCACCGCCATACACATTTCCCCCTCGCTCCATGCCTGCTCTGTAAGACCTGCAGCCTCTGCTGCCCATGTACATGTTGCCCAGCAGACTATCAACCAACACCCTCGAGCACCCACTGTGCACCCAGCACTATGTCCCATGGGTGCTACACTCACCCACAGAGGAAGACTAGTGAAGTCCAGAGAGACCTGTCTTCTTGCTCTGGCCCTGCCTCTAACACAATATGGGCCTTCTAGGTCCTGTGTTTTAATTTAAAAAATGAAGGACTGAACTCTGATGATCAAACTTAAATGGTTTCAAATTATATGATTCTGCCTTTAAAAGGAATGAAATTCTGATAGATTTCATGGATCCACCTTGAAAATGCTATGCTAGGTGAACTAAGCCAGACACAAAATAAACAGATTTATGATTCCACCTATACGAGATCCCCAGAGTATTCAAATTTAGAGAGACGGAGTAGAACAGGGGTTGCCAGGGGCTGGGGGACAAGGGTGTGAGTGTTGTTAAAGGGGTAAGAGTTCTGGTTTGGGATGATGAAAAAGTTCTGTGGTGGATGGTGGTGATGATTGCACAACAACGTGAATGTACTTAACGTTACTAGACTGTACACGTAATGATGAACAGAAACAGACAGAGAAGCATCGCTCAGATGCTCAAACCTCAGAGGGAATGGAGGGGAGGGTGTGGGTAAAGGGTAGAGGTCAACCAAAGGACTTGTATGCATGCATATCAGCATATCCAATGGACACAGACACCAGGGGGGTGAGGGTATGAATGGCAATGGGGGGATAAGGATACATATGTAATACCTTAATCAATAATAATAATAATAATAATAATAATAATAATTAATCTACTCTAAAAAATGGTTAAGGTGGGCCAGGAAGCTCAGTTGGTTAGTGCATTGTCCTGATATGCCAAGGTTGCAGGCTCAGTCCCTGGTCAGGGCACATACTACAAGAATCAACTAATGAATGCATAAGTAAGTGGAACAACAAATCAATGTTTCTCTCTCTCTCTCTCTCTCTCTCTCTCTCCCTCTCTCGGTCTAAAATCAACCAATAAAAAATGTTGTGTATGTTTTATAACAATAAAAAAGGGATTAGTGTTCTCTAACTGCTTCATACGGTGTTTATGTCACCTGCCCCCCCTCCCCCCAATCAGTGACTAGACCCACATCTTACCCAGGCAGTTCTCTATGCTGAGGATGCAGGAACCTGACAGGCTCCCCCCCACCCCCCACTCCCAGTTTTATATCCTGGAATTCTTGACAAACAACACTGCTGTGAACTGGAAGGTGGAAGAGGTCCTAACAAACGGTAGGAGTTCAGAGGTGGAGCAGGATGAAGGTCTGAGGGGCTTCAGCTGGAAGTCCAAGGCTCTGCCTTCTCCTCTGCCAGGAGAGACCCTGTGGGCAGGCCAGGAGAGCTGTGCTGGCCCCAGGGGACTGGAGGCCCGCCAGCCTTGGCAGCTACCCCCGCCCCATTTCCTCCACCACCGGAGGGTGACCCTGGTGTCCAGCCTTTTTGCAGGGCCCAGACCAAGTCCCTCCCCAGTCACCTTTGCTCTCCTTCTCCGAGGGAAGCCAGCACTTGGAGAGCTGCTGTCAGACCAGCCCCACAGACAGGAAGGGCTGGGCCACAGTCAGCTGTGCCTTGGGATTTTGAAGTAGAGGGGAACACGCTCACATCTAAGGCCTGTGCTTAACTCAGAGGCCTGCCGTCAGCCACGTACGGACAGAGACGAAATGGCCCTGCTTACTGGCCAAAGGTCGTTTTGCTTCTAACGCCCCGAAGGGATCTCGACTTCCTGCTTCTAGACTGTGCCCCTTATGAGCATTTCCAATAAACCAGGTCTGTGCCAGGTGCTCATTTAATTCTTGCAGCAATTGGGAGAGAGGGCGTTAAAACTTACAACTTACAGATGAGGAAACGGAGGCCCTGAGAAATCTGCCCAAAGTGACATGGCTGATAAGTGGCTAACAAGAAAAAAAGTCCAGTTTTCATGGGGGTCTCTGATCCTAAGTCTAAGCCTGGCTTCTGGCTAATCCTGTGCTTTGGGTAAGCAAGTGCCTGGTCCCCTCCGTGACGGGGGCATCTCAAGGCCAGGTGAGGTGCCCACATCCACACCCAAACCTCCACAGAGTCTGATGAGAAGAACCTCAAAAGAGATCATAAACTAGCCTTTAAATGATGGTTGGCATAGTACTTTGCACGTTTCTCAGTTAACCCTCAAGAAACTCCTAACAGGTAATTATTGTTTTTGTTGGTGTCATCTCCTTTTACAGATCAGGAAGAAGACAGGATCACCCAAAACAGTGGTCGGCAAACCTCGGCTCTCAAGCCACATGCGGCTCTCTGGCTCCTTGAGTGTGACTCTTCCACAAAATACCACGACCTGGGCGAGTCTATTTTGAAGAAGTGGCGTTAGAAGAAGTTTAAGTTTTAAAAACTTGGCTCTCAAAAGAAATTTCAATCGTCGTACTGTTGCTATTTGGCTCTGTTGACTAATGAGTTTGCCGACCACTGACCCAAAAGACGTCTGGAGAACTGGATCTCACACTCCAGTCTCCTGATCCCAACTCCTGGGCAATGCCCACTGCAGCCTCGCTGCCCGCTGGCTCTAGCAGGGAGGAAGTGAGCTGTAAATAGAGTTGCCTTCCTTTGGTAAGAAGGCAAGGTTCTGTCCAAGATCGAGACCCACGCAGACCCAGATTCCCCCCTTTCATTTAAGGACTGGGTGTTCTCTTCCACGTTATCTGTCTGCCTCCCTCCGCCAAAAATTCAATTTATAAACAAGGCAAAAATGGCAGAGGAAAATGAAGTCAGAGTGTGCCATTGAAGCAAGTCAAACAATACTAAATTGGTATTTGGCTGAGTGGCTATCTCATTGTTAAGATATTTCCTCCAATATGTTTTCAGAAGCACCGGCCATTAAACAACTGGGAATGATTGCCAGGTTTGATTTCAGGAAGGAAATCCCCTCCCATTTCCCTGCTGGGCAATTCAATTAATTTTCTCCTGCCTCTCACCCACCAGCTGGTTATTAGGGCAACTATACCTGCTTCTTTTATAAATAAAATGTTTTCACTTAAAAATTAAAAATTCCTTCCAAACAGCTGGGAACCCCTGCTCTCCCACCAAAAGACCTGAGTATTTTGAAGAGCAGGACCAGCCCCGGGTGGGCTCTCGGGAGCGTCCTAGGAGCAGATTTCTGGGCTCACGGGCCAGGCACTGGGGAAAGGGAACATTCTGTCTGTCCAGAGACACCATTTGGATAGAAGACGAAGTAAATAAGTCGATCCTGCAGATCCAGCAGACCTGCCTTGGGTGGACACAGCCATGTTTACTGCAGCGTCTCCTTATCTGGCTCCCACTCTGCCCATGGAACAACGTCTCACCGTCCACTCTTCCGAGGCCATGATGGCTGGGACGGTGACATCACTTCTTAGAGGGGGTCTGGTGTCATGGGCTGGCTCTGTGTGAGCTAGCTGGGTAACCCTGGGCAGGCTGTTTGCCAAGCTAGGTCTCAGTTTTCTCACCTATTCATTGGGCTCCCTACCCTTCTGATGCAATAGTCTTTGATTTCAGCCTGGCAGGCTCGCTCACTGGTTGAGCGTCAACCTATGAACCAGGAGGTCATGGTCAGGGCAAATGCCCAGGTCGTGAGTTCAGTCCCCGGTGGGGGGTGTGCAGGAGGCAGCCGGTCAATGATTCCCTCTCATCAATGGTGTTTCTATCTCTCTCCCTTCCTGTCTGAAATCAATAAAATATATATATATATATTTTTTTTTTAAGTCTCTGATTTCATAAGTCTAGGTGGGTTTTGGTTAGAAAAAGACTTTCATTCATTCCTTTTGTCTTTAAATTGATAGCTTTCCTCCACAATAAGGATGTCAGCACTTCCTGCCTGTCAAAGGCACAATGGATTCTCTGTTTTCTAAGTAGGAAGACTCGGCAAAGAAAGGAAGCCAGAGGGCCCATTGGAAGGGCTATCAGCATTCTTGCTGCAAATTCTTCCCAAACCTTAAAGAAACAGTTTAGTGGGGCAAATCCTTCATCTCTGAAGATGCAAGCTGCCCTTTACTCCTGCACTGCTGCATGGCTCACAGGAAGACAGAGGGAGACGGGTCTTTGCAACATTTGAACTTGGACTTCTGCAAGCCTTCTTCTCAAGTCTGGACCCTGGACGAGCAGGAAATATGAACTTGGCTTGTTTGGGGCTAAATGCCCTAGATTCCCGGTTCTCTGGGAGGGGATTTCCAAGGTCTCCCTCCATATATGGGCTGAGATGTAATGATGGAAACAGTGGGAGAGAATATTTGACATCACACCTGGCCCAGCAAAGCTGGCTGGTCTAATGACCCAATCTCCATGGGCCCAGGCTCCTGGTCTGAAACAGATGAGGCCAGTACATGGGTGTGATCAGTGGGAATGCAGAATCTGGGTGAAAATATTTCACTGTTCAATAGACTATTTTAAAAAAATGCATATAAATGTGTACTTACAGAATATCTGTTTTCCATGAAATCTGTAAAACAAAGGGTAGCAGGGAAGTAAGCAATGCGAAAAGAGCGTGTTTGGGTCCTCCCACCCCAACATCTCAGGGGCTGATCCCAGAAGGGAAAGGGTGAGATGATGCAGAAGATGCTAGACCCACAAGCTTACTGGGTCCCCAGATTTATGGCTCTTTTGCGCAGACAGCTTCCCCTGGGCCTTGTGGCTCCATGTGACAAGCATATAATGACCCTGCCAGCTTATTTGACATTTAAATGATGTATATATATGTTTGTATTGATTTCAGAGAAAGGGAAAGAGAAAAACACTAATTGGCTGCCTCCTGCATGCCCCTTACTGGGGGTTGAGCCTGCAACTCACGTATGCGCCCTGATTGGGAATCAAAGCAGCAACCCCTGGGTGCCTGGGACAACGCCAACCTGAACAACTGAGCCACACCGGCCAGGGCTCACTTGACATTTTAAACAGTTTTTTAAAAAAATTAGTACCACCTATTATTTTAGGAACAAAACTGAAAACCATAGAAAAGTAACAGCTAAAAAGTATCCCCAGTTCTACTCTTCGAACCCTGTTGACACTTTTCATCTTTTCTGCTACCAGTACCTGCCATTTTATAGCCTATCTTTTTCACATGACATGATTTTATAAACATTTTCTGGTACCTTCTTAAACATTATTGCTAGCAGCTGCATAATAATCATTTGATGGATGTTTATTTACTTATCCAGTTTCTTACTTTAATAATTTAGGTTCTTTCCAAGTTTTTGCTATTTTAAATAATGCTACCAGTATCTTCTTTGGGAATAAAGCTATTTTCATATGCCTTACTAGCCTGTCTATTCCCAGGAGTGAAATCAACGGAGCAAAAAGCATAAACATTGCTGACACTTTAGGCATGTGTGGCCCAAGTGCTGGTCTGAAGGGCAGGACTGCCACATCCCTATCCCTGAAGAGACTCATTTCCACTGTCCAGAGATCACACTGTCTTCCTGCCAGAGTGCATGCTGGGACTAGCTGGCCCGGCCAGGCTTCAGTGATGAAAATGGCCCTGGCCAAATGTCAGGAAGAATAGTAGGGGTAAGAAAAGCCAATAAGACTGGCCAGTGTGCTCAGTGGTTGAGCATTAACCTATGAACCAGGAGGTCATGGTTCGATTCCCGGTCAGAGTACACACCCTGGTTGTGGGCTCCATCCCCGGTGTGAGGCATGCAGGAGACAGCTGATCAATGATTCTTATCATTGATGTTTCTATCTCCCTCACCCTTCCTCTCTCTGAAATCAATTAGAAATATGTATTAAAAGGAAAATCAATGAGAACAGGAGGCTGAATTGTCCCTGACTGCATTAGTTTTCACTACAAGAGACAAGAAAGGGGTATGATTTGCCCCATTGGGCAGGACCAGGCCCCCACTAATAGCAGAGTTCTGAATGGTCAGTGACCCACATGTTGGGGCTGATTCCTAGAGACTGTGAACATGGACATAAAGACAGAGAAGCCCCAGGGACCTCTTGTTACCTGAGCAAGGCCCTGAGAAGAGATGTAGATTCGAATTGAGGGTGGTTGCCATTCTTGATGGCTATGGGGTGAAGGTAGGAAGGCCATAACCCCTCCCCAAGTCCCCAGTCTTACTGGTGGAAGCTCTCCAAGGGGCCTCCCTTTGAACAAGCTGCCCAAGCTCAAACCCGGTCCCTCCTGAGTCTTGGGCCATCTCAGGGCCCACCTGTACAACCCCTCTGTTTCTTTCTCTCATTTAGAAATATCCTGTTTCCACAAGTCCACACCCCCCCAGCCCTGTCTTATCACAGCTCTATTGTGTGTCTCCTCCAGAAGGAACGGGGCCAGAAACGCCTATGGGGCCCCTCCGTCCCAGCCGGGCAGAGGCAGGAGGCACTGGCCAATGGGTGAGTCAGCCCCACCGAAAAGCTGAGCCACTGTGTAAACTTCCACACATTGCGTGAGGCAGGCGGCACCCCACCCCATCCCAAATCTGACCCAGGAGGACCCAAAGGACCCCATGCTTCCTGCTCCCCCAGATCCCCAAAGACTCTGGAATGAAAGGGACGAGGGGGAAAGCCTCAGTTCGTGTTTCCTTAAGCAATCTGAACACAAAGCACTAACATTTGAGTCTGCTGATATACACCAAGTTTCTGTACACAAGTTTCTGTAGTTTTCTTAGTGGTAATAGAGGAACCACCACAAAAATAGAATCTGGAGAACAGATTCTATCCCCCCGCCCCCCCCCCCCGAAGTACATTTTTACCCTCTCGAAATCCAAGCCTGATCTACTCTGGGCCTTGCAGGGTGGGTCGGGACTGGCCCTCGTGCTCCTCTCGCCCTTCCAGAGGGGATATGCATGGGGCCCTCTGTTCTATTTTCTGAATGACCAGCTACTCCTGGTTCACTGGGTTTCTCCCCCTTAAGAAACATCTGTAAGTCTGAATCCCAGGCAAAGGGAAGCAGAAGGTGGAGGCTGAGTGAGCAGATACTCAGGCGGGAAGGCAGGCTCTGTCTGACCCAAAAGGCTTAGGTTAGTGTCTGGAGTGGGACTGGGCATCTTTTCCAGGGCCTGGAGTCATCGGGTGGGGTGTGCCCAATACACCTCCCAAGGTGGGCACAGGGCACCTAGAGAGGGAAACCAGCTCTGTTGCTGGAAGATCGCAGGAGGTGAATGCCTCTAAGGCGGAGTTGCTTAACATTGGCACTACCAGCGTCCTGGACTGGATCTATTTTTTATTTGGGACTTGCCCTGTGCACTGGGAGGTGTCCAGCAGCATCCCTGGCCTCCACTCATTGCATGCTGTAGCATCCCCTTCCCCCCAAGTTATGACAACCAAAAATGTCTCCAGACATGGCCAAATGTCACCTACATTGACAACCACTGGAAATCTCACTCAGACTGGAGTTCTTTCACTGGGAAGAACTTGACCGTGTTGCTAATTGTAAGAAACCACTTTACCCTTCTGTTTCAAAATCCAGTGTAGACATGGGCTAAGGGGTTTTGCTTTGGATGGCCTGTGAGCCACTTTATAAAGTATTTTCAGAATTGGCTGGAGCCCCACAAAATGTGCTGAGTCAGAGGTAAACTTTCCTGGCCAGAAATTAAGGTTCACACAGTCATGGCTCAGCCAGGCAGAGAGAGCTGCTGAGAGCCATGGACCGCCAGTTTAGAGAGAGGCTTCCTTCCCCGCCATCACTGCTCTAGGAGAACAGGGGGAGGGAAAGAAAATCAAATCGTGCCTTGGCTTAGCCAGGACCAGACGGAGAAGGAGAAAGTGGATGACAGAGAAGTGGTGGGTGTGAGGTGGCGGTTGACTCCAGGTTACCCTGCAACCCAGAGCACCAGAGCTAGGAACAAGCCGCGGGAAGACACTGCCACCTAACTCACAGAACTCAGGGGAGTAACCGATAACCCTGCACAAAGTCCTCGGCACGGGATGGGAGCAGATCGGGTCTGCTTACGGTTAAGAGAGAGGCACCACACTGTAACCTCGGCTACTTTCTTTAGCCACTCACCTCTTTAGACCACTACGTTACTGCTCAGCCTAACCATAGTCATAACTAGAGCGGCTATTGCTGTCTCAGATCTGTGAATAAGTGAAAAGGGAACAAGAACCTTGGGAAATCTCAAGTGCTAAGCTTCCACAGCCCTTCCTTATCTAGACCATGAGGCAATCAGCATTTTATCCATTTCCCTAAGAAACAGAAGCTTAGCCGAGACCGGTTTGGCTCAGTGGATAGAGCGTCGGACTGCGGACTGCGGGGTCCTGGGTTCGATTCCGGCAAGGGCATGTACCTTGGCTGCGGGCACATCCCCAGTAGGGGGCGTGCAAGAGGCATTATTTATTGGTTAAAGTATTACATATGTCTCCTTTTCCCCCCATTGACCTCTCCCTGGTTGTTCCCACCCCCCTCCGTCACATGCCCTTACTCCCATACTGTCTGTGTCCATGGGTTATACTTATATGCATGCATACAAGTCTTTGATTGATCTCTCACCACTCACACCACCTTCCCTCTGAGGTGGGATGGTCTGTTCGATGCTTCTATAATCTTACAATTGGAAAGGGGAGAAGATCAAAGACCAAGAGGTTTCCTTGCCGTAGACTAAGAGTGATTGCTGGGACAAGATGTCAGATTAACTATATGTCAACATATGATAGGCTCTGAGTGGACAGAATAGCAGACTTTCATGGCCATGGCCATGGCCATGACTCAGTGGGTGACATGGAGTTGGGAAGAGATGTCCTCTTCCTCCGCATTTCATTTACTTTATTATTACTGTACTTCTTAATCATCACCCAAGGACTTGTTTATTGATTTTTAGAGAGAGAAAAAGGGCGAGGGAGGGAGGAAAGGAAGGAGGGAGGAAATGGGAGGGAGAGAGATCAGTTGCCTACCATCCATCTCCCGAGCAAGTATCAAACCCACCTGGATATGTGCCCTGACTGAAAATCAAACTTGCACACTTTGGGGTGTATGGGAGGACGCTCCAACCAGCTGAACCACCTGGCTGGGGCCCCCTCCTCCTAATTTTAAAGAACCCATCTGCCCACCACAGCCCTTCCTTATCCACCTTAGGGCCACATACACTCCCGAGGGACACTGAGGTGTTTACAGTAATTCTATATGGGTCAGGGACATTTTCTTGAGAATTAATGAGAAAACTACCACTGGGAGGAGAAATGAGGTCAAGTCATATAACCTGCTAAGGGCAGAGCTGAAACCAAACCCCAGGTCTCCATCTCCTAATGTAGGATGTTCTTCATCAGGTTCACAGTACAGAGAACCATCCAAGCAGGACTCCAGCCAACATGAGTGCAGCAGAAACCCAGCAACTGGCCCCCTGAGATCCCTAACTTAATTCAGACTTGAAGACAAAACTCAGGCTTAAAGGCAAATACCTATGTGGTCTTGGAGTCAAGGGTAGAAAAAGGATTAGGACTCCAAAGGACCCAGGGAGTGACTCCTATAAGTGACTGACAACCCCCTCCTCACCAACATGTTCAGGGGGATGGATGCTTCCAGACTGACTGAGGCATAGACCAATGACCGTGACTGTCACGTCCAAGTACCGGGACACTGAGACTCTCTGGATGTTAGAACTGAAAGGTAAGTTAAGATCATGCTTTCAACCACCTCCTTTGACAGATGAAAAGGCGGAGCTTAGTCACACTCACAGAGACACAAAGTAGGCTGGTTGTTGTTGGGGCTGAGAAAGAAGGGGGTTTTGTTTAGTGGGGATGAAGTTTCAGTTTGGGAAGACAAAAAACTTGTGGTAATAGATGGTGGTGATGGTTGTCCAATATTATGAATGGATTTAATGCCCCTGAAATGTACACTTAAAAGTGATTAAAATGGCAATTATGAGGTATACTGTATCACAGTTAAAATAAATAAATAAATAAGCCCAGCCGGTGTGGCTCAGTGGATTGAATATCAACCATGCACCAAGAGGCCACCAGTTCTATTCTGGTCAGGGCAAGTGCCCAGGTGGCGGGCTCAATCCCCAGTAGGGGGCATGCAGGAGGCAACCAGTTAATGATGTTCCTCTCACATTGATGTTTCTATCTCTCTCTTTCCCTCTCTCTAAAAATCAATAAAAACATATCCTATATAATAAAAGGCTAATATGCAAATTAACTGAATGGCAGAACAACCGGTTGCTATGATGTGCACTGACCACCAGGGGGCAGATGCTTAACTGCAGGAACTTCCCCCTGGTTGTCAGTGCGCTCCCACAGGGGGAGTGCTGTTCAGCCAGAAGCCGGGCTCATGGCTGGCGAGTGCAGCAGTGATGGGAGGAGCCTCTCCCACCTCTATGGTAGCACTAAAGATGTCTGACTGCCAGCTTAGGCCTGCTCCCTGCCATTAGTCAGATATCCCCCAAGGGCTCCCAGATTGCAAGAGGGCACAGACAGAGCGGAGGGACCCATATGAGTGCATGAATTTCATGCACCGGGTCTCTAGTTTCTAAATAAATAAATAAAGCTGAGCTTAGAGACTAAAGCCAAGGTCACAAAGACCTGTGCCTCCCACAGCCTAGGAGAACACTTCTCAGTCAGGACACTTCTCAGCCAGGTCCTACCCAGAGCCCTGCCCTGGGGCCGCTCCTTGGAGGCAGGGCTGCCTGGTGCCCTGTCGCTTATCTAGAAGAGCAGTTTGCTTTTGTATCACTCAGGGGAAAACGGGGTTTAAGAGCCAGAACTACGCCCTGTGAGCCGGTTCCCGAAATAGCCAGTCCTGAAGTGCTGCCCGTTGGAAAACGCTGGGGAACTGAGAAATTAAGGTGGAGAAGAATAAAAAATTAAGAAGAAAAGATCAGATAAGACTCGGCTCTGCCCTCAGAGACCCATTCCCCCACCAGGGCTTTTATTTTTTTTGTAGTTCGTTCTCTCTCTCTCTCTCTCTCTCTCTCTCTCACACACACACACACACACACACACACACACACACACACACACACAGTTATCTCTGCTGTCCACCCAGAGCCATCCCTCCAGGATCAATGAGGGTAAGAAAGACCCCACCCCTTCACACAAGAAGCAGAGCAGAACTCAGGGTGACACAATCAGAAGGGAACAGGGGTGGGGAACCTTTTTTCTGCCA
This sequence comes from Antrozous pallidus, assembly GCA_027563665.1. Lineage (NCBI taxonomy): Eukaryota > Metazoa > Chordata > Mammalia > Chiroptera > Vespertilionidae > Antrozous > Antrozous pallidus. The sequence continues at coordinate 34,934,092 of CM050526.1, forward strand.
AGGGTTATTTGGATATTTTTGACATCATTCTCAGGCCATACAAAATTATCAACTAAAAAATTAGCCTGCTATATTTGGTTAAACAAATAGTTAACTCACCCCTAATGCCTTGGCAGGGCCAGACCACATGATTTCTCGAGCTGGACCTGATCTAGAAGACAGTTCTGAAAGTGTGGTCCCCAGACCACCAGCAGCAGCAGCTGTGGGAATTGGTTGGAAATGCCAATTCTCAGCCCCACTTCAGACCTACTGAGTGGGAAATGCAAGAAGTGGTGCCAAACCTGGAGACCCAGGCCCCTCATTTCACAGAGACCGACATCCAGAGAGGTTCCATGGCTCATTCAGAGTCACCCAGACCTGACCAGACCAAGCTGTTACCCTTAGCTCCTAAATTACACAGAATAGAATCCTCTAATTAAGCTGGTGATAATGTAGAACTCAACCAACCAAACAAAAAGGCGGGGAAATGTAGGAGCTCACAGTCAATTGGTTTGGTAACCCAGAGAGGATGTCTGAAGGCTCTGCAGCCAGGCTCCCTGCCTTTGAGTCCCTGCTGGGCCACTGCTGGCCTTGGTACCAAGATGAGTTATTAAATGCCGGGGCCCATTTCCTCATCTGCAGAGCAGGAGGAATAACAGAGCCTCCTTCAGCCCTCTGATGATTTTGAGAATTAAGTGAGCATTTGACAGTAAGAGGAAGAGAAAGAAAAGAGGAATCAACCAAGGCCTCTTTGTGCAGCAGCTGAGCGGGGAAACCGCTCAGAAACAGGAAGTGCCTTGGCTTCCAGGACGAGAACCAAGCCCAACTGACCCCTGGTGGCCCAGAGGGGAGCTCCCTGGCCTGGGAGTGGGAGATGGCTTTGGTTTCACTCTGAGTACTGGGTTTCCAGTTCCCCTTGTGTTTTCCAGCTAAAACAGACGGAATGCTCACAATAGGGCAGAGATAACACACAGACTGCATTCATGGGGTGGGTAATTAGCACCATCTCCCCTAATCCTGTCTCATCCCCTTTTCTCATTGAATTCCATCTCCATTTAAGAGTTGAAGAAATTGAACCTCAAAGACGTTAGGCATCTCAGTCAAAGGGTCAAAGTCACACAGCTGGTAAGAGGCAGGAGAGGTTGATGACTCCCAACAAAACAGGGCCCTTCACTGTCTTGAATCCCTCCCTATAGGGTCCCTGCGGTCCACTCCATCCCAAGGCCAGGGGAGCAGTCACAGTCCAACAGCCTGGCACTGAGGACTCCGACATCTAGAACCACCTGGGGACCCCGAGAGAACCCACTTAAGCAGCTGCAGGAAACCAGAATACACCTCCTCGAGATAACCCACTTTGGCACAAAAAGTTATTTGGAGCTGGAAGCAGAGAATCAGTGGATGCAGAAAGAAGCCGACTGGGAGCTTCTCTTATCAGAATAAAAGCAGAAACTCTGAGACGTAAGAATTGCCATAAGCCCCCTGTCCCAGGAAGTTTTATGGTCATGAAGACAAGGGAAAGTTGGTGCCAAGGTGGACATCCACAAATAAGCCTGATACCCCAGTAGTGTCCCCCATATATTAACCTTCCCACAGCTCTCTACCCTGGAAGCACTTTTCCTTTGTTTCGTCACTTCTCTCTGTATTTATTATTCTTGGTTAACATGCTAAATGAGCTACAAATCTTAATCACTCCACCGAGTCACTTATCACTGCTTGTTTTCCTCTTGTTAATCTGTCTTTTTTCAGCAGGCCCTGAACAACGGCCCTTGGGAATCCACACTGGGCGTGGCCTTCCTCAGCGGGCAGGGGCCTCCGGGGGTGGCCTTAGGTGACTGCAGACCCCAAGGCCTTATCCCTGCAGCCTGTCCACCTACCAGCTTCCCTTCCAAAGAGCGCTGCTGAGGGCTCAGGAACGTAGAGCCTGGCTCTGGGGTGGACCAGTTCTCAGGCACTTGCTTGCTGTGTGACCTTGGGCAAGTATTTTAACCTCTCTATGCCTCAGTATCCTCATCTGTAAAATGGGATTTATTGTGAGGATTGAGAGAGATCATGTAACATAGACCACTTGGCACAAAAGCTCAGTAAATGTAAGCTTTTGCAGAACCAAAGCAGTGACAAGGGAACCATGTCTGGGACCATGAGGAAAACAGAAGAGACATTTTTGCAGTTACTAAACAGGACCACCTTGAACCCTACCTGAATCTTTAGCTTCCTGTTACATGGATGAACAGAGAGAAAAACAGAGGAAGCCTGTTTATTTCCAAACTTATATTTTACTAGCTCTGAATATATTGAAAATGCAAAATCAGATACTGAAGCCAATAATTCCCCAGCAAATAGTTTTAAAAAATCATTTAGTCTTGAGTCCCACAAGGGGCTGAGTTTCTGTTCCAGACATGAAATAGCGTAAAAAAAAAATTACTTAAGGAGTGATTCCTATTTCAGAGAAAAAGCAGGCTCTTCAGGTAAGACAGTTACCTGTCTTCTCAAATGCTGTCAGCATCAGAAACATCTGGGAACACGTTAGAGTTCAGATTCTGGTGACTGTGATTCTGTGGGTCGGGCTGAGCCCGGGACCATGGCTGCTTCCGGCCTGTGGACCACACTTGCATTAGCCGGGCTTTACTGAGTCTCCCAGCCCTTTTTAAGATTTCCCTTCCAAAGAATTAATTTAAATAGAGGTCTGTTGTTCAAAGGAAGATGTCCCTCTTAGCAACTGTCTCCCCTGGGATGCTTATGCCTTTTAGGTTGCAATTTACTTTCACAACTTAAAAGTAATCTCTGTAGATTTCATTTCTGCAGAATGGGATGCAATAATTATACAAAAAATGAGATGGTTGGGAGCATCCAGGTTCCATGTCTGCCAAGCACTGCGCTTGGTCTGGGGAAGCTCTTCAGCAGCAAGTGGGGAGGTGGGAGTGGAAGTGGGTCTAGGCAGAGGCTAAGGGAATGGAGCAGATCTGACTCCCTTCCCCAAGGTCTGCATGCTCACAGGAAGGCTGAAGCCACTGACCATCTTCAAAGCAAAGTGCCGACTCTGTCTAAGGCCTTCTTGGAGGCCCTGCCAGGGGGGAGCAAGTGAGGCTCACTGCCTGGCACCTGCCCTGCTTCTCAGGGTCACAGGAGAGCTCTGCCGAGTGCCCTGTGAGCACACAATGTTGCCAGCACCCACTCACGTCCAACCTGCCCAGCAGCTGGGCGCCTGTTTGCCTGGTAAGAGTCAACTCTGTGTAAGAGGTGGCACCCCTTCTTGAACCTCCTTTGCTCCTTCTTTTGCCTGCCCATTCCCAGGACCTCATGGATGATGCTGGGGGCAGTGCCCGCCAGGCTGGGGGTCAGGGCCCCTCACTCACCGGGGTTAGCTTTCCGGATCTCACTGTACACTGTCTCCGTGCCTTTCCTTCCCAGACCTGGAAAGGGACCAGGCACAGGTCAATAGCTGCCTCTGAGAACCATGTCGGCCCACTGCTGAAGCAGGAAAATATCTGAGGGTCCCAGGCAAGGCTGCATCCTGCTACCCCAGCCCACGCATGCCATCTTCAGGAGTGCCTGCAGATCCCCTCACCACTAAGCCCGTGCCACTTCCCAGCTTTTGAAGACTTGGCCTACCATCTAACCAGTGTCACTCAGCTGGAAGTATGAGGTTAATAGGTCACCTTGAGAACCCTGGACCGGAGGAGACTGCAGCCTCTACCTCCCTGTTTCCCTGCTACTGTGTCCCGTGTCCAGCTGCACTGTGCCCCAGGAGGCTTGGCTACAGCTTCCCAATCGCCTGAGGTCCAGGTTACAGCCTGGGTGTCATCTGGGACGGAGACCATTTACCAATCTAGGCAGCTGGGCTGCTCAGTTTCACATGCCCATACCTGGGCACAATCAGCCCAATCCCTGAGGTTTTTGGTTTTAGGATTAACATCCCGGTCATTCGTTATACACTGAATGGTGAGGGTTCTGTGGCAGGACCTGAATGCCAGAGACAGCTGGGGGGTGGTTCAGATCTCCACGGCTGAACTTGAGGCACTGGGGGTTGCCAGGGTCTTGAGGAAGGCGACTCCCCTGTGGCAGGGAACGGGAGCTGGAACTCAGTAGAGCGGCTGAGATACCAGGCACCTCCCTAAGAGGACAGCAGAGGGGCCCAGCCACTCGCTCCCTGTGACACAGATTTGGGGGTGTAAAGGGAAGCTCCAGGGGTCCACCACATCCCCAGGGGACTCTCTGCCCAATGTCAGGCCTGGGCAGGCCCTTGCTCAGTGTGATCCTAACAGCTCCTGTGTGCCGGGCACCACAGAAGAGGAAATGGTACACTGGACCAGCTTTCAGGAGCCGCAGGTCACGGGGTGATAGATGTGCAAACAGCGCGGTAGGACCGTGCGTCCAGGCGCACCGGGTCACTGCCAGCTCATCCTCTGACACAGTCCCCCCATGGAAGTGGGGGAGGGGCAGGGGTCCTTGGTTGCCAACCCTGGGGCCCTGGATACCCTTGAACTCCACTCCCCCAGGTGCATAGGGGTGGCCTATCTGATTATCTTGGGGATACTATCACCCTCTGGACCTGAAGAGTCACACTCAATGCCCTTTCACCTCCTAATGGCTTGCCAGCCTGGGCAGCAGGGTGGCTGCCTCTTCTTGGTGTCCCCGTGGTTTCTCCTGTGCCTCCTGATTCTGCCCAGCTCAGTGGTGGGCGGGAGCTTGCAGCTCATCACTCCCCTCCCCTCGCTGCTGCCAGCAGCTGCCTGCTAATGACTAAAGCAGCCAGCAGACTGTTTGTCTCTGCTATCAGAGAGATTTCCAGATGGGGCTTTATTTTGGCTTGTTTTTCTCCGTTAACAGAGAAAGAGATGGCTTCAACCTCAGGGGGTTTTCCCAGCAATTAGGCTCAGAGCAAACAGCCAGCAAACCGGGGTTTACCGAGTTCCTTCCTGCCCCTCCTCCACCCTCAAGAGACACTTGGTCAGCTGCCAGCCAGGGTTAGAAGTGTTAAAATCCTCCCTTCTTCTATAGCCCACGTCCCCTGAAGAGGAAGTAAGCTGCTACCCACAGACCGAGCCCAGGATGCTCAGCGATGGAGGGGCTCAGGCTGGACCAGGGAAGGCTGCAGGAGTCCCATCTGCCATGGCCCTCCCAGACTCAGTTCTGAGCACGAGACTCCTGTGTGCCTCCTCTTGGGCACCTAGAATTTAACCCAACTGAACCAGTGGTCACCTCGGTCACATTCTTCCCAATCTGACATCACAGCCATCCACGGAGGAATTTTGTCTCCCCCATCCTGGCTGTGAAATTTCTCATCCAGTGTTATGATCTGTCTGGAATCCACCCATTGCCAGCACTTTAGCTCCGCGCTTATCCCCTCTGGTCTACTGATAACATTCTTGTTCCCTGTCTTATCCGTCCTCCACACCGGCCACAGGGATTGCCTTTTAAAGGAAGTTGGAACCTGCCACTTCCCTGCTTGAAGGCTTCCAAATCCTCTGAGACTAGAATGCAAAGAGGACCTTGGAGGCCCCATCCCATATTCTCTCTGCAGATCCTTAAGTGAGCCAAGCTCTGAGCCACCTTCACGCTGCCCCTCTCATTTCCTGGATCCTCCCTCCTCTGGGTGGGGCCACCTTCTTTGTGCCCCTTCAGGCTGCAGCTTAAATGCCACCCCTCAAACTGACCTCCTGGGACCACACATGCTGGAATAGGCATCACCTTTCACGCCTTCTCATTGTACCCCCCGTCTCTTCCTTCTGAGCACCTGCTATAACCTGATAAGATTTATTCTTTGGTTCCTTGTTTTCTTGGCTCCCTCAGAGGCTCTACCTCTGTGGGAGGTACCCTTGCTGCTGGAGCATGATGGGCCCTTAATTTATTAACTCAGCAAGTGAATCATTTTACAATGAAATAAAGAGGAAGAGAACCTCAGGCCTGCTGTGGTCCCCACCCCTCCCAGGTCCAGTCTAGACTTAGAAGTGGGATGCGCAGATGGGCCACACCAACTCTAAGGGCCATTCTCACTGCAGGCTATGGGAACGGTGCCCAGCTATGCAGCTTACAGTCTAGGGCTGTACGGGACCCTATTACCTGGAAGGCTCTCTGCACACACCTGCTGACATGTACTGGGAACCTAAGTGAGGAAAGAAGGAAGGAACCCAAAATGCCTCCCAGATCCTGAACAAGAGGTAAGGAGAGACACCATCACCATGGGGCTCTGGCTAAACCTATGCTGGCTTGTCCTGAAAAACAGCCCCAGGCCGGCCTGGCTGAGTGGACACTGCCTGGCCTCAGCCTCGACAGCGAGGGGCAATAGCCCTGCGAGCTTCCCAGACGTTGAGATGGATGTTCTAGTGTTTGCTGGGCACCGGCCCACTCGTGGCCAGTCTCCCCGGCACAGAACCGGAGCCAGGGACCTCCAGGCCAGCCTGCCCCTGAGGGAACCACACACATAAAACCAAAACCAGAACCACTAATTTACACAGGAAGGGATTCTGTGCTTTCAAAAGCCTTTCCCCAAGTGTACCCTTAAATAGCAAAGCACCCAGTAACTTCAAGCATGCGTTTCATTTGCACAGGAGGATGCTGGGCTTGGGCCACGGGGTGTACCTCTGGAAGAGAGCTCAGAGACCCAGGAGTGAGGCTGATCTCAAAAAGTCTCAGAAAACACATTTCTTAGGACATAGTAAATTGCTCAATAAAACATATCCGTTATTTGTAGCATGCTAAATAATAATTGATGAAGTTGTACACCTCAAAGCCAGGGCGGGGTCACTGCTCCTGCCTGAGGCATGACTACCTCTCTTCTCCAGTGGCTGAGGACAAGTCCCTTGTCCCTGGGCCATAGCCCACCTTCCCCTAGGAGAGAGCGAAGTGTGAGGAAACACTCGAGTGGTGGCATTTACCTTCATGAGGCTCAAGGGAGTTCACTTCCACTTCTGTGTACTCCACGTCCAAGGTCAGAGGCTCTGCCCAAAGGAAACACAACACCCTGCGGTTAGACAGAATCCCCCTTGGGGGTCTCGGACGGCACTAGAGATTTCCATTCAAATGATTAAAGTATTCTGTGAGGGAAAGCCAGCACAGGTGTATCTCCATTCTAAGTGGGAGAGAAATCTCAGGCGGGGAAGGCAGTGTCACTGGGGCACTCCCTGGAACATGGAGGGGCCCTCCTGCCTGGGTCTCTGGGTTTCTGCAGTGGGAGGGTTAGTAAAACCTCAATAGCCCGGCCGGTGTGGCTCAGTGGTTGAGCATTAACCTACAAACCGGGAGGTCACAGTTCCATTTCCAGTCGGGGGCCCAGGCTTGGGGTGCGGGCTTCATCCTCCATGTGGGGAGTACAATAGGCAGCTGATCAATGATTATCTCTCATCATTGATGTTTCTATCTCTCTTGCCTCTCTTTTCCTCTCTAAAATCAATAAAACTATATTAAAAATTTAAAAAGCTCAATAGATAGCTACATGCCTTACCATCACCCTTTTTTACCAGCCCCTAACACACTTCTCCCAGCTTCTCTGAGATAGAATTGGCATACAATGTAAGCTGAAGGTGTCTGACCTGATAATTGACAGTAATGCTATTAAAAAACAAAATAAGATAAAAACCCACCTCCTCCTCTACTCTCCAAGAGAAAGGAGATTCTCCTATCTTATTCAGTAGTCTATTCTGATTGGGGAAGTTCTTTTTTGAGTCTAACTCAGTTCTCTCCTACCAGAATTTAGGTCACTTTCCCATTAATGTCTTTGGAGAAAGTGTCCGTTTTTCTTATCAGCCGCTAATGGTCATTAAGAGAGGTGGGGAAATACCAACCCACAGGTATTAACCGTTTTAGTTCTTTTCCTAGGGGTCTTTTTTCATGTAAAGTTTTCTAACTTTTTTTTAAAAACCCACTACATTATATAATTACCTTTCTTTTCTTTTACTGGGTTTGTTTCATGGTTTCCAATATCTTCATTGTAACCTAGTTTGGAAAATAACAATGAGGATGGGTGGCAGTGAAAATTCTATACATCATTTTTTTTCCTCCCTCCTCCTTCCTCTCCCCTTCCCATTCCCCCCTCCCCCAGCAGTGCCTCTGGGTTCTGGATTTCCTCCTGGTCTCCCTATGGCCCCATCCAACCCACTGTGTGGTCTCTCCCTGACACCCATGAGATGGCCGCCATTCCATGGGAGGGACATTTCTGCTTGTGAATGGTTTAAGACTCCGAATTGTTCACTCTGAGCAAGTACATGAGAAATTAAGCTTAACTGCAAAAGGGACGGCTCTGTAACCACAACCATGAAGGACACTGGGGCACTAACATCCTCCAGCAGGGGAAGGGGACCCATGAGAACAGGTTTAAAAGGCAGTGCCTCCAGGCCACCACCTCAGTAGGCAAACAATGTTTGATCTTTTTAATCAGGTTGATCTTTATTTTTTTAATCTTTATTGTTGAAAGTATTACATACGTCCTCTTTTTCCCCCATTGACCCCCTCTAGCCTGCCACCGCCCCAGGTTGTTCTTTATTAAAAACAATTCTTCAAAATGTTATAAGTGTCCTGGTGCACAAAATTGTGCACATTGAAAGAAAATTAGAAGAAATATTTTATTTATTTTTAAAAATATATTTTATTGATTTTTTACAGAGAGGAAGGAAGGGGGATAGAGAGTTAGAAACATTGATGAGAGAGAAATATCAATCAGCTGCCTCTTGCACACCTCCTACTGGAGATGTGCCCACAACCAAGATACATGCCCTTGACCAGAATCAAACTGGGACCTTTCAGTCCACAGACTGACCCTCTATCCACTGAGCCAAACCGGTTAGGGCAGAAGAAGTATTTTAATATGGCTATTTGCCCTTTCTCTATAATAGAAGTTTCAACTAAATTAATGATTGATAATGACAGCATGCGATTGGTGCCAGCGTGAGCTTTTTTTAAAAATCATTTTCTTTTTTTTAAAATATTTTAATCTTTATTGCTATAGCTACCCTCCATCTGATACCCATCCCACCCTCATTGTCCTCTTCCATAGGTGTATGATTTTGTCCAGTCTCTTGCTGCACCTCCCACACCCCTTTTCTCCCCAAGAATTGTCAGTCCATTCCCTCTCTATATCCATGATTCTGTTATGTTCACCAGTTTATCCTGTTCATCATTTTTAATTCACTTGATTTTTATATTCATTTGTTGATAGATGTGTATTTATTGTTCATAATTTTTACTTTTACCTTTTTCTTCTTCCTTTTCTTAAAGAATATCTTTCAGCATTTCATATAGTGTTGGTTTGGTGTTGATGAACTCCTTTAGCCTTTTCTTATCTGCGAAGCACTTTTTCTGACCTTCAATTCTGAATGATAGCTTTGCTGGGTAGCGTAATCTTGGTTATAGATTCTTGCTATTCATCATTTTGAATATTTCTTGCCACTCCCGTCTGGCCTGCATCATTTCTGTTGAGAAATCCGCTGACAATCATATGGGTGCTCCCTTATAGGTAACTAACTGTTTTTCTCTTGCTGCTTTGAATATTCGTTGTCTTTTGCTCTTGGCATTTTAATTATGATTTTTGTGTCTTGGTGTGGTCCTCTTTGGATTCCTATAGTTTGGGGTTCTGTGCACTTCTTGGACTTTTAAGTCAATTTCTTTCACCAGGTGGGGGAAGTTTTCGGTCACTATTTCTCAAATAGGTTTTCATTATCTCGCTCTCTCTCTTTTTCTGGCACCCCTATAATTTAGATGTTGGTATACTTGAGGTTGTCCCAGAGGCTCCTTACACTATCTTCAATTTTTTGGATTCTTTTTGCTTCTTGCCTTTTCAGCTGAGTGGATTTTGCTTTTTTGTATTTCAAATCTTTGACTTGATTCTTGTGGTCCTCTAGAGTGCTTTTAGGTCTTTGTATAATATTTTTTATTTCAGTCAGTGTATGCTTAATTTCTAGTTGGTCCTTTTTCATATCCTCGAGGGTCTCGTTAATATCCTCGAGGGTCTCGTTCATATCCTCGAAGGTCTCATTAAGTTCATCGGCCTTTTCTAGGAGCCTCTTGAAAAACCTTATAACCGTGGTTTTGAACTCTATATCCAGTCGTTTTTTTCTCTCCATTTCTTTCACATCTGATTTCTTTCCATGTCTCTGCATTTTGGGTGCTTTCCTGAATTGGTTGATTAGCTTTGGGTGGTTCAGCCTCCCCAGTTACCTGAGGTGGATACTCATGGTGCAGCCCTTTATGGGTTGCACAGTCTTGCTGAAGTTAAGCCTAGATTATTGTTGTTAGCTCTAGGAGGGTTTGACCTCCAGGCCAATTGGCTGTGAGGATCAGCTGTGCTCAGGTTGGATGGGCGGAGTCTCCGGGCTGAGCAGGCAGCCTTGATTCCCATCAGCTCCACCCTATGCGGCACCTGGGTCTCTGTGCCTGGCGGTAATGGCTGCACGCACCTCTGAGAGAAAGCTGCCACCAATCTCTACCCACTGCCGGACAATTCAGCCTTTCCCCAAATGATTCTGCACAACCAAAGTCTTTCCCAGGATTGTACAACAATGCAGTCCGGTGGTTTCCCTTCTTTCTTTTTTTTCTCCCGAACAAGAGAGCAAGTCACCATTCTCTCTGTGCACTCGTGCCCTTCTGCAGTTTCCAAGTTTATGTGCCCTCTCCGCAAGCTTGCAGACCTCTGCAGCGCCTGAGTTTCAGCATGCTTCCTTCTTACTGTCCAGTTTCACCCTGTGTGAGTGTGGGTTCCCCGGACCTTGACCATATCTGGGGAATCAGTGTAGTGGGACACCTTTGTCTCCCTCCCCATTCGAGAAAACCAGCCGAGTTTGCAGCCGCCCGCCCTATCCACTGCGCGCACAGCTCTGCATTCTTTTTTTTTTTTTTTTAAATACTTCTACTTAACAGAGAAATAATTCAGTTAGTTTCCTGTTGTGTCAAGTGTGAGATGAAAATGTCTTGTGCTTGTAAAAATTCCATCTTGAGAAGATGTTTTATCAATGCTTCAAGATGTTCTCTGCTCTCTCTTACAAGGGGAGGGTGATTATGCTTGGACAATGTTCAAAGTCTTTGATGATGAGCCTGGATGGGAATTCACAGCATTACCATTATTATCCACCTTTCATTCCTCCGATGTTTAGAAGGCGGTGAAATTGGAGTAAAATGTTCCGGCTTTCTGTTCTGTTTTTAGTTATCAGCTCACCACCTAATGGCCGATTAGGTTAAACTGTCCTGCCTGAGGGTGGGACTTCCCTGGGAACTTACCCCCTTCACCTGCTCCTAAGAGGGGTAGCAAGTTGGGAAACCTCTTAGCAACTGCAGGGAACCCTGACTGTACCGTAAGGCCTGTTGGCTTCGGAACTGGATCCTGACATCTTCTCGTTGTTGGAGGTCAGAAGTGGTGCTGCCGGCCTTAAAAGGAAATTTGAAAAGGAAAAAATATACACAACTTTTTTTTTTAATCTAATGTCAAACCAACAAAATAATCAAAGAAAGAGCATGAGAAAACCAGGAAGACATTTCCGAAGCGAGGCCAACTTTACTCTCTCGTTTGGAAAACTGACTTTTTCTTTCAGTCAGATTATTTAACAACCACTTTTTTGCTGTTAAGAGGAGTGTCAGGCCAATGGGCACAGTAACAACAGGAGTCCTTTCCTAAGTGAGCCCCAAACCCCTAAATTCCTCATTCTGTGCTACAAAGCCATTGTTCACTTGTTTTTGTTCTCTTTTTAACATTTTGTCTTTTGTACCCATGCTTTTGGATTTTGAATTTCAAATTTCAAGAACAGTAAAAATAGTACAGTTTCTATAAATATGCCAACTATTTTGCAAAGTAGGTAAATTTTAAAAATTCTTTCTACTACCATTGTAATTTCATAAGGGAAAGGGGATTTCACACATAACAGTGTAGGAAGGAAGTGGCCTCAGAATAAAACTATTTCTTCACAGGAAAGGACAGTTGGCAATCTTTCACACACACACACACCCTATACTACTCACACCCTTGCTATTCAGAGTTTTCCAAGAACCACTGAATGCTTCCTAATGACCAGACTCTCCCTACAGACAAGTCTGTCCGCGCCCACAGAGCAGCCATCTCTCTTCCCTGGACACACACTGACCTGGACATCTCCACGGGCATCTGCTTGGCTTTAAAAGAGAAAGAGAAAAACCAAAGTCAGTAAAAAGTGTCCATGTCTATAACAGATAAGAACCCTCATTTCAACCACATTTGATTTTCTTGAAGATTGGTTAACCATAAAAAAAAAAAAAACAACCCAGAAAGCTAAATATATTTCCACTTTTAAAAAAAGAAAGAAACAAACAAAGCAGGCCTTCTCTCACATTTATTCTGAGAGATTTCACATCATTTCATCCAGAAATATGACATTTTGTTGTGTTAGCCAGGAGCTGTTTTCTTTAGTGGAACAAGGTAGAGATGAAGACAATGATACAGGAAGCAGATTAGCCAGATAAAAAGGCAACTTTTTAAATACACACACACACACACACACACACACACACACACACACACTAGTGACTCAGTGCATGAAATTCCTGCACAATGAAAGGGGATTAATTAGAGAAAATAATTTAATATTGCTATTTGCCCTTTCTCTATAATAGAAGTATCAGAGAGAAAAGAAAATTAGTAAACTGTATATGAAAACCTTCCTCCTGTTAGAGTCTGGGGCACACCATGGGACCCAGAGTTAAGTCCTCGTCCACCCACATGCACCTCAAAATCGAATGAGACCCAGACCCTCCCTTCCCCCGTACTGGGCTAGATCCAGACCTGACCAGTTCCACCCTTGTCAAGCTCTGCCGGGCAGGGGGTATAGTCTCAAGTCTGTTGGCCCAGTGCCAGGACAGGGAGCTAGGCCTGAGGTCCCCCAGCCCAGCCTGGGGCAGCATACCATGAGGTCCTCCATCAAGCCCCACCATGTGGGGGACACGGCCTGAGATCCATTGTCAAGCCCAGCACCGGGAGGAGGGCACAGCCTCAGGTCCTCCATCAAGCCCTGCTGGTGGGGGCATGGACTGAGTTCCCCCAACCCAGCACTGGGGGTGCACCTTGAGGTCTCCTGTCAAGATCCACCAGGTGATGAGTATGGCCTGAGGTCCCCTGTAAAGCTTAGCCAGGCAGCGGGGCACAGCCTCAGGTCCCCTAGCCCAGTGCTAGGCAGGGGGCATGGCCTGAGGTCCCCTGTCAATCCCTGTTGGGTGGGAGGCATGACCTGAGGTCCCCTGGCCTGGTGCTGGGGCGGGGTGAGCAGACTGAGGTCCCTTAGCCCAGCACCAGGACAGGAAGCGCACCTTGAGGTCCCCCATCAAGCCCTGCCAGGTGGGGGGCGTGACCTGATGTCCCCTGGCCTGGAACTGGGATGGGGGGGAACATGGCCTGAGTTCCCCTGCCAAGGCCCACAGGGGTGGGGGAGGGCATAGCCTCAGGTCCCTGCTGATTGCTTATTAAGGTTCCTTATGGGAACTTGGCCTCAGCTGTGGGTGTGGCCATTTTGTGATGGAGTGATGGTCAATTAGCATATTCCCTTTTTATTAGAGAGGATTCCCAGCTGGCTTGAGAACAAGTCTGTCCTCTAACCTTGTTCTGCGATGGCCCAGTCCCCTTAGAAGGGGTTTGTTCTGGAACCTGTCTTTTCAGAGGGATTTCCTGTTCTAGGAAAAAAAACAGGGCCCCTTCTTATCTAATCTTCCCCCACCCTTCCCAAGCAGCAGCACCAAGTCTCCAACAAAAACCACCTTATCCCACACAAATCTTGGCAGAATATACTGGTGCTGGGCCCTTTTCCTTGAGTCCAGGCTAACTGGCTGTGATGCCAGAGTATCAACAGGTGGTCCCAGCTTCCCTTCCAGGTTCCATACCCTCAAGCACAGGGTAGAAATCATGCACAACAGACAGATTAACTGGGGGAGGGGGGGGGATTCAGTGTATGTGTGTGTGTGGGGGGGTGTCCATAACACTCACACCCCACTCTACCAACTGCAGGACTAAATGAGGCCAAACCCACAGAGACAGCTTCTTCTGACCATAGATGGGACTTTCCCCCAATTCATTTTTTCTGGGTTGTCTAACTAGGAAAGCAACCATGTCCCTTTATGCTTAGCAACATCCAGGGACAGTAAAAGCTCCACACCCACCAAAGCCACGATCTTTGGTTATCAAGGAGACAAACCAAGGAGAAGAACTGTGGTCAGTTATATCTCCTGAGCTCCCGCTGGGGCAGAGCTCTGCCACCCCTAAAGCTGCATGAAGCCTCTCACATCCACGGCGGTTTCCTGGTGAGGGCAACTTGTCAGAAGGCAAGGAAGGAACTGCACTCACCCTTGGCTTTCTTCCAAAAGTAGAATCTGGCCCCAACTGCCAAGATGGCAATTATCACGGCGATGACAACCACTGCAATAACTCCTTTCTTCCAGGGGGCAAGAAAGACTAGAAATAAGAAAAATTAAAATAACTTTTTTCTTCTCTGCCAGAAAGAAACAATATTAGCCGCAAGTAACATATAAGACTGCTGTGTAGCTCCTGTAATCACATCTTATACCAAGCATCTTCCTCTGAGGGAGTCTGTGTTCAGAGTTGGTGCAGAAATGGTTGTTCATGCTACAGAGACAGCTATCGTCTTAAAGAACTAGAGGACTAATGTAGATGCCTTTTTGGCTCTGTTTGGTCCTCCTCCTTGCCTCTAGGAAACCACCCTCTCTATTCACATAGGTGGGTCCCTCTAACCATCTCTGTTCTAAATGACCCAATCCCCATGGCCACAGGTGGGCTCATGGGTAAATGTTTAACCCAAGGTGGGCCATTTGCTATCTTTCCACCAAGAATTTGGAATTACAACTGTGTGAAATACTTCCAATTCCTCTTTTAATTTGAGTTGGTTTCTGTCACCTACAACCAAAGAGTTTGGAGGACATTGGTCTTGTAGCCTTCAGTAATAAGCACTAAACCCCACACACTTCCTCTTATAAATGGTGAGCTTGCTGGCCTCACCCTTGGTGGCCACATTCCATCTCACTGTTGAGACCAGTGACTCACCTCTGACAGTCAGTAAATTGCTTCGGGGGATGTTTTCGGCATGGTTGGCTCTGTTGGAGGCCGTGCAGTAATACTGTCCTCCCTGTTCCATGCCAGCCTGTGCCTTGTACCAAATGGCCTGGGTTTCATTCGAAGTGATTACACGGAAGGGCCTGACATCCTCTTCTCTGTAAAACTTGTAGGTGATTGGACCAGATGCTTTGTTCACGAAGCATCGAAGCACAAGATCTGCCCCAGACTCCACTTGTTCATTATTCAGGATAGCGAGCTTGACCTCAACCACTGGAGCTGAAAAGTAGGAAAAGGATTAGCATTGAGAAAAGACAGGAGGTTGGGGATTGAGGGGTGAAGATCATGACACAGCCACTGCTCATGGCTAGCCTCCACCTACGCTGTGACTCAGACTTGGATTTTGTCTCTCCTCTTAGCCCACATTCTTCAGTTCCTCCCCTAATTTGTCCAGCAGGGCAGCAACAGACGCCTCCAGTCCTCATGTGTTGATTAAACACAAGATGCTTCACCTCAAGGATTGCTGACCATTCAGCTTGACTATACCCATTACCTTAAGTGTACTGTGGAGATCTATTCTGCATGAGTCTGTGAGTATGCACCAGTGTGAGTGTGTGTGTGTGTGTGTGTGTGTGTATGTGTGTGTGTGTGTGTGTGGCTTCTTTGCTTACAAAGATACATGGCATTACCAGCTCTGAATAACAAGTACCTTAAAAAGAAAGAATATGTCTTTTTAAAATATGCTCTAAAGCATTAGTTGCTTCATGTATATGGATGTTAATTTGAAAAGTATGGCTATTCTTAACTATATATTAATAGTAGCAGGAATATCTATCCAACTCAAGATTCCCACATGGCACATGTAGATAAAAGTTATTGCACCAGAAGAAAGAGGAGGAAGAGAAGGGAGGCTTCTATGCTTTTTACAACAGGATGCAGACTATCTCATAGATGCAGGCAATAGCACTCCTAAGGCCTCTGAGAGGCACAGAGAGAGACTCAAGGAAAAATATCCACCCAGGACAGTGGGTATAGAGTCCCAGGCCATTGTTAGCGTGTCCTATGAGACTACAGCCTGCAGCTCTAATAACTGCGGGTTCTCACATGACAGTTGCTGACAAGGATCAACCACAAATAAGAATTCTGGTCAACAACTCTGAGATGGCTGGCAGTTCACCTAAAAAGGAGCAAATGCTAAGAGATCCCAAAAGCACAAATTTAGAGCTTCCTGAAGTCAGGATACTTCACTCTTATGTTCACTTGAGAGGTTCTGAAGAGAGAGGGCACTGGCCACACCAAAAGCCCCCAGATATTTTCTGGCTCCATTGACCTGGGGCTTGTCCTATTTGGCTATGTGTTATGTTCATGGACTTGGCATAACTACCACCCACTTGGCATAACTACCACCCACCATTCCTGGGTAATCCCAAACCTTTGAAAATGTGACCTAAAGCCCACACCCCACACGATAACTTTTTTTTTAATCCTCACCTGAGTCTATGTTTAGAGAGAAGAAGAAGAAGGAGGAGAAGGAGAAGGAGAGAGAGAGAAAGAGAGAGAGATGAAAGAGAAACATTGATTGGTTGCCTCCCATACACATCTTAACCATGGATCGGACCTGAAACCTAAGTACCAGTATGTACCTTGACTGGGAATCGAACCCGCTACTTTTTGGTGTATGGGGCGACACTCCAACTGAGTCACCTGGCCAGGGCCCCTGATTTCTTCTTATAGCACAGCAACTTACCTATCACCTTGACCACCAGAGGTTCACTCATCGTTCCAGGGGTGGAATGGCAATTATCTGCCAGACAACGGTATTCGGTGTCCTCTGTGGGGTTGTCTTTGAATACTGCGGGCTCATTTGAGCCTACGGTGTAATTCTCCAAAATGTTACTTGCTTTTGAAAGTTGATAAGAAATAGGTGTTGTTCCATTTATTGATTGGCAATGGATTTCTATGGTCTGTCCTTTTATCACCTCAAACTTGGAGTCATAAAAAATCCTGGGCTTGGACAGCATTTCTAGAATGACAGGGAGAGAAACAATCTGAAGCAACACATCCCATCCAAGGAATTCTTTCTCCAAACTCTAGGCTTCACTCTCTCTGTCATTACTGTGATTTTAAGTGCCTGCCTGCCTCATCTACTTATACAAGTCTCCTTTAACATCGGCAGGGAGTGTGTGTGTGTGTGTGCACGCGCGCGTATTGAGGAGACAGAGGGAAAGGGAATGAATGCTATAGATAAAAGATGATATAAATTCAAGAAAAACATTACACCCCTCGAAATACATGTTTATAGTTTCATTCATGCACATCCATATGGGGTTGTTTTGTTGTTGCTTTTTGTATTGAAATAGGATGCACACAGGAAAAGCATTAAAAACACAGAAACAAGAGCATTATGTTAAGTTAAATAAGACAGAGAAGGATAAGTAAGTATCACATGATCCCACTCATTTGTGGAATATAATGAACAACGTAAACTGATGAACAAAAATAGATCCAGAGACATAGAAACATTGAACAGACCGTCAAACCTCAGAGAGAAGGCAGGAGAGGGTGGGGGTCAGAGGGGTAAGAGATCAACCAAAGGACTTGTATGCATACATATAAGTATAACCAATGGACACAGACAGCAGGGGAGTAAGAGCATGTGCTGGAGGGTGGGAGCTATTGGGGAAAGGTAATGGGGGGAGGGGAGAAGTATTGCTGTAATACTTTCAACAATAAAAAATTTAAATTAAAAACAAAACAAGAACACAAACAAAATATCTTTTTAAACAAATTCTCAGTGCCTCAGCCTCTCCTGATTGGAAATTGCATGTCTCTAAAAATAGAATCCTACTAGGTCACTACTTAGAAGTTAGCTTATTCATAAAGCTTCTATAAAGTAATTATCTCCTCCAAAAAACAACAGAAAGAATAACATGGAATGACCCACATTTGCAACTTGCATTCTTTCCTTTTGAGTTAGATGACTAGATGATTGACTGAAACATTGGTTCAGTTCAGACTAAGATCTTAGTTGGAGAAACCATAGCCACAGGTTAAATTGAAAGACGATGACTAACTAATGACAGTGAGAGTGAAAGCTTGATCAGAGTTCATTTAGAACCCCTCTACTCAGTGTGGCCCAGGGCCCAGCAGAGCCAGCATCCTCAAGGTGCTAGTAAGAGATGTGGAATCTGGCCCATCCTGATCTACATTGTAACCAGGTTTTGCACATTCATCAAGACATGCAGCTCTAGGTAGTCCCAGTATCTACATTCTGCCAAACCGGAAGTCCTAGACCTTAGATATGGATTAAAAACTGGAGCTTCTAATGGGTAGAGATCAACCAAAAGACTGGTATGCATGCATGTAAACATAACCAATGGAAAGAGACAGCAGCAGGGTGAGGGCATATTCGGGAGTGAGGTGGGGGGCAAGGAGGTACAGACACATATGTCATACCTTAATAAAAAATAAAAAAAACTGGAGCTTGGACCTTAAAGTTTGATGTTGGCTAAGCAGTGTTCACTGCCTGAACTTATGGATAGGTGCCTGTTCCAGCAGCCAGAATCCTGCCAATTCAGAGGCCACATCATCAGCCACCATACAGCCATGAAAATGCTTTTGCCAACAATATTTCCTTTGAATCGCTCCTCTCCTGTACTCTGAGCAGAAATACCATTTGCTTCTGTCCAGGCTCTCGATCTCACTCATCTCCCTTTCCCTCAAGTTCTGATCCCGCCTCAGTCTGATCTGCCTGCAGACCGGAGAGGGTGACAAACTTCCCTTTTTCCCACTCAGGACTCTCAGCCGGCGAGGATGTACTCACCACACACAGTTATCAGGACTTCGTTGCTTTTTTTGATCACCTTGCCCATGCCTGCGACACAGATGTAGCTCCCACTGTCCCATTTTGAGGCTGTCTTGGTGAAAT
Organism: Antrozous pallidus; assembly: GCA_027563665.1. Lineage (NCBI taxonomy): Eukaryota > Metazoa > Chordata > Mammalia > Chiroptera > Vespertilionidae > Antrozous > Antrozous pallidus. The sequence goes on from CM050526.1 coordinate 34,953,006, forward strand.
TCTGAGCCTGTGACACATTCATGTATCCCTTCTGGATGGCGAAGTCGATTGCAGGTGCTCCTGGGATGGAGCACCACAGGTTCAGGGAGTCACCCTGGTCCAGATGCGTGGCGGAAGACTCCAGCTTGGGTTTGGGAAATAGCTCTGAAAAACCAGTGAGTGGGGATGGAGTGAGACGTTTCTGGGAACCACTCCCAAACCCCCTTCCCCAGAGAGTCCCTGGCCAAGCTGCTTTTAGCAGAACTAACTCCCAACTTCCTTCAAAAAGGTTTCCTTTGCCTCTCAAGGACCTGATAATTATGCAATTGAAGAACTGGCAGGTTTGTGTCCCTTGTTAATTCAAATTATTTCATAGACATAGATTAGGAAAGTTTTACAACTTGCAATGATACATGATTTACCTATTTGTTCATTCACTCACACGTTTTATTTCATAAATATTTATTTCAAGCTATGTCTGTGCTGGGAACCTCATTTGGTCTTGGGGAGACAATAGAAAGAAACAGTCGCTGACTTCCAAGTGCTGACGTCTGGTGGGCGACTCAAACACGGTGTTTGCAGCAGAGCCCACAGAGGGGCCACTGGGCCTAGGCTTGGGGGAAGTCATCCAGGCAAAGAGGGAAAGGGGCATAGGCAGAGGGAGCAGCATCTGGAAGACCTGGCAGATGGTTCAAGCATCTGAAAGTTCAGTTGCCCTGGAACATAGTGGGAGTAGAAGAGGCCAAAGGAGGCCTATGGATCTTGAAGGACCTCGGAACACACCCAAAGACGTATGCATTGCATCCCCAGTGGGAAGCATGCAGAATCTGGGTCAGGGGGAGGGCATAGATGTGTCTTGTGGGGAGGTCTCTGGGAATAGAATGGAGGGGTGATACCTCCTGAGGTCAAACTGTGAGCTACACATCCTATACCACTGTAAGGAGTTATTAGTACCCTCATTTAGATTGCATGGCAATGCATGGCAACAGTAGTAAAGACGGAAGTTGACTTTTAAAAGGTTTTGCCTTGCCGAGACCGGTTTGGCTGAGTGGATAGAGCGTCGGACTGCGCACTGAAGGGTCCCAGGTTCGATTCCGGCAAGGGCATGTACCTTGGCTGTGGGCACATCCCCAGTAGGGGTCGTGCAAGAGGCAGCTGATGGATGTCTCTCTCTCATCGATGTTTCTGACTTTCTATCCATCTCCCTTCTGCTCTATAAAAAAATCAATAAAATACATTTAAAAAATAAATAAATAAAAGGGTTTGCCTTACTTATTTATTTATTTATTTTAAATATTGGCCCTTCTGCTTGCTAGCTTTTTAATTAAAGGCCAGTTTTGCCTTATATGAATATTTCCTGAAATAGATCAATATTTCATAGTTATAGTATGTGCTTTTATTTTCGGCTACAGGGAAAGTACTAATTAAGTACTTAGCCAATGTGAAGACTTGGCTCCTTCGTGTAAAGTTTGCATTGTAAACCAAAGCACCCAGGCTTCATGGTTATACCCTTGATGCAGAACAAAGGAGTCAATAATTCTTTTTTTTTTTTTCAAATCCTCACTCAAGGATATTTTCCCATTGATTTTTAGAGACAGTGGAGGAGAGAGGAAAAGACAGAAAGAAATAGCAATGTGAAAGAAACACATGGATTGGTTGCCTCCTGCACATGCCCTGACCAGGGCCCAGGTTGGGGAGGAGCCTGTAACTGAGATATATGCTCTTGACTGGAACTGAACTCAGGACCCTTCAGTCTACAGACTAACGGTCTATTCACTAAGCCAAACCAGCGAGGGTGAGGCGTCATTAATTCTTGAGACTCTGCATATTGAGAAAGGACTGAGTCCCAAAGTTCCTGTTAGGAAAGCTTTTGGGGCTTGAGTTTTGACAATGCAACCAGGAATCAGGAAATCGAATTCTACCTTGCCTATAAATTTGCCTGCTATACAGGTTTGGGAGTACAAATCAACATTGTCATCATTGATATTATCATCATTATTATGGAAGTGATTTCCATCTAGTCCACAGTGTCTTCCTAGTTTCCTGTACAGGGAATAAAATAGAACTTCAAGTAAGGTTGTGCCCCAATAATTAATCGATATTTTATTAAGGCATATGCCACCTTTCTTTCCTTCTGTATAGTTGGTGTTGACTCCTTACCCTAGCTGGTTTTCAGAACTCTAGGTTAGGAGTGGGGAAAGGAATAAAAGAAATTGACATCCTAAAGTGCCTTACAATCTCTTGGGCAGATTCCAAACAAATGTGAAAAAGTGAGTTAGGTTTAAAAAAAAATTCCAAAGCAATGACTTTACATTTAAAAATATGTAAACAGCCGAACCGGTTTGGCTCAGTGGATAGGGCGTCGACCTGCGGACTGAAAGGTCCCAGGTTCGATTCTGGTCAAGGGCATGTACCTTGGCTGCGGGCACATCCCCAGTTGGAGATGTGCAAGAGGCAGCTGATCAATGTTTCTCTTCCATCGATGTTTCTGACTTTCTATCCCTCTCCCTTCCTCTCTGTGAAAAATCAATAAAATATATATTTAAAAAAATATGTAAAGCCAAAACCGGTTTGGCTCAGTGGATAGAGCGTCGGACTGGGGACTGAAGGGTCCCGGGTTTGATTCCGGCAAGGGCATGTACCTTGGTTGGGGTCACATCCCCAGTAGGGGGCGTGCAAGAGGCAGCTGATCTATGTTTCTCATGGATGTTTCTGACTTTCTATCCCTTTCCCTTCCTCTCTGTAAAAAATCAATAAAATATATATTTTTTAAAATATGTAAACAAAAAGGTCAAAAATAGAAACCATGTTTCTGAGGCAGGTACCGGCGTTTTACAGTTAGGAAGGAAATGTTAGGGAACAGTGTACTTATAAAAGAGATAATGGAAACAGACTGGCAGAGCCATGATGAGGACTAATAAAGATCAGTCTTTGATTCACTCATGAATGGATATTCATGGAGCTCCTAGATGTGTCAGGTTCTAAGCACCAATGATTTAGGATGAATTGAGCCCACAGACCTGGTCATTTAAGAGCTAACACCAAGTGGTGAAAACAGATGCTAAATCTTTGCAGCGACTGTTCACATCAAGATATGAGGAGAGGGCAATGGACTTGAGATGTGACTGTGGGACTCTGCCTGGGGGAGCCTGGACAGAGATTTGGGGCTTAGTTCTTAAGGACAATGGAAGTTTTTCAGGGCCAACGAGAAAGGATAGGCCGAGTGGGGAGAAATGCTTGTAAGAGGTTGGGGTCAAAGTGAAGAATCATGGCCTTGCAGGAGTAGAAGCTCAGGAATAGTTATGCCAAATGGGGGCCATCTTATAAGGGCTTCTTCTGCAGCTGGCTGACAGAAATGCTCAGGGAGAACCTGGTGTGAGGTCAGTGTTAGGATGTGATTGCAGAGCTGAGAGAGACAGGACAACAGTAACAGACCTGTCAGCACTTGGTGACAGATTGGGTCTGAAAAGATAGACAGTGGGGGGAGATGGAGGAAAGAAACCTTTTTTCTGTCCAAAGACAAAAGACAAATCCAATAATTTTTATATTTACAAAATTATTTTGAGCCTTCATTATTACTATAGAGAGCCATTTACAGTGAGGCTTGATAGTAACAGGGTCATGGAAAACCAGATGCATTAAGTGGCCTTGCAGACATTTCCAAAGGCATGGCAGAATTTGAACATGCCTGCCAGTCCTGAGGTGGCTGGGTCAGCGCCACATGGAAAGGAGGGAGCTCAGGTTCACAGTGCACGCAGGCTGAGGGCATGAAAGGACAGGCCAAGCATAACACTTGGCTTTCCTGTGCCAGAGACTGATTCATCATATGACTTATATGCCCTGCACGACACAGACATCTGGATGTGAGTGATCAGCTACAATAGTAACTTATAGCCCAACGATGCTGTATACTTTCCTAAAGTAGCCTGGCCCAAGGGAGAAGGCTGCTTCTCTAACTGGTGAAACAATCCATATGTTCACCACTTGGTCCCTGTTGCTCTCACAGCAATAGGCGAAGCCTTTATTGACTTCCTCATTGCATTGCATTCTAAAGGTCTATTTATGTCTGTCAATTCTTCAAGGGCAAAGCCTGACTTTAGGCAGCTCTCTATCCCCAACAGGTTGCCCAGAAAAACAGAAGGTGCTCAATATATGTTGAATTGAATACTTTTCTCTAATGAAAAAAGACATGTCGTATCCAGTGAAAAACATCATGTGCCTCAAAATATTTGTTATTATCAACAATAAACTAAATTGCTAGCACACTCTATAGACCAGCAGGACCCAGCATACATGCCAATCACCTAGTTGGGGTGTTGGCAGCCTACCTATGATACTGGGGGACTGTTGCTGCGACACTCAATGCTTAACACACAGGAGGCTTTCAGTAAATGAAAGGAGAAATGAATGAACATCTTCACTTGGGAACAAAGAAGTGCTGACTCTCAAGAATAAAATAAATATCTGTTCATGACATCAGAAAGAGAAAGAAAAGAAATGCTGACTCTGTTCTCTGAGACACTTTCATCCTATATCCATGTGTTCATGCGACAAATAAGTTTTGAATTCCTATTGTGTGCCAAGCACTATATAAAATAGGTCATGTTCCTGCCCTAATCAGCTCACACTCTAGATTCCACATCCACAAAACTGCAATCATGACACAGATCTCATAGCATTGTTATGACCATGAAATCAGAAAGTATGCAAGCCAGTCACACAGTATTCAACAAAGAGGAACTGTTACCATTATTTGTGAGTTTGCTAATGCTTTCTCACGCCTGACCCTGTCATAGGGCCTGTCTGGTACTCTAGCACAGTGCATGGCACAGGGGAAAGATAAATGTGCTCTAATAATAGACACACTCGCTAACATTCACTGGGTCCTCGTGGTCAGCTCTGTCATTACTCTCATCTCATAGAGTTGTGGCCAAGGGGCACTCAGTAAGTCACACGAGGTCACAGAAGTGGTGAGTGGCAAGGTTGGGATCTGATGCCAGAATCTGCACCATCAACCACCACTGCTTACTGGCCCTGCATTGACTTTTCCCCATAAGCACACACCCGCCGAGTGCATTCATTCGGACAAGCAGGAGTAGAAATATCAGTGTCACTGGTCAACCCAGATTCCAGCACAGTCACTTCTTGAGCCCGCAGTAGGCTGACACCCTCCAGCAGCACCCCTACCTGTGATTTTGACCACGATGCTGCTGACCTTGGAGATCTTGCTGGTTTCCACTTTGCACGTGTAGTTGCCGTTCTCCTTCATTGTGGCCATCACGGAGTAGGTGGCCTCATTGCCCTGCTTGCTGTGCCCCACAATGGTCTTGCCCCTCTGGATGATGATTTCCGGAAATGCCTGGGCCATGTGCGTCACCTGGATGGTGCACTTAATGTGCAGCTGGTCTCCTTCGATGATCACCCCCGCGGGGCTGACATAGAACTGGGGATTGGAGAAGGATTCTACAAGAAGAGGACAAACCAGTTGGACTCAGGTTCAAGCCTGGGTGAGGGAAAGGGGCACTTCCTCCTCTTCTCTGCTGTTTTTGTTGCCAACTGCTATTTTTCCTTATTAATTAAAAACAAACAAACTCAATCTGCCTTCTCAAGTTTGATTAGGCTGCTCTGAGGCTCCCTCCCTTCTTGCTCATTCTTGCATCTTCAAACTTCTTCTTTTTTTTTCTTTTTAATATATTTTATTGATTTTTTTTACAGAGAGGAAGAGAGAGCGATATAGAGAGCCAGAAACATCGATCAGCTGCCTCCTGCACACCCCCCACTGGGGATGTGCCCGCAACCAAAGTACATACCCTTGACCAGAATCGAACCTGGGACCCTTCAGTCCATAGGTGGACGCTCTATCAATTGAGCCAAACCAGTTAGGGCTCAATCTTCTTAACTGCAACTCTCTAACTTTCTTGAGCTTCCCAAAGGCTAAACCATCTTCTTTAAATCTAATCTGCAGAACCTTCTTCAAATGACCTACGAAATAGTCATTAGGAATAGACTCTTTCCTCGCCCTCCAAGGATTATCTAGGTTCCTCTTGAGCTGTTTCATGAAAATAAATATTTAAATAACCAGATGCAAAAATAGTGTATTCTACTTCTTTCTTTAAAATGTTGGTTGTAAGTGACTGAATTGATATCATGGCTCACAGTTTGAAAATACCGTCTTAATATGTGTCAGACACCAGGGTGTGGAATCTCCAGAAGACAGAAAGGGAAGCAGGGCTAGGCCTTCGCTCCTGCTAAAAAATAACAGAGCATAGATAGTATATACAGATAGGATCGTTAAAAATGCCAAAAGTGGTCTTCACTGGTTTTGCTCAGTGGATAGAGCATCAGCCTGTGGACTGAAGGGTCCCAGGTTTGATTCCAGTCAAGTCCACATGCCTGGGTTGCAGCCTCGATCTCCAGTAGGGGGTGTGCAGCTGAAAGCCAATTAATGATTCTCTCTCATTACTGATGCTTCTATCCCTCTCACCTCCCTTCCTCTCTAAAATCAATAAGATTTTTTTAATGCCAAAAATGAATGTAGAGTGGCTTAATATTTTCACATTCATTAGCTTTTTAACTATAAAGCCATTTAAATTCACAAAAGAAAGCTAACATTTAAAAAAAGTCTTGCGGTTAGGCTCAGTGGGTAGAGCATCGGCCTGTGAACTGAAGGGTCCTGGGTTCGATTCTAGTCAGGGGCATGTACCTTAGTTATAGGCATATCCCCAGTAGAAGGCATGCAGAAGGGAGCTGATCTGTGTTTCTCTCTCATAGATATTTCTAACTCTCTTTGCTCCCCTACTCTCTGTGAAAAAAAAAAAAAGTTTCTGTGTTAAAAAATAATTAATTAATTAATTAATTAAAGTTAAAAAACAGTCTTGCCGAACTGGTTTGGCTCAGTGGATAGAGCGTCGGCCTGCAGACTGAAAGGTCCCAGGTTCAATTCTGGTCAAGGGCATGTATCTTGGCTGCGGGCACATCCCCAGTAGCGGGTGTGCAAGAGGCAGCTGATCAATGTTTCTCTCTCACCAATATTTCTGACTTTCTATCCCTCTCCCTTCTCTCTGTAAAAATCAATAAAATATATTTTAAAAAAATAAAAATAAAAAAATAGTCTTTTTCTGAGTAAAGGGCAGAAAAGGGAGAGCATCTATCAGGACCGTCAGAAGTGCCCCTTGGGGTAGGAGCTCACTAATAACTGAAGGGTTTTTCCTTATGCTCAAATTAACTCCAGATGCACCAGAAGAGACCTAAATGCGGCAGGGGGAGGGAGGATAACACATTTAAACCACAGGAACAATAAGCAAAAAGATTAATGCATTGTTTTTCTTTAATAATCTTGGAGTATGGAAGAACTTTAGGCATGAATCAAAAAACTGAGATATCATAAGGAAGAAAGATGGATACATTTGATTAACTAAACATTAAATGTTTTGCATTGAAAAAATCATATAAAGAAGCTCAACTAAAAGAATTGTGGATTGACTGAAATGACAAGTGGATTGAGCAAAAAGGGGATTAAGACGATAAGACTCAAACTAAGGCAGTGGAAGGACTCAGAACATGTGACATTCCTTAAATAAAAATTTGTTAACTTTTTTAAAATCATAAAATAAAAATAATGACAGCCCTGGCCAGTGTGACTCAGTTGGTTGGGCATCACCCTATGCATCAGAGGGTTACCAGTTCGATTCCTGGTCAGGGCACATGCCCATGTTGCAGGCTACATTCCCAGTGGGGGGTGTGCAGGAGGCAGCTGATTGATATTTCTTTCTCTCTCTGTGCCCTCCCTTCTTCTCTCTCTAAAATCAATAAAGACATATTATATATTTAAAAAGTAATGAGCGGAGGAACCAAGATGGTGGCAGAAGTAAACACCTATCTTGCTGCCCCACACAACAATTCCAAAACTACAACTCAACGACAGAACAAACATCATCTAGACTCACTGGAAAGCTGGATGAGTGAAAATTCCACAAATAAAAGTAAAGATAGGACACTTTGACTCAGAGGAGCGGTGGAGGACAGCATTGAAGATATGCGAGGAGGCAGAGGTTTGGAGCCATGCGCACGCGCCAATGGAGAGGGTGGGAGGCTGCAAACCTGGCTGGTCTTCTCCAACGGGGAGGGCAAAGGTGTCCCACTGCACTGATTCCCCAGTTCAGGGCGAGGTCCAGAGAACCCACACTCATACGGGGTGAAACTGGACAGTGGGAAAGCACGCTGAAGCCCAGGCGCAGCAGAGGTCTATGAGCTTGTGGAGAGGGCGAGCTTGTGGAGAGTGCGCATGAACTTGGAAATAGCAGTTTGCGCGTAAACTTAGGAACAGAAGTGCACGACCACACAGAGAGGACTCGTGACTTGGGAGACCACCGGACTGCATTGTGTTACAACCCTGGGCGAGACTTTGGGGGTGCAGACTCATTTGGGGAGAGGCTGAGTTGTCTGGCAGAGGGTGGAGATTGGCAGTGGCTTTCTCTCAGAGGTGTGTGTAGCCGTTACCACCAGGCACAGAGACTGGTGCTGCACAGGGCGGAGCTGACGCTGCCTGCTCAGCCCGGAGACTCCACCCATCCAACCTGAACACAGTTTACCCTCACAGTCAATTGGCCTGGAGGTCAAACCCTCCTAGTGTTAACAACAATAATTTGGGCTTAACTTCAACAATACTGTACAACCCATAAAGGGCTGCAGCAAGAGTATCCACCTAAGGTAACTGGGGAGGCTGAGCCACTGTCCCTTAGAGGACATCTACCACACAAAGTTAATCGACCAACTCAGGAAAGCAACCACAATGCAGAGAAATTAAAAAAAATCAGATGTGAAAGAAATAGAGGAAAAAAGACGACTGGACATAGAGTTAAAAACCACAGTTATAAGGTTTTTCAAGAGGCTCCTAGAAAAGGCTAAGACCTACAAGGAAATGAACAAGACCTACAAGGATATGAAAAAGGACCAACTAGAAATTAAGCATACACTGACTGAAATAAAAAATATTATACAAAGACCTAAAAGCAGTCCTGAGGTCCACAAGAACCAAGTCAAAGATTTGAAATACAAAGAAGCAAAATCCACTCAGCCAGAAAAGCAAGAAGCCAAAAGAATCCAAAAAATTGAAGATAGTGTAGGAGGCCTCTTGGACAACCTCAAGCATACCAACATCCGAATTATAGGGCTACCAGAAAAAGAGAGAGAGCAAGATAATGAAAACCTACTTGAAGAAATAGTGACCGAAAACTTCCTCCACCTGGTGAAAGAAATTGACTTAAAAGCCCAAGAAGTGCACAGAACCCAAAAATATAGGAATCTAAAGAGGACCACACCAAGACACATCATAATTAAAATGCCAAGGACAAAAGATAAAGAGAGAATATTAAAAGCAGCAAGACAAAAACAGTTAGTTACCCATAAGGGAGCACCCATACGATTGTCAGAGGATTTCTCAACAGAACCGATGCAGGCCAGATGGGAGTGGCAAGAAATATTCAAAATGATGAATAGCAAGAATCTACAACCAAGATTACTCTATCCAGCAAAGCTATCATTCAGAATCGAAGGTCAGATAAAGTGCTTCGCAGATAAGAAAAAGCTAAAGGAGTTCATCACCACCAAACCAATATTATATGAATTGCTGAAAGATATTCTATAAGAAGAAGAAGGAAAAAAAGGTAAAAATAAAAATTATGAACAACAAATACACATATATCAACAAATGAATCTAAAAATCAAGTGAATTAAATAATCTAATGAACAGGATAAACTGGTGAATATAACAGAATCATGGATATAGAGAGGGAATGGACTGACAATTCTTGGGGAGAAAAGGGGTGTGGGAAGTGCAGCAAGAGATTGGACAAAAATCATGCACCTATGGGAGAGGACAGTGTGGGGGAGGTGAGGGCAGAGGGTGGGATGGGTACTGGGTGGGGAGCTATAGGGGGAGAAAGGGGGGAACAATGTAATTAATAAACTAAACAATAAAGATTAAAAAAATAAGGCAAAAAAAAAAAAGTAATGACAAACCGGGGAAAATATTTGCATGGTGCCAAAGAGCTAATTCCTTTAATTTATAAAGTGCTCAAATAAATCAACAAGAAAGAGTAGAAATAGGCAAAGTGCATACACATAAGCAGCTTATGGGGGCAAATGTAATAGACCAATAAACATAAAGACTCTATTCCAACCTCACTGGAGACCAAAGAAATACAAATCACAACAACGGTGATATGCTCAACCATTTGGAGGAGCACTTTGGCAATATCTATCGATACTGAAAATGCACAAAACATTTCAATCAACAATTTAGGTGTGAATCACAAAGTCAATTAGGAGTCAACCCTATAAATAATAATAATAAAATACTTGCAAAATACACAATTTTTAAGTGTAAGTTTGTCTGTGTCAAAATTGTTTTAATAGCAAAAACTGGGAAAAAAACCTAAATGTCTATCAATACAAAATGGTAATACATTAGGGCACATCCCTACAATAGGATTCCAAGCTGTACTAAAATGATGATATTTTCCTGATATGACCAAAAATTCATAACATATTAAATTAAGAAAAAGTTATAAAATGGTTTGGCAAGTCCTATTTTTCTGTAAAAACAAAGAAAAACAAAAACTTTGTGTGTGCATGAACCTACAATCAGAATTGGTCTAGAGGACCACACAAGTGGTTTTCTGGGAGAGTTGTATATCCATGTGAAAACGAAACATCTATCAATTGCCTCCTGCATACCTCCACCAGAGATCCAACCTGAAACCCAGGCATGTGCCCCAACCAGGAACTGAACCAGCAACCTTTTGATGTGTGGACCATTACCCAACCAACTGAGACACATGGGCCAGGGCTGAGCTCTTTATACTTTACTAGAGGCCTGATGCACGAAATTAATGCAAGAGTAGGCCTTTCTTCCCCAGGCTGCTGGCACCAGCATCCCCCTGGCACCCAAGACCCAGGCTTCCCTTGTAGCCCTGACTTTGTCCAGAAGGTCATCCAGAAGAACATCTGGTCTATTAGCATATTACACTTTTATTATTATAGGTATCATACCATATTTTCTGAAAATTTAACCCATACCCTGAAGTCTAAGAATATTATAGCCCTAACTAGTTTGGCCCAGTGGGTAGAGCATCAGCCTTCGGATTGAAGGGTCCTGGGTTTGATTCTGGTCAAAGACACATGCCTGGGTTGTGGGCTCAATCCCCAGTGGGGGTTGTGCAAGAGGCAGCTGATCGATGATTCTCATCATTGATGTTTCTAACTCTCTCTTCCTCCCTGAAATCAATAAAAATATACTTAAAAAATAATAAATAAACTTATTTTATTTAAACTTATTTTTAAAAGAATATTATATATACATATTTATATATGCATATAAATATACTTATTATGTAATATATGTAGACATATATACATACACATGAGAAACTTTAGGGCTCCTACTTTGAAAATATTTGTGGCTATCTGCATGAGAATGTGCCTTTCCCTGACTCTTCCTCTGATTACCTGTCCTGGACACTGATACCCAGGCTTCTCTCTGCTATCACCGTTCTCTCCCCAGAGCAATTCTCCAGTTGCCTCATTTGCTGTCTATTGGTCCAACATCTTGTGGATGAGTTATGGGGAGAAGAAGGGAGCTCCTTATCCAGTGTGGAGGCAAAGGCTGAGGATCTGGACCTCTACCCTCCTGATCTCCTCAAACCTCACTTCTTGATGTCTGACCCACATTGGCCTAAAGCTGTGGTTTCCAAACTACAGGTCACACAGCACATCATTTCAGTGAGTCCTGGCCAGAGTTTTAAAAAAACGGAAATAGAATAGAAAAGAGCAAAATGCACCATATATAAAGGTTAAGTATCACGTGTCAAATTTTGTTTGAAAAATATATATAATAAAATACTTGCAAAAGTATACGAGTTTTAAGTGAAAGTATGTCTGTTGCATGGGAAAAAGCAGGTTTACAGTTGTTCATATGGAAAACAATACAATAATAAATAAAGAGAGAAACCAAGATGGCGGCATAGGTAAACACCTAAACTGCTGCCTCGCACAACAATTACAAAACTACAACTAAAAGACAAAACAGACATCATCCAGAACCACAGGAAAGCTGGCTGAGTGGAAATTCTACAACTAGAAGGAAAGAAAAAAGCACACTGAGACTCACAGGAGATGAGGAAGGCAGAGCTATGGAGGTGCACATGCAGAGAGAGCTGGCAACTGAGTACGTGGCTGGCTTTCTCGATTTGGAGGGAGACAAAAGCTCCTGACTGCTCTGAACTCCAGTTCTGGGCAAGACTCTGGGGACCCAGACTCATTTGAGAAGAAAATGGATTATCTGGCAGCAAGCAAAACTTGAGGGTAGCTTTCTCTCAGAGATGCTTGCAATGATTACCATGGGACATGGAGACCTAGGGGCCTCTTAGGGCAGGGCTGACTGGAAGCCATTGCTGTTTGCTCTGCCCTGAGATTCCCCCACCCCCATGAAGCCATTGCTGTTTGCTACACCCTGAGACTCTGCCCCATCCAAGCTGAGCACAGAGGCTTTTGCAAATCTTGTCTCATTGGATGTCTCCAGCACAGAAGTTCTCCCAGCATAGACACAGCTGATCCTCACAGCTAATTGGCCTGGAGGTCAACACCTCCTAGTGATACCAACAACAATCAAGGCTTAACTACAACAAGACTGTGCATACAGCCCACAAAGGGGTGCACCAAGAGTGTCCACCTCAGGTAACTGGGGAGGCTGAGCCACTGGGATCTATAGGACACCTAGCACACAAAGTCACTCTATCAACTCAGGGAAGCAGCCAAAATGCAGAGACAAAGACACAGGTCACAAATGAAAGAAATGGAGGAAAGCAAATCACTGGATATAGAGTTCAAAACCATGGTTATAAGGTTTTTCAAGAATTTTCTAGGAAAGGCCGATAAATTTGCGAGACCCTCGAGGATATGAAAAAGGACCAGCTAGAAATTAAGCATACACTGACTGAAATAAAAAATAATATACAGAGATCCAACAGCAGACTAGAGGATTGCAAGAACCAAGTCAAAGATTTGAAATATAAAGAGGAAAAAAAACCCAAAACAAACAAACAAAAAAACCCACAACTGGAAAAGAAAAACGAATCAAGAAATATGAAGATATGTAAGGATCCTCTGGGACAACTTCAAGCACACTAACATCTGAATTATTGGGGTGCCAGAAGAAGAGAGAGAACAAGATACTGAAAATCTATTTGAAGAAATAAGAGCAAAAACTTTCCCTACCTGGTGAAAGAAATAGACTTACAAGTCCAGGAAGTGTACAGAACCCCAAACAAAAGGAATCCCAAGAGTACCACACCAAGACACATCATAATTAAAATGCCAAGAGCAAAAGACAAAGAGAGAATATTAAAAGCAGCAAGAGAAAAACAGTTAATTACCTACAAGGGAGAACCCATACAATTGTCAGCTGATTTCTCAACAGAAACTATGCAGGACAGTTGGGAGTGGCAAGAAATATTCAAAATGATGATTAGCAAGAACCTACAACCAAGATTACTCTATCCAGCAAAGCTATCATTCAGAATTAAAGGTCAGATAAAGTACTTCACAGATAAGAAAAAGCTAAAGAAGTTCATCACCACCAAAGCAGCATTATATGAAATACTGAAAGGTATTCTTTAAAGAGAAGAAGAAGAAAAAGATAAAGATAAAAACTATGAACAACAAATACATATCTATCAATAAGTGAGTCTAAAAACCAAGTGAATAAAAAATCTGATGAACAGAATAAACTGGTGAATATAATAGAATCAGGGGCATAGAAAGGGAGTGGACTGACAATTCTCTGGGGAAAAGGGTGTGGGGGGTGCGGGAAGAGATTGGACAAAAATCATACACCTGTGGATGAGGACAGTTGGGGGAGGGTAAGGGCAGAGGGTGAGGTTGGAACCGGGTGGAGGGGAGCTATGGGGGGAGGAAAGAGGAACAATTGTAATAATCTAAACAATAAGATTTATTTTAAAAATAATAATAAAGAATACAAGAATAAACTCTATGTTTCACACTTACAACTATAAAACAACCTTTTCCCCACCATATATATATATATTAAACTGTGTCACAGTCAAAAAGTTTGAACTGGGCTGGTATGGCTCAGTGGTTGAGTGTCCACCTATGAGCCAGGAGGTCATGGTTCAATTCCCGGTCAGGGTACATGCCCAGGTTTCAACCTCAATCCCCAGTGAGAGGCCTGCAAGAGGCAGATGATCAATGATTCTATCTCATCATTGGTATTTCTAGCTCTCACTTCCTCTCTAAAAATCAATAAAAAAATTTTTTTAAGTTTGAAAACTATGGACCTAAAGTGATTACGGACAGTCTTGAGAACAGCAGCCCAGCCAGCCCCTTTTCAATCCTGGGCTCTTTCTCCCTGTACCAAACCTGCAAGCCAGAAAGAATGAAGAAAAAAAAAAGTGCAGGACTCTCACCCCTCACAGTGACCAGTTCGCTCGTGGTATTCTCAGAAGTCTCCACGTGTCTCCCAGAAACGATGCTGGCTTGACAGAAGAAATAGATCAGACGGTCCTGTTCCTCCACTGTGAAGTCCAGCGTCACAAAATTCTGGTTCTGAGAAGTTTTTTCTCTTTTTTGCTTGATAACTTTTGACCCCATTTCGAATTTTCCAACTGTGAAATGTACTGGGGCCTTTTCGTTGGGGACAGAACAATTGACGATCACGACCCCACCCTCTATCGCCTCCTTCTTGTCCAGTGTCACTATGGGACTGGACACTCCTTTGGGGAAAGAGAAAGCCCATTAGTATCAGTTTGATTAAATGGCACAAGTGAGTCATTGTGGTTGACCCATCTAAGTTCTTTCTTTGCCTGGCCAGTGTGACTCAGTGGTTGGGTGTCAACCTATGAACCAGGAGGTCACAGTTTGATTCACAATCAGGGCACATGCCCAGGGCTGTGGGCTCGATCCCCAGTGTGGGGTGTGCAGGAGGCAGCTGATCAATGATTTTCATCATTGATGTTTCTCTTTCTCCTTCTCCCTTCTTCTCTGAAATCAATAAAGATATTTTTTAAATAATAAGAGTTGTTTGTTTTTTTTATTCCCAGAATACCAGGTAATTATTGAGCATGTATGTGCCCAACACTATGTAGACCAGGTACTTTGAAAAGTAGAAATTATGTTGAAGATGTGGTTGGTGCTTTCAACATTTATAATCCCATTGGGAAAACAAGTCTCCCCAAGAAAATGGTTAAAAACAAAACAGCCCAGCCAGTATTCGTTTAGTATTACTGCAGTTGTTGTTATATTCATAACCCCATGTAACTCTCATAATAAACCTCCAAGGTGAGCATGAAAGATAAAGCTATGCCCACTTTACAGATGAAGAAGGTAAAGCTCAGGGAAGTTCAAGGCTCATCCCAAAGCTCAAAGTTATCAAGTCCCCAGAGTTGAGATTCGACTCCAGGTCTGTCTGACTCCAAAGCTAGAGGTTGGGGTACAGGAGGGGAGGGAAAGAGGAGTGTGCATGGCCTCCCAGTTAAAAAGCAAAGCTGAAAATCTGAGCATCAGAGGGTGCGGCAGAGACAATGGGTGATGGAGAACTCAGGAAAGGAGGAGGGTCTCTTTGCCTGGGGGTTCAGAGAAAATGCTAGAAAGGAACAGGGTCTGAAGGGAATCTTGGAAAAGGGTGTTATTTGGGATGGGGGCTAAGAACAGGATTTCAGGGTACACATGCACATGGGCAACTGTTCGGGCTGAGGTGTGTGAGTGGACGGTCTAGAACAGAGAAAGGGGTGGAGAGAAAGATATATCAAGTGGTGAACCAGGTCAGATTAGGGGAGCTGGGAGAACCTGGCTGAGATTAGATGTCCTGTCCAGCCTCCATGCTCTTTTGGTCATGAACTTCATCTTGGAGTCCAACAGTCTTGCTTGCATCCTAAACCTGACTCTTCCTGGATGTGCCACCTCACTCAGTCATTTATGAATCTTAATAATTTTTTTGTTGTTAATCCTCACCTGAGAATATCCTTTTTGTTAATTTTTAGAGAAAATACAAGAGAGGGGGAGAGACAGAGAAACATCCACGTGAGAGAAACACATCGGTTGGTTGCCTCCTGCATGTGCCCTACAGTGCTGGGGATTGAACCTGCAACTCAGGTACCTACCCTTGATCAGAATCGAACCCATGACCCTTCAGTCTCCTACGGTTCATGGCCAACACTCCAACCACTGAGAAACTGACTAGAGTGATCTTTTTCTTTTCTTTTCTTATTCTTTTCTTTTCTTTTTTCTTTCTTTCTTTCTTTTTTTTTTTTTTTTTTTTTTGACCCACCAAGTTTGGAGATGGAGGGCTGTCTGCTTGGGAAGAAGACCTGGACTGCATTCATACCACTACTGCTTCTGGCTCTAAAGGTGTTCCCCTGCTTCACACCAAGCTCCCCAAGGGACTATGTCTCACTCACTGCTAGATGCTGAGCCTGGCTCAGAGTAAAACCTCAATAAATGTTTAATGAGTGGATCAACAGCCTCGAAGACCTATCACAATAATCATGACTTAGATGTCAAATTTAGAGTCAAATAGATCTTGGTTCTAACACTAGCTTTGCCTTTGATGAAGTGGGAAACTCAACCTCTCTGAGCCCGAGGGTACATTCCTGTAAACGGGAGGAACTATGCTTCTCTCTCAGTGCTATTGCAGGGTATAACCATTTATCTCATGAGAGCCTAATAAATGGTAGTTCTTATTACTGGAAGTAATGATAGTCTGAATGATTGTCCTGATCACAAAAGCACAAAAATGCAGAAAAGAGTTACCGCAGCAGCTGTCAGAAAGCATGGGGCTGAATTTACTAACTCTGTCCATTCCATCATTCAAGTTTTAAGAAAAAGTACCCTAACTTTCTAAAGCCTGCCAGCACATTTCTTTTCAATAGACATTCCCAAAACTCTTGATCTACCACTCTTTCCTCGTCACTAATGTAAATGCCCGGACATGTTGCGTCTTCCCCTGTCCTCAGAGGGGATGAAGAAGGGCTGGTTTGCATTTCTGTGGCTGTTGCCCCTGGTGACACAGAGAGATGCCCGACACCTATGGAGGGACTGGCCTGGAGGATGATGCTGTCATGTTCTCCCATGTGCGTCTCAAAGACAGACAAGAAAGTGGTGAGAGCCGGCTGGTGTGCTCAGTGGGTGAGTGTCTACCTATGAACCAGGAGGTCATGGTTCGATTTCTGGCCAGGGCACATCAATTTTAAAAATTTAAATTTAAAAAAAAAAAGGAAAAGAAAAGAAAGTGACCAGAGAATGCATACTTAGGAAAGGAAAATGCCACCAGATCTTTGCCCACTGGTTCTTCCTGCCTCCTGTGTGCTATAAGGGTTATTTTTTTTTTTCTAAGGATGGCCTGACCCAGTACCTCATACATGATGGACCATTCATTCATTCAACACTTGGTTACTGAGTACACTTCATTCACTATTCATTTCATCCTTAAAACAGAATAATCCTTCAAGTGTAGTGTCGTTAACTAGTGACCTCTATTTTAGGGACAGGAAATGAAGATCCCAAGAGGCTGGGCATTCTGCTGGGATACACCCCTCTTTCTCAGCCTCTGCTCTTTCACGATGATACTGCTTGTCCCTTGTCCCACTTCACCATCAAGCAAACTCTGACCTGACCTTCTGGATCTGGACCCAGTGTCCCTCCCTCCAGGAACACATCTCAGAGTTCTCTAGGCAGAATTATTTCCTCCCGCCCTTGTGCTCCCCAGGCACTCAGATCTTACAGCCATTGGACTATAATTATCTGTGTAGATGTCTTCCTTCCCCACCAGACTGCAACTGCTTCTGGAGCTGGGACCTGCCTGATGCACATTCATGTCTTGCACTGGTTTTTTCCTAACTTGCAGCCTTGGGAATTGTTTCTTGAAGGAATGAATGAATGAATGAATGAATGAATGGATAAATGAATGAAACTCTATCTCTCTGAACCCAAATTTCCCACAATGATTTCTCTCCTGTTTCTCCATCTATTTCTACTTCCCCTTTTCATCTGTTTAATGTATTTCACAATCATTTATTGATGGCCTACTGTGAGCCAGATTCTTTGTTTGAGATACAAAAATAAATTAAATACAGTAACACCTCGCCGAAACCGGTTTGGCTCAGAGGATAGAGCGTCGGCCTGCGGACTGAGAGGTCCTGGGTTGGATTCCCGGTCAAGGGCATTTACAGTGGCTGCGGGCACATCTCCAGCAGGGGGTGTGCAAGAGGCAGCTGATCGATGTTTCTCTCTCATTGATGTTTCTGACTTTCTATCCCTCTCCCTTCCTCTCTGTGAAAAATCAATAAAATATATTTTAAAAAAATACAGTACCACCTCTTTGCTCTTGATCTCACAGTCCAGAAAAGCAGACACATGAGTGAGAAGGAGTTGCAATATCGAGTAAAAGAGTAAATGCCATTTACTGGGCACTCATTATGTGCTAGTGTTAGGCTAATCCCTTTACCCACAGGTATCTTTTAATCCTTTCAAAATTCCCTGAGCTGGGTATTATTATTATCTTCATTTCCCTGATGAGAATTTTAAAGTTTAGAGAGGTTCAGGGACTTGCTCAGATTGGAATCCAGGCAGACTGACTACAGAATCCAGTGTCAAACCTTGACTCAATGACCTTTATGCAAACGCCATGTAGAGAAAGCATAAGATCTGTGAGGACCCTGGGGGAGATCAATTTTGTCTTGGAAACGTGTCAGAGAAAAGATCATTGAGCTGAGTCTTCAAGGAGAAATAGTAATTCACAAAGAGATGAGGTGAAGAAGGGTACTCCTGGGAGAGGGAACAGCATGTGCAAAGGCAAGATGCGGGGTGCGGGTGAGAGCGGTGCGGTGCATGTTGGGACCATGTCTAATGCCTACATTTTCAGATTGGGAAAATGCCAGGCAGATGCATGAGGAAGGTGATGGGTGAGCAGGTAGGCCTAGTGTTACTACGCATTCAATCACTGTTCTTGCTCCCGCATGTGTTAACTTCATCTGCTTGAGCTACGTTCAGATCCAGGGACTCACCTCTGACCGTCACTTCGTACTCCGATGTGGTTTTCACCTTGTTGTTCAGAATCACAGTGCACTTGTATATCCCGGCATTGAAGACCCGGGCTTGGGTGATGAAATAACTCTCTGTGCTCTCCATGGAGGAGACGTTGTGAAACTGCTCGTCATTCTTATAGAACAGCACCTGGTGCTGAGGCCTGACCTGAGAAGTGGTGCTGATGTCCACGATGCACTGCAGGATCAGATTCTCCCCGTTCTGCACCTCCTGCTTTGGCAGGATCACCATGTGGACACTGTTGATGGTAAAAGCTAAATAAGAAGGGAAGAAAGGAAGACTCCTGTTATCTGAGAAACAGTATTGTCCTGGTGACCTTCACCACACTGGCTTGTCATCACCCTATGCAGTATGGTGTCCAGGGGTCCCCCATGACTAGAGGGACCAAGTGGGAAATGACTCTCGGCAGTGAGTCAAGCATGAGGCAGTTGTTACTAAGCTGCTCATATTCCACCAAGACAAGGTGGCAGTCTTCAGAGTGTGACAAGTAAAACATGCCCCTGCCCTGGCCGGTTTGGCTCAGTGGATAGAATGTCGGCATGCGGATTGAAAGGTCCCAGGTTCATTGGGGCCGTGTCTAATGCCTACATTTTCGGGTTAGGAAAATGCCAGGCAGAGGAGTGAGAAAGGTGATGGGCACATGCTCCGGTGTGGGCTCCACGATCCCCAGTAGGACGTGTATAGGAGGCAGTCGATCAATGATTCTCATCATTGATGTCTCTCTCTCTCTTTCTCTCTCTCTCTCTCTCTCTGAAATCAATACAAATATATTTTAAAAATAAAAATAAGTAAGACACATCTCTAAGATATATGCAGCACATGAGCTGCCACACTGTAGCCCCTAGAGGAAGCATAGGATTCAGGCAGACAAGCATGCAAGTTCTGGTTCATCATTTCTTATGTGATCTTAGGTGATTAACCTCTCTATGCTCTGCTTCCTCATTGGTAAGATGAAGTAATAATATTCAGCAGGTTGTTGCAGGCTTATTGGAGACTTACTGAGTCTCCTGGATACTCTAACGCTCCTTATTTTTAGGCCAAGAAACAGCCACTGAGCTTAAAAGCATATCCCTCAGTTTCAGACAAGCCTTGTGATCATTGTAACCTGACCAACATTTTATCTGCAATTTCCTGGCAGACCCTGATTCAGAACCACCCAAATAAGCCACTCCTATATTCCTTACCCCCAGAAACAGTGTGAGGCAATAAATTGTTGTCTTAAGCCACTATGTTTCAGGGTAATTTGTTAAGCAGCAATAGATAACAAATGTACCACCCAAACAATTTTCAAAAATATTTACCTGATGATTAAGATAATACAGAAAATGGAAAATATTAGCTCTTTATGAATAAACTGCCCAGGAATAACCAAACTGGGTTTATGACCTATAGGTCTCACTATTCACACAACAGAGTGGTTGTTCACAACCTGGGCTCCCTGGAAGTTCACCAGGAGGTGTTAGGAGGCCATGGACCACCTCCACTTGTATGTAAGTGTGTAATTTTATAGAGAGCAGATCCACAGATCTCCTTACAAAACCCAGAAGATTTAAAACTATTGTGATGGAAGGACAAGGCTGTGAAACAGCCTAAAGAGGTCAGATACGTCTGGCCAGTGTGGCTCAGTGGTTGAGCATCGACCAATGAATCAGGAGGCCATAGTTCAATCCCTGATCAGGGCATATGCTTAGGTTGTGGGCTTGCTCCCCAATGAGGGTGAGTTGGAGGCAGCTGATCAATGATTCTCTCTTATCATTGAGGTTTCTATCTCTCTCCCTCTCCCTTCCTCTCAGAAATCAATAAAACATATATATTAAATGATGTCAGATCTTTTCAACCTGGGGAGATCAAGGCTGGTGAAGAAGAATACAAAGTAACAGAACCACCATAGTACAGTGCCCACAGTGCCAAAGCCTCAAACCCACAACCAAGGGGCCTGCTTTCTTCTGCCTCCAGTTACCAATCAGCGGATGCTCCTGGGAAGATGAGACATTATGACTCAGCCAGCCACATGTCCCTCAACCTGGAAATGACTCAGAAAGAAAGGCGGGAGAGGGAGAAGCCACACACTATTGTCTGGAAAATCACCGGGAGTCATGAAGCATGGAGTCCCTGCTGAACTGCAGTGCTCAGCATAGAGCATGCTGGCCCGTCTGCTCATTTGAATCCGAAATCTCTCCAAGTTCAGTTGGAGTCTCCTTCAGTGAGACATTCACCAAGCACCTGCACCGTGTGGTGGGCTTACAAGGGGAACACAGCATCATCCTGCTGTCATGGACCATGCCGGCTGGTGGAGACCCAGATAACTGGAGTATAGTGATGCAAACACCAAGAGGAAGGCTGCCCAGGAGAGGCCAAGGAAAGTCTAAAGGAAGTGACTCCTGAACCAAGCCTTAACCTGGCCAAGAACAGGGGTGCTCGGGCAGAACAGCATGTACCAGGACACAGGGGCATGACAAATGAATGAATCTGGGCACAAACAGTTCCAGGAACCAGAGTATGGGCCCAGAGGGGCCACGAGAGCCATGTAGGAGGTGCCTGGGCTGACAAGCTGGGTCTTGTGCTGAGGGTGTTTAGGAGAAGGGTGACAGGATGACACTGGAGCTTTAGAAAGATCACTGTGGGCTGGGCAGAGAGACCAGCTTGGACAGGGTTCAGGTGAAAGCTGAGGAGGCCGGAGAGAGGGCAGGTGCAGTGGGAATGAATGGAAGGGATGCATTTGAGAAATACTGAGCGGACACAAAAGGGTTTATTTCAGGGATGGGAGGGGAGAGTTTCTGGAACTAGACAGTGGTGATGTTTGTACATTATGAATATACAAAATATCATTAATAAAAATAAATTTTATGTTATATATATTTTATTTAAAAATGTTTGAAGGCTTGTTTGATCGAATATGAGGGTTGAGACAAGAGTGGAAAATAAGGTCCTGGATTAGTTACCCAGGAGGATATAGGTGTCGCCGACTAACAGCGCAGAAAGAGATAAGGGTGAAGAAGAAAGTCAGGTGATTAGACTGGTTTGAGGGACCTGGGAGATGACTAGGAGGAGATGTCACCTACTGTCACTGCATGATGCTTAGGGGACAGGCCTGGGCACTGCTAAACCAGCGGGGGGGGGGGGGGGGGCGGTATGTGGAGGAGCAGAGGGGGTTGAGCAGCTCCAGAGAGGATGACCTGTGAGCCTGCAGAGGCAGAAGGAGTTCAAATCTTGGGGACGTCCAAACATCCCCTGGGGTTTGTCAGGGATGTAAGCGAACACCAGGGAAGAGGGTCCAGGAGGCCAAGGAAGGAGGCTTAGTGCAAAGGCAGCACATGGCCCCAGAGCTGAGGGCTGGAGTGTTCACAGCTTTGGCTTCAGAGGTGCCAGGAGAAGTTTCCAGAGCAGGGAAGGTGGGGGGTGGGGGTGGAGTGGGGGGAGAAGGGTGCACAGCCAGGTGCTGAGTGAGGGCACGAGATAAATGGAGAGGGTGGGTGGGTTGTATGTGATTTTCCTTTTTCATCCCCCCCAAATAAGAACTACCAATTGAGTTAGTGGCAAAAGACCAAGAAAGGGGCCAGGGAAAGATACTAAAAGTGGGATGGCAATTGCATAAATTATAGCTTGTGATCCTCGGGGGGCGATGCAAAGCCTAGGCTCAGACTCCAGAGGAACAGGCTGGTCCTGGTCTGTGCAAAGGAGGGAAGCCGAGAGGCTGGGTGGGGACGCAGATAAGCCTGCAGCCAGGGTGGGGTGGGAAGTTGAGGGAGTTCCCTCCAGACAGCACTGTTTTCAAGGTGAAGATGGGATTGAGATCATCTCCTGAGACTAGCTGAGGGCCTGAGATAAAGGCGTGGAAAAGGCCCAGGCTGACCCAGCACCTCAACCACAGAGAGCCTGTGGTATGGAGGGCAGTTACAGGCAAGAGCAGAGCAAGGACAATGGGCCAGGTACAGGAGTCACCAGGACACAAAGCCCTAGGTGCCTAGTGATGGACAGTTACAGGGTGGGACCTCAACCTCAGGGTGACCTTTCCTCCCCCAGTATCTCCACTGAGGTTTGGACCCCCGGGCCTTTCCTCCCAGAGATAACCTCTAGGCCTCAGTTGTATTTCAGCTCCAGACCCAGAAAAGCAGCCAAACCAGCCACCCCAGGGCTGACCTCAGGACCAGCTGCACTAAATAATGACCCCCTGCCCTGGCAATGGCCAATCAATCAGTGGAAACCACAACCCTGAAAGGACACACCTGGAAAACTGCTGAATATTCTATTGGGCTCTTCCCCTGGGACCTCCCCTAAAATCTCCGACCGACTGTAAAACCCGTGGAACAGAGGACCCACGGGCTCTCCCTCCGAGCAGCACGTGCCTTTCCCTGTCCCTCTTCCTGCCCACCCTCCCCTCCCCACCCCATTACCTTCCTCAGTCCCAGGCTCCTAGGGCCCTTCCTATAACATGTTTCCTAAGCCCATTTCTTCTACAAATTACTTCTTCTACCTTTGCGATTTTATAAACAAATATTCTCTTAAAGTTGGAATCTTGGCTCTGAATTCTTTCCAAGCCAGAACTCAAATACCAAGGTTGCTGAACCCAGGTCCAGTCCGACCCCGCAAGTCTAACACCTGGTGCTGTTCCCGCTGCCGCCTACAACAATAGGTCATGCATGTCCAATGCCCTGACAGCATGGTCTCGGGTGGCCTGAGGAATGGGAGACCTGGGCCCTAGCCTCCACTCTCACACCCAGGGCACAAGTACTTTCTGGCCTCTGGACCTCAGTTTCCTCAAGTGTAAAACAAGGCGGAGGTGTGGGAAGAGATCAACCAATGAACTTGTATGGATATATGCATAACCTGTGGACACAGACAATAAGGTGGTGAGGGTATGGGGCGGGGCGGGGCAGGACAGGAGCGGGCTGGAAGAGGTTAATGGGGGGGGAAGAAGAATTTATGTAATACTTTCAACAATTAAGATTAAAAGAGAAAGAAACAAGGAGGCCAGAGAAGGCAGTGGGAGCGCCTCCTGCTCTGAGTCATGCAGTTCCCAGCTTTTCCCTGAAGGTACAAAGACTTTTTCTCTACAAACCACGGGAAGGGGGTGATTTACTTCCATCTGAGGTGGGGAAGGAGCTGGGAGAGTCTGGAGGTCCTGGGAAACAGGATGTGCAGGAGACACAGAGCCCAGAGGCAGGAGTGCTGGCAGGGTGTGGTTGGTCAAAAGCTGGTGGGAGTGGGCTGGCTGGACAGAGGGTGGTGCAGGAGTGATTGTAAAGGTGGGGAGGACCCAGGACTGCGAGTAGTAAACCATCACTCATCACAAGCTGGGTGGGCCAGTCACCTCCTTTTAGCTACTCTGACCCTCATGGGAGTCCATGGTTAATCTCTTATCATCCCCGCTCTGAGAAAAGGGCTCACAGAGGCAAAGTAAGACTGGCCGTCAAGAGTTGAGGCAGGTCTATGGCTCCAGACAGATTCGGCGGGTTTTGGAAAGTGGAGATTCTAGTGCCGATGCCCTGCCAACTGGCTCTCCCTCCATCAGGCAAGTCGGTTATTTCTCTGAGATGCAGAGACACCATCAGTCAATTGGGGTGATGAGGATGATAATGGGTATCCTGCCTCCCTGGGTTGTCATGGGGATCAAATGCCTGCAGGCAGTTGACCTGGAGACCTGCAAATGGGCTTTGCTAGTAGCCACACCAGCCCTCTTTGTCCTGGAGCCTCTGCTCTGAGCCCTGACTCATCAAACCAGTATCATCCAAGTACATCATCTCCAGAGGCTGTACAATTGTCTACAACCCTGTCACCCCCATTCTTTGCTGACTAAAGTGGCCACCGACAAGGAATCCTGCTCTGTGGGCTCTACTAAGCCCCCAGCCCCAGACCAGCCCCCTCTTTCATAGGGTCCAAAACCATATCCACTTATCTTGTTTCAAAATTAGCTCCAAAGTGGATGATGAAACAGACTTCAAGGGTAAGCCCCTCCCTATGCACAACCACACAGTATTGCAGTTATAATTGCAACCTCATGGATGTATGAGAAATGAAACCCAATATGTTTTAGGTCATTTGGGAGAAAACACTTGTAGCAACAATTTAAACTCTGTTCTGCCTTCCTGAATCTAACAAACTGATTATATTTCACTTAGGAATAAAACCATTTGGAAGTGGGTAGAACATGCAAATGAGAAATTTATGGTAGAACAACAAAAAGCAAATTATGCAATCACTCACTTTTTAAAATCACGCCCCCCAAACCTAACATATAGCTATTAACTAGGACCTAGCAAATGTATGCTACTTCTAGAATATGTTGATTAGAACTTGGCTTAGAACAAGAGTTTTTTCTTTTCTTCCTAAAACCTTCTAAAAAATGTCAGAAAGCAATAAACTTCAGCTCTCAATTGGACTGTTTTCCCAAATTGTTACAGATATTATCCCAGCAATTTGACATGAGAGTTAAGAATCTCGAAAGACACAATGAATCTAGCTAGAAACTTGACAACTTACAGTTCTCTTGACCCTCGAGGCTCGAACCTGGAAAAGACAGAAGAAATAGTTGACTTCATTTGCTTCAATTCTCACGAAGTGCAAGTGATGCCGAACGAGAATAAAACTCACAGAGCATTAGTACCAGCAGGACTCCTAGCCGCCACATCTTGTCTTCTTTAGTCAACCCCAGCGGCACCCTGAAGGCAAGACTGCAGGCAGTCACTGCTGCCTTTGGGCCAGGCCCCGGGGGCAGGAGACACTTCCCATGCGATGCAGAGGAGACGCCCTGTGAAAAGCAGAGATCGCTCTGGTGACTTCTCCCGGCCCAGGAGAGGAGATGATGGGCTGCGATGCTGGTCAGGTAATGGCGGCCATTGCTGGAAACCGGGAACAATGCCTGGGCTGGCCTGATATCTCCTCAGGAAATGACTGGTCTTCCTGAGGGGCCACTGAACACAGCTGCTTTGTTTAGTTTTTAAGGGGGGGAAACAGGCGCAAGTGGTCATTTCGCCTCAGATTTCCTGACCCTCCTCATTAGGCTGGGTAGAGAGCCCCTTCTCATGGCAGGGGAAGAGGGTTCCTCTCTCTCTCCAACTTCCAGCCAAAGGGCCTCTCTCCTTAGGCACACAGCAAGACCCCTCTGTTTTCCTTTCCCCCCCAAGGGGCTCTTTCCACACAGCGAAAGTGTGGACCTCCTGCCTTTCCGGGCAAGGCCGTGGGACAGGGCTGACTTTTCCAGAGCATCGCAGGTTCATCAGGGAAACCTCCTAATGGCTCCCACTGCCCTCCAGGGAAAGCCAGTTTATAGTCCTCTGCCTTCCAGCCCCCCTTCTCTCTCCAGCCTGGAATCCGTGGACAAAAAGGAGTTTAGGAAAAATAACCTCCCAGGGTGATCTAATCATAAATTCCTATCTGAGTTGGACAGCTCAAGCTCAGGCATGAAACTTTTTGGTTTTAATTGATTTTCGAGACAGTGGAAGGAGGAAGGGGTAGGATATCGATTTGTTCCACTTGTTCATGCATTCATTGGTTCCTTCTTGTATGTGCCCTGTCCAAGGATTAAACCCACAGCCTTGGCGTATTGGGACGTCACTCGAACCAACTGAACTACCCAGCCAGGGCCTATCACTTGTGAGTAAAAGGACCGTCTTTGCCTTAAGCAGACCCTGTGCATCGTTTGTTAAACATCTTTGAACCTCTAGATAACCACCCTCAAGAGAGCACATAGGTCCTTTGGCAGGGAAAGTGGGGGGGCGGGAGTAGAGAACAACCAAAGGACTTGTATGCATGCATATTAGCATAACCAATGGACACAGACACTGGGGCGGTGGGGGCTTGCCTGGGGTGGAATTCGGCTGGGAGGTGGGGGTGAGTCAATGGGGGGGGGGCAGGGAGGAAGGAGACATATGTAAAACTTTAGACAATAAACAAAAAAGAGAGCACATGATCTTGTTAACTATCCTGTAACCTTGTTTTCTCTCACCTTCATGGAATCTTCCTTATATTCCCTCCTTAATTTCTAATGAATAACAGAAACTGCAAAACTATCATTCTCCAGGACACTTGAGATCTTGCTTCCTGGAAATTGTCCTCAGTTTGGGCTCAGAAACATCTATAAAAATGCTCCATAGATTCAGACTTTTTTCCCTCTTTTTATGAGTTTATTTGCACCAAATTGACGGCATATGCCGAGGAACAAGATCTCAAATGCTCCTGGACATTTTTTTTATTTTTATTATTATTATTTTTAATTGATTTCAGTGAGGAAGGGAGAGGGAGGGAGGGAGGGAAACAACAATGATGAAAGAGAATCACTGACTGGCCGCCTCCTGCATACCCCGCACTGGGGATTGAGCCCCAACCCAGGCATGACAAGGA
This sequence comes from Antrozous pallidus, assembly GCA_027563665.1. Lineage (NCBI taxonomy): Eukaryota > Metazoa > Chordata > Mammalia > Chiroptera > Vespertilionidae > Antrozous > Antrozous pallidus. The sequence continues at coordinate 34,980,441 of CM050526.1, forward strand.
ATTGAACCATGACCTCCAGGTTCACAGATTGATACTCAACCACTGAGCCATGCCAGCCATGGACATTTCTTAAGAAATGCTCTTGGACATTTCTTAAATCGACACCTCTCACCTACAGCCTTCCTTGACCCTGCGTTCTTGCTGTTAGAATTTACCAGTTCCCAGAACACACCATATGTCTGTGCCTTTGCCAATGCTGTTCCCCTACTTGGAGTATTCTTCCCCCTCCTTTTTTACTGGCTGATTCCTACCCATTTATCATAAGTCGGCATGCCATGTTGTTTCTGAAATGCTACCTTCTCCTACTGCCACATGGTAACACTAAGTCAGACTTGAACTGAGATTATGGAAACCAAAGATTTTTCTCTGTTTCAGGGCCAGTACCAAGACATGATGGCTTCCAGCTTGAGAACAATTATTCTCTCTGACCTGTGTGTGATTCAGTAAGTTTTGATAAAGAGCTGTTGAGGAGCAATGTGGGAATAAAGGAGTTTTCCTATTGCTTTTTGTTGTTTTGTGTTCTCCATTTCCCACTGTAAACCATCTTCTCTGGCAATCTACTGGAAAGTATTCCTACTTACATACCAAATTTTGATTTGTCAGGAAAAAAGGGTACACCATGAGTAAGAAAATAAATGTTGACTTCAAAGGTAACTCACATACTGTAGAATAAGCAACTTTTGCTTCTCAAGCAATAGGGACAAATGTCCCTTCCCTTACCCCTAAGTTTAAAAGTAAACTTCTAAAAATTAGTCATTGTTTCAGATTCAATGCTAATACTTTTACAACACCAGGAGGAGGGGGGAGGAATGCTTTATTTCAAAAATAAATGTCAGTGTTTTAAAAGAAAAGCAGAAAAACTATATCCTACAACTTACATCATGTACCAGAACAAATTCCAAATGGACCAACCATCTGAAAGTACAAAGGAAACCATAAAAGTTCTAGAAGAAAATATGAAAGAATTCCTCAAAATCTTGGAATGGTAAAGGCTGGCTTAACTATATCTTAAAATCCAGAAGCCATAAAAGAAGACTATTAAATTATACTCCATGAAAAGTCTGCTTTAAAAAAAAAAATTTAGTCAAGAGAAAAACTGGAAAATATATTTGTAACTCACATCCTAAACAAAGAGTGAATCTTTCTAATATGTATAAAGCTCTCAGAAATCAAGAAAAAATATTTTTTAAAAGAGATAAAAGAAGAAAAAGATCAACAATACAGTAGAGCCCTAACTGGTTTGGCTCAGTGGCTAGAGCATTGAAGGGTTCCAGGTTCAATTCCAATCAAGGGCATGTACCTTGGTTGTGGGCACACCCAGTAGAGGGTGTGTAGGAGGCAGCTGATTGATGTTTCTCTCTCATCAGTGTTTCTAACTCTCTGTCCCTCTCCCTTCCTCTCTGTGAAAAGACAATAAAATATATATATTTAAAAAACAATACAATAGAAATAAGGGCAAAGGATATGAACAGATAGATAACAACAAAAAGTATCTGAAATTCAGAAATAGTGTGTTCTTTCAGTGCCGGGCATAAGTAGCAGGCTCTCCTAGGGCTTACTTGCCCCGCTAAGGGTATGTAAATCTTTGTTTGACTTTTGCTGTTTACTAAAGAGGAAGATATTTTACAATCAGTAAAGGTAAACATTAATTTTCAGAAAGTCTATAGCAATACAAATAACTCCTATTATCTGTGGTGGGGGACATGTGGTGAGAACTGGGCAGTCGGCACCCTTTCATTGTAAATCTTTCCTACTTTTTAGTTTTAAATTATGAAACTACTACTTTCTTTATCTTTTAAAATTGTAATAAGAAGTTGAACATTTTAACATCTTTATTGAGGTATCATTGATATACAGTACACTGCAGATATTTATTATTTATCTATTTATTTTTTAAATATATTTTATTGGTTTTTTTACAGAGAAGAAGGGAGAGGGATAGAAAGTCAGAAACATTGATGAGAGAGAAACAGCTGCCTCCTGCACACCTCCTACTGAGGCTGTGTCCACAATCAAGGCACATGCCCTCGACTGGAATCGAACCCGGGACCTTTCAGTCCATAGGCCGACACTCTATGCACTGAGCCAAACCGGCCTCAGCTTTATTATTTTTAAAAAATATATTTTTATTGATTTCTGAGAGGAAGGGGGAGGGAGAGAGATAGAAACATCAATGACGAGAGAGAGCCATTGGTCGGCTGCCTCCTGCATGCTCCTTACCAGGGGTCAAGCCCAAAACCCGGGCATGTGCCTTTGACCAGAATTGACCTGGGACCCTTCAGTCTACAGGCGGATGTTCTATCCACTGAGCCAAACAAGCCTGGGCTAAACTGCACATATTTAAAAGGTACAATCAGAAGTGTTGACATAACTATATCCCATGACACAACAGCCACAATTAAGCAAGTGTACATATGGGCAGGGAGGTGAATAATCCCCACCCCACCATTCTTCAGTTCTCATGGCTGGACTAATAATAAAGTAATAAAATTGCCAGAAAACTAGGTAAACAGGGGAAAACCCAATGTAATGCTTGTGCCCAGGAGAATCACAATATGACGCTTAGATCATAAAATAAAGCTCAGAGATATACTGAATTAGGCAACTTCTTATACTTTTCAGACAAAAAAATATATTTCTGAGTAATAAGACAAAGAAAGTTAGCGCTCATTAGAAAGGAATCTGAGCAAGTTTCAGCTTGGGTAATAAATTAGTAAAGGCTTTAGAAGCTCATTTATACAAGCTTTTCACTCTGGATTTTATAACTACATCTTCTGATAAGTTTTATTTCCTTCATTTTTAAAAAATATGTTTTTATTGATCTCAGAGAGGAAGGGAAAGAGAGAGGGACATCAATGATTAGAGAGAACCATTGATCGGCTGTCTCCTGCACGCCCTACACTGGAGATTGAGTTTACAACCCCTGGCATGTACCTTGACATGGAATTGAACCCTGACCTCCTGGTTCAAAGGTCAATGCTCAACCACTGAGCCACTGAGTCTGGACTGTTTGTTTTCTGAGTATCGTGTTTTTAGAGCTCTTAATACATTCTGGATACAAGTCCTTTATCAACTATGTGATTTGCAAATATTTTCTCCCAGTTAACGGCATGTCTTCATAGTCTTTTAATGGTGTCTTATGATAAGCAGAAGTTTTTAACTTTTAACAAATAAAATTGAGTTTATCAATGTTTTCTTTTATGAATCAACCTTTTGGTGTCACGTGGGTCCCAAAGATTTCCCTCCTGTTTTTTATTTAGATCTACTCTCCATTTTGGGTTAAGTTTTATGTATGATGCAAGGTATTGATCAAAGTTCTTTTATTTATTTATTCATTCATTTATTTATTCATTCATTCATTTTTTGCACCACAGATGTCCAATTTTTCCATTTGTTGAATGGCACTATCTGTTAAAAAGTCTGTCTTTTCTCCAGTAAATTCTCTTTGTATCTTTGTTGAAAATCAGTATATAAGTGGGTTTAATTTTGGAATCTTATTCTGTTTCATTGACTTATTTATCTTTATGTAGTACCACACTTTTTTGATTTCTGTAGCTTTATATCTTGGAATCAGATAAGTCTTTGTTTTAACACATTTTTATTGATTTCAGAGAGGACGGGAGAGGGAGAGATAGAACATCAATGATAGATCATCAATCAGCTGCCTCCTGCATGCCCGCAACTGGGGATCGAGCCCTGCAACCTGGGCATGTGCCCTTGACCAGAATCACACCCGGAACCCTTCAGTCCACAGGCCAATGCTCTATCCACTGAGCCAAACCAGCTAGGGCTAAGTCAGATAGTCTTAATGCTCAAATATTTTCCTTCCTTTTCAAAGTTATTTGGGCTTTTCTTGGGTCTTTGCCCTTCTATCTGAATTTTTTAAATCAGCTTCTAAATTTCTACTCAATAAAACACCTTCTGAGATTTTGATTGGAATTGCATTAAGTTTATATAAATTAATTTGAGGAGGACTGACATCTTAACAATACTGAGTATTCTGGCCCTCACTGGTCTGGCTCAGTGGATAAAGCATTGGTCTGTGGACTGAAGAGTCCTGGGTTCAATTCCAGTCAAGGGCACATGCCTGAGTTGTGGGCTCAATCATTATTCGTAGAGGATGTGCAAGAGGCAGCCAATCAATGATTCTCTCTCATCATTGATGTTTCTATTTTTCCCTCTCCTTCCTCTCTGAAATCAATAAAAATATATTTTAAAAATACTGAGTATTCTGACCTATGAACATGGCATACCACTTCATTTAAGTCTACTTTCTCTCACTAATGGTTTCTAGTTTTCAGTGTGATTTTCATTATAAACCTTGGCGTCCTTGTTAGTTTTTAAGTCATGTGAATGTATTACCTATTAAGATCAAATTAAGAAATTGAATTTTAAAATACAATCTGTGCCTCAGAGGGTTGGAAATCATTTAAAATGCCTATCTACAGGGTCACATGCTGAGGCCCCATGAACCAAGACCAGGGGCTGGTCCGGCAGAGGACTGTGGATCCTCACAGGAGACCCTCCCCTCACCACCCTCCATGAGTCTGTCTGTCTTCCACTCGCTCTCTTTCCTTGGGAGCCACTCCCCTTCCAGTTCTCATAGAAATCTCTTCCTCCTTTCAGGCCTGAGCTATGACATAAGAACTAAAGCATATTTTCTTCATCATTGATTTAATTCATTGAAAAGACAATCATATGCCCTAGCTGGTTTGGCTCACTGGATAGAGCATTGGCCTGTGGACTGAAGGATCCCGGGTTCAATTCCCATCAAGGGCACATGCCTGGGTTGCAGGCTCTATCCCCAGTAGGGAGTGTGCAAAAGGCAGCTGATTAATGATTCTCTCTCATCATTGATGTTTCTTATCTCTCTCCTCCCTTCCTCTCTGAAATCAATAAAATATTTTTAAAAGATAATCTTGCTCTAGAGTCTTTATTTGTAAAGTATGAATATCTTACTGAAAATTAAAAATGTTTAAATGAAATGTTTCCTATTTCACTTTTAAAAAGTGTAAACTCAGTGGTTTTTTACACGTGCATGACCTTTACATGTCTTCCCCTTCCTCTTTTCTTGGTGAATTCCTTGATCAGGAAAAAAGGTTCCCCACAACTATTTTAGTTCTTCGGTAACTAATCAGGTCACTGACTTATACATGGCCAGGGTGGTGGTCCCAGGTGTGTTCACCAGGCATGAACAACTCGCCCAAGACCCTATTTCCCCAGGAGCGCTGCCCGCTTCACCCCTTTCTGGCCAAAGGGACTTAAAGGAGAACAGAATGGTTTGTACATGCTGTGCTTCTGCCTTCAAATACCAGGAACATCACGCAAACCCAAATCACATCAGTCCTTGCCGCATGAAAAAGCTGGCTGCTAGAATAAACCTCAGGAAGTGTTTTTTTTTTGTTGTTGTTGTTGTTGTTTTTCTGAGAAGTTGGGTGGGGTCAGGGAGGAAGGGTGGGGAGGCAGGCAGCCGTCTCTCCAGGCAGCTACAGGCACCACACAAAGCTGACCTCCCATCTATCTCAGGTCCAAGGTGATAGGAAATAAGATGTCAGCCATTTCCCCCAGCCTATAGCAGCCCATCTGGTGAAATAACACGCAGATCAGAAGCAGGGGTTCCAGACCCTTCTCTGCAGTTTAATAACTTCAGTGTCTTGAGGGGCACTTTCCTCACCTTAAATGGGAAGAATATGCTCATTCTACCTATTTTACTCTTGTCATGAAGATCAAAGGAGAGCGGGCATTTGAAAGACATTCAATCTGCAGAGTACAATGGGAATATAAAAACAATGAAAATAAGAGTATTAATAGCAATAGTCGTGGGTCTGGTTTGGGGCCCAGCCTTCCCCATCTGAACTGCTGCTCTGGAAACTGCTCTTACCGAGCTCCAGCAGAAAGTCTCAAAGCCCCCAGTTCAGTGCCCACCTGGGTGCTGCCCTCTAGCTTTCCTCCTCAGTTTAGGGTGGATAAAGAGATAGGCCTCCAGCCTGGTTGGCCTGGCTCAGTAGTTTGGCATCGACTTATAAACCAGGAGGTCACGGTTCAATTCCTGGTCCACAATGTGGGCTCCATCCCCAGCGTGGGGCGTGCAGGAGGCAGGCAATCATTGGTTCTATTTCCATGGTTCTCTCTCTCTCTCATTGATGTTTCTCTCTCTCTCTCCCCCCGTCCCTTCCTCTCTGAAATCTATAAAAACATATTTAATTAAAATAAAAAGGATTGACCTCCAGGGCAGAGCCTTTATCCATTCTCTTGACAATTAATTCTATCCTCGGACTTCTCCCTCTCAGCTTTGAATCATCCACAGATTTTATCGGATCACCAGAATCCTCATCCAAGTCATTAATAAAAAAAATATTCAATAGAGAAATAATGATCAAGACCTATGGCTCTCTACCAGAGACTTGCCCCAAGCTGACCTCAATCAAAATTCTTTTGATATAAATGTTCAGCAAGCTACAGATCCACTTACTCTACTATCATTCTCTCCACCCCCTCCATGAAGATATGAGGATTACTCATGAGGATAAAACCCAGAAGTACTGGCAAATCACACATCCATTAGATAGTGGCTACTCTTGACACTGTCATAGCAGCAGTAATGATAATAATAATAACAAAAATCAAAATCAATCGAATAATTTTTGGTCCTTGCTCTCCCTTTCCTAACCTTTCTATCCAAGATGAATAAACTTTACTAAAATAAGAGGAAACCCAGAATGGTTTATCATAAATTCTTGGAGAAACTTACCCTGCCAGAAAAAACTCCTGGGAAAGTGGGAGAAGGGGGGTGAAAAGGGGATAGAGAATGGGATGTGGTTTAACTAAAGATCAACAAAATGAATTTTAGATACAATTAAAGTACAGGCAGTTTCTAGTTTACCCTTAGGTTTTAATTCATAGTTTATTTATTTTTCTTTTCTTGTGTTTTTTATTAATGAAGTATATTATCTTTTTTTAATATATTTTTTATTTATTTCAGAGAGGAAGGGAAAGGGAGAGAGATAGAAACATCAGTGATCAGAAAGAATCATTAATCAGCTGCCTCCTGCATGCCCCCTTACTAGGTTTGAGCCTGCAACCCAGGCATGTGCCCTGACTGGAAATTGAACCGTGACCTCCTGGTTCATAGGTAGACACTCAACCACTGAGCCACACTGGCCAGGCCAGAGTTTGTTCTTAAACAGGTTGCTGAGCAAATGCTAAGTGTACTCAACAACAATCTGGGGAACACCGATGAAGTTCTCTAGTAAGCCCCCCTCAAACTATTTATGAGGTTGAAATTGACTTTGAACAATGTGCAATCTAATGAGCAAACTGAACTAACAAGCAAGATAGAGACAGACTCATAGATGGAGAGCAGGCTGACAGCTTAGAGTGGGGAGGGGGGCTATTGGGGAATAAAGGGATTAAGAAAAAAGAGAAAGAACTCATGCACATGAACAGTGTGGTGATTGGGGGGGGTGTGCGGGGGGGTGGAGGTGAAGGAGGGTATAGGGGAGATAAATGGTAATAGAAAAAATAAAGAGGGGTAAAGAATAAAAGGGGACAAATATATGGTGATGGAAGATGATTTGACTTTGGGTGGTAAGAACATAATGCAATATACAGATCATGTATTATAGAAATGTACACTTGAAACCTATATGATCATACTAACCAATGTCACTCCAATACATTTAATTTTTAAAAGTCCCCCAAAAAAACATTTACTGTAAGCAGCCTGAGCCCCAAGTCTCTTCAATGTCTGAGCTCTGAACCCTTTATTCTTATGGGCAGGTAGGACTAGGCAGCTGCCCATGTGCCGGGATTACATTAAGTTCAATGTCTATAACTTAAAATCACGTTTAATAGAGCCTCGTCCCCTTTTTCATGGGATTTACCAACAGGAACAGTGTCCCCATCCCTCACATCACCCATCTGTGCCTGAAGACTCCCACCTGAGTACCCGAGCCTCACCTGGTGGCCCTCAAGGTAGCAGCCATTTATCCAACTGGTTTTCTTAAGCCTCAAGCTTTGGGCTTCAGGTAAGCATCCTTCCCTGAATATTTTAATATTAGGGATTGAGGAATAGTAGCAGAAAACACAGAAAGTAAGAGACAGAATGTTGGCTGACAGCTGCTGTTCCCATCATCCCTCTAGGGTTTGCCCACTTCCGCACATAGGCTCTGGAATTTACAAGAGAATAATGCTTTAAAATACTTAAAGCACAACTCACTGGATTGGTTCTCAGTCTAGTGAGTGATTAGCTTTGTCCATATCCAACTGGCTTTCGTGGGGCAAGCAGAAGTGTGTGACCTTTCTTATCATGATGAGCTGTCACCTCGGTTTGAAAAGGAAATCTGGCCGGAGATGCTGAGAAGTAAGCAGAGGCTGGGGCAGCGGGGACATGTTCTTCTCTGTTCTCAGCCGATGCCTCTGTTTTCTGCTTTGAGAGAAAACAACGGCTCTTACCTAAGAGGCTTCTCCTTCTAGCTTTTTGGACCAAACCAGAAGGTGCTATTCCTGGGCTCCAGGTGATGAAAGTGTGCGGAGCAAACCTGCCTCTTCTTCTATCTAGCCTGAAGCCTGAAAAATGTGCTGAGCTGAAGAAAACAGGGATGGGGGTAGGGAATTCCAAAACCATAGATCACAGGGGCCTCCATACTCATCCTCCACAAAAGTTCAACAGGAAAAACACAAAACAAAAAGATGGCCAAGAGATTATTTATTAGGTATGTAAAAACTTTGTGTGTCTAAGCATTCCCCACAATCTTTTCCTAAGGAGTCATGGCTCACCGTGTGCAGAACTTCAATAAAGTCTTCATCGAAAACAATTATGGAGAGGGCCCAGGCCTCTGTGCCTGGAGTTTATAGAAAGGTAGAGACTAGGGAGTGTGGGCCAGGCCTGACAAGGGCCGCCTGTGTGCCCAGGAGGGATCAGGCCAAGAACTCAAGACTAGATGAGGCCTGGGGTATGAAGCAGGGGGGCCAGGAGAAGGGGTGTTTAGCAGGATGGGGGCCTAGCAGCCAATAGCTGGTGCTGACCAGAGCAGAATTCTTACAGGTTTTGGTAGAGGACACTTGCAGCTACCAGGCTGGAAGCAGAGATGACCAGAAACCAGCAAGGATTTTTTAACAATATGTCAAAACAAGTTAACTAGCTTTCAACTGTTGTCACGGTTACTAGGTTGTTAAAACAGTCAAATACTGCAGATACATGGTTTCTGGATTTCAGAAAGACGTATACGCAGGCCTGTCCTGGGGTCTTCACAGAGGAGTGTGTGGCACCAGTCATTTGTGGGACAATTATAGCAAAAGAGTTCCTTTTAAAAAAATATACTTTAATTGATATGAGAGAGGAAGGGAGAGAGAAAGAGAGATAGATACATTAATGATGAGAGAGAATCATAGATCGGCTGCCTCCTACACGACCCACATTGGGGATTGAGCCCCCAACCTTGTCATGTGCTCTGACTGGGAGTCGAACCATGACCTCCTGGTTCACAGGTCAATGCTCAACCACCGAGCCACACCAACCGGGCCCAAAAGAGTTTTGATCAGGGTTCATTCAAAGGAGCTCTCTAGCAGAGTGCCACATGATTCTGTCTTCTTTCCTCTCTTGGTTGACACTTTTAGTTGAAAACACAGTGATTGAATCACTAATGATACAGCACTGAGAGGGGTAGGAAAGAGGCCAAATGACAGAGTCAACAGTCGAAACGAAGCAATGGGCCAAATGGTGATATATATATTGAGTGGCCAGATTATTATGATCTCTGAACGCATAATAATCTAGCCCACTCAGTATATATCCTATATAATAAAAGGCTAATACGCAAATTGTCCCCTTGACTAGGAGTGCGACCAGCAGGCATGCCGGCCAACTGCCCATGTCCTCTCTCCCTGGCCAGGCTGGCTGGACCCCACCCATACATGAATTCATGCACTGGGCCTCAAATACATACACAAACACACACACACACACACACACTGAGTGGCCAGATTATTATGGGTTCAGAGATCATAATATCTGGCCATTTAGTGTGTGTGTGTTTATGAGTGTGTGTATGAGTGTGTATGTGTGTGTGTTTATATGAAAATCAAGTTCCTAATCTTATTTCCTTGACACTGACCTAGAGATACAGGATGAGGGAGATGCTACTTAACAGTAGAATGAGTGGGAAACTGGTGAGTTTGAAAGGGTGTGGCCCCATAAAGTTGGCAGCATTAAAGGAAGTAAAGAGTTCAGAAGAGGGAAGGAGACAGTGCCACTGCATTTTGTCATACATGCTTGATTCTGGGGGCAGAGAGGGTGTGACACCCAAGGCAGGTGGACCAGAGATGAAAATGCTGAAGCAGGGACCTTCAAACCATAGCCTAAGAGGAGCCTCTGAAGGAAGTGGGAATGTTAAGGTGTGAGGGCAATGTGGTAATTGTCTTTAAGTAATTAGATTATATATTTTTTATTTTATCTTATTTTTAAATATATTTTATTGATTTATTACAGAGAGGAAGGGAGAGAAAGTCAGAAACATCGATGAGAGAGAAACATCGATCAACTGCCTCTTGCACACCCCCTACTGGGGATGTGCCCGCAGCCAAGGTACATGCCTTGACTGGAATCGAACCTGGGACCTCTCAGTCCGCAGGCTGACGCTCCATCCACTGAGCCAAACCGGTCTCGGCAGATTATATATTTTTTAAATATGTCTTTATTTATTTCAGAGAGAGGAAGGGAGAGGGAGAAAGAGACAGAAACATCAATGAAAGACAAACATCCATCAGCTGTCTCCTGAACTACTAGGGATAGAGCCCACAGGAATGTGTCCTGACCAGGAGGAATCGAACCAGCACCTCATGGTTCATAGGACGATGCTCAACCAACTGAGTCACAGTTGTTATGTGAAAGAGGAATTAGACATTTTTTATACTTGGGGGGAGAAATGATAGGGAGGTATACAGGGTGTCCCAAAAATGTATACACACTTTAACAGCGGATAGCTCACTTTTGAAAATGAAATGTATTTTAATAAATACTGCCTTTATAATTATTCAAAGTATGTGTATACATTTTTGGGGAGACACCCGATATTTTAGTTAGAACTCTGCAACACAGCAGGTGAGGCAAAGTTCTGGGAAGGTTTTTAAAGGCTGCTGAGGGAGAGGAAGTTGTTTCCAGAAACATCTGTGGCTTCTTCTTTGAGCCAATGTTGGCAAGAAGCGAGTGGACATGCCAGTTCATGAGGATGCCAGCAGCCACTCAGGCCACTCCTTCTCTCTCTGGGAGAAACCTGTGGCTACCCAACATCTCTTCACCTTATTGATGAAGCTACTAGGAGGCAAATCTTACTCAAAACCAAAGCCATGAGTCAGGGAAGTGCTCCTGGGGATGAAGTGATTGCCAGCGCGAAGATAAAAGAAAAAGCAAAGAGACAGTTGTCATCAGTCAGAGGTGGTCAATGGCCCCTGTTGCTGGTGGGCTGGGATCGCGGTGCTGGGATCGAAGGGCCATGACTTTGTTTGTGGAGGTCATGAAGGACCAACCAGACGGCATTTCCCTTCGTGGAAACTTGAGCACATCCACTGACCAACCAAACAGCAAGTATGACAGGGACCAAAAACAGCAGCCCAAGTGCTCACAGTCTTCATCCCCGGGGACTCCAGGGCAGAAGAATGGCACACACCACGGATGGGACACAGATCTGAGGAAGAAAGGAGCCTATCTGGGAGTGAGGGTGACAGAGTGAGACGTACTAGCTGACATTGGGGGGACAGCGGGAACTTGATTTTCTCTGGGAAGTGTGTTGCAATTCTTTCCTCGCAGCCCTCCTCAAGTAGCCCCCTTCAAACCACCTTCCTTGGTGGGCTGTTATCCTCAGTGAGGTTGCTGCTGAAATGTATGGAGCATTCAGTGCTTCCCATGAGGACGGAGCATTCGGTGTTTTCCAGTGTCTCGTTGGAGCCTAGGCACCACACGTACCCTCATTGTACAGGAGAGAAACAAGACCCTCAGAGAGGTTAGCACACTCCAAGGCCCTACAGCTAGTTTCAGTGGTCAAGTGCATTGGAGCCCTGGCTGCCTGATTCTAGCCGGAGCCTTAAGTTTTTGCACAGTGTCTCTAGAAGAAAAACGTTTTGAATGCCCCACAATAGTAAAATCTTTGGCTCGGAACAACGGCTGACGGGGTCAAAATCTGAAAATGTTGAAGTACACAGAATATGAAGTATTTATTCACCAAGGTTATTCTAGGACGTCATTCTTCAACTTGTTCTATACAACTGTCTTAATGTTTCCTGTTTCTTTACAGCTTCGTTACCTGATTAAACACAATTAGAATCGCTAGATACATCCAAATATGAAAGGCAGCCAGTCTGGGGCATGAGACTATGCACAGGAAGCGGTGCTTCTAGCAGAACTGAGATTTATGTCAGTTTAGGACCAAGCCAGGAATCTGTATAAACATTTCTTTTTTTTTTGTATTTTATTATTATTTTTATTTTTAAAAATATTTTGATCATTATTGTTCAGTTTATTAATTACATTGTCCCCCTTTTCCCCCCCTAGAGCTCCCCTCCATCCGGTACCCATCCCACCCTCTGCCCTTACCTCCCCTTCACTGTCCTCTTCCATAGGTGTATGATTTTTGTCTAGTCTTTTGCTGCACCTCCCACACCCTTTTTCTCCCCAAGAATTGTCAGTTCATTCCCTCTCTATGCCCATCATTCTGTTATATTCACCAGTTTATCCCCTATTCATCAGATTTTTAATTCACTTGATTTTTAGATTCATTTGTTGATAGATGTATATTTGTTGTTCATAATGTATATTTTTACCTTTTTCTTCTTCTTCTTAAACAATACCTTTCAGCATTTCATACAGCACTGGTTTGGCGGTGATGAACTCCTTTAGCTTTTTCTTGTCTGTGAAGCACTTTATCTGACCTTCAATTCTGAATGATAGCTTTGCTGGGTAGAGTAATCTTGGTTGTAGGTTCTTGCTATTCATCACTTTGAATATTTCTTGCCACTTCCATCTGGCCTGCATCGTTTCTGTTGAGTAATCTGCTGACAATTGTATGGATGCTCCCTTTTAGGTAACTGTTTTTTTCTTGCTGCTTTTAATATTCTCTCTTTGTCTTTTGCTCTTGGCATTTTAATTATGATATGTCTTAGTGTGGTCCTCTTTGGATTCCTATAGTTTGGGGTTTTGTGCGCTTCTTGGACTTTTAAGTCAATTTCTTTCAGCAGGTGGGGGAAGTTTTTGGTCACTATTTCTTCAAATAAGTTTTCATTATCTTGCTCTCTCCCTTTTTCTGGCACCCCTATAATTCAGATGTTGGTATGCTTGAGGTTGTCCCAGAGGTTCCTTACACTATCTTTAATTTTTTGGATTCTTTTTGCTTCTTGCTTTTTCGGCTGAGTGGATTTTGCTTCTTTGTATTTCAAATCTTTGACTTGATTCTTGCAGTCCTCTAGACTGCTTTTAGGTCTTTGTATAATATTTTTTTATTTCAGTCAGTGTATGCTTAATTCTAGTTGGTCTTTTTTCATATCCTCGAGGGTCTCATTCATATCCTGAGGGTCTCGTTCATATCCTTGAAGATCTCATTAAGTTCATTGGCCTTTTCTTGAAAAACCTTAGAACCGTGGTTTTGAACTCTATGTCCAGTCATTTTTTTCCCTCCATTTCTTTCACATCTGATTTCTTTCCATGTCTCTGCATTTTGGCTGCTTTCCTGAATTGGTCGATTAGCTTTGTGTGGTAGATGTCCTCTAAGGGACAGTGGCTTAGCCTCCCCAGTTACCTGAGGGGAATACTCTTGCTGCAGCTCTTTATGGGTTGCACAGTCTTGTTGAAGTTATGCCTAGATTATTGTTGGTAATACTAGGAGGGTTTGACCTCCAGGCCAATTGGCTATGAGGATCAGCTGTGCTCAGGTTGAATGGGTGTAGTCTTGCAGGCAGCCTTGATTTCTCGTTAGCTCCTCCCTATGTGGCACCTGGGTCTCTGTGCCTGGCAGTAATGGCTGCAAACACCTCTGAGAGAAAGCTGCCACCTAGCCCTACCCACTGCCAGACAATTCAGCCTCTCCCCAAATGAGTCTGCACACCCAAAGTCTCACCCAGGTTTGTAAAATAATGCAGTCAGGTGGTTTCCCTTCTTTCTTTTTTTTCTCATGAACAAAAGAGCAAGACACAAGTCCTCTCTGAGCACTTGCACGCTTCTGTAGTTCCCAAGTTTATGCACCCTCTCCACAAGCTCGTAGACCTCTGCAGTGCCTGAGTTTCAGCATGCTTCCTTCTTACTGTCCAGTTTCATCCTGTATGAGTGTGGGTTCCCCTGACCTCACCCAGAACTGGGGAATCAGTGCAGTGGGATGCCCTTGTCTCCCTCCTTGTTTGAGAAAACCAGCTGGGTTTCCAGCTGACCACCCTCTCCGCTCACATGCACAGCTCTGAACCTCTGACTCTGCGCATATCTTCAACTCTGCCCTCCGCCACTCCTCCGAGTCACAGTGTCCTAGCTTTACTTTTATTTATGGAATTTCCACTCAGCCAGCTTTCCGGTGATTCTGGATGAAGTTCATTATGTCGTTAAGTTGTAGTTTTGAAATTGTTGTGTGGGGCAGCAAGAGAGGTGTTTACCTATGCTGTCATCTTGGTTCCTTTGCTTGTATTTTATTTTTAAAGATGATAGAATTCTTAAGCAGTGGTTGGGAGTGATCCATATAAGAAAAGTCATTCTGGTGGCACTGGGGAAAGTAACTTTGGATCCATGCATGGTAAGTCCTGAAATCAGACCCTGGTGCTTCTGGAGCCTTCAATTGTCTGTATAAACATTTCTAATATTGAGGATGTGAGAACATATACAGGTCTCTAAAGGAATCCCTCACAAACCTCAAGAATCTGCTTTAATTAGAGCTGTTTTCAAAAATGGACCAGTTCCCCGAATAATTTTTTTTAAATGTTATGTTCACACAAAAATCTGGATCTGAATGTTGACACGGCTTTATTTGCCCTTCCATTTGCTTTCTTGGAAAACCGGAAGCAGCCCAGATGTCCTCCAATGGCTGACTGGTTTAGCACACCACGGTTCATCTATGCTCAGCAATAAAAAGGAAGGAGCACCAGATGCATGTAACATCTTGGGTGTTACTCCAGGAAATATTCTTGCTGAGCAAAAAAGCCAACCCCCCAAATACAATTCTATTGATAACACATTTTTGAAATAACAACATTTTAGACATAGAAGACAGATTAGCAGTTTCCAGAGTTGGGGATGAAGACAGGGAAGGAAGTGGGTATGGCTATAAAAGGACAAAGGAGGGCCCTGGCCAGGTAGCTCAGCTGGTTAGCGCGTCATCCTGATACACCAAGGTTGCAGGTTTGATACCCGGTCAGGACAGGTATCTGATCCAGGCACTGGCCTCTAAGGAATGTCCTGAGTGTTGGGCCAAACCCAGCAGCTTCAGCTCTCTCCTGCCTCCAGCTGAGAACACCTGAAACTCCTGGAATGGGGAAATGACTGATAATGATACAAATGTACCATGCACCTCAAATACCAATCTCCCTTCCACAAGAATAAACCAATGAATTCATAACTAAGTGGAACAACAAATCAGTGTTAATCTCTCTCTCTCTCTCTCAAATCAGTAACTTAAAAGAAAAATATTTTAAAAATAAAATAAAAGCCCCTGCCCTAGCCAGCTTGGTTCAGTGGATAGAACATTGGCCTACAGACTGAAGGGTCCTGGGTTCGACTCCCAACAAGGGCACATACCCAGGTTGTAGGCTCGATTCCCAGTAGGGGGCATGCAGGAGGCAGCCTATCAATGATTCTCTCTCATCAATGATTTTACTATCTCTCTCTCTCCCTTCCTCTCTGAAATCAATAAAAATATTTTTTAAATAATAATAAAATAAAAATTTTGTGTTGATTGGTGGAGGACACAGGACCCTGTCAGGTGACAAGGCAATATAGAACTACATTCAGACACAATGAGAACGAGTAAAACTGGGTTGTAGCAATGTCAATATCCTGGTTGCAATATCATATTGTAGTTTCACAAAACATTACTATTGGGAATAACTGGACAAGTGTATAGGGATCTCTCTGCATTACTTACTACAAATGCATGAATCTAGTACTATGCCAATCAAAACCTCTATTTTTAGAAAATGGACTGGACAGTTTCTGGTCCCTGAAGGATTCAAGCTCTGGCCAGATGCTCCCTGACTCAGGTGTTGGGGGATTACCACAGTAGGTAGCCCCTACAGCGTTCAATCCTCCAGCTCTCCTGAGGTCTTAGGGGGATGAGACTTTTAAGGTGGTGAGGAGAAAGCTGAGCACCGCACGAAAGCCCTCCCTTTCTGCTGGCCCCATAAGTACAAGAATCAGGGAGAACTGGACTGTCCTCCCTAAAGAAGCTCATCCTCTCGTACCAAGAGGAAGAGGTGAGCTGCGCTGCTCTGAAGGCCGCTATCACCGCAGGCTTTTCCCTAAGGCCGGGGCTCCCATGGGGTGCAGGGACTCGGGTCACTCCTCTAACAAAAATAAAACATAAATTTTCACATCACAAGCCTAAAACCCCAGGGTGACAAGGAGCAAACATGCTCCAAATAAAGGGACATTCTAGATGGAAAGTGAAGAGGAATGTTTGAGACCTTCAGGAAGACACAGGAAAGAACCTGCATGTTCAAGGAGGTGAAGGGGGATTTTTTAACATTATTCTAGAGACGCCCTGAAATGCCCAGTTCCTAATCATTTCATGATCAGTTGCACCCGAAAAGTATTCTTTAACGACCCTCTGGAGCAGTGAGACGGGTAAATGTGAGGTGTCCTTGGTCCCCTCTTGCCCCTGTAGGATGACACCGAGAGAGCCATCCTTTAGATCAACTTACAGAGAAGGGCCCGGAGGAGGGCAGGCAGTGAGGGGCCTGAGAGCTTCCCTCACTGTCTCCGGGATCCCCACTCTTGCTCTGTGTGCTTACATCCTGGACCTCCAAAGGTCCCGGGTGCTCTGATGCAGGCACTGGCCTCTAAGGAATGTCCTGCCAAATCCAGCCACTTCAGCTCTCCTGCGTCCAGCGGAGAACACCTGAAACTCCTGTGAATGCAGAAGTGACTGATGATGCAGGAGTGCACTGTGCCGGAACACCAATCTCCCCTCTACTGGCATCTCAGCTCCGCCTGCAGCTCCCCTCCCCTGTCTCCACAGGTGCTCTCCATCTGTAAGCCTGACCCTCCAAGAAGAGATTTCTCTTGAGGTCTCCACAGGCCGGTGGGCACACACAGAGGAAGGGGGCTCTGCCCTGCCTGGAATCAATCTGCCCTGCCTGCTTGGAAGGCTTTGGCCACACAAAGCTAACACATATTACCTGTGCCTGCCTAGAAAGCCATTTTAAAAATGTGGCAGGAGAGCCGAGGGAAGGGGAAGGGGGGGGGGGGGGCAGTTCAGCCATTGTTCCCACACCAGCATTGTTCTCAGGCCTCCCGCTTACCCTGAAGGCCCCCGGGACCCCTGGGGAATCAAATGAGATTGTTTTTCCCAAGCTCGGGCTCTTCAGGTGTGAGCTGCAGTTGTAGGATGGCGACAGTAGTGACTGTGGCATTTCTGCACAGGAAAGAGGAAGGAACTTCTGATCTGTGCAGCAAAGGCATCAACAATGACAATGTGCGCCCCCAACCAGCCAGCCACAGAGGGAAGGGAGCTGGGTTTCCATGGTGACCAATCCGCAGGAAGCTGGCGACAGAGCAGAGCGTCAGCAAGAGGACTTTTCCCTCTGCTGCAAACACATTCCTCACTCCAGAGCTGGTTAGACGCCTGGCATCTCTCCAGGCTAACCCTCCAGAACCACAGGTAGAGGAAGGACAAGGAGGTCTCTGCCAGATGGAAATCAACACTGAAAATCCCTGGCCCCAAAGAACGGGAGGAAAGGGGTTTCAGCTACTCGTAAAGGTATACATGGGGCACAGGTGCCTGGGCAACTCCGTGGGCCCAGCACTGTGTTATACTTGGGAGGCCATCTGCTGACTTTAAAGCTTTTATATAGTGTATGCCACCTACACTATTCCGTTTCATTAACTTACATTGTGCCCCACACCGTACTGGGTTTCATTATGAGCCCCACAGCATGGGCATTATTAGCCCTTTTGTGGCAGAAGAACCGATCGGGTGAGGGCGAGGGCCTGGCCAGAAACGCCCTGTCAAGCAGAGGTGGCCGCCACACGCTACTTCTGACGGCCTTCGGGGCTCTCATCTGAGACTCGCTCTTTCCTTTTTCTAAGGAAAATTCCAGGATATTTTTTTAGTGCTCTGAAATGTTATTTGTTCCAAGTCTCTGGTCACTCTTCATTGTGCCATGTTCTCATGCCTCTTGCCTTTTCATATACTGTTCCCTCTGCTTGGAATGCTGTTCCCTGATTCTTTGAGGGAGATGCCTGGCCCCTCCTTCCCAGCGGCTCAGACACCTTGCTTTATGGGCCTCCTCTATGGTGAGCACAGAGTAGTGGTAAGAAAAGGCTTCTCTAGGCCCAGACTAGCTGTGTGCCCTTGAGGGACTGACTTAACTTCTCTGGGCTTCCACTTTTTCATAGGCAAGATGAGGAGAGCGATAGTATCTGCCTCATAGCATTTGTGAAGATTAGATGTTAACACACATAAAGCACTGAGAAAACTCTAGCACATGGTTAGTGGTCAGTAAACATCAGCTGCTAACGAATTAGTTTTCCTAAAGCTGAGGCCATCTTCCATGCATATCCTCAGACGGAGATGCTTCAGCCCTCGTGAGTGTTCAGCAATATGAACACGGAATGAACACGTCAAATGAACTCTGAATTTGTGGACGGCTGTTTTCAAGCTACCGTTTATACAACAGACACGGGGCTAGGCACCTTGACACTTTACTAAATATTTCAAGACTGAACCCAGGTAGTTAAGGACCGGCATTTTGCCAGTGGAGCACGCAGCAGCGTCCTTGAATAGGCCCTTCTGATTTCCTGAGAGCCCTCCCAACATGCCTTGCCCTGGCTGGGCCCAGAAAGGGTCCCCACCCTCCCTACTAGGCCACAGCTGGATTACCCACGTGGTCTGCAAACACCAAGAGATTCAAAGAGTCCACATACCTACAAAACGAATGCCACTCCGATGGCAGCAAACCACACCACCTTAGGCAGCCAGTCCTCTGTGGTTTCTCTTGAAAAAGTGAAACCAAACTCTTCATGTAAATAACTTGATTTTAACCAAATTGTAGCCCTGCCAGCATGACTCAGTGGTTGAGCTAGCAACCAGAAGTTCACGGTTCAATTCCCGGTCTAGGCACATGCCCAGATTGCAGGCTCGATCCCCAGTGTGGGGCATGCAAGAGGCAACCTATCCATGATTCTCTCTCATCACTGATGTTTCTCCCTCTCTCTCTCTCCCTCTTCCTTCCTCTCTGAAATCAATACAAAATATATTTTAAGAAATAAATTAATTAATTAAGTTGTACAATAGCCAAATCTCTCCCCTTAAAATGCAGCCTTCCTCAACTCTTTAGAGACAGAATGCAGACCTGTGGTTGCCTGGGATGCACTGCAAATGGGCAAAACAGAATTTTGGGAGTGATGGACATGTTCTAAAACTACCTTGTGGTGATCATATATCTTTATAAAATGTTGAGTTCTCAAAATTAGCAAATAAAAACAGGACATTCTATTAAATTTGCATTTCAGATAAGTCACAAATAATATTTTTAGTGGATGTATGTCCTAGATATTGCCTGGGACATACTTATACTAAAAAAAAAGTATGTGTTGTTTATCTGAAATTCAAATTTAACTGGCAATCCTAACTAAGTCATTGCAGTGTACATTTAGAATGGGTGTATTTTACGGGTCTATAAATTATACTTTGGGGTTAAATTTAGCACAGTGCCTACAATAGTTTTGTTGATTAAGAAAAGCATAGTTTTTCCTCCCACATACACTCTCACTCCCTCCCCACTCTCACCCCTGGCAAAACGCAACTATAAACGACCACTCCACCAGCCCAGGAACCCAAAGAAGTCAATAGTGTGGGAAACTGAAACAGTCGCCATAGCTTTGTTTTCCTGGGGCTTGGAGCCTGAAGAGGGAAAGATCCCAAGGTCAGAAATACACAGCCTCTAATTGCTGGGTGCTCCAAGCCCTATAATCACCTCCACCCCAACCCCTCATTAATTGCTGCCTGGCAATTCAACTCTCATCAGCTTGGCGGCCAGCCACGGACTGCCCAGCCTGGACCGCCCAGCACAGGCTGGGCAGGGGGCTACACAAATGAGTATGTCGCTGCCCTGCTCTCAAGTACTATCTTAAGAATTGCAAGCCCAGTACACAGCCACCGCCAACATACACACTAATGGCATTAAAAACAGAGAAAGTACGCTTCCCTCTGCTATGGAAGACAAAGTTTTGTACCTTCTCCAAGAAAATGAACTTTCCTATACTGTATCTGTGGGGTTTGCCCAGAATTGCATTGTGCAATCAAGAAGAGAATGTCAGTTACCTTATTAGAATTAGCATAGTTAATGCTCATCCATAGTAAATATAGTTGCCTCTGAACAACACATGTTTGAACTGCAAGGGCCCATGTATACTCGTATCTTTTTCCAATGTCCCTTCATATCCCTGGGTTTCGCATCCACAGATTCAACCATCTTCCAAACAAAAACAGTATTTTCACATTCCCAACGGCAGATTCCTAACTGTGGATGGAAAATACTGTTTTCAATCCTCAATTGGTTGAATCCCTGAATGCAAAATGCCAACTGTCAAAAGTTATACATGGATTTCCTACCATGCAGGGGTCAGTCCCCCTAATTCCTGATGTTCACAGGTAAACTGTACATACAAAGCCAAATTCTGACCAACTGTCAACATTGATAGTATGTCCTCTTTTTTTTAATCCTCAACTGAGAATATTTTCCCATTGATTTTTTAGAGAGAGTGGAAGGGGGAGAGAGAAAGAGAGAGAGAGAGAGAGAGAGAGAGAGAGAGAGAGAGAGAGAGAGAGAGAGAGAGAAATATCAATATGAGAAAGACACATCAATTGTTGCTTCCCACATGCACCCCGACTAGGGTTGGGAGCCTGCAACCGAGGTACGTGCCCTTGACTAGAATCAAACTGGGCACCCTTCAGTCTGCAGACTGATGCTCTACCCACTGAGCCAAACCAGCTAGGGTGACAGAATTATTATTATTATTATTATTATTATTATTATTATTATTTTAATCTAATGACTAAATTCCTTCAATAAGCACTTCAATTCACTTTTCCCAATTGACTTGAAATAGGGTATTTCTGAAGGAGCTCTCACATTTTTTTTTTCCAAATGACTTAAAAGAAAAGCAAGCAAAAACATTCTTTACAGGCAAAATAAATAAATAAATAATTTAAAAATGGGCTGGTGGTTTCCTTTCCAGGCCCATTTGAAACTACAGAAATTTGACAACGACGCCATCTAATGGAAGACTAGAAGGTTAAACAAAAAACAAACATTTTTTCTTTCAAATTTGTTTTAGCAACTGAAACTTCTCCTAAACACCTTTTTATTAGCTTTGGTGCCCCCATTATTCACCTTTAAGTTATAATTTATAGCAGGTATATACCATATATGTAAAAATATATATGAAAATAGTATAAAAATATTGAAAACTTCCCCATTTATTTCTCTAGACATATGTACAAATACATTAATGAACAACACATAAACATTTCTATATATTCATACATATGTATACATATACTTTATAAATAAATAGGCTATGTGTTACATATTTTCAGCAACATGCTTTTTTTTTTTTGCCTATCGTGAATATATTTCCATTTAAATACAGAGAACTACCTTGTTTATCTGTTTTTTTATTCTTTAAAAAATATTTTTTATTGATTTCAGAGAGGAAGGGAGTGGAAGAGATAGAAACATAATGATGAGAGACGATTATTGCTCGCTGGCTTCTGCACAACCCACACTGGGGATCAAGCCTGCACCCCAGGCATGTGCCTTGATCAGGAATTGAACCATGACCCCCTGGTTCATAGTTTGATGTTCAACCACTGAGCTATGCCAGCTGGGCTTCCTCATTTTTTGTTTTAAATGGCTTCAAAATATCTCATCATGTGTGGAATTTCTTTTCAGGCTAATAAAATTGTTCTAAAATTAGATTGTATTGATGGTTACTAAAAAATCCAGAACTATATACTCTAAGTTTTATGGCATGTGAATTATATCTCAAAAAAGCTGTTTACCAAAAAGCATAGATGTCAAAAAATGTTCCATTGTGAGGTCTCCCATAATATAAATTACTAGTTCCCAATTGATGGGCACTTTGCAGTTTTTCATGATTATAAGCAAAACTGGATGGATATCCTACGCCTATCTTTGCACCTCTGACGAGGGAAGATTCTAGGTCTCTGGATATGAATACAGGAATTCACTGGTGTGGTAGAAGCTACTTCAAATTTCTTCCAAAAATATAAAGGTTGTAATGTGCTAAAGTACATTTTCTGTTGCACATGAACCCGTGTTCCCCTCAGTGACCATGGATATGGGAGGAGAGAAAGATGGTTTAGCCTTTAAAGACAAGTTACCATAGCTGGGGTGGTGATGGAATATATTAAAAGTTTTTGATCCATGCATTAAGTTACATATCTATATAATTCTACTGATTGTTAAATATTTTAATAACTAGTGGCCTGGTGCATGAAATTCATGTGCAGGGAGGGGGAATTCTCCCTCAGTCCGGCCTGCACCCTCTCCAATCTGGGACCTTTTGGACATCCCTCTTGCAATCTGGGACCACTGGCTCCTAACTGCTCACCTGCCTGCCTGCCTGATCACCCTAACCACTCTGCTGCCGGCTTGCTTGCCCCCAACTTCTGCGCCCCCCGCCAGCCTTCTTGCCTCCAACTGCTCCCACCGCCAACCTGATTGCCCCCAAGTGTCCCCTCTGCTGACCTGCTCGCCCCCAACTGCCTTCCCTTCCTGGCCTGATCACCTCTAACTGCCTCTGCCTTGGCCCTGCCACCATGGTTTTGTTCGGAAGGTCTCCCAGTCTAATCAACATGTTACCCTTTTATTAGTATAGATGCTTCTGATCCTAGCTGGTTTGGTTCAGTAGATAGAGTGTCGGCCTGCCGACTGAAGGGTCCTGGGTTAGATTCCAGTCAAGGGGACTTGCCCAGGTTGTGGGCTCAATCCCCAGTAGGGGGTATGCAGGAGGCAGCCAATCAATGATTTGTTCTCATTGATGTTTGTTTCCCTTCCTCTCTGAAATCAATAAAAATATTTTTTAATAATAATAATAATACCTCTGTATATCTTATGGCAGTTTTTTAGGGATTAAAATTATAGGTATTACAGAAAGATAATGTAAGATCTATGTAAGGCTCAGACAACAGGAAGGAATATAGTACCTTTCCTGTTTATATGACTATATTTGTTGTTATTACCAATCTTACCAATATGGTGGACCACGACAATGTGGGTTTGGCATGATTTGGGCCCCCAGGAATGTGCCCCATCCATGTACGAACTTCCTTTTTTTCCATTTCAGCTGTCACTTCTGATTTATTGTGTAACTTTTAACAAATTACATCCCTTTTCCTGGGACCTCACTAAAGTGCTCCTAGCAACGTTTACTAACAGCTGCAAGTAGCACTTCCTCTGGTTTCCTCTGCTATACTTTTGTCTAAGCTGTGGTCTGCAAGCTTCCTGCCCCAGACACACAAATGCTCCAGCCATGTCAGCTTTTCTGAAAGGCCCCAGTCTTCCCAGGCACAGTGGCTCTCAGCGACCCAGCCCCACCCTCTGGCCAGGCACCGAAGGATGAGATGCTGATCGGTAAAGTGTCAAGAGCAAAACCTTCCAACTCTCTTAGCAGAAACGCTGGCATTCCCAGGGTCATCCTACAGAGATCAAATTTGTGGGGTTCTTTCCCTTCCTTTAGTGAAAGAAATTGCCAATAATATCCCAATGTGAAAATCACCGTCACTGAGTGCTGTCTTTCTTAGGGGAGTTGGTGCCCAGCAGTAAATTTGACTGTCAGAAGGGAAACAGGGCTGTTTGCAAACTGAGGGCTACATAAGATTTGCTTCCAGACAGTAGTGGGCAGCCGGGGAAGAAGCAGGAGTGGCAGCACTGGCCCTGGCTCCATTCAGACCCCCGTGGTGGCTAAGGTGCGGGACTGGGAATGAATGATCACCATAGCTGATAGTAGAGGTTGGAGAATGTTCTAGAACAGGGGTGGGAAACCTTTTTTCTGCCACAGGTCATTTGGATATTTGTAACATCATTTATGAGCCATACAAAATTATCAATTTAAAAATTAGCCTGCTATATTTAGTCAAACATGTAATTAACTTACCCCCTAATGCCTCAGCAGGGCCAGACCAAATGATTTTGTGGGTCTTATGTAGCTCTCGGGTTGGATGTTCCCCACCTCTATCCCAGAACAACCCGTACCCAGGCAGGGACCTGGCTTCTCCACAGAGAGGGCACCTGGCCACAGGAACGTGCGAGACCTACAAGGCCAACCCTGGTTGGCGACAAGAATCAGTAACCCAAGCGGCCCTGTCACAGTTCCCTTCACTTGGGAAGCCTCTCAGCACTTCCCAGGCCCCACTTCAGAGTGGCGACACTGGAATATGTGGTTTTATCTGTGTACACTTCACAGAGCCAGGAGAATTCTGCATCAGGTAGAAGTGAACCACAGTACACCCTGGGATGTAATTTAGAGACTCTGAGACAGCTGGGGCCCTTGTTAAAATTCAGGGTCCCAGGTTTCGTCCCCAGTAAGTATGGAATAGGGCCTAGAAATCTGCATTTCACAAAATCAGGCATTTCTGATGCCATGCTTGTGTATGTCTTCTCTAGACAGTCAATACTTGTTTCCCAAGACTAAAGCAAACTTCCATTAAGTTCCTTTTGATATAGGCCAAGTCCAAAGAGAGATGATCAGGTGGGTTTTCACAAAGACAACACAACAGTCATATTTTTATCCCTCCTCCACCCCATCCACACACAGTTCAACTTCCTATCCAACCTGAGTTAGCACAACCTCCCACATCTCTCTCTCCTTAGAAGAAGTCATTGAGGAACAAACCAACCAGTCGTATTATGCCAAGCTTATGCAGGCAACTGTGATCTCTATAACTTGGTCTAAAAGAAGGAAGTTCTCTAAGTGACTCACCACTATGGTGCCACCACACATCCTTTGGCCTCTTCAATTTCATTCGGGAGAATGCGGAGCCATATGAACAGACAAGGGCGTTTTTCTCCTGTCACATCTAAAGCTTGCATCTCAAAACCAAACTGTGATGTGGAAAAAGAGTTTTTTTGTGTTTCTTTTCTCTCTTTTGGCTCTAAAAGCAGAACTGGATTGTGAGACAATGAAAAAAACAAACAGTAAGTTTCGTTTACTTCTCTCTTTTGTACTAAAACTGTCTTCACCAAAACAGAGTCCATGTCTTTTAGCGATACAGACTGCCAACATCCTCCAGCCAAAGGTCGCCAGGGATACACATACAGTTGAACGAAGCTGGGTTTGGGGAGAAAACGTATACCAAGAAAATCATGGGGTATCTCAGCAGGAGGGTGATAGAAATGTCTTATAAGATTTAGGTCCGTGTTAGGTGATTTGGAGGAAGATTTAAAGCAGCAGCCTCTACTCTGGATTGCATCCAATTAGAAAGTGGAAATAATGATATAATTGGGTATGTTAATAATTCTGATCTGTGTCCAGACATGGTTATGGAGTTGTCTTGTTTTTGTCTTAATCCAACATGGTCATAGAGTGGCTTTGTTTAGTATTGGTATTCTAGCTGTGACTGACAGGTCAGTTCCTAGCCAGGCCAGTCCCCAATTGTCAGGGGCTGTCTTTCTCTTTTTCAATACTGAAATTTATGGATGCAATAAATGCGGTCTATATATCTTATAGCAGTTTTATAGGGATTAAAAACTTTCCTAAGGGAGCATTTTCTCTAAAATAATGGAAAGGGGTGGGAAGCAGGCGAAACAGGGTGAACCGTGAGTTGATCATTATTGAAGTTGGGTGTTAGGTCCCATGGGGGATCATTATACTCTCTTTTCTACTACTATTTTGAAAGTTCTTATTTTCTAAAATAAGAAATTTAAAATAAATAATGAACAAAACTAGCTACCAGACATAATGGTTGGTGATAGAACCTAGAACTTTAATATTTCTAAGTCAGCATAGCTAGTCTTTAGAAGGTCCACTTCAGGTTCTTACTGGCCAGAGAGGTAGCAAGCACAAACAGGCTTGTCGAGGCCACCATCTCTCATTGGATGGGGCCTCTGTGGGCCCTGAGGCTTCCTCACACACTGATCAGCCAGGCTGTGTAAGCAAGAAACGCTCCCTTAGGAAAGTTTGCCAAGAGCATTAGCCCCACCACTTCGATGCACAAAATGTGGCCAGAAGATTATTATCACGGGACATTAACAAGAACTTTCTCTTATGTTATTTTGTTTTCCAGAATTCAATTCTCCAAATTTGTACTCACAAACAAATATAGTCATGAAGGGTCAAAATGTATCTCTAAGTTGTTCCCACCAGAACAAATCACTACAAATCACCTATTATTTGTTTCGGGATACGAAACACATGGGAACCCAGGATAGCAAAGGAAAACCCGTGATTTTTAACCTGAGCATCTCAGAAGCCCATGATTCAGGGCCCTACAAATGCAAAGCTGAAGTTTCCAACTGTTCAACATACAGTCAAATGTTCAACTTCACAATTGTGGGTAAGAAGAGCACTCGTTCCGCAGGGCCCTGTGACATGTAGGACCCTCTTCTATTCTATAATGGTCTCTCTGTTCCCCTTGCAAGCACTCACTTGAAAGCCTGGAAAGTATATCACTGAGACCTTTATTCTTAACTAGAGGCCCTGTGCATGATTTCGCGCACAGGTGGGATCCGGCCGGTCCTCCCCAAATGGGGAAATTGGGTGGGGCTGGTGGGAGGGAGGGCTGAGAGTGGTTGGACAGCTGGCCCTGCCTCCCAGTCAAACTCCCAGTCAAGGGGACAATTTGCATATTAGCCTTTTATTATATAGGACTAGAGGCCTGGTACATGAAATTTGTGCATGGAGGGCCAGGGGGGCGGTTGTCCCTCAGCCCAGCCTGCACCCTCTCAAATCTGGGACCCCCCTTCTCACAATCCAGGACTGCTGGCTCCAAACTGCTTACCTGCCTGCCTCCCCGATTGCCCCTAACTGCTTCTACCTGCCAGCCTGATCACTCTCTAACCACTACCTGCCAGCCTAATTGATGTCTAACTGCTCCCCTGCCAGCCTGTTTGCACCCAACTTCCCTCCTCTGCTGGCCTGCTCACCCCTAACTGCCCTCCCCTGCAGGCTTGATTGCCCCCAACTGCCCTCCCTTGCAGGCCTGATCCCTCCCAACTGTCCTCCCCTGCTGGCCATCTTGTGTCCACATGGGGGCAGGATCTTTGACCACATGGGTTCAGCCCTCTTGTGTGTTGGAGTGATGGCCAATCTGGGTATTACTCTTTCATTAAATAGGATAGAGACCTAGTGCATGGGTGGGGACTGGCTGGTTTGCCCTGAAGGGTGTCCTGGATCAGGGTTGGGGTTCCCTTGGGGTGTGGAGTGGCCTGGGTGAGGGGCCTATGGTGGTTTGCAGGCTGGCCATGCCCCCCAGTGACCCAAGCAGAGGGCCAGGGATCTGGGATTAATTTACGTTCTACAATTGAAACTTTGTAGCCTAGAGCGTAGCCAAGCCTTCTGCTCACTCCATGGCGATAGCCATTTCTGTTTGAAACTTTGTAGCCTAGAGTGGAGGCCTAGGCTAGGGCTGCAGAAGTTTGGCTTCCTCCATCACCCCAGCAACCCTAGCCTCTGCTCTCTCCAGCTCCATAGCTGCCGCCATTTCTGTTGGGATTATGTTTCTTCTATAATTGAAACTTTGTAGCATTGAGTGGAGGCCTAGGCCAGCAAGGGCAGAAGGAAAGCTTGGCTTCCTCTGTTGCCGGGGAAACCCAAGCCTCCCTCCTGCTCTCAGTGGCAGCAGCCATCTTGTTTGGGGTTTATTTACATAATTTGCTCCTGATTGGCCAGTGGGCGTGGCTGTGGGCATGGCTTGATCAGAGTTACAGTCAATTTACATATTGCTCTTTTATTAGATAGGATAATTCCATTTCACTTTCTCCCCAAAGACTTTTTGGCTATTCCAGATAATAATAGGCTGGTTATCTAAGACAAAACATCTTACATCAATGATTTGGAAAATTGTTGAAATCTTTTCTAGAGGCTTTACTCTAGGATTCCCTTCAGGTAGGCAAAAATGACTTTTTCTCTGCAGATTTGAGTGAGAAGTCTGAGGATCAATGTTGGGCCTGATGGCAAGGGTCTCCAAAGCCCTTGAAGAGGCTTTGCTCACCTCTTCCCTTTGCAATGACCACCCACCAGCCCATGTTCTGCCTGCACAACCACATCTTATTACTTTTATATTTTTCTCTCCCATATCCCACCCTAAGCCTCTCACAACCTAGCATTAATGGGCTCCTCTATAAAGGTGACCTTGATAATAAAGTCCTGGGAGAGAGGGGTTTCAGGTGATACATGTACAGTGTACTTGGATTCTTCTAAACATAGATACTCTGATACTGGTAAAATCTTTGCGTGGTTTTCTAGATCTATATTCTCCATTATGGTAGCCATCAGTCACACATGGCAATTTAAATTTAAATTTTAATTAATTAATATTAGATGGAACAAAAAAACTTAGTTCCTCAGTCTCCTTAGTCACATTTCCAGTGTTCGGTAGCCACAGGTGGCTGCCATATTAGACACCACAGACGTAGAACATTTCTATCATTACAGAATGCTCTAGGTCAGTGGTTCTTAGCTTTTTGGATTATAGATGTTTTAACAATCTAATGAGTAGTCATTGGCCTTTCCCACTGGTTGCAGGGGCTTCTTGACTTCTCAAGAAGGGTATCAATCATCCCTAGGACCACATCGGGGAATAGAGTAGGGGTTAGATCCACATTTATGGACTGGGTGAGTGAACACAATCTGTATCCCTGTAACATGCACTTTCATTTTTCTAGACCCAGTGACCACTCCAGTGCTGAACATTGCCGTTCAAAAGCAGACAAACCTTTATATAACACTACGCTGCATCTCCTTCAACGGCTCTCTGCCCATCAACTATACTTTCTTTAAAAAAGGCAGCTCCCTGTCACCAGTTATTTCTAAGTATGTAAGGGAGCCAGCTGAATTTAATTTAACCATGAGCAACACTAGAGAAGGGGAAGAGTACAGTTGTGAAGCTAAAAACAGCCTGCCTGGCTATGCAAGAAAAAGTCATCCCGCCACCATGCCTTCAACAAGTAAGGACTACCTGAGCTCTTTCAACAGGGTGTGGATTTGCTTCCAGAAACTTCTTCCGCCAGTCCACTTGCCACTTTGGCCACCTGCTTCCAAGTGCTTTTCCTTTGGTGGGGTCCATACAAATTGTGATGGGGTTGCTTCCTGCCATAAACACAAAACAAAAAGTCAGAAAAGCCTAGTCACTGTGGCAGGAAGGGTCCTAACTAGACCCTGCTTCCTGCCTTGACCTCCCACTGCCTGGGTTCTGGGCAATCACACCAGAATTTGCATCTCTCTTGGAGCTGCCAGGTCTCTTTTCTTTTGTTTTTTCGGGTGACTTTTAACGCCTACTTGGCCCACTGTTTATTGCCCCACTGCTAACACTTGGTGAGTCTAGACTTGCAGTGCCACCCTTGGCTTGGGCAAGAGTGGCCCCTGTCCCTTCCCTCGGTTTTGGAGGGCACTGCTCTGGTGTATCTTGGCCATGCACATTCCCACAGGTTGAGGAGTCCAGGAGGCCATGGGAATATGCCCACCTGGACCCTGTATCCCCACTTTTGTACACCAAACTCTTGATACCTGTGTCCAAATTCCCTACCCAATCAGATCAGAACCCACCCACAGGGCCCAGGCAAGTCTCTTTCCCAGTTCATCCTCCCAAGGGTGGACCACAGTGAGGACAAGAGCCTTCCTGGACCCAAGCTAAGGGAGCTGCTTGTGGGGGTGTAAATGGCATTTGGACATGCAGGCTAGAGTCCACATGCAGGCAAGGGTGGGAAGGGGGGTCAGGCTGGAAAAGGGGGTCAGGCTGGAACTGGGGTTGGCTCTCACCCATGCTACCAGGTTCCAATACAGAACTCCAAAAGGCCTGCGAATTCTAGATTCAAACCTTGCCAAAAGCTAGGTTAGCAAAGGCAATAGGCACACTTGGGCATTAACACTCCACCCGGCCTCATCCTTGGAAGAACCCACACCCTAGCTTTAAGTCTTAAAACGTGAGGCAGTCTGTGGGAGTCAGGCTCCAGAATCAGGCTTTCGCCCACAAATCACAGCCTTTCCGTCTACTAGAATGTGACCTTGAGAAAGTCACTTAACCCTTTCTAAGCCTTACTCCACTCATTTGTAAAATGGGAGTGACACTAATAAGACAAATAAGGCAATGCATGTGAAGTGCTTTACACAGTGTCTGACATGCAGTTAGTAATAAATGGTAGTTGTTTGGGTACCGTAAATTATGCCAGCATGGCTAAGGGCTTTGTCCAATAAATGACCAGGCCATTCGGCAGCTTATGACCCTAACACTGAAGCCACAATTTGGTCTGTTAAATGCTGTGTTGTCTCCTTGTGTGACCCCTATGAAGACGCACTGGCTGTGACTTTAAGAACTTCACTGAGAGTTGTAGATGTCCACAGCAGTGCAGGGATCGGGTGCACAATGCATTGGTTACCATGGGAGACAGCCGCGATCGCCTTTTCGGGACCAATTCACAGTCCACCGTCCTTACGAAAGAAAGCCGTGCGCTGACCGGCGAATGCCATCTTCCTCCAGGTGGAGACAGCTGTCCACTCTGCCTGCAGCTACTGCTTCCGCTGCTGATGCTAATTGTAATCCTACTTCTGGCATTTTGGATTCTTCAGAAGTACAAAGCCAGTAAGTTCTATTAGAGCTTTTCCATTGTTTCCCACGGGTTTTGGATACAGACCGAAGGGGAGGTGAGGAGGAAGGGAAAGGGGAATCAGAAGTGGATGTGAAGAAATAAAAAGAGAAGAAAAAGCTGAGAAAGGAGAAGAAGGTAAATGAAACAGACCTGCTGTGGTTATTGGGTAAGAGCTTTTCTTCTTCAGATTGCTGAGTGGTGTGCGCCCTGTGTAGTAGTCACACAAGGCCTGGGCTAAGAAGAGCCCCCCCACTCGGTTTAATGCTCCATGGCTGTCACTGGCTTGAAATTCTGAATACTTTTCTTTTCACTTTTTAAAATTACTTTTTAAAAATATATGTATTTTTATTGATTTCGGAGAGAGACAGAAACATCAATGATGATAGAGAATCATTAATCAGCTGCCTCTTGCACACCCCCTATTGGGGATCAAATCTGCAACCCATTCATATGTCCTGACCGGGAATCAAACCGTGACTTTCTGCTTCATAGGTCGACAGTCAACCACTGAGGAAAAATTATTTTTTAAATTGTGGTAAAATACATACGATGCACCATCTTAATCAGGTTAAGTATACAGTTCAGGGACATCGAGTAGTCTCATTGTTGTGCAACCAGCACCACCATCCATCCCCAGCACTTTTCTCATCTTGTAAAACTGAAACTCTACCCCCCAAACACTAACTGACCAGTCACTCCCCTCTCCCCCTAGCCCCGGGCCACTCCCATTCTGCTTGTCCACTCTAGGGAAGACCTCATTTAAATGGAATAATAGAGAATCTGTCCTTTTGTAACAGTTCATGTCAGTTAGCATAATGTCCTCAAGGCCCACCCATGTTGTGCTCTTGGGTTATTCCATCTTTGGGCTATGAATAGTGTGCTACGAACATAAGTAGATAAATATTAATAATTTTTAACAAGAGGCCCCACATTTTTATTTTGCCCTCAGCCCTGCAAAGGATGGAGCAGTCCTGATGGCCAGCTCCTCAAAGGCTGTATTTTCCAGCCACTCGGAGGTCACCCAGTACATGAAGACAAACACAAGCAGCCTCCCTCTCCGCTCCACCTTAAGTGCTGTGTCAAGCCCCAGTGACTAATGCCGTCTTATGCCCACCTCTAGTTAAGATTTCAAAATGGCCTTTTCATTGGGCACACAGGTGTAGAGGAATATTGAGATTTGCACAAAAGACACTTTGTGTCTCAGTGCTGGCACCCACCAGTGAACATGTCTGAGCCTCAGCATTCTGATCTGTAGAATGGGGTCATGGGAGAAACTGTCACAACTGGGGAGAGAATTAAGCGATAAATGATAGGCTCCTGAGCCTTCTCCACCTCTGGATGATAATTCAGAGAAATCAGGGACTCAGTTGGTATGAAACTTGAAAATAGATGTCAAGCCCCATCTGGTTTAGCTCAGAGGATAGAGGAGGGTCCTGGGTTCAATTCCTGTTAAGGGCACATGCCCGGGTTGCGGGCTCAATCCCCAGTAGCGGGTGTGCAGGAGGCAGCTGATCAGTGATTCTCTCTCACCATTGATTTTTCTAGCTCTCTTTCCTTTCCTCTCTGAAATAAATGAAAAATATATATTAAAAAATATATATATTTTTAAAAACATGTAAACGTGTATACACCCCTTCCTTTTTTTTCTTTTTTTGCACAGATGTGTGTTTTATCCTCACCCAAGGATATGTTTTTTACTGATTTAGAGAGAAAGTGAGAGAGAGAGAGAAACTGATGTGAGAGAAAAATATATCAATCAGTTGCCTCCCCTACACAACACTCCAACCAACTGAACCTCCCAGCCAAGGCAGACATACATTTTTAAAACGTGTCTCCCTTCCTACAAAAAGCCTAGATTTTTGCAAAAGTGGAATTAATATTCTTTGAGTACTGGCCACAGCTAAAGAGAAATCAGCTGCGTAATTTACTGTCTCTTACAGATATTACAAAGCTTTTGACAGACTGTTCTTTTCAGCGAAGGAAAGAAAATGTGTCGCTGGCCATCTCAAGCGTAATCTGATAGGCAAAGGATGTCGCTTGCAGAGCTGGGAGACTAAATCAGGAGGGTTCTTGGCTTGGGAAAGCAGGTGCTATGGGCTGCTTGCTGAGTCCACAGCTTTCCTTCAATAGACAACAAGGCCATTGGAGCAGCTCATTGTTTGTTTCAGATCTTTGGGGAATTCTGCTCCTTAGCAGAGGAGATCAGAAATATATGGCTGAATTGGTTTAATTTAATTAATTCTGCACAATTTACACAGGAAAAGCTATGAGAAATAAAGCACCCGGAGACTACGGAAATACACCCATAGAAGCTGGAATATACGCAAATGTCCATGAAAATCAAGCAGGTAAGATAACTTTTTGGGGCATTTTTCATTGGTTTGATTGGTTGGTTTTCATCTTATTTTTTTTAAGGTCATACAGACACACAGGTACAATGTTTCCTTCCCACCCCTGATGCCCAAGGACAACAATCAGTTTATAAAATCTTTCTACAGATAGTCTATGTATGTGCTGACTTCTAAACACAGGGCAGAAATGGCAGCATGTCACAGAGAGACTGTTCTACCTCTTGATTTTTTTTCACTTAACATCTTGAAATTTTTTATATATCAGTTTGGAATGATCTTCACTGTGCCCCAAGTCCCTTTCTGATCACTTTAAATATATATATATAATTATATATATAATTGATTTCAGAAAGAAAGGGAGAGAGAGAAACATCAAGGATGAGAAAGAATCATTTACTTTCTGTTTCACAGGTCAACACTCAACCACTGAGCCATGCTGGCTAGGCACCTTTTTTTTTTTTTTTTAATTGATTTTAGAGAGAGAGGAAGGGAGAGGAAGAGAGATAGAAACATTGATTTGCTGCCTCCTGCAGGCCCTCTGCTGGGAATCGAGCCCAAAATCGGGCATGTGGCCTGATCGGAAATTAAACTGGTGACCTATTGGTGCATAGGGCGATGCTCAACCAATTGAGCCACACTGACGGGCTATGATCGCCTCTTAAAACAGCCATCATACGTGGCCTTATGGTAAGCAGATCCACAGCCTTGGCCAACAAGAACAAATCCAGTCAACACTGACTAGGGTCAGCCATGTTCCAGGCACAGTGCTAAGCAATTTACCTGCCCTGTCCAACGTAAACAGCCCTAACTCCCAATTTATGTCGTTCCCATTTTACAGATAAGGAGCCTGTGTCAGGCTTGGAACCAAGACAGTGTGTTTCCACAGCCCAAGATGGTAAGCACTCTCTGCAAAGTCCAGAGGCTACATGCCGTTGCCAGGGCAGCTAGCTGAGCCACTGCCCTTGAGTGACCAGGGATTCAGCTTATCGGCCCAACAACTCTGTTTCTTGTCTTTTGCCCAGAAACTGAACATTCTCATGAGATACATTATGCCACCCCTATGTTCCTGGAGGTGATACCAGGTGAGCCACAGTTTGGGACAAGATATACTATTGAATGAGACAGTGGTCCCTGTGAAGCCACCATATTCTAGGACTTTAGGACACTAAAAATGGGGTGGCTGGGTACAACACGCCCACCCAGAAGACCAAGAGTAACCAGTACCACAGCTCCTAACAAGGAGGAGGGAACGATGGGACAGGGAGAGTATCATATAAAACATCGAGAGGAGGATGCAGGGACACTTCTAAACCATCCTATCTAATAAAAGAGTAATATGCAGATTGACCATCATGCCAACACACAAGAGGGCAGCCCACATGTGGTCAAAGATCCTGCCCCCATGTGGACACAAGATGGCCAGCAGGGGAGGGCCGTTGGGAGGGACCAGGCCTGCAAGGGAGGGCAGTTAGGGGTGACCAGGCCAGCAGGGGAAGGCAGTTAGGGGTGACCAAGCCTGCAGGGGAGGGCAGTTAGGGGTGCTTACGCTGGCAGGGGAGGACAGTTATGGGTGACCAGGCCTGCAGGGGAGGGCAGTTAGGGTGACTAGGCCGACAGGGGAGGCCTGTTGGGGGTAAATAGGCTGGCAGGGGAGCAGTTAAGCATCAATCAGGCTGGCAGGGGAGTGGTTAGGGGGTGATCAGGCTGGCAGGCAGAAGCGGTTAGAGGAAATCAGGAAGGCGGACAGGCGAGTGGTTGGGAGTCAGCAGTCCTGGATTGTGAGAGGAATGTCTGACTGCCCGTTTAGGCCCAATCCTACTGAGCCGTCAGACATCCCTCAAGGGGTCCCACATTGGAGAGGGTGCAGGCTGGGCTGAGGGACACCCCTCCTGCACCCCATGCATGAATTTTGTGCACCAGGCCTCTAATTTTCAATAATAAATTACTTGAAAATAGTGAAGGGATTAAGAAGTATAAATTGGTAGTTACAAAATAGTCTTGGGAATGTAAAGTACAGCATAGAGCATATAGACAGTAGTATTATAACTATGTCTGGTGTCAGGTGGCTACTATAAGTATTGGGAGAACATGATGTAAAGCATATATATGATTATCTAACCACTGTGCTATATACCTGAACCTAGTACAAAATAATATTGAATGTAAACTGTAATTGAAAAATAATAAATTACTTGATATAGTCCAGGAAAAAAAGTTAATACTTGTTTGTCAATTCACCCTGCTACTAAAATAAAATATTTTAAGTGAATCTATGGTTATGTATTCTAATTTTACTAAATTATTTCTTCTTTTATATTTCAGAAGCCCATGATGATACAGCTAAATGTGTCTATGCTGAACTCAACTTATGAAATTTAAAGATACAAACTACATCTCAGGGTAAGATAATTTTTACAAAGCTGATTTACATGAAGAAAAGGCAAACTTGATTCGACATTTTAAACATGTTTGTATTGATTTCAGAGAAGAAGGGAGAGGGAGAGAGACATAGAAACATCAATGATGAGAGAAACTCATTGATCAGCTGGGGAATGAGCCCATCTCCCAGGCATTTGCCCTGACCAGGAATTGAACCACCACCTCTGGTTAATAGGTTGATGTTCAACCACTAAGCCACACCGGCTGGGCCTGACTGACACTTTGAAACATCTCTCTGGCCCAGCCGGTGTGGCTCAACAAATGAGCATCCACCTATGAATCAGGGGATCACAGTTTGATTCCAGTCAGGGCATGTGACCGAGTTGTGGGCTTGATCCCCAGTAGGGGGCATGCAGGAGGCAGCCAGTCAATGATTCTCTCTCATTGATGTTTCTATCTCTCCCTCTCCCTTCCTCTCTAATATCAATTTTTTTAAATGTCTCTCCTGGAGTATTATGCTAAGTGAAATAAGTCAGTAAGAGAAAGATAAGTATCCCATGATCTCATTCATAAGTGGAATCTCAGTAACAAAATAAACTGATGAATGGAGTGGATCCAAAGACTCCAAGTTGAACAGAGTGCAAAATCTCGGAGGGAAGGTGGGGGAGGGTGTATGCATTATAGGCATGCCCCATGGACACAAAAAAAAAGTCTCTCCTGGTTACTTACAGTGAATCACTGATTTTTTAAAATATATTTTATTGATTTATTTTACAGAGAGGAAGGGAGGGGGATAGAAAGCTAGAAATATCGATGAGAGAGAAACATTGATCAGCTGCCTCTTGCACCCTCCCTACTGGGGATGTGCCTGCAGCCAAGGTACACGCCCTTGACCGGAATCGAACCTGGGACCTTTCAGTCCGAAGGCCGACGCTCTATCCACTGATTTTTATGATTAAACACTTTCCCTTTGGCACATTCAGGTACTGCCAATCCTGTCATCAGACAACAGCTTTGTCAGGTGGGATTCTGACTGGTGACAGTTCTTAAATGCTTTTGCTATTTTTAGGCATGAATTGTTCTCCCCATTTTCATGTCACTTAACTGTTAGGCTACTGTGCTTTTCATAAATGCATCCTGAAAACATTGTGGTCATCTTTCTGGTTTCCCTGGCCGTGTCCATTAAAGGTTCAAAAGCAAAAATACAAAGATCTAAATTCTAAAACAAAAAACGGTGACCTTGAAAATGTGTCTGAGGAAAACAGTGAGAGGGAAGCAAGGTTACTCAACAAGTACACGCTTGTTACTCATTGCCATTGAAATTTGTTCTCAAATTTTCAGAGGCTGCAAAAATAATTATTTATTTATAATATATTTTTATTTATTTCAGAGA
Organism: Antrozous pallidus; assembly: GCA_027563665.1. Classification (NCBI taxonomy): domain Eukaryota; kingdom Metazoa; phylum Chordata; class Mammalia; order Chiroptera; family Vespertilionidae; genus Antrozous; species Antrozous pallidus. Next base: position 35,017,578 of record CM050526.1, read on the forward strand.
GGGAGAGATAGAAACATCAATGATGAGAGAGAATCATTGACCGGCTGCTTCCAGCATGCCCCCTACTGGGGATTGAGCCCCCATCTAGGCATATGCCCTGACTGGAATCGAACCAGTGACCCCTTGGTTTTTGGGTGAAGGCTCAACCGCTGAGCCACAACCAGCTGGACTGCAAAAATATTTATATTGGTTTTTTAGGGATTTTCTCAGCCCTCAAGACTGAGCTAATGTCAAAGGCATGCCTATATGTGTTGCATATCTGACCAGTGTTCTGTGAAGAGAACAGCCCAGAGTTGAGCTGGTGGAGAAAAAAAAAGAGAATGGATTAGTTTTCTAGGACTGTGGTAACAAATTATCATTAACTGGTGAATTAAAACAAATTTTTTTCTTACAGTTCTGGAGGCCAGAAATCCAAAATCAAGGTGTCAGCAGGCCCACACTCTCTCCAAAGCCTCTATGGGAGAATCCTTGCCTGCCTCTCCGTTTCCCGTGGTTCTTGGTTCACGACAGCATCACTCCAATCTCTGTCTCTCTTCATGTGGCCTTCCCTTCCTCTGACATTCTCTTACAGGAAAACTGATCACAAGATTTAGCAACCACCTGGATAATCCAGAATGACCTCATCTTAAAATCTTTACCCTAATTTCATTTGCAAACACCCTTTTTCCAAATAAGGTGGCATTCACAGGTTCTAGGAGTTAGGACTTGGATGTATGTTTTTGGGGAGTCACTATTCAGCCCACTACAGTGGACAAATGAGAGAGAAATAACACCTATGTCATGGCGCTTCTATGAGAGTTAATTCAGAGTTCCTTCCTGAAGCAGAGTTGAGACAAGATTTGGGTACAAGGCTTTGCAGATGCCGCCACTCTGAAGCCGCCCGTGACCAGCCATGGTGAACCCTACCGTGTTCTTCAACATCGCCGTCAATGGCGAGCCCTTGGGCCGCGTGTCCTTCGAGCTGTTTGCAAAGTTCCAAAGACAGCAGAAAACTTCCGTGCTCTGAGCACTGGGGAGAAAGGATTTGGTTATAAAGGTTCCTGCTTTCACAGAATTATTTCGGGATTTATGTGCCAGGGTGGTGACTTCACATGCCATAACGGCACAGGCGGCAGGTCCATCTATGGGGAGAAATTTGAGGACAAGAACTTCACCCTGAAACATACAGGCCCTGGCGTCCTGTCCATGGCCAATGCTGGGCCTAACACAAACGGCTCTCGGTTTTTCACCTGCACGGCCAAGACTGAGTGGTTGGATGGCAAGCATGTGGTCTTCGGCCAGGTGAAAGAAGGCATGGATATTGAGACAGCCATGAAGCGCTATGGGTCCAGGAATGGCAAGACCAGCAAGAAGATCACCATTGTTGACTGTGGACAACTCTAATAAATCCTACTTGTGTTTTATCTTTACCACCAGACCATTCCTTCTGTAGCTCAGGAGAGCACCCCTTCATCCCAGTTTGCTTGGAATGTTCCATATCTTTGTGCTCTTACCAGTTTATTGGGTTCCATAATTCCCTTACCCCTTCCCAGTCTAGCTGGATTGCAGAGTTAAGTTTATGATTATGAAATAAAAACTAAACAGTTTAAAAAAAAAAGACTCGGGTACAAGTTGTTTATATGGGAGGTGATCCCAGGGAGCAGCAGAGTTCAGGGAGAGTGAAACAGGGAAGGAAAAGAAGTCAACACAAAGGGTGGGGAGGGGGCTACTACACCACTATAAAAAAGAAGGAACTTATCCTCTCTGATTTGGCTCAGTGGACAGAGCGGTGGACTGAAGAGTTCCAGATTCGATTCCAGTCAGGGGCATGTACCTTGGTTGTGGGTACGTTCCCGGTGGGGGGTGTGCAGGAAGCAGCTGATCAATATTTCTAACTCTCTATCCTTCTCCCTTCCTCTCTGTAAAAAATAAATCAATAAAATATATATATATATATTTTAAAAGGAACTTTTACCATTTGCAACAGCAAAATAAGCCAGAGAAAGATAAATATCACATGATCTCACTCATATGTGGGATATAATGATCAACATAATTTGATGAATAAAAATAGATCCGGAGACAAATGGCAGGGGAGGTGGGGGGGGGGCCAATCAAAGGACTTGTATGCATGCATATTAGCATAACCAATGGACACAGACACTGGGGTGGTGGGGGCTTGCCCAGGATGGGAATGACTGGGATCAACTGGAAGAAAAAGGAGACATATGTAAGAACTTTAGACAACAACAACAACAATAATAATAATAATAATAATAATAAAAGAATAGGGAGGGGCTAGCAAATGAGTGACCATACTGGTAACTGGATTTGGGCCTATCTAACCTCCCAAGGTCTTGAAGTGCAGAATGCTGCCGAGTTGCACAGCTTGCCCTCAAACTACCAATAGCCTCTCATTTTCTCCTTGCAAAGCTTCTAAAGTGGTTAGGAAAGCCAACCACCACCACCACCTATATAATTACCATTGTCCTGTGTCTTCCAAGTGCTGGAACTATTGCATAATCTAGTGTTCACTACCTACTTCTGCAGTGGAAAGTGTTACTAAGTGTGAAGCTATGGTGTATAAGGGTTATCACCACACCCCTTACTTCCATCTAGGAAGTAATTCCCTTTCTCGGGCCTGCTTTCTAGGACCTTCTAATACCCTGTCTTATCCTGGGCTAGCCCTGAAAGCAAAGTCTAAGATCTACTGGGCAAGCCCTGGCCAGTGTGCTCAGTTTGTTAAGCATTGTCCGAAGGATTAAGAGAATGCTGGTTTGAAGCCCAGTCAGGGCACATGCCCAGGTTGTGGGTTCAGTCCTCAGTAGGGGGCGTGCAGGGGGCAACTAATTGATGTTTTCCTCTCCTATCAATGTTTCTTCTCCCTTCCTTCATCTCCAAAAATAAATAAAAAAAAATTTTTTAAAGACCTTTTGGGCAAATAATTTGTGAGAAAACAGGCATGAGGGACTGGAGAAAAAGCCAGTCCAAGGGTGTATTGCTGTGTCGAGCACTACTGTGGGCCACGGGGGCTGGATCCCACTGGAACCTGCTGAGGAATGAAAAAGTCTCTCTCAGAATTATCCACTTGAGGAACATAGTGAGGTGAGGACCCCCCTAGCCCCTCAGCCCGACTTCTGGGCTAAGCCTGTGAGCATTCCAAGCAGTCTTCCATTAGTGTCTCACCAGGACACTGGGAAGCCCTAGGGCAGAAAATGAGTGGTATGTGTTGTACACTTGAAGCATGAAACTGTCAACACAAAGTGAGTCAAGTCGCAGATGCAGCTGGAGTCAGAGGAGAGGCCCAGAGGATGTGACACAGGACACAGAGGTGCTGTTGTGCCATTTCTCAACATTTCCTTTGTAACAACTATAAGGACAGTAACGATCATGTGCTGAGCATACAGCAGGCTCCAGGTACTTCAGTGCTTCGTGTGCTTATCCTCATGTAGTCCTCAAAACCCCTTCCCCCACAGCCCCACCTCAGCCCTGCACACATCAGCAACCTCTGCCATGTGCCACCCGCCATGGCTTCTGAATTGAATTGGGTAGGAAGGAAAGAAGAAAAGGAAGAGGAGAACCGACTGGATTTTCATTTCAGTATCTACTTTTTTTTTTATGTCTAGAAGTTTCACTTTGATTCTTTCTCAACTCCATTAATTCTTTCAATATTTTTTGTTGTGAAATACAGCACACATTATATGGAGATGAATAAAAATAAGTATCAAGTGAATGCTAGTGATGAAATGTCACCAGCAGTCCAGAAACCCTTGGCAGGTCTCTTACCAATCACAACCTCACCTCCCCAACTTAACTACCACTCTTTTATTGGATATTTAGGTGGTTGTGAGTTTGAGGCTAATACAAATAATGTGGCTATGTCTGGCTGGCGTAGCTCAGTGGTTGAACGTTGACCTGTGAATCAGGAAGTCATGGTTTGATTCCTCATCAGGGTTACATGCCTGGGTTTCAGGCTCAATCCCCAGTAGGGGGCGTGCAGGAGGCAGCTGATCAATGATTCTCTCTCATCATTGATGTTTCTCTCTTTCTCTCCCTCCCCTCTCGGAGATCAATAAAAAATTATATTTGTTTAAAAAGACAAAAAATGAGGCTATGACTGCTCTTATGGTAGGGCCATGTCTCCTGGTTCCCATGCACATACAATCATGTTAAATATACACCAAGTGGTCAGATTATTATGATCTCTGAATGCATAATAATCTGGTTACTCAGTGTGTGTGTGTGTGTGTGTGTGTGTGTGTGTGTGTGTATTTTAGAGACCCGGTGCATGAATTTGTGCATGGGTGGGGTCCAGCCAGCCTGGCCAGGGGGAGGGGACATGGGCGATTGGCCAGTCTGGCTGCTGGTTGAACTCCTGGTCAAGGGGACAAAAACATATTAGCCTTTTATTATATAGGATATACACTGAGTGGCCAGATTATTATGCATTCAGAGATCATAATAATCTGGCCACTCAAGTGTATGTACAAATGGGTCATGGGCTATGTTTATCTCTAGTCTAAGCAGACAAAGCCACACTATTTTCAGAGACCATGAATACAATCCTCCTGTGACAGCTGAAGTCCCTAAGACAAAGTACCTGAATAAAGGTACCTTTGGGGAGAACTAAGATTTTCTTCAGAAAAATCACTAATAAAAAATAAACTTTTAAATTTCTCATAGTTATATTAAAACCAAGTATTGAACCTCAAACTACAAATATAAAATGGAAAATTTTAGATAGATATATGGTGGTGATATTGGTCTTTCAATTCTGAGACTACTAAGATTACGATGAGACAAAGCAAATAAGCATGGCATGGCATTCCGGTATCCTCAATATTCTTGAGACCCTAAAGTCCTAAAGGGGTACGAAGGGACTTTTTTGAGTGATGGAAATGTTCTAGAGGATACATGTTTCTCAAAACCTGTATTTGTAGCTTTAAAATAGGTCAATTTATTGTATGTAAATTATCCTAATAAAAGAGTAATATGTAAATTTGCCATACCTTCACTACACCCACAAGTCACGCCCACAAGCCAATCAGCGTAAGTATGCAAATTAACCCAACGAAGATGGTGGTTAATTTGCATATCCACACGTAGAAGCCAAGCATTGCAGAAGGGAGCAAAGCTACAGAGAAGCAAGCAAGCAAGCAGGGCGGGGGAAAAGGGAGGAAGCGAGGCAGAGGAGACGGGAGCGAGGCAGCGGAAATGAGAGAGAGCAAGATAGCAGAGATGGGAGAAAGCGAGGTAGTGGAGAAGGGAGCGAGGCAGCAGAGAAGGGAGGAAGCTTTGCTCAGGCTGCAGGAAGCTCTATTCTTGCAGGAATCTTCCTGCAGCAGGTCTCTAGTATATTAATAAAGTTGATTAAAATACACCCACATTTTGCAATCCTGAATTCGAATTGAAAATATCAGTGTGGCCTTAGCCAGTTTGGCTCAGTGGATAGAGCATCGGCCTGTGGACCAAAGGGTCTTGAGTTTGATTCCAGTCACATACTGTGTTTGCAGTCTCCTCCCCAGCCCTGGCACTGGTTGGGGCACGTGCAGGAGGCAACCAATTGAGGTGTTTCTCTCACATCGATATTTCTCTCTGTCTTTCCCTCTCTCTTCAATTCTCTCTAAAAATCAATGGAAAAATATCCTCAGGTGAGAATTTTAAAAAAAAGAAAAAAAAAGAAATTATCAATGTGAATTCATTATGAATTTTTTAATTTGTGGGGAAATACACACATACACAGATAAGTTTGCTAGCTCTAAACACTGAAAAGGCATCCAATTTAGCATCCAAAAGATTAACTTTAAGGGTGATGAATCCAATATTTATCCCAAACCTTTTCCACATCAATAAGCAAGCAGAAGATGAAACATTTTCTTTTACAGAATTACTAGAGGTCTGGTGCACAAGATTCATGTACTTGGAGGGTCCCTAAGCCTGGCCTGTACCCTCTCTCAGTCTGGGAGCCCTCAGAGGATGTCCGACTGATGGCTTAGGTCCATTCCCTTTAGCGCTGCCACGAAAGTGGAAGAGGCTCCCACCACTGCTGCTGCACTCGCCAACCATGAGCCTGGGTCAGCGCTTCTGTGGTAGTGACCTGACTACCAGAGGGCAGCTCCTGTGTTGAGTGTATGCCCCCTGATGGTCAGTGCACGTCAGAACGACCTGTCATTCCACCATTCGATCAATTTGAATATTAGCCTTTTATTATATAGGGTAGGATTCTAGCCAACAAAAGAAGAAGACAGAATCAGAATATCACTACTTTGCCATCTCTAAAGAATTGACTGATCTAGGCATTGGTCAATGACTGCTAGCATCCCCTCAAAAAACAACAACCAGACATTACGGACTCCAGTTGGGAGAATACAACAAGCTCAATAATCTGGCTACAAAAACTGAACTTAAAAGCTGATCATCAAGCCTCTGGATTCAACTTCCAATCTAGAGGAACAGGTTAAATAAACTATATCCTAGGGGATGTAATAAAATCCAAACAGTAAAAAAAAAAATAATAATAATAATTCAATTCTGAGAATGAACTTATAGAATAAGAGAGCTAACAACCAATTTCAATAAATTAAATATGACACTCAAATTAAAAACACACACACAAGTATTTATTATACCAATATTGAAATTTACACATTCTTAGCTGATGATATATACTTGGTTAAAAAATCTTTTACTTTGGATATATGCATCATTTCCTTCATAGTGGTGTCTCTACTTCTCAGGTGTATTAATCCATTCTCCAAAGTAGCATCAGTAATCAGAACTGTGAAGAGGATACTCATTTCATCATATCTAAGGAAAAAGGTAAACAAAGCACATGCGCACAAACATAGAGAGTAAACGCACCACACTGGCAGCTCCCATTACGTTAGAGCCCAGGCCACTTTCAGGATCACGGAATCCAAAGCAGGGCTGGAGGGCTAGACCGAAACCACTTTTTTCAAGTTTCTGAATCGCATTCAAAGTAAAATTTTCAGAAAGTTTCTGACTTATTGTAGTAGCTAAAAAGTCATAAAAAGAAAATAAAATCTGAACTAATCAAAATACCATCTGGGGTGATATTATGGGTAAACCCCAGAATACCCTCCATCTTTGGTACTTTAACGCACTCCAAGAAAATTACTTTAGATGAAAGTCTCTTATAATGCTACCATAATAAAAGTTCAGTGCACAATATATCATACCAAAATAATGCTTGATATGTAACTTTGTAGGCTAATAGCTTTTTAGCCAGTCACACTATCTCATTGTTTCTTTGCTTTGATGGACACTTATCAACATTATCTTATTTATCTATTTACTTGTTTATTACCTATTTTTATCCCACTAGAATATAAGCTGCATAAGGACAGAAAACTTCTCTGCCTTTTTTATTGTTATATCAAAATACAGAAAACACACTAGATGCTGAATAAATATTTGGATAAAAATATCCTAAAACAGCCCGAGCCGGTTTGGCTTAGTAGACAGAGGGTTGGCCTGCAGCCTGAAGGGTCCTTGGTTCGATTCCAGTCAAGGGCACATGCCCGGGTTGCAGGCTCGATCCCCTGTAGGGGGCGTGCAGGAGACAGCCATCAATGGTTCTCTCTCATCATTGATGTTTCTATCTCTCTCTCCCTTCCTTTCTGAAATCAATAAAAATAAAAAATATCCTAAAATAATAAAGCCTTTACTGAATCAAGAACAACTATAACTTGATAACGTCCACATGACTCAAAGGGTATAATTCTAGAAGCAAGAGGACTGGAAAGTTTAAATACCATCCCTTCATTTTGGTTTCTCTTACCCATAGCAACCTACTTTTCTTTTTGTATCATCTAAAAGGTATATTTTAACCAGTTATTAGAGAACTGCGGAGCAAAACACAAAGTTTGACAACTTTTCACCCCAAAGATATGTATTCAACACAAAAAGCTACATAAAATAACAAAATAAACCCAGAGGAAAGAATGAATTCCTTTATTAAAAAATGGAAGTTTTAAAACTAGAGATAGGAAGGCCAATTAGATTACTTCAATAATCCAGGCAAGAGATATCAATGACTTTCACCTGGGTAGTAGCAGTGCAGATGGAGAGATGTGAATTTGAAATGTATTTAAGAGGCAGGGGACAACATTTAGTGACGAAATGAATGTAGGGAATAAGGAAGAGGGAGGAGCTAAGGATGACACCCAGGTTTTAATCTTGATCGACCAGGTAAACGGAGGCACCAATCACTGAGGAGACTAGTTTTCTATCCTCTGGGATGGAATTATTTCCCATTCAGCCTCAAAATAAACCACAACACCAGTAAGGAAAAGGCACTCGATTCAATAAACGCATCCAATGTGCATAATTCCCATCCTGCTAAATCGATAAACTGAGGTATACATACTTCATGACATTAAGTCTTGATGTTGCACACGGTATGTATTCATGTATGCCTAATGAAGAGTATTTCCTGCTGTAGCAATTAACTATGAGCATGTGGTTCTATAAATGGGAAAATTAGGAATACTTTCAAGTTACATTATATAGATATATTTAGAAGGGAGAACTGTTACTGATAAAATAAAAAAGAAACATCTAAAAAAAACCCAACTCTGGCCGAAGCCGGTTTGGCTCAGTGGATAGAGCGTCGGCCTGCGGATTGAAGGGTCCCAGGTTCGATTCCGGTCAAGGGCATGTGCCGTGGCTGCGGGCACATCCCCAGCGGGGGATGTGCAAGAGGCAGCTGATCAATGTTTCTGACTTTCTATCCCTCTCTCTTCCTCTCTGTGAAAAATCAATAAAATATATATATATATATATTTAAAAAAATAAAAATAAAATAAAAAAATAAAAAAAACCCAACTCTGAAAAAAGTACTGTTTTATCGAAAGGAAGACAATTCTTACTTTGAATAAAGTTGTTCCAATGAGGACTGTGCAGTTTCCAAATAACCAGGCCAAACAGAAATTCCATTTTCTAATAATTCATTAAACAGCCCTTGACAAACCTGGAAAAAAAAATTCAAACATGAAAGAATTAAAGTAGCTAGAATGATTACTCTATTTTTTTGAAACCATAAGCCACCTTTTTTAATCTTAAAAATGGGCACAAATTCCCTTAATTATATGATAATATTGCTTACAATTTATATATTGTATACTTAAAATTTGTATATTTTCTCTAAAAATAAAGAAATTAAGCTCTGCAAAGCTGAATATTAAATGCAAGTCTTCGGAGAGAAAATTTTATAAGAATGTTTATCATCATTATAATTCAAAACACAAATAAAACCAAAACAGGTTTTATCAGAGAAAAACGTAAGTCCAAAGGGCTTTCTATGTCCACTCTAAACTCATCCGCGTTGAGAAACTGAGCCCGAAGGTTTGACTATCATCTCAGGAAGAGAAGACAGTCAGGAAGGGAAACTACAGAGAAGCCACCAGAGCAGTACGAGGACAACTTCGAGAGTAGTATTCTCAGAGAAAACTAAAGAAAATGCCTCAAAAAGAAAAGATGATTGATTAGTTACAGTGGAATGCTGGAGACAAAAGCCTGACTGGAAATACAGACATAATAATGAGTCAATGACATAGTAAATTTACTGTTTCCTTAACAAGCCATGGTGAGGGAAAATGAAGCCCAATTTTAAAGGCCCCTGCCCTGGCCAGTGTTTTTTAGTGGTTGGAGCGTTGGCCAACGCTCCTGTTGAATTTCTGGTTAAAGGCATATACCTGGGTGGCAGATTCGGGAGGCAAACAGTCAATGTGTCTCTCTCACATCAAAGTTTCTCTCTTTCTTCCTCTCCCTCCCTCCCTCTCTCTCTCCCTTCCTTCTTCTCTCCCGTTTCCCCTTCCTGAAAAAAGTATCCTCCGGTGAGGGTTAAAAAAAAAAAGTGGTTTGTTTTGTAAACACCCTTAACAATCTAGAGGTAAAACATCAGAGTAGGATTTCTCCCATTAGGCTCTGCTGACATAATATGTTTAGAAGCATCCCTGGCCTCCATTAGATAGAGCTCAGTAGCACCCCTTCCCCACTGTGACAACTTGAAGAAAAATAATTGAATCAAGTGTCCTACTTGAAGAAAAATAATTGAATCAAAATAAAATTCTAAATGGCAAACTCCTCATTTACTTGAAATAACGGTTATAATTAAAATCATGACATCAGAACTCATTTAACCCACCTGTCTTAGTTCCACTGTTGGGCCTTTTCCCATATCCAAAGCAACCTTAATAGGGGCTAGACAAGGGTGAAGCTTAAGTACCTAAAGCAAATGAAAAGGGTGGGAGAACAACACATCTTATGTAAGTAAATACAACCACTAACAAACATGGGCTTCTTAAACAGTAAACTTTTCTGGGTGAAAATGGAAGCTAGCTGGGGCTGTACAAAATCCTGTAACGATGTCTTCAGTTGTATACATCCAGCTGCTCATGGATTTCTCCAGATGTTCTGCAGAAATGAGTTCACCTGATAACTCTCATTTTCTAACAACTCTATTTTTTGTCAGTCAAAATGCCTCCTGGCATCATTTTCCCACTCAGCTGGGACCATATGGACTTACCACTTATAAAGAGTGGAGGTGGGAAGAAATGATCAGATTCAGGATGTATTCTGAAGGCCAAGTCAAATAGGTTTTGCTGATGGTTTGATGTGGGGTGTAAGAGAAAGGATCCACCTTGTTTGTATGCTACAGACACCCTGTAGCTCCCATTCCCCAGAGCAGTTCTATAACCTAACTTTCTCTATGGTCATAGGTTAACTGAACACGCATAATCACTCACTCAAGTACATAGAGCGGCGCTAAAAACTCATAGTTTCCAAATCCAGTTGAACACTTAACATGTTAAAACTTTGATTTGGGACAGCTGCCTTTCACATTCAAGAGGAATATGACTGTTCTAAACTCTTTTTTAAAAAAAATATATTTTATTGATTTTTTTACAGAGAGGAAGGGACAGGGATAGAAAGTCAGAAACATCGATGAGAGAGAAACATCGATTAGCTGCCTCTTGCACACCCCCTACTGGGGATATGCCCACAGCCAAGGTACATGCCCCTGACCGGAATTGAACCTGGGACCTTTCAGTCCACAGGTCAACACTCTATCCACTGAGCCAAACCAGTGTCGGTTGTTCTAAACTCTTGCGACTTAAATTCCTACTCCTCCACATTTTAAGCTAATACTTGCCTCCTAATTCCCTAAGAAAATACAGTGTATCAGTAAAACTTCCTACAAAGGCTAACCAGTCCTGGTTATCTATTTATACCTATACCATCATTTCTTTCCTCCCTGTTTCAAATAACTCCTTTTCAGATCCCTCCACCTATACTCTTGATTCTGTCTTGATTCTTCCTGCTTCTTCCAAAATTTTACTTCTTTAAAAAAATTCATCTTTATTGTTGAAAGTATTATTGATGTCTCCTTTTCCCCCATTGACTCCCCAAATCTTAATCTTTAGTAATTTCTTTCCTTTCCTATAGCATTAATTCTTTCTACCTTTTGATTTTCAGTCAGTCCTCCCTCCCCCACCAAAAAATTGTCCTAAAATAAGCCTTTCCCTTAACACATCCCATATCTAATCCCTATGATCCAGTGATCAGCCACTCAGAATCAGACCAGAAGCAGAGGTCAATACCACACAGTTTTGACCTTGTCTGTCTTATTTACTCTTACTTAACAATCAGCTTCTGAGGCAAATGGAAGCTATCAATGGAAAGGCTTAGAGGCTAAAAATCAGAGATAGCTGTCTAGCTCCCTAAAATGAAACACAAATGCCTTTGAGATTACCCAGTAGGAATGACTTGTTCTGTGAGCACCTGCTTATTATTCCTGCAGCCAGATTCTAAAACAAACTGAGAAATACTCAAATTACTTGCACTAAAAAAAAACATTATTTTTAAGACTTTATGTTAGAAACTAAGCACACTAACATTACAAAAATGAGGGAAACATATTTTTTTGTTTCCCAAGACTATCTCTGAAATATCAAAAGCACCTTTCTATGAAGATTTTTCTTTCTTGTAAATGAGTTCTCTGTTAGTTGGAAAGAATCGTAGAGGTAAGCCAGCATGCCTCGGTCGAGATCTCCATTTATAGATAAAACAGAAGGAACCACATTTTTTCGTCCATCTCGGCCCTTCACAGAAAAGTAGAACAAAAACGAAGTATCATTTAGCAGAGCTATCTTTTAAATTACATATTTTAGACTTATAAAATCAGAACATAAACTGACCAATAAATCTAGAAGCAATGATCAAATTAATTATTTAAAAATCACCATTTGGCAACCCTTTGTGGTAATAATTGAATCATCAATGGAAGCTCCAACTGGTAGGTGAAAATTTTGTGAAAAGCAAATAGTCTTTAAGTATCTGCCCACAAAAGACTTATTAATTACTCATCAATTAATAAATACAACTTTACATTGGAGAAACTCAGCTTGCATAGCAACATCTAGCAACATGTTAAGCAAGTGATAAAAGTTAATATCGCCGATAACCACTTTATATCACAAGCCTCCTGTGATATATAATGAATGGGCGGTACCATTTCTGGGGCTGAGGAAATATGAAACTCAAACTAAGGAACATCCTACAAAGGAACTGGCCTGTACTCTTCAAAAACATCAGGATTATGGAAGACAAGGAAAGACACAAGGAATTGTTCATTTATTGTTCATTTGAAGGAGACTATAAGGATACACGACAACTGCGTGAAGTATGTGACTGGATAAGGTCCGAAACCTATAAAGGGCATCCTGGAATAATCGGTTACATTCGAAGGGCTCTCTGATTGGATGGTAATCCTGGATTACTCTTACTTTCCTCATTTTGATGGTTGCATTTGTGGTTATGTAGGTGAGTGTCCTTCTACTCGAGAAATACATACTAGAATATTAAGAGGTCGTGTGCACATGTCTGCAGCTTACTAGTATTTTCATTCAAACGGTCCAAAAATGATCACAGAGAATTTGGGTGAAGAACACATTAGGAGTTCAAGGTAATACATACATATAATTGAGACACATTTCCAGGATACATGTGTAAAAGTTCCTGATCTCCTAGATTCCACAGGGTTTCTATTGGCTCCTTTCCCCAGGGAAAATTGTAGTAGAGTTTATTTCCTTTTCGTCCCTCTTCATCCTGACAGTCACTGCTGCTGAAGTTAGATGGACTCATAGCAAACTGAAAAAGAAAGTTTGTCTTATTAACTTATTAAAATAAGTGCTGAAAAGTAAGTTGCCTAAGGCTATTATGCAGCAGTTGAATAAAAATGGTCAAGCCCAAATCAAAACTACAGAGAAAAACTGTTGATGATCATATAAATATATATGATCATCAACAGTTTTTCTCTTGATATATATATCAAGACGTTTTCTCAAGATATATATATATATATACATACACACACACACACATACATGTGTGTATATATATATGTACATGTATATATTAATAGAATATATGTGTATATATATCCTAATTAATCAGAGGGGAAGGCAACCAAGAACTAAGTGAGATGAAGAAGTAAGTATCACATACCATACTTATCCTTTTGTGAAGAACTTGATTGTGATTATTCCAATTAATTTAGGTTGGTATTTGGGGATTTTAAGAGTTGGAGAAATGGGGAGACAGAAATGCTTACTTCACCTCTTTTGTCTTCAGCATATACTAAAACTTGATTACAAATTATAGAACCATTATGACTAATATGGAGAGTTCGTGGAGATAGGGAACAAGAGTTAAAGCTGTAATAATGGACAAGGGTCAAATTCATACCAGTCAGGAATGCCAGGTGAGGAATGTGAACTTTACCTTGAATGTAAAAGCTTCTCAACAAAGGCTTCTGAGCAAGACAGAAATATTAACAAACGTCTTTACGAAAGTAACTTTGTTAGATGGAACTATGAAAATCATTAGTTTTTTATTCATATTTAATTTAATATAGCTGTATCTCATAAATATAACATAGCTCCATCAAAAACTTTCACTTATTAAAGAGAAATATTACCTCTGACACGTTAAGACAACACACTTATTAACTACTGAAATAAGGGTGATTACTGTGGTACCTTTCTCCACCACAGGAGTCGATGACGTAACCAGAAATCAAGCCACTGGCTGGCAGTTCTTGCTGAAGTGAACCATACCAGTGAAGCTTCCGTCGTCTCACCGATTCTTTGAATATCAGAAATATCAAATAGTTACTTATTTGAAAATTATATAATCCATCTCAAAGTGAAAATGACTGGTTCTTGACACAAGCCATTTTTCTGTACCTTTTAATGCCGTTGGGTGTCTGCTTAGTATCAGAAGCAGGATGAAAACACACTCCAATCTGAGCGAGGCCATAAGGCAGCCTCTTGTTTACCAGATCCAGGCAATTAACATAGTGTTCCAAGGCACCTGTTAAAAAGTAAATCATCATCATATAAATCTATTCTATAAACCCAAATCATTTTGGTCAATTCACAGACAAATTAATAATATGTTAATACTAATACAACAGTACAAATAGCATGGAGCTATTTATTAAGGCAGATCATAACTGCCACTTAATTTAGGTAGCTTTCCCCCAACTTTTCAGTTTGAAGATTTTCAAATCTACAAGCTAGTTGAGATAGTATAAGAAACAAACATCTGTAAACCTTTTACCAACATTCACCAATTGTCAACATTTTACCACTTTTTTTGTTCACCCCAAAAACATTTCAGCATTCATCTCCTAATTTTCTGTTACCATAAATTTTATACTATAAAATTAAACATAATACCATAATTTCATCTAACATATGGGTAATATCCTTATTTTGTCTAATTATCACCCAACATGTCATTTATTGCTGTTCTCTTTCTCCCTAAGGTTCAAACACCATTTTGACCAGGTCTCTTTAATCTCTTTGAATCTAGAACATTTTCCCTGACTCCTCCCTCTCTAACTTTGCTTTTAATGACATTGACTTTTGAGTCTAAGCCAATCACAGATTATCTCACATTAGAAATTTGTCTGATTGCTTCCTTATGATTTAATTTTAGCAAAAATAATACTACATAGTCCAATATCTTAGTCATTGTGCATCTTAACAGGAGGAACAAAATATCAAATTATCCTATTAATGAAACAAATTTGGTTACCTGATTAAGGTAATCCATTTTCTAACAATACCCTGCTCCCCCATAATCTCCTACTCAGATTTTAGAATCCACTGATGATCCTTGCTTGAATCAATTATACCTTTGGGGATTATAAAATCACAGCATGGTGATTTTTCTAATCAATCTTTCATTCTACATTTATTGCAGTTTCTGTACTAGTAAAAACATAAATGTTCTCCACTTTTCCCTCCAACAGTAGCCTCAATTATTTACTTCTTTCATTAATACTATGGCTTAAATTTATTTTATTTAACATGTTATGATCCATTATCATCAATATTTAATGTTCATCTCAAATTTAGCCAGTGGGAGAGTGTCTCCTTCAAGCTAGCATCTGTGTCCTTTTGACAAGTTTTCAAATAATTCATTGCTTTCTAGCACCATAAAAAGTCCCAAATTCACCTTGTAGTTTCCCTGCCCCAGACCTGGAATCAGCCATTTCTCCAAGCACTGGTTTATTTCAGAAACCAAATGTTGGGTACTAGGTGTACTCATTGCTATTGACATTGCTTCTGCGTCCTTTCAATGAAGAAAGTTAGGAAATTTTATTTTAAATTCTGAGTTCATACTGTTATTGCCAATTCAAATTTAGCATTACAAAATTTATTCTTGTCTTCTTTGCTTTTATATTTGCATATTTTCTATTACTGAGAAAATCTTGGTTTCTAATAACATTAATCTATTTGCTTTATCCTATAATATATATGAAATAGCCTAAGAATTATAATTCTAACATTCCTACTTAGAGTAAACCTAAGTTAAAAATGTCTTTGTAGCCGAAACCAGTTTGGCTCAGTGGATAGAGCGTCAGACGCCTGTGGACTGAAGGGTCGCAGGTTTGATTCCAGTCAAGGGCATGTACCTTGGTTGCAAGCACATCCCCAGTAGGGAATGTACAGGAGGCAGCTAATTGATGTCTCTCGCTCACCGATGTTTCTAACTCTCTCTCTCTCTCCCTTCCTCTGTAAAAAATCAATAAAATACGTATTTTTTAAAAAATTAATTTGTAGTTGTCTATGCTAGTTATATAAAAGGTTATATCCCACTAAATGACAGGAATGTGTTCAAAAGTTACTTAAGATTCTCACTAGCTTGGTGATAGCTGATCCAGAAACTTTAAAAAAAAATCTGTTTAAAGACACAGAATACCCTAGCTGGTTTGGCTCAGTGGCTAGGTCGCTGACCTGTGGATTGAAGGGTACCAGGTTCGATTCTAGCAAGGGCACAATATATTTTTTTTATTTTTTTATTTTTATATTTTAAAAATTTTATTTTATTTTTTTGCAGTATAACTTATATTTAATAGTAGTACGTTTTCCTTTTTTCCCCCCAATATCCTCCCCCCAGCCTCCCCTATCCCCCACAATGTATTTTTTTTTTAAAGACACAGGAGAACTATCAATGCAGTAAGGACTTGAGGGTCCAAATTTTGGAGAAAAGAGAGCATAGAGAATCCAACATTCAGTGCTACTTTTCCAATTCTCAAATAGCAGAACTGAGCAGAGCTTTCTGACATATTATGTGATTGGAAAGTACAAAAATTACAGTTCCTGCCCTAGCCGGTTTGGCTCAGTGGATAGAGCGCTGGCCTGTGAACTGAAGGGTCCCGCATTTGATTCTGGTCAAGGGCCCATGCCCAGGTTGTGGGCTTGATCCCAGTAGGGGGTGTGCAGGAGGCAGCCAATAAATGATTCTCCCTCATTATTGATGTTTCTATCTCTCTCTCCCTCTCCCTTCTTCTCTGAAATCAACATACATATATAATATATATATATATATATATATATATGTACACATACACATACACACACACACATATCCTATATATATATCATATAAAAGGGTAATATGCAAATTGACCAAATGGTGAAACTACCAGTCACTATGATGCGCACTGGCCATTAGGAGGCAGACACTCAATGCAGGAGGTGCCCCCTGATGGTCAGTGTGCTCAGCCAGAACCAGGCTCACAGCTGGCGAGCGCAGCTGCTGTGGCGGAAGCCTCTCCCATCTCTGCAGCAGCACTAAAGATCCCTAAGCTGAGGAGCAGGCCTAAGCCAGCAAGTGGAATCCCCCAGGGGTCCTGGATTGCGAGAGGGCAAGGCCAGGCTGAGAACCCCTGCCCTAGTGCATGAATGTCCTTCACCGGGCCTCTAGTATATATACAAAATTATAGTTCCTGGTTCATCAAGGAGAGGCCCTGGTAAATAGCCCCACCTTTCACTAGGGACACTACATACACTCTAGGGCAGTAGTTCTCAACCTTTCTAATGCAGCGACTCTTTAATACAGTTCCTCATGTTGCGGTGACCCTCAACCATAAAATTATTTGCATTGCTACTTCATAACTGTAATTTTACTACTGTTATAAATTGCAATGTAAATATCTGTGTTTTCCGATGGTCTTAGGCAACCCTGCTAGCGGTTCTCAACCTCAGTTCTCAACCTGTGGGTCGTAACCCACAGGGTGAGAACCACTAGCAGGGTTGCCTAAGACCATCAGAAAACACAGATATTTACATTGCAATTTATAACAGTAGTAAAATTACATTACGAAGCAACAAAAATAATTTTATGGTTGGGGGTCACCACAACATGAGGAACTGTATTAAAGGGTCACGACATTAAAAAGGTGGAGAACTACGGCTCTAGGTGTAGGGATGACTGAAAAGACAGAAGGCCAGCCTCCAAATAAACTTAATCCTGGATTGTAATTAAGAAGACATGCTCCCACTCTAGCTGCCTGCGAAAAAGCAAAAGTAAATCCTTCCAGAAAAAAGAAAACACCACTCAAAGCCTCAATTTATCTCAACAATTTTTCACAACTTACCTAGACTATCAGGAAAGCCCAAATGACCAAAAGCCCAGAGAAAAACAGATAGTAGAAACAGATACATGTGAGTTACTGGACATGGACTTTCAAAGCTAAAATATGTGTAATTATCACAGAAAGGCAGAAGAGAATGAGTAAAAATATTTGCAAACATAATGGCCAAGAATTTTAAAATACTAACCATAGAGAAAGGAAGGGTGCCCAGCTGGTCTGACTCAGTGGTTGAGCATCGATCTATGAACCAGAAGATAAAGGTTCAATTCCTGGTCAGGGCACATGCACAGGGCCCTGTGGGGGACATGCAGGAGGCAGCTGATCAATGATTCTCTCTCATCACTGATGTTTCTGTATCTCTTCCCCCACCTCTGAAATCAATATATTAAAACAAAACAAAACAAAAGGAAAGAAAGGTTATTGGAAATAGAAATCAATGGCAAACCAGGTGACTCTAAGCTAAAAGCACTAGATTACCAAAGGATTTGGCAAATAGATGGATTAAGTTTCCTACAGGCAACAAAAAGTCTGGTACAACATAGATGCTTTGATGGGTGGCATAAAAAGAGCTATGTCTCATTTTCTAATAAAGAAGAAAAGACTGATTTGTTTTGGGACATGGTAATGAGCAGTGGTTTAACTCACCCAAAGTAAAACCATCATGGAATAAAATAATGTAAATAAAAATGATCACACTTATCCATTTGTTTCCATTTATTTCCTTAAGGAAATCTTTAACGATTTATAATTTAGGTACTGATTTTCAGAGAGCCATGGACATTGGTTATTTTAAACTAGAGACCCAGTGCACAAAATTCGTGCATGGGGGACAGGGGTGCGTGTCCCTCAGCCCAGCCTGAATCATCTCTAACCTGGGACCCCTCAAGGGATACTCTCACAATCCAGGACTGCTGGCTCCCAACCACTCACCTGCCTGATTGCCCCTAACTGCCAGCCTGATCACCCCTTAACCACTCCCCTGCCAGCCTGATCAATGCCTAACTGCTCCCTTGCCAGCCTGATTGCCCCTAAATGCCCTCCCCTGCAGGCACGGTCCCCCTAACTGCCTTCCCCTGCAGGCTTGGCCCCCACTAAGTGCCCTCCCCTGTAGGCCTGGTCACTTCCAACTGCCCTCCCCTGCAGGCCTGGTCACCCCTAATTGCCTTCCCCTGCAGGCCTGGCCCCCCTCCCCTAATTGCCCTTTCCTGCAGGCCTGGTCCCCCACAACTACCCTCCCCTGCCAGCCTGGTTGCCCGCAACTTCCCTCCCCTACAGGCCTGGTCCTCCCCCAGATTCCCTCCCCTGTATGCCCAGTCACCCCTAACTGTCCTCCCCTGCTGACCCGGTTGCTTCTAACTATCCTCCCCTGCAAGCCTGGGTCCACCCCAACTGCCCTCCCCTGCAGGCCTGGTCACTCCTAACTGCTCTCCCCTGCTGGCCCAGTTGCCCCCAACTGTCCTCCGCTGCAAGTGTGAGCCTACCCCAACTGCCCTCCCCTGTAGGCCTAGTTCCCCATAACTGCCTTCCCCTATAGGCCTGGATCCCCCCCCCGCCCCCCAGCTACCTTTCCCTACAGGCCTGATCGCCCCCCCAACTGTCCTCTCTTGCAGGCCTGGTTCCCCCCAACTGCCCTCCCTTGCTGGCCATCTTGTGTCCACATGGGGATAAGCCATCTTTAACCACATGGGGCAACCATCTTATGTGTTGGAGTGACGGTCAATTTGCATATTACCCTTTTATTAGATAGGATAATTTTATAGTACCACGTAATGAAAAATGGCAAGGACAGCATTTTGCAAGGATGAAATGCCCTGGCTGCAAGTTGGTCCTATAAAGAACCTGAGTTGTTTTCAGCATATCTGTAATCATGTTCTATTTGACTTTAAAGGCAAATGGTCCCCTTTAAGTTTCTTTATCCACTCAAAAGTCAATTATAAAGCTTGATTAGTCCTATTTTGCCTACATAACTCTCGGAACAAGATTGTAGATCAGAAAAACCAGGGAAGGGCACTTTCTTTTTGCTCTAGAAAAATGATGATTTTATGTGAAACTGTGTGACTGTGTAAATATTTACAACCATTTTTGTAACGATGAACAAATGATTGAAATACAGGCTTTAATTTAGGTCCTAATTCTAGGGCTGCTCAATTAACTCTAAAATTAGAAGGGTTGCTCTGTGAAATGCAGAGCATTACCAGGTTGCTCCTTTGCTCAGATTCTTCAAGTAACAATAAGGATTACCTGGACCAGTTTTCTCCAGCGCAGAAGCACTGTCAACACACCTAACTCCTTCAAAAAGTTGAGAACCACATAACTTCCTTTCCACGTGAGTGAAGGGCCAGTTGAAATTGCGAGATTGCCTTTCCACCCCAACACCTATTTTGAAGCATGAAATCATGAAGCATACCGTGAAGAAGGTTCTCCCGTAGTTTCCCAGAAGTTTTTAGTAAGTTCTCAAGAAATGCTACTAGCTGTTCCTTACTCAGTTCTTTGTCTTGCAGGATTTCGCGTAGAGTTTCTGCGGCAACTAACCTGAAGGCATTGTCCTCGGGCAGCGAAGGGCCCGATTCATGGTGGAGGGCATCTACCGGAAAGACCTGTTCCCTGAACACCACCACGGAGGACCACCATTCTGCCACCAGGTTCTTCCGCAACTCCAAGCCCAAGGGGCCAAAGCCGGCGTGGCACCCGCTCAGGAGAGAATCTCGGCTAACCCGCCGCTGGGTGCCATTGAGGAAATGCCTTCTCTGACAGATCTCTACCAGCGTTTCGCTCCCCTCTCCAGACTCTGGGGCTTCTCTAGGTTTGCTCCCCTCGGGCAGTTCCGCGTGCGACCTCGGGGGCCCTCCAAGGAGGCTACTTCCTTCCGTCAACGGCTCTGGCTGGCCCCCATCTACTCGACCCCCAAAACCAGACCACAGGCATCTGAAGGCTTTCTGGCAGGCCCAGACAGCTGCCCCAGAGCGCATCGCCCTCGGGAGTTAAAGTACACAGTCCATTAGCCGGCAATCCCTACAAACATCCGCAACCTAAGAACCCGGAAACCAACTTCGCAGCCGCGTCGGAAGTGAGCTTGCGTGCAGCTGGCCCCGCCCCGGAAGCGCGTCAGGGTCCCCGGCTGCGGCTGCCCAGGGCCTGCCTCGCTCGCCCAAGCAGAGCCAGGCCCTCTCCTTGTCAAGCCTGGGTCCCCGCCATTGTTTTCATCTGCCCGCATCTGCAGATAAAGGGCATTCCCATCTACTTTTCACTGCTGTGCCGGTAGCCGCTGCTGCATCAGCTTCACCTTCCTTCTCCATTCTCTTGCGTTATCAGACGTGCAAGTCCTTAAGATGTTCTCCACACCACCTTCTCAATCTTAAATGCTAACGAAAATTGGTTTTTAGTCTTTTGTGGTTTAGAAACCCAGATCTTCCAAATGCACCACCAGCGCGCCCGAGTTCTCTTCTGGATGTGAATGGGGTTGTAACTGGGAAGGTTGGGTCACTTGACTGTCTCAAAAGAGAGTGTGGGGCCAGTACCATCTGTACCTCTTGGGAACCTTAACCTGAGGGACTCTGTTTTAAATAAGCCCTGCATGTGAATGTATTCATGCAACTGAGAACCAACAGTTCAGTTGTTCTACTAGAGATTCCTTTTAGGGTTTCATCAAAACGTGCAATAAAACTTGACAACCCAGGATTGCCTAGCAGACCTGTTAATTTTAAAATCTCCATTTTAAAAAAGCCCTTAAGAAAATTGCCCAGAAAGTGTAAAAAATGAAAATAGTTCAACCCCAAACCCATGATTTCTATCTTCTAGTTTGGTTAAGAAAACTTGAAAATTCAGGTGAAATGAACAAATTACTAGATTCCACTGGGGCAGTTTTTGGAGGGTAATAGCTTAGTAAATAACAGTAATATAGAACAGCTAAAATTTTTCATCACAGTAGTGTGGTAGGACAACCTCAGAAAATCATTTCATACAGCAAGTGTTTATAAGAAGAGAAACTAGAAAATGGAAACAATTGCTAGAAAGCAATTACATTAACTGCAAAACTGGGCACTATTAATGTATGTTTCCCACACTCAAGAAACAACCAGAGGCCTACACGTAAATAAATCAGAGAGAGAATGGGGAGAAAAAAAAACATTTATTAAAGACAACCACAGGTTGGACACAACACACATGCTAAAAAGTGGACTGTCTTTTAAAACTTCAAAGGTAAATAGGTAAATGTTTCCCACAGCCCCACAATCATTTCAATTGTTTACAAATTTAAAGGCCCACATTAGACATTAAACAGTAAAATATGTGATAGATACTCCAACCTATCCGGAAAGCTTATGAGTCATTACAAATTTGACCTATCATGCTATTGAAAACTGTTAGAGGTTGATCAGTTTTCAATGTTTTAGTCCTAAAAATACCATTCCCCCACCCCCTTCAAATCTATTTCAGGGATAAGGCATTAACACCAATTAAAGCCTGTTTAATCCTAAGAATTTAAATGTCTTAAGACTTTCTCTCCTGACAAGAACATATATATCACTTCTGGGTAGACCGTCAGACCTACTTCTAGCCATTATTGAAATAAAGTATTAAATATTGGTGAGCTAAAGCTAGTTCCTGGTTCTTTCTAGTAATAAACCCATGTTGACACTAACAAGGCTTGTACTATAGTCACTGTGCTTTTGGTTGTTACTTCCTCTTGGTTAACCATTAACTTTGATGAGAATTTTTTTGTGTGTATTCAAAGGATGAGTAGACCTTAGTTTGAAGTGCTGAAGTTCCCTGGATTATTGGAAAGACATTTAATGATTCCCAGTGTGACTGCAATTAAGAGTACTCAGGAGCCTGGTGAAGACTAGAATTTGCACTAAGAAAACAAAACAGCTCCTGCCAACCTCATCTTTAAAGATGTAGTCTTAGCTTTGCTCAACATTCCAGTAATTCACAATAGACAAGAGCATGAATATAATCTTTGAAAAAGCAAATTTTTGGAGCTATTAAATTTTGCAAAAGGAAGGAAGTCATCGATGTTCCCACACTAACCAGTTTGAAGGTGGTACTATAGTTATTTCCTATCTACTTTAATATCTCATTTTCACCATTCTAACAAATAGGCTACTAAATGACTCACCCTTATTATGTTGGGAGGTACCGACAGAAAGCCTTTATGCAATTTAGCGTAGAATTATAAATTAACCTAAATCTCACTTTAATTCTTGCAATATAAATAGATCATTGAAAAGGCCTGATCTCCCCACTTCCCAAAACTAAATTATGGAAAGCAGCTTAGTTTTTGATCAAAAACAAACAAACAAAAACCCCACAAAAACCAACAGACCACACCTAAGCAGTTTTACATGACATTATATATGTAAAATAAAGTACAATTTCCACTTAATTCAGTCTTCAAATAGTTTTTATTGGAAGGCCATGCATTGCCTTCATTCATTGTATTTCAAATCACTGTACATTTACTTTGTGAAAACACTGCCTGCATTTTCTAGTACAAAAAAAACCTAAAAATTGTTTCAGGAATGTAGAGAAATATCCAACTTAAATAGCGAAAAAGTGCACCATAATTACTGCTGCACTGCAGTCATTTCTGCATTTCCCATGTTTCTTAAATAACTATCTTGTCTGATAACACACAATATAAAGAGCAATTATGAAAAACAGACATTTACATATACTTCTAAAGTCTTATTGAGAATATCCTGTTGGCATTGGATAACCAATCATAGGTGCAGCTGCAGTAGCAGGATATGCATATGCCTGTTGGTTCATACCATTGTGCATATTTGGAACATTACTTCCATATTGCTGAGTGCTATCATAACCATTCTGGTAAGTCCCTGTTGGATTACCAGTCCTAAAGCTGGTCTGTAGACCAGCAGACACAAAATTACTTCCAAAGCTCCCATTGGTGTAATTTGCAGCACTGTAAACACCATTCTGGGTCTTTGCCCCAAAATCTCTCTTAAGCAGACTAGAGTAACCCCTGTCGTAATTTTCCCTGTCTCTAAAAGTATTAAATCCACCCCTTTTGCCTGCAGAATATCTGTCCCGACGGTCATCCTTCATGCCTCCTCTACCCCTGGAACGACCTGTTAAGAAAAAAAAATAATTGCAAGCTGATTATTTCTGTGGCACAAATCATTTCTAACACAGAAGGAACTAGGTACCTCTCACTATAGATGATCACTTTCTCAACTTGTTTCCTTCACCTGCCAATCCCTTTTAAAAATGAGTTTATAGACAATTATAAAACCCGAAAACCACCAACATTTATTTCTTAGTCTTACCTGAACCTCTGTCTTCAACCAACTGAAGCAACTTGGGATTAATTGCTTGATTAGCTTCACGAAGCACAGAGATAAGGTCGCTCACTTGCTTTATATTATTAGGTGTAAAGAAAGTGTATGCTGTGCCTGTTTTGGTACTGCGAGCAGTTCTTCCAATTCGATGAATATAATCCTCTGAGGAGTTAGGGTAGTCATAATTGATGACAAATTTCACATCTTCCACATCTGTAAGGTGTTGCAGTGTGGCAAAATAGCAATGTATGGAGTTTTGCACACCACAACAGCCAGACCAAAAATAAAAAGTTAGACATTTGTATTCCCAAGAAGGTATGGGCTGCAAAAAATAGTTAAAATGGTTATCCGTTCCCTGTAGGAATACCATTGAGGTTGGGGAGGAAAAAAGAGGGAGAAAAAAAAAAAAGCACACACTTCATCTGTGTGTTATTGCCCACCCAATGATAGAACCTGTCAAAAGGATGTGTATTCCCTAACACATTCCCAAATCAGCAAGTCCCCATATAGGTCATCAAGTGACATCTGAATGCTTCTGTGCAGTAGGGCCACTTAAAAGGTTCACAGCAACCTCTTCAATGTGCTCATTTTTAGGACCTTTAAACAAAAATGTACATGGTCCTTTGCATTACACACTCATCAGTAGTTCAAAACTCTGGCCACACTGCTTGTCTTGCCAAGACCTTACAACTGCAGCTGCAAGAAAAACATACCTGTCCCCAAAAAGTTGTTTTTATGCACTGTGTCTCGTCTAGGCAAGCACTTCCAAGAAGCCAGGATTCACTTGAGAATGTGTCTCTCTCTGGCAGGTCTCGACATGACGACTACTGTGTAGGTGAGGGAGGAACTTTCAAAGCATTGTTTTATTTTCCCACTAAGTGTGGGAAGTTGTTCCTGCTCTAGAGGCTCATGTGCCAGTACTCACCAATTTGTAAAAGGCTTTTAGTACCTTTTAAAGCTGCTCTCTCCATTTCAAACTTGAACAAAAATGTCATTGAACATTGAAGTTTGGAAATATTTCTTCGACATTTCAGCAAACTCACTGAAACTCAAAGACTCACAGATCACAGTAAACAGTCTGAAACAATACAGTACCATGGCAGTCATGCAAAGCATGGGACAGAAGAAATACCACGGCAGTGACTGTGAGGATAACTTCCATTTTTTTTCCCCCGGAGAGAACAGTTTATGCGGCAGAGGTGGTATGTTCTGCCTTTTGAAGATTACTGGCACACTTTCAGTTTTTCACCTCTCTAATCGACTGGAAGCAGCCAGCCGATCACTAGTCCTCCATCCCCCTCGAGTCCTCCGATTGTCATGCCTAGGCCTTGCCACAAAGACTGCACCTTTATATGAAAAAAAACTTAGAAAAATGCAGAGGTTAAAGAAAGCAATAAACTTTCTTTAAAAATTGTATGGAGATCTTCCGGAAAACCAAGCCATGAATTCGAGTTTGTACTAACCTAGCCCTCTGGAAGCCACATCTGTAGCAATCAGAATAGGAGCTTTTCCATGTTTGAATTCTGCAAGACAAAGTATATATATGATCACTAATCTGAGCCAACTCCTAGGTTGTGGGGAGGGGATCTTCATTTGAAATACTTACCATTTAGAACCCAATCACGTTCCTGTTGACTCTTGTCACCATGAATACCCATGGCAGGCCACCTAAATTAGAGGTTATATTAGTAGATTCAGATATAAAACCTGATCGATTTTAGTTTAACACCTAACCATTTTGGCGGTCACAAAGCCCTCTCATTTCCCCTGAAATGAAGTTACACAATTTTACCTACAAGGTGATTCTTATCCACAAAACTCAAATCTACCACTCCTAAGTTTGTCCTTCCCCTAAACTCAGCTCTAATGTATCTATCTGTTCCAATGGAGAAAGCCCACATACCCGTCTCTCCTCATTTTTCTAGTAAGTTCATCACATCTCCTTTTGGTTTCAACAAAGACAATGGTTTTATTCTCCTTCTCACTCATGATCTCTTCCATCAGACGAATAAGTCTTGAAAGAAAAAAAAAGATTGTCAATTTTAAAAGAAGTCCATGGTGTAAATGGCTACAAGTAAAAAGGCAGACACCTGATTAATAATCCCTTATCAAGCAATTATACCCTTTGCCCTTAAACCACAGGACACCCAAGTTCCATTTCCTACAGGAATTCTGTAGTGATAGCCAATTATCCGAATGAAGCAAGAAATTTTAGAAAAACAGGCTAATTTTAAAGATAACCTATATATAAAACACGATCTAAATTTACACAGCAGTTGTTTTTGTGTAAAACCACAACTTACTTTTCATCCTTTTCTACGTCATGACACACGTCCACAATCTGAAGAATGTTGTGGTTTGCACTCAGTTCCAGTGCACCAATGTTTATATGAATATAGTCTTTTAGGAAGTCTTCAGCAAGCTGTCTTACTTCTTTTGGCCAAGTTGCACTCCACATTAGGGTTTGCCTGTCAGGCTAAAGAATTTTAAATTAAAAACAAAAAAAAACAAAAAAAACCAAGTCTTATATTCTAAGAATAAACTTAGAGCTACGTTTGAAAAAAACGTGTATGGGCACTTACTCTTATCTGATCCACAATCTTTCTTATTTGGGGTTCGAAGCCCATATCAAGCATTCTATCTGCTTCATCAAGGACAAGGTAGGTGGTTCGTCTCAGATTTGTTTTTCCACACTCCAAAAAGTCAATCAGTCTTCCAGGTGTTGCAATGCAGATTTCCACACCTTCAATTAAACACACAGACTGAGACATCTAGAACTTTTCATAGCATCAGTATGACAAAAAGAATCTTTTGTTAAGTACCTCTCTCCAAATCTCGTATTTGTGGTCCCTTGGGAGCACCACCATAGATGCAAGTAGACTTCAATCGGCATGCTCTACAGTATTCAGCAGCCACTTGCTGCACCTGCTGGGCCAGTTCCCGAGTTGGTGCCAGCACCAAGCACTAAAGAGGAACAAAAAAAGTAGAGCAGCTTTTAGCAGAATCCTGGAGCCTACTTTTAAAACTAATTATTATACCAACAGACGACAACATCCAACTAAACCAAGTAAGATAATTAGTATTTCTACACGTGTCTTTTGTTATGTATTCTACAAGATCTCCACACTAAACTTCTGGCTAAAAAAATTGAATATACTTACAATAGGCCCATCACCTCTCTCTAGGAACGGCTGATGATTGATGTGGACAATGGCAGGCAGCAAATACTATTTAAGGGATAACAGAACAGAAGGTATATTAAAATATACTTCTGGTTTCTTTTTATTCACAATCCATTCCCTCCAAACATCTCAAAAATTCTCCAAACTTACAGATAATGTTTTCCCAGATCCAGTTTGTGCTACTCCAACCATATCCAATCCACTTAGGGCAACTGGCCATCCCTGAGCTTGAATAGCAGTGGGTTCAGTAAAGTTCTGTCTTGCAATCACATCCATGATGTTTGCTGCAATTAGTAGCAATTTAGAAAAATTAGTAATGCCAAGAGAAAGAAGGGAATTTTTTAAAAAGAAAATTCCAAACTAGCACTTACCAGGAAAGTTTGCTTCATAAAAATTCAGAACTGGCTTTGGGCAGTTGTGACCTCTAACTGTAATTTCCTTGCTTCTTCTGTATGTCTCTACCTCTTGCTACAAAACAAGCAATGTAGTTAAACCTTATGACAGTTCCCCTAACTTAAACATGCAACTAGTAAACCTCCAAGTTTATAAATGACTTGGTAATTCAACATGGCCATTTTAAATCTGGATCCACATATAAAAACCTCATTTAACACACAAAACACCTATTGTGTTACACAATCATCCTAAGCAGATAAATTCAAAGCCATCTGTTTTCAAAAGTGACTAACACTTCTTCCCCAACAAATTATTAAGCATGAATTTCCTACAATTTGGTTATTTGGAAAACATTTCCTTTCCTGACTTGGATTTATTATTTTTTAAGCTTGATGAAGCTACATGAAATTACTCACCGCTGTGCGCCTGGCCAAATCAGGATGTTCTTGATAAAAATTCTTCTCAAATTTGGGCAGCTCATCAAGATTCCACTTCTTTTTAACTAGTTTCTCCCCAGGGTTTCCAAACTTCTTTCCTGATAGAGGCCCTGCCCTACTTCCTCCAAATCGAGGTGCACCAAACCTGAAATTAAAAACAACACAAATAATAAAACCTCACGTTTTCAAATGTCTACATAGCAATGTGTATACCAACCTACCATCCGCTTGGCACATCCTAAAGATCAATAAAAGATTTGCAGTTGTGAGTTAGAGCGCTGTCCTTATTTATGATCATTCGGCAAACAATTAGCACCCCAGGTTTCATTTCCCCTTGTCCTAAGTACACACTACAGAAGCCAAGTCAATAGCCCAGGATTTATCAGGTTGGAAACTGGCTGCCCAAAGGCCAAAAGCTTAGATTACACGGTTAAGACTACAGCTTGTGACTACCCATCTTTCCCACGAGCTCAGGAATTAAATATCTGGGAGAGAAACAATACAAGGAGCTTAGCGGTGATATTCTTTACCAGCAGTTTTCTAGCCAAGCTGCTTTGGTTTTCATGAACAACGGGGCAGAACAGCAAGGAGAGCAGAACGTGGACGGTGGGGGGGAGGGGTGGTCTCCGGGACACTTAGGAAAGCCAATCGACCAGTCAGTCACTAGGGGAATTCCACGGAAAGGCTCTCGATCCCCGTAGCGAAATTATATAACTAAAAAAAAAGGAGGAGGAGGAGCCGGCGACTACCGGGGGAGGAGTCGCGGCCCGGGCGGAGTCGGCCGGGCGGCGTTCCCGCTGGGGCGGCGCTTCCCCCTTTGTCTCGCATTTCTCTCTGCGCCACATTTTCTCGCCGCTGCCATTTTGAGCTTCTCCGCCGGGCGGGGTAACAAAGGCGCCGCCATGTCCGGCAGCGGCATTTTGTATCCGCTGCCCCGCCACATGGCCGAATCCCGTGGCGCCGGGAACCGTCCTACCCCCGCCGCACCCATGGCTTTGGAGGCGGCCCTCTCCGCTCCCACAGAATTCCTGGGGCCCCTAAAACGCCTCACGAAAGTATCGCCTAGTAGGGGCGACTTCGCCCGCCTCGAAGCGTCGCGTCTCTCTCCCTTTACAATCGTACGTTCCTCCGAATTCTCCCCACAGCGGCCTAATCGCCGAGGCCCCCAAGGCCCCTCCCAAACTTAAGGCGAAGTTGCCGGCCGTTAACAGAAAATTTTTTCAGTCAGCTTTGGACAAAAATGTAAATGGCTCAACTCTCCGATGGCTGAGACCCAAAAATTCGGTTGAAAACATAGGTTCCCATCGCTATCCTCCCCTCATTACCTCATCGGCCTCCCATCCCCCACCCGTCGGGCCTGACAGGTCTGCTTCCACACTCACCCTCGATCCCGGCCGCGGTCTCGGTCACTCGAATAGCCCGACATGGCGTCAATGATTGCGGTTGGCGGGGAACGAAGAGGAGAGAATCGGGTGCGACGAGTCGCTGGTGGAGGCTTCGGCGATAGCGAAGCCTTGCGGGGGCGGCAGCGGCGGAGGGACGGCGATGATAGAAGCCGGAGCTGCTCGCCTGCAGGCCGGTGGAAATGAATGAGGTGCCGGCCGCGTCCCGAGAGCCGGTTTTATAGGCTGGACCGCCTCCTCTGTCGCAGAGGATGCTGGGATCCGCTCTATGACCTAATCGCCCCGCCCCTGCGCAGAGGCCGCAACGCCCGCAGGCGTTCCGGAATCCGCCATGTTCTCGCCCCTCCCCCCCAGGCCCCTCCCTCAGATTCGCCCGTTTTTTGCCCCTTTCATGGCTGGGCCCACCCACCACCACGATGCCTCAGCCGGCACTCTCTTGACTTCACCTTTTTTCTCGTCTTTCTACACTTCGAGGAAGCCACACCACCCTTTTTCAAGTCCAGCCCAGGCGATAAAATGGCCAACACAAGACAACCTACTCCGCCTCCTCAGAGTTGTTTACGTCTCCAAAGCGCCTTCACGCACAGAACCAAATGAGACGAGAAGGCGGAGCCCGTATTGTCACGTGGCTGCCCCGCCCACCGGGTGAGAGGGCCGTACTATTTTCTCAGATGGAGTCTGCGGAGGAATACAAAACGAAAAGCTCACCGGAAGTGCCGCGCTGATGCCACGCTAATGCCACGGGGAGACCACCGGGGGCTGTTGGTGACCCGCCCAGTCAAACCTACACGCCTGAGAATCCCTCAGCGCGATCTAGCCCAGGGAGAATAGTATCTAAGGTCCCCAAACCGCCACCTCGGCACGCGCGGCGAGAGGAAGTGCTCTGATGACCAATCAGCAGCGAGAAGCCGTTTTACCGTTCCTCCCTCTCTCACTCCTCCTCTCCTTTCCCTCTTCTCGGTTCTGTGTGCGCGCCGCGCGACCCTTCCCGGACACCGTCCCTCGCGCGCCCCGCTCGGAGTGCGGCCGCGACCGGCCTCCGCGACATGGCCGGCTCAGAGGCTGGTGAGTGTCGGTCTGGAGTCCGGGTTTGTGTGGACTAACAGCCTTCCAAGTCCCCGGACGCCCCTGCCCGTTTTATATTGAGACCTCAGGCCCGCTCTACTAGGTCTGGCTCCTGACGATCTCCCGTCGTCGTGGGCCTGTTCTCTGGATAGCGTCTCTCAGCCCAGCTCTCTGACCCATGGGAGGCCGGGGAGTGCGATTTGGGAGTAGGGGTAGGGAAGGCCCGTGGTACACCCGCATCCTGGCTGCAAAATGCAGTGGAAAGTTTCTGCCCCGGACTCGTACTTCTCTGCGGAACCTAGCCGCTCTTGCATTGTGGGGACTGAGGTGGTACCTGCGTCTGAACTCATACGGGATGGCACTTACCAGAAAGATCTGTCGGTGCCCCCGCCGAAGGAGAATGGTCGTGGGTGGGTTTTTCTCTTTAGTGCCCTATGGAGTTACCATCTTTGTCTAGCACCGCCTTTAAAAGCGACTTGATTTGGTTGTCTAGGACGCTTCCATGCTTTTCTCCAGGACTGCGTGCAAGCCAGTTGTCATGGTTTGGTCATATGTGAGAAACGGGCATGGGAGAGAGGGAGATAATGTGTCTTTAACACACAACACACACACGTTTAGAATATATTGAAGGTAATCGAATACAGAATAAAATAACTTTCCCTTTAATCACCAATCACTTCAGGGAATATATTTCCAGGTTTTTAAACTACCCGGTCGAGAAAACTTACAAATAACTTTGCTAACTCCAACAATATGGGTGGGGAGAGGAGTACACAGGAAATTTAAACAGTATTGGCAATATGCTAATTCTGAATTTAGAGACTCGGTGTGTATTTTCCATGTTTTCTTTAATATAACCAAATACAAAAAAAACTAACAAATGCACTAATTTTGAACAACCTAAGTTAATCACTACTTATTAGGACATCAGAGAAATTCTGTCTTGCACAAGGTAATTGGATAAAACTATAACTAATGCTATTGGGAATTTGAAAAAACATCCATTAATTAGTTTCTAGTAGCCTCGATATCAACAACATGTCTTGTTTGGGATATAATCCCATTTATTTGTAAACATGTTCTAAATAAAAAACACGAAAGTTTGGCTTGTAAGTAGGATCTATAGTAAATAATAAGATTATAGGTTCCAAACAGTGAATATTGGATTTGCATCATATTTTTTACTGAAATTATAGCAGTCTTGAAGACATTCCAAGACATTAAAAAATCATGTCTTTGGAGGGTCTTTGAAATTCTGTCTTCATCAAATTCTTATACAGAGTTCAGTCCCTATCCTTTGTCAGTTTTATGAGGATTGGTGTTTTAAAAATGTATGACTTTTTCTAGTGCTATTTAAAGCTGAACTTTTCCCTATCTTTCCCCACAGAGTGGGTAACAGTTGCCAATAATCTTCTCCTGAAATGTCACATACACCTGAGGATACATGAACTAGAAGATTGTGATGCTAATGTCTTTATTGCTCTTTATCAATCCATTTTGGGAGAAAAGGTACCAGGTAAGGACACTAAAAAGTGAGTAATATTTGTGTCTTAAGCCACAAGTTTTCTAGTACCTTTATTTAGAGCTTATAGTATTTATAAAACCATGAGTTTTCTCTTCGTCTACATGTTATTTCTTCTAAATTATTGCATTTATTTCTGTAATTATACCTTATGACCTAGCCATGATAATAGCGTAGGGTCAAATCTGTTTGACTGGTCTTGGCCATCACTGTTTAATCTAATCATGCTAAATGCCCTGTGAAAGTCACACCTTTTCTGTAAATGTACCTTCAAAGGTTCTAAAATTGAGTGAAACTTAGATATTTGTCAGGTTCTCTTATTTAACCAGTATGGATAAGAATTGGTATTTGTACTGTATCCTTGGACATTCAGTAAGCCTCCTTTCACATTTGTGTTTTCTCTCATTGAAAGGAGCCCATGATCGTTGGTTTAGGGCTCACCCTCATGTGTTGCCTCACTTATTATCATACTAGAGGCCTGATGCATGAAAATTCGTGCAGGAGTAGGCCTGCCTTCCCCCAGCTGCTGCACTGATTTCCCTCCAGGACCCCAGCTTCCCTCCTCTGGCCACCAGCAGGCACTTAGGACTTGGCCTGGCTTTCCTCTGGCCAGCCACCCACAGGCACCGGGGACCCAGGCTGGCTTCCCTTGAGCTGCCTGCAGGCACCGGGGACCCAGGCCACTTTCCTCTTGACCCAGCTTTGTCAGGAAGGACATCTGGAATGACATCTGATCTAATTAGCATATTACTCTTATTATTATACTAGAGGCCCAGTGCATGAAATTTGTGCACTTGGGAGGGGTCCCTCAGCACAGCCTGCCCCCTCTCACATACTGGGAGCCCTCAGGGGATGTCCTCCTGATGGCTTAGGTCCGCTCCCCATTGCATGTGGACCTAAGCCGCAGTCTGGCCTTTCTTTGTGGGAGATGAAAGGGCTGATCGCCATCACCCCGCTGCTGCAGCCATTGCCAGTCACCACAGCCGCCAAGGTATTTTTCATCAACATGGACTCCAGTCCCTTCACTATGAAAAAATGATAACTTATTTAGGCATTTTCAAGATATGTCTTTCATAGGATATGACATTTCTTTCTTTTTTTTTAATCCTCTCCTGAAGATATGTTTCCATTGATTTTTTTTTCCTTCCCTCTGATCCCAGGCTTGGCCCCTGCCTCCCTCACCCCCCGCCCCTCTGATTGCCAGCTCTGGCTGCCTAGGCTTTAGGCTTGGGCAGGGCCCCTTCCACCCCCCGCCCTCCCGATCGAGGGCTCAAGCTGCCCAGGCTTTAGCCGTGGGAAGGGGGCCCTCTCGCATCTCCTATGGCCAGCTGGGAGTGACCTGGTGCTGAGAAGGTTCCCAGGATCCAGATATGTATGCAAATTAACCGCCATCTTTGTTGGGTTGATTTGTGTGCTCTGATTGGCACTGGGCGTAGCGGAGGTATGGTCAATTTACATGCTTCTCTGTTGTTAGGTAAGATACATCATCTTCTTGAATTTAGGGACCTTTTATCTTTTTTTTTAGCATGATGCTTAATGTAGAGCATCCTGTCTTATATAAAATAAGGCTAATATGCAAATTTTCCCCTCGGGAGTTTGACCCACTGGGAGTTCGACTGCTCTCTGTGATATGTGCTGATCACTGGGGGACGGCACAGAACGAAGGCAGGCCCCAGCCAGCTGCCAGAGGAAGGAAGGCCCCGGTCGGCCCTGATCTCCAGCCAGGCCTAGAGACCCTACCCGTGCACAAATTTCATGCACTGGGGCCTATTATGTTGTTCATATATTTACTAAACTATATTCAATCAAAGATTCTACTGTATGGAATTCACGTATACTCTGTTAACTTTATCTGTACTTTTAAAAACCTGTTCCATTTGGGACAGAGTTTACTTTTGTGGTAGATAGCTTATTTAGAAGCCTAATCAGAGATAGATGAAAATGTGGACCCTCATAGATGCAGAATCATGTAGCTTTTTCCCTCTCCTCTCCTCCACCCAGACCTCATAACTAATCCTAGGAATCAAGAGGATGAAGCTCACAATGTACAAGCAGTAATTGATTCTTTGGCCTTGGATTACCTGCAGGTCAGCTTGTCTCACATAACAGGTTGGTATATACTTAACCATCAAATAATTTTGCATTCTACTAACATAACTTGTTTAGAACTCTAGACCTTGTTTAGCAAAATGACTAAGCTTATGATATAGACCATACAGCAAGATTGAGCCAAGACAGTCTTGGGTAGAGTTGAGGCAGCCACCCTGGAGTTTTTCTAGGACAGTCAAACATTCTATATAGCCCTAGCCAGTTTTGCTCACTGGATAGAGTGTTGGCCTGGGGATTGAAGGGTCCCAGGTTCGATTCTGGTCAAGGGCATGTACCTTGGTTGTGGGCACATCCCCAGTAGGGAGTGTGTAGGAGGCAGCTGATCGATGCTTCTCTCTCATGGATGTTTCTGACTCTATCCCTCTCCCCTCCTCTCTGTAAAAAAATCAATAAAATATATTTTTTAAAAAACATCCCTATATAATAAAGAGATAATATGCAAATGGTTTTCACGGCTCAGACACTCAACTTTGGGGAGAGAGGAATGGAGATCAGCCAGGCTGCAGCCTGGGAGAGGGATAAGCCACCCACTCTGTGGTCCTGGGCACTAGCGGCTGCACCTATGTCTGCGGCCTGAAGTGGGATAAGCCGCACACCCTGTGGCCCCAGGCAGCAGGTGCCTGCAGCTACAGCCCAGGCGACATTGCCTGCCCATGGTCCCCTGCAGCTGTGGTCAGCCAGAGGGAGGGAAACCTGGGTTCTGGATGCAGGATGAGGCAGAGGTGGTTAGAAGTGATCAAGCCAGCAGGGGAGCAGTTAGGAGCTATCAGGCAGGCAGGCGCACGGTTAGGAGTCAGCAGTCCTTGATTGGGAGAGGCAGTTGGACATCCCCCAAAGGGGTCCCGGATTGGAAAGGGTGCAGGCCGGGCTGAGGCACACCACCACCACCACCCCTCCCCCACACAAATTTCATGCATTGGGCCTCTAGTTGAGTTTATAATTTATCTGGGTCCATAGTCCTACTTGGTAGTTTGAAGTGTGATTTTTTTATTTTAAAGCTACCATGCTGCTTGTTTGTAGTAGCTAAGAAACACTTAGATGTCCATTAATGGCAACAGGTTAAATAAATTATGGTAGCTCCATAGAAGGAGCTACTCTACAGCTATTTATGATGCTCTGTATGTACAGTGTTCCATGTTAGCGAAATAATCTCCAGTAGAGTGTGAGAAAAATGTGGTGTAGTTACAATGACAATATGTAGAGTATGCTGTTACTTGTAAATACAAAGGTAGGGAACATAGGTACAGTTGATTTTATGCAGAAGGATTCTCTCGAAGCATATACAAGAAACCCATGATATTGTTTGCTTCCAATAAGAGGAACTAAAGGGCTCCAGGACAAGGGAGGATGAAACTTTCCATTGTATGTCTTTTATACTTTTTGAATTTTGAAGCATGAATATATTACCTATTCAAAATAGATGAAACTGTAAATTGTTTTTGAACAGAGGGTACCTTGGAGATTGAAGCTATATTTAAATCACTTAAGAGAAGGTTTATATTGTTGATCTATTCTTTGACAGTAGTTAAAGGAGATAAGTGTTAATCAGGATAGGTCATTTACATCTATTAATTTGATATTGACAAGAACAAATTTTTGCAAAAATACTATCTTAAGTTTTTGAGTTACAGTTCTAGGTGAGTAAATGTGGTAAATTAGTTTGGAAATAATTATTTTGAGGGATAATCCTGGAGTTTGTTCCCCTGTCCTTTTGCAACTTAGAATTGCTTTATCACTAGGGTAGGGCAATTTCTAGTATTTGTATTTTTTAAACATACTATATAGCAATGTTGTGTCTGCTTACAGAACTTTTTTTATTGTAGAACTTTCCCCGATAACTCATACCCACCCCATGAAAAGTTGCAAAACTGCTTACCTCTTCCAGTAGACTGCAAAGCAGCTTCTTACTCCTTGTGTTTTGTTTAAATCAGTTTCCATGAATTACTGGATTCTTAGTTGCTGGGTTGATGGAGTATACTCCCCTTCCTGGAAACTGAAGTCCTAAGTATGCCCTTGGGTATACCTGTGTATCTTATTAAGCCAGAAAAACATAAAGCTACAAGATTTCTGTTTAGTTGTTTTAAACACACACACACACACACACACACACACACACACATCTGTCAAATATTATTTGACTAGCAGTATTGCATAACACTAAGTTTCTGGTTGGTTTTGCATCATAACTAAAGTTATAAATGGCTAGATTCTCTCAAATATCAAATTTCCACTCTGCTTCTTCCATGCTGCTTTGAACACATGAGAATGCCAGGCATGATGTCGCATCTTGAGTGTCTCAAGAATTAAGTTTGTCCATACCTAATGTTGATTGGAGTCTATCTTATGGGACACTTAACATGTCAAGTTTCCATGCTTTTAGGAACCCATTTCTTGTCAACAATTTCAATTTAACTTTTATTAAAAATCTATTCTGGGCCAGTTGATGTGCTAGTACTATTTCAAGATTAATGTATGGGCATAAAGTGGATGTGGTGGGAGATGAAGCTGGAGAGGTTGGGGATGAGGTGAGATTAAAAAGGGTTTTACAGCCCTAGCTGGTTTGGCTCAGTGGATAGAGCATCAGCCCACAGACTGAAGGGTCCCAGGTTCGATTCCGGTAAAGGGTACATGCCTGGGTTGCAGGCTCGATCCCCAGTAGGGCGCGTGCAGGAGGCAGCCAACCAATGGTTCTCATCATTGATGTTTCTCCCTTTCCCTTCCTGTCTCTGAAAGCAACAAAAAATACGTGTGTGTGTGTGTGTGTGTGTGTGTGTGTGTGTGTTTTAAGAAGTGTTTTATATGTTGGGAGCCATTGGTGGTTTGTTGTTCATTTGTTTTTATTGATTTAAAAAAGAGAAACATCAATCCTAACTAACCGGTAATCGAATCCACCACCTTTAGTTTTTGGTGTATGGAGATGAGGCTCAAACCAACTGAGCCACACTACCAGGGTACATTGATAGTTTGTTTTTATTTTGTTTGGTAATTCTCACCTGAGGATATTTTTCCATGATTTTTAGAGAGTGGAAGGGATCGGGGAGAGAAGCATTGATGTTAGACAGACACATCAATCAATTGGGATAAACCTGCAACCTAGGTATGTGCCCTCGATCCTGAATTGAACCCTCCACCCTTCAGTGGTGTGCACACCAATGCTCTACCACTGACCCACACCAGCCAGGGCCCATTTACAGTTTCTAATTTTTTTTTTTTAATTTAATCTTTACTGTTCAGCTTATTAATGACATTGTCCCCCTTTTTTGCCCCTTATAGCTTCCCTCCACCTGGTACCCATCCCACCCTCTGCCCTCACTTCCCCCCAATGTCCTCTCCCATAGGTGCATGATTTTTGTTCAGTCTCTTGCTGCACCTCCCACACCCCTTTTCTCCCCAAGAATTGTCGGTCCATTCCCTCTCTATGCCCATGATTCTGTTATGTTCACCAGTTTATCTTGTTCATCAGATTCTTAATTCACTTGATTTTTATATTCATTTGTTGATTGATGTGTATTTGTTGTTCATAATTTTTATTTTTATCTTTTTCTTCTTCCTTTTCTTAAAGAATATCTTTCAGCATTTCATATAATATTGGTTTGGTGGTGATGAACTCCTTTAGCTTCTTCTTATCTGTGAAGCACTTTATCTGACCTTCAATTCTGAATGATAGCTTTGCTGGATAGAGTAATCTTGGTTGTAGATTCTTGCTATTCATCACTTGGAATATTTCTTGCCACTCTCGTCTGGCTTGCATAATTTCTGTTGAGAAATCCACTGACAATCGTATGGGTGCTCCCTTATAGGTAACTAACTTTTGTTCTCTTGCTGCTTTTAATATTCTCTTTGTCTTTTGCTCTTGGAATTTTAATTATGATTTTTGTGTCTTGGTGTGGTCCTCTTTGGATTCCTGTAGTTTGGGGTTCGTTGCGCTTCTTGGACTTTTAAGTCAATTTCTTTCACCAGGTGGAGGAAGTTTTCGGTCACTATTTCTTCAAATAGGTTTTCATTATCTTGCTCTCTCTGTTTTTCTGGCACCCCTATAATTCGGATGTTGGTATGCTTGAGGTTGTCCCAGAGGCATCTTACACTATCTTCAATTTTTTGGATTCTTTTGGCTTCTTGCTTTTCTGGCTGAGTGGATTTTGCTTCTTTGTATTTCAAATCTTTGGCTTGGTTCTTGCAGTCCTCTAGTCTGTTGTTAGGTCTCTGTATAATATTTTTTTTTTTTTTTTTTTTTTTATTGTTCAGTTTATTAATTACATTGTTTCCCCTTTTTTATCCCCCTATATATTCCCTCCACCCTGTACCTATCCCACCCTCCGCCCTCACCTCCCCCTCCCCAATGTCCTCTCCCATTGTTGCAAGATTTTTGTCCAATCTCTTGCTGTACTTTCAACATGTATAATATTTTTTATTTCAGTCAGTGTATGCTTAATTTCTGGTTGGTCCTTTTTCATATCCTCGTAGGTCTTGTTCATTTCCTCGTAAGTCTCAGCCTTTTCTAGGAGCCTCTTGAGAAACCTTATAACCGTGGTTTTGAACTCTATGTCCGGTCATTTTTTTTTCTCCATTTCTTTCACATCTGATTTCTTTCCACTTCTCTGCATTGTGGCTGCTTTCCTGGGTTAGTCGATTAGCTTTGTGTGGTAGATGTCCTCTAAGGGACAGTGGCTCAGCCTCCCCAGTTACCTGAGGTGGATACTCTTGCTGCAGCCCTTTATGGGTTGTACAGTCTTGTTGAAGTTAAGCCTAGCTTATTGTTGTTAGCACTAGGAGGGTTTGACCTCCAGGCCAATTGGCTGTGAGGGGCAGCTGTGCTCAGGTTAGATGAGCGGAATCTCCGGGCTGAGCAGGCAGCATCAGCTCTGCCCTATGAGCACCTGGATCTCTGTGCCAGGTGGTAAAGGCTGAAAGCACCGCTGAGAGAAAGCTGCCGCCAAGCTCTACCCGCTGCCAGACAATTCAGCTTCTCCCTAATGAGTCTGCACCACCAAAGTCTCACCAGGGTTGTAAAACAATGCAGTCTGGTGGTTTCCCAAACAAGAGAGCAAGTCACGAGTCCTCTCTGTGCGTTCGCTCAACTCTGCAGTTCCCAAGTTTACGGGCACTCTCCACAAGCTCACACTCTCCACAAGCTCACAGACCTTTGCTGCGCCCAAGTTTCAGCGTGCTTCCCTACTGTCCAGTTTCACCCCGTATGAGTGTGGGTTCCCTGTACCTCGCCCGGAACTGGGGAATCAGTAGTGGGACGCCTTTGTCTTTGCAGCCGCCCGCCCTCTCCGCTCGCACACGTGTGCGCACAGGGCTCCAAACCTCTGACTCCATGTGTATCTTCAACGCTGCCCTCCGCCGCTCCTCTGAGTCCCAGTGTCCTGTCTTTACTTTTATTTGTGGAATTTTCACTCAGCCAGCTTTCCGGTGATTCTGGATGATGTTTGTTCTGTCATTAAGTTGTAGTTTTGAAATTGCTGTGTGGGGCAGCAAGATAGGTGTTTACCTATGCCGCCATCTTGGTTCCTCTCCCCAATAGTCAGAGTTTTTAATTTTTTTAAAATGGTATGATCTATGCACAATGAATAGCAATTAACATATTTGAAAAAATTAGGAAATCTGATTATCCCAACACATTTTTTATTGTTTTCTTTTTATACTTCTTTATTGCTATTATCTCCAAAAATCCACCATTTAGGAGTAGGATTCCGCAATCTGAAACAGTGTTCTCTCTTGCAATTTTTTTTTCACCTGCCAAATAAAGTTCCACTTAGCTGTTTTATACTTTGGTATAAATTTTATCAGAGTATGTTTTCTTAAGTCCATTTATTTTACTTCTTAATAAAGGAGGGAATATGTCAATGAATTATCAAATACCATATTCAAGCCTACCCTTTTTGTTTCTTCAGATATAATCAGGTATCAGGAAATTGATGTTTTTAATACAGTGATCCTTGAGCAACACAGGTTAGGGGTGCCAATCCTTGCACAGTCAAAAATTCAGGTATAACTTAAGTTAGCACTCCACATAGGCAGATTCTCAATCAGAGACAGAAAATACTATTTTCAAACTGTGTTTGGTTAAATCTCAGATGCAAAACCTGGGGATACCGAGGGCTGACTGTATATTTATTGGGGAAGGGGGGAGGATCTGTGTG
Source organism: Antrozous pallidus (assembly GCA_027563665.1). Taxonomy (NCBI): domain Eukaryota; kingdom Metazoa; phylum Chordata; class Mammalia; order Chiroptera; family Vespertilionidae; genus Antrozous; species Antrozous pallidus. The sequence continues at coordinate 35,058,093 of CM050526.1, forward strand.
AGTGGATCCATGGAGTTCAAACCTGTGTTGTCCAGGGTCAGTAGTAGTATATTGTTTCTCCAGAGTTGGTTTATAGCCCTTGTATCTTGAACAATATTTTCATAGTGGTATATCCATTTCAAAATTATGAGGCTTTTGATTTCTTGGTTAAATTTTTTAATAGCTCTGTATTCTGTGTCCAGGAGAAAATATAATGAAAGGAGATAAAGAATCTATTAAGAATCTCCTAGAAATATTTGATGGGTTGCTGGAGTATCTTACAGAACACATCAGTGAAGCATCTCTTGAGAAAAGTAAGTTTAAGAACAGAAATTTGGTTTAGCTTATTTATTATGTCCCTTTTTTGCCTTTTATATTTGGGCCTCCCTATGTAGTCATACCTTAGTTGGACAGTGTTTTCTAAAGTCTGATTGTTACTTCTACAGGTCTAAGTTTATATGGCAGTATTACCTATAGCTGATCAGATTCCTCAAAACACCAATTAATGATGGGAAATAAGTCTTTATTAACACTAGTCACATCTGCTCTGCAGAGCAGCCTCTTCGGCACCTGACCTAGCACTTCACTTACCAATGATTAAAAAGGTATCTGAAGGCAGACCATGGGCTAAGTGTCGTTCACTGTAGGACTGAAACTCTCTAAGCCTGTTTTCTCATCTGAAATTCACACACAGCTGTAAAGAAGGTTAAGTAAGTAGATATGCATAAATAGTTTAGCGCCAAGCCTAGCTCAGAATAAATGCACAATGATTGTTATCTAATGTTATTAAAATGTTGCTTGGTAAATACAGAGGGGTATATCTGAATCATAGGACGTTTCACCCACATAACTCCTGAAATCCCTCCCCTGGTGAGTTAATGCCTCTAGTGAAAGTATATTCATCATGGGGTAGAAAAAGGTTGATAGTCCTAAGGAAAATATTATCCAAGACTTGATGTGGTCTCACTCTTAGATAGAGCTTAAGGTAGACTGACACAGTCATTTTTTCTGAAGCCACTCCCTTCTCATCTTGCCTCAGACATCCCTTACAGATAGAGAAGTATAAGAATAATAAATAAATCTACTACCTTACATAAATAATAAAGAATTGCTAATACAACTGTAGACCTACCTTTTTTTGTTTGTTTTTTTGTTTGTTAATCCTCACCCAAGGATATTTTTCGTTGGATTTTTAGAGAAAGTGGAAGGGAGAGGGAGAGAAAAACATCAAGGTGAGAGAGACACATCTATTAGTTGCCTCCAGCACGCACCCCATCCAGGGCCGGGGTACCTGCAACTGAGGTATGTGCCCTGAACCAAAATTGAACCCAGGACCCTTCAGTCCAAGAGCTGACACTCTATCCACTAAGCCAGGGTCAGGGCTAGAGCCTGCTTTTAAAACAATACTTGTGCCTTAGCTGGTTTTGTTCAGTAGATGGAGTGTCAGCTTTCAGACTGAGGGGTCCCGGGTTCGATTCTGGTCAAGGGCACATGCCCAGGTTGCAGGCGCCATCCTCAGTAGAGGGTGTGCAGAATGCAGCTGATCACTGATTCTCTCTTGTCACTGATGTTTCTAGCTCTCTCTCCTTTTCCCTTCCTCTCTAAAATAAATGAAAAAATATTTTTTAAAAAACCAATACTTGTATTGTTTCTTTGTTGCCCAAATAATACATTTTCATTATAGCTGATGATTTGGTCCTTTCAAATTTCACTTTTGCAAGAGCCCAGTTTACCAGGAAGAGTTGAGGGTGTCGTACTGTTCTTACCTTTATCCACTCCTATACAGAAATAGTATATTAACTTGGGGTTTTGTGTGTGGTGTTTTTTGGTATTGTTTTTATCCATTCTAAACAGGTGAAACTGGAGAATGTTTTAAAGAATCCCAAGGAGAAGAATCTTTGGAAGAGTCAGAAAGTACTAAAGAATCCATATCATCATGGAAAAGAGTTTCTTCTGGGAGGTATCACTCAATGTCTGAATTTAATCATAACAAGTTATACTTTTTCCTTCTCCTAAGAATTAAATTTGTACACAGTATACCAGAATGGCAGCAAAGAAAACCACACACACACACACACAAAGCTAATGTGAAAATTTTACTAACTTTTAAACCTGTTGGAGGGAGTTTTAAGAACCTTGAGCTATATACAGTGCTTAATTCTCAGCATTATCTACCTACTTATTTTTTTAATTTTCCACCACCTTCAAAATAATTTACATTCCTTGCAAAAAACCTGGAGAGAAATAAAAATTTAAAAAATCTATCATTTAGTATAAATAGCTACTTTAACAGTTTGTTATATTTCAGTCTTTCTTACTGTTTTTTTATTTAGTTATGTTATTTATATAACTTTGTTTCCTGCTTTTGAAAATTAGCATATCAAGTCTTTTTCCAAGTTGTTGAACTCTTTATAATCATTTTTAATCACTGTGATAACATACCATTCTTATGGGTATATCATAATTTACTAAACCACTTCTCTAAAGTGGAGATGGTTGATCCTGTGTGTGTGTTCTTTTTAATTTTACATGTATATTTTAAAGAATAGTTGATTGCCGAAACCGGTTTGGCTCAGTGGATAGAGTGTCGGCCTGCGGACTGAAAGATCCTGGGTTCGATTCTGGTGAAGGGCATGTACCTTGGTTGCGGGCACATCCCCAGTAAAAGGTGTGCAAGAGGCAGCTGATCGATGTTTCCCTCTCATCGATGTTTCTGACTTTCTATCCCTCTCCCTTCCTCTCTATAAAAATATCAATTTTATATATATATATATGTATATATATATATATACACACACACACACACACACACACACACACACACACACATATATATAGAGGGGGGGGGAGGGAGAGAAATTAGCCATTGGCTCGTTAGGAAAAAAAAAAAGAATGGTTGGTTGGTTGATTGATTGATTGATTGATTGATGGTGGGAAGGAAAAAAACACTGATGTGAGAGTGCAACATTGATTGGCTGCCCCACACACACCAACTGGGGAGGAAGCCCGCAACCCAGACATGTGTTTATATTATTTTTTAAATCTGGTCTGACCTTTGTTTATTCTTTCTTCCCCTTCCCTCCCAATATCTTTAAGTTGCATTGAGAGTCAAAGAGTATAAATGCTACAAGGCTGTCAAAAGTCAAGTTGCTTTCCCAAAAGGTCAGGACTGATTATACACCCACTAGCAGGATTAAAATGCTGGGTTACTGAACCCTCGTGTGCCAATATCATTGACCAATATCAGAGTTTAACAATTTGTGCTACTTTCATAGAAAAAGTAATTATTACAGACTTGATTGTACTTCTGCTAACTAGATGTTGAACATTGTAATACTACTTTATTTTAAATATTTGATTCTCAGATAAGCATCAAGAAGTGATAAGTGATAGGAGGTGTGTATAGCAATGAGCAATCTGAATACTCACAGGCAGGCTGCTTAAAGCAGCTCTTGGGGTTCTCATGGGAGGGGCCCTCCATGGTCAGGCTGGGCCCTGAGTAACTAAGGGAACTCTTTTAGGTGTTCCTGGTCATCTGAGGCTTTGAACCCCTCTTGGGATAGAGATGAAGAAGAATCTACTGGTGAAATAATTAGACTTGGAGACACAGCACACACCTTTTCTCTAAGAAGTAGTGGTGAGTAATTAAACTTCAAATATCAGTTATTGTTATTCTGCATACAACTATTACAATGTAAATAATTATATTTAGAAGTATTTAAAGTTGAGAATAGAGAGAGCCCTAACTGGACTTAAGAATTGAAATCCTTGCCGAGACTGGTTTGGCTCAGTGGATAGAGCGTCAGCCTGCGGACTGAAGGGTCCCAGGTTCGATTCCGGTCAAGGGCATGTACCTTGGCTGCAGGCACATCCCCAGTGGGGGGCGTGCAAGAGGCAGCTGATCGATGTTTCTTTCTCATCGATGTTTCTGACTTTCTATCCCTCTCCCTTCTACTCTGTAAAAAATCAATAAAATATATTAAAAAAAAAAAAGAATTGAAATCCTTGAATACCACCATTACCCACTAAATATGAACAGTTATCTGAGATCTATTAAGTGGGAATCTCATAGGCACATGAGCAAATAGGCGAATACAAGTTTGTCCTGTAATATGTGGGACTTGATGCCTTGGGAATGGAATTCTAAATGCAGCTTAACAATCTAGTCACATTCAGAGTACCCCTTAAGTATAGTTTCCTGAACTGGGTGACTCTTTTTCATGGTTTCAACCAACAGGTCTGTAGTTCCGGTGGCAGTTTTTCTCTCAAGCTTCAGCACACACATCCTACAATCTACTGCTTATCCTATGTAATTAAAGAGTAATACGCAGATTGACCATCACTCCAACACACAAGAGGGCTGACCCCATGTGGTCAAAGATCCTGCCCCCATGTGGACATAAGATGGCCAGCAGGAGAAGGTCATTGGAAAGTTCCAGGCCTGCAAGAGAGGACAGTTGTGGGCCATCAGACCAGCAGGGGAGGGTAGTTGGAAGGGACCAGGCCTGCAAGGGAGGGCAGTTGGAGGTGATCAAACTTGCAGGGGAGGGCAGTTAGGGGTGACTAGGCCGGCAGAGAAGGGAAGTTGGGGGCAAACAGGCTGGCAGGGGAGCAGCTAGACATCAATTAGGCTGGCAAGGTAGTGGATAGGGGGTGATCAGGCTGGCAGGCAGAAGCAGTTAGGAGCAATCAGGGAGGTAGACAGGCGAGCAGTTTGAAGCCAGCAGTCCTGAATTGTGAGAAGGGGTCCCAGATTGCAGAGGGTGCAGGCTGGGCTGAGGGACACCCTTTCTCCCATCCCCCCTCCCCCGGTGCACAAATTTCGTGCACCGGGCCTCTAGTATACAATAAACCTGAATATCTTTCAGGCCCATTTTGAGCTTTTCTCCTTACCTTCTTCCAACTATCCCAATTCCTTGTGCTGTCCACTTGATTGCCATGCTCTTCTCTGATATTATTTCTTTTGCAGAGATGCTCTTCCTTTCTATTCCTGGCAAATTCACCCTACAAAGTTGTGTCTCTCTCTGACCTGCCTCAGGCTCTGAGGCTCTTTAACCCCCACCTTACTTATAATTTTATATATATATAATAAAAGATGAGTTTAAATTAATGAAACCAGTGATTTCTCAAATATACAAATCAGAGGTATCTTATGTAACATTTTAAAAATATATATTTTGTTGATTTTTTTTTTTTTTTTTTTTTTTTTTTACCGGGAGGAAGGGAGAGGGATAGAGAGTTAGAAACATCAATAAGCTCCCTCCTGCACACTCTCTACTGGGTATGTGCCCGAACCTGGGACCCTTAAGTCTGCAAGCTGATGCTCTATCCACTGAGCCAAACCAGTTAGGGCTATAATTTTTTTAAATGTGTTTTTACTGATTTTAGAGAGGGAGAGGGAGATAAAAACATAAATGATGAGAGATAATCATTAATTGTCTGCCTCCTGTATGCTCCCTATTGGGGATCAAGCCCACAACCTGATCAGCAATCAAATCGAGACCTCAGTTCATGGATCAGTGCTCAATCACTAAGCCACACTGACCAAGCTTGGTGGTAACACCATTTTCACTTTTCATATTAACTATTATATTAACTGTTAAGTTCCAAGAACAATAGCCGTGTCATGCTCATTCAGTAAAGAAGGACATTTCATAATGATAAAGGGATCAATCCAACAAGGGGATATAACCCTTGTAAACATTTACACACCCAACGTAAAAGCATCTAAATATATAAAGCCAATATTGACACACAGAAGGAGACATTGACGGTAATCGTAATAACAGAGTAATATCCAAATTTGACCGTGCCTTCACTATGCTACCAGCCAATCAGGAGTGGGGCGCGAAGCCAAGGCGCATGTGAGGTGAGGGGTGGTGCGAGGGGTGGGGCTGCTGCGGCACCAGCAGGCCAGGGTGGCCACTGGGTCGGCGGGGGTCCAATCGCAGCCCCAGAGCCAACAGAGAGTCCAGACCTGCACTGCCGCCCAAGGCCCAGCCTTGGCAAACCTGAGGTGGCGGCGGGGGTCCCGATGGCCACCCCCCAACCCAGCAGGGGTTCCGGACCCATGCAGCCGCCCCCCAGGCCCAGCCATACCACATTAAAGCTTCTTTTATTATTAGCATCTTAAATTAATGTGATACATTTATTAAAATTGATGAGGCTTTATCGACACATTATTAACAAAAGTAAAATCTGCAGTTTACATTAGGGGTCATTCTTTGTGTTGAGTATCTTATGGTCTTCACAAATGTACCATTAATGTAGTATCAGACAGAACAGTTTCATTGCCCTAAAGATCACCTGTGGCCCACCTATTCATCCCTCCCTGCTCTGAAACCCTAGCAGCCAGGGGGTGATCAGGCTGGCAGGCAGAAGGGGTTAGGGGCAATCAGAAAGGTAGGCAGGCAAGTAGTTGGAAGCCAACAGTCCTGGATTGTGAGAAGAAGGCAGTCAGATATCCCTGAGGGGTCCCAGATTAGAGAGGGTGCAGGCTGGGCTGAGGGATGCCTCCCTCTCCCCACCCCCCCCCCCCCCCGTTGCATGAATTTTGTGCACCGGGTCTCTACTACATTATAATACAGGACATTTTTAATATGTTGACATCAATGAGTAGATCATCTAAACAGAAAATTAACAGGAAATTGGCCTTAAAATGCACATTAGAACAGATAGGTTTAAAGATTTAAATGATACTTTTAGAACATTTCAGTCAAAAAGAGCAGACTATATATTCTTTTAAATGCATATGGAGCATTTCCTAGGATAGACCACATGTTAAGCCACAAAACAAATCTCAATTTAAGAAAATTCAAATACTATCAGGCATCTTCTCCATGATGGAATGAAACTAGAAATCAACTACAAATCAAACTAGAAATCAAATCTCAAATTAAGAAAATTCAAATCCTATCAGCCATCTTCTCCATGATGATATGAAACTAGAATTGACAAATGAATTTAATAAAACTGAAAAACAAATGGATGAAGGCAAAATAGCATGATACTAAATAAAAGGGTTAACATTAAGATTAAGGAAACCGTCAAAAGATACCTTGAGATATGAAAACATGACCCCCCCAAAAAATCTATGGGATGCAGCCAAAGCAGTCCCGAGAAGAAAATTCATAATAATACAGGGCTATCTCAAAAATCTTAATTCCTTAAACCTAAAGAAACTAGAAAAAGGAGAGCAAACAAAACCAAAGTGAGTAGTAGGAAGGAAATAATAAAGATCATAGTGAAAATAAACAAAATAGAGCGAGAACCAAGATGGCGGCATAGGTAAAACACCTATCTTACCGTCATACACAGCAATTTTAAAACTACAACTTAACGAAAGAACAAACACCATCCAGAATCACCGGAAAGCTGGCTGAATGAAAATTCCACAAATAAAAGTGAAATAAGACACTGTGACTCGGAGGAGCGGCGACGGACAGCGTTGAAGATACGCACGGAGAGAGGTTTGGAGGAGCGCGCGCCAGCAGATAGGGCGGGCGGCTGAAAACCGGCCAGTTTTCTCAAACGGGAGAGACAAAGACATCCCACTGGACTGATTCTCCAGCTCTGGACGAAGTCCAGGGAACCCACTATCATTCGGGGTAAAAACTGGACAGTGGGAGGGCATGCCGAAACTCAGGTGTTGCAGGGGTCTGCTGGCTTGTGGAGAAGGCGAGCTTGTGCAGAGTGCACGTGAACTTGGGAACAGCGCAGCTGCCTGACTGCTCTTTCATTTGGGAAACCATCAGGCTGCTTTGTTTTACAACCCTGGGTGAGACATTGGATGTGCAGACTCATTTGGGGAGAGTCTGAATTCTCCGGCATCCGGTGGAGCTCGGCAGCGGCTCTCAGAGGTGCTAGCAGCCATTGCCCCTGCATAGGGCGGAGCTAACGCTGTCTGCTTGGCCTGGAGACTCCGCCCATCCAACCTGAGCACAGCTGAACTTCACAGACAATTGGCCTGGAGGTCAACCCCTCCAAGTGCTAACAACAATTAACCTGAGCTTAACTTCAGCAAGACTGTGCAACCCATATCCACCTCAGGTAACCGGGAAGACTGAGCCACTGTGCCTTGTAGGACGTCTACCACACAAAGCTAATTGACCAACTCAGGGAAGCAGCCACCATGCAGAGACATGGAAAGAAATCAGATGTGAAAGAAATGGAGGAAAAAAACCGACTGGACATGGAATTCAAAACCACGGTTATAGGGCTTCTCAAGAGGCTCCTAGAAAAGGTCGAGACCTATAAGGAAATAAAAAGACCTACAAGGAAATGAACAAGACCAACGTGGAAATGAATGAGTCCTACAAGGAAATGAAAGAGACCTACAAGGATATGAATGAGTCCTACAAGGAAATGAAAGAGACCTACAAGGATATGAAGGAGACTCTCAAGGATATGGAAAAGGACCAACCAGAAATTAAGCATACACTGACTGAAATAAAAAATATTATACAAAGACCTAAAAGTACTCTAGAGCACCCCAAGCAACAAGCTAAAGATTTGAAATACAAAGAGGTAAAATCCACTCAGCTGAAAAAGCAAGAAACCAAAAAATCCAAAAAATTGAAGATAGTGTAAGGGACCTCTGGGACAACCTCAAGCATACCAACATCCGAATTATAGGGGTGCCAGAAAAAGAGAGAGCAAGATAATGAAAACCTATTTGAAGAAATAGTGACCAAAAATTTCCCACTCCTGGTGAAAGAAATTGACTTAGGAGTCCAAGAAGCGCACCAAACCCCAATATATAGGAATCCTAAGAGGACCACACCAAGGCACATCATAATTAAAATGCCAAGAGCAAAAGACAAAGAGAATATTAAAAGCAGCAAGAGAAAAACAGTTAGTTACCTATAAAGGAGCACCCATACGATTGTCAGAGGATTTCTCAACAGAAACGATGCAGGCCAGACAGGAGTAGCAAGAAATATTCCAAGTGATGAACAGCAAGAATCTACAACAAAGATTACTCTACCCAGCAAAGCTATCATTCAGAATTGAAGGTCCGATAAAGTGCTTCGCAGATAAGAAAAAGCTAAAGGAGTTCACCACCACCAAACCAATATTATATGAAATGCTGAAAGATATTCTTTAAGAAGAGGAAGAAGAAAAAGATAAAAGTGTAAATTATGAACAACAAATACACATCTATCAACAAATGAATCTAAAAATCAAGTGAATTAATAAGCTGATGAACAGGATAAAATGGTGAATGTAACAGAATCACGGACATAGAGAGGGAATGGACTGACAATTCTTGGAGAGAAAAGGGGTGTGGGAAGTGCAGCAAGAGACTGGACAAAAATCCTGCAACTATGGGAGAGGACAGTGGAGGGGGGTGAGGGCGGAGGGTGGGATGGGTACCAGGTGGAAGGGAGCTATAGGGGGGAAAAAAGGGAACAATGTAATTAATAAACTGAACAATAAAGATTAAAAAATAATAAAATTTTAAAAATAAAAATTGATCATTAGCTTCATAAGTCTATTTGCCAAGATAAGTATCATAATTTTTTAAAAATATATATATATTTTATTGATTTTTTACAGAGCGGAAGGGAGAGGGATAGAAAGTCAGAAACATCGATGAGAGAGAAACATCGACCAGCTGCCTCTTGCACACCCCCTACTGGGGATGTGCCCGCAGCCAAGGTACATGCCCTTGACCGGAATCGAACCCGGGACCCTTCAGTCCGCAGTCCGACGCTCTATCCACTGAGCCAAACCGGTCTCGGCATAAGTATCATAATTTTGACCAAAAATATGATCATATGAGAGATATATATTGTCTTAGGGAGTAAAAAGTAATATGAAAATTTGCCAAGCAAGAACTTTCAAATTAACTAGCAGTGAAAATGTTAATTAACAAATTATATTCATATAATAATTATATAATTTCACACATCATTGGCTGTATTTTAAAGAAATGCAAGTAATAAAATTGATACAATTTCAAAAAAAAAGAAAATAGATTCTAAAAAACACAGTACAATCAATCAGTGAAATCAGGAGCTGGTTATTTGAAAAGATAAAAACAAAAATCCTTAACAGACTCATCAAGAAAAAGAGAGGACCCAAATAAATAAAATCTTAAATGCAAGAGAAGTGACAACTGGCAGCACAGAAATACAAAGGATTTTAAGAAAATATTAGAATATCCTGGCCAGTTTGGCTCAGTGGATGGAGCGTCCACCTGCAGGCTGAAGGGTCCCGGTTTCCATTCTGGTCAAGGGCATGCCTGGATCGCAGGCTCCATTCCCACTAGAGGCCGTGCAGAGGGTGGCCAATCGATGATGTTTCTATCTCCCTTCCTCTCTGAAATCAGTAAAAATATTTTTAAAAGAAAATACTAGAACTGAAACATTTTTTGTTCTTATACATTTATTTTTAGTATGCAGAGGCAAGATATTTTTGAAGAAAAGAAACAGGGGAGAGTGATTGATATAGAGGCAGGGTGGCCTTGAACAGGCTGTCAAGCTGCAGGGGAAAGCTTGGGTGGATGGGAGGCGGATGCGGGGGGAGATCAACTGAAGGACTTGTATGCATGCATATGAGCATAACCAATGAATGAAAGACACTGGGGCGGGGAGGGGGGAGGGTGGGGATATGTGCTGGGGGGTAGGGGAGGCTGGGAGGAGGATAAGGGGGAGGGGGAAAAGAAAACATGTACTACTATTAATTATAAGTTATACTGCAAAAAAATCAAAAAAAAGAAAAAGAAATAAAAAATAAAAGAAAATACTAGAATAATTAGTAGTTATATGCCAACAAATTGGACAACTGGGAGAAACGGATAAAGTTTTAGAAATATTTCATTTTTTAAGACTAAAACAAGAAACAAAATCTGAACAGACTGATTACTAATAAAACCAAATCAGTAATCAAAAACTCAACAAACAAAAGTTTTGAACCAGATGGTTTCACAGGTGAATTTACCAAACATTCAAACTATTAACCATTATCCTTCTCAAACTATTCCAAAAATTGAAAATGAGTGAAGGCTCTTAAGCTCATTTTACAAAGGCCACTATTACTCTGATTCCCAAACCAGATAAAGACATTATAAATATATATATAATAGTATCACTTTTAACATAGATGCAAATATCAGCAAACTGAATCCACTATGTTAATAAGATCATACACCATGATCAAATGGGATTTTTTCCTGTGATACCATAAATCTATTAAAGTGATATGCCACATAAGCAAAGGATAAAAATCATGATCAAATCATAGATGCAGATTAAGCGTTTGACAACATAAAGCATTTGTGTTAAAAACTCAGCAAAGTGAGAAAAGAGGGACCATACCTCAACATTATAAGGGCCATGTATGACAGACTCAGAGCTAACATCATATTCAGTGGTGAAAAGCTAACAGCATTTTCTTTACAGTCAGGAATATTGTATTGGAAGCCCTAGCCATAGCAGTCAGACGAGAAAATGAAAGAAAAGTCATCCAAAAAGGATAGGAGAAGTAAAACTGTCATTATTTGTAGATGATAGGTTACTATATCTAGAGAACCCTAAATATTTCAACGAAAAACTTATTCGAATTGATAAATGAATTTAATAAAGTAGCATGTTACAAAATTAATCAGAAATCAGTTGCTTTTTAAAAAAAAAAATCCTTGCCCAAGGATATATTTATTGATTTTTTTTTTTTTTTTTTTTTTTTTTTGAGAGAGAGAGAAGCATCAATGTGAAAGAGAAACATGGGTGAGTTCCCTCCTCTACACACCCAAACTGGGGATCGAAGCCACAACCTTTTGGTGTATGAGAGGATGCCCCAACCAAGCCACCCAGCCTGGGCATTGGTTGCATTTTTATATACTAATAATGAACTACCAAAGAGAGAAAACAATCCCATTTATAATTGCATAAAACAAACAAATGAAAAACCTAGGAATAAATTCAACCAAGAAGGTAAAAGACCTGTACTTAGAAAATTATAAGATTTTGCTTGCTATCTATTGAAGGAGATACTAATAGATGAAGGATATACTATGCTCATGGATAGGAAGAATTAAAATTGTTTAAATGTCCACACTACCCAAAGCAATCTATAGATTCACTGCAATTCCTATCAAAATACCAATGGCATTTTTTACAGAATTACAACAAATAATTCTAAAATTTGTAAGGAACTAGTAAAGACCCCAAATAATCACAGCAATCTTGAAAAAGAAAAGTTTGATAACAAACTATACTAAGAAGCCACAATAATCAAAACAATATAGTACTCTCATAAAAACAGACACATAGATCAATGGAATAATAAAGAGCCCAGGAAGAAACCCACACCTATATCATCAATTAATCTATGAAAAAGGAGGCAAGAATATACAATGACAGTGTCTTGAACAAATGACATTGGGAAAACTGGACAAATACATCCAAAAACAGAAATGAGACCACTTTCTTATATCATATACCAGAATAAATTCAAAATGAATTAAAGACTTAAACGTAAGACCTGAAACTAAAACTCCTAGAACAAGCAGTAACTCTGATATTGCTCTTAGTTATATTTTTTATACATCTCCTTAAACAAGGGCAACAAAAGAAATAAATTAAGACTACATAAAACTAAAAAATTTTTGCACAGTAAAGGAAACCACCTACAAAACAAAAACATAACCTACTGAATATGAGAATATATTCACCAATGGCAAATCCAATAAGATTTAATATCCAAAACATACAGCCCTAGCCAGTTTGACTCAGTGGATAGAGCGTCGGGTTGCCGACCGGAGGGGTCTGGGTTTGATTCCAGTCAAGGTCAAGTACCTTGGTTGCAGGCTCCTCCCTGGCCCGGGCCCTGGTTGGGGCTTGTGTAGAAAGCAACCAATTGATGTGTATCTCTCACATCAGTTTTTCTCTCTGTCTTTCCCTCTCCCAGTCTCCCTTAAAATCAATGGAAAAATATCATCCGGTGAGGATTAACAAAGAAAATTCAAAATATAGGAAGAACTCCTACAACTTAACAAAAAAAATTCCAATTAAAAAATGCACAGTTGACCTAGTTGGTTTGGCTCAATGGATAGAGCATCAGCCTTGTGAACTGAAGGGTCCCAAGTTTGATTCTGGTCAAGGGCACATGCCCAGGTGGAGGGCTTGATCCCTAATGAGGGGCATGCAGGAGGCAGTCAGTCAGTGATTCTCTTTCATCATTGACGTTTCTCTCTCCCTCTCTGAAATCAATATATTTTAACTTTACTTTTTAAAAATTTTTCTTCATTAAGGTATTACATATGTATCCTTATTTCCCCATTATCTCCCCCCACATACACACTCATGCTCTCACCCCCTGTAAATGCACAGAGACCCTGGCCAGGTAGCTCAGTAACTTGGAACCAAGGTTTTGGCTTCAATCCCAATCAGGGCACATACAGGAATTAGCCAATGAATGCATAAATAAATGGAACAAATAAGGGGGGGAAAGGAGATAACTACAATAGTGTCAACATTAAAAATTTAAATAATTTTTAAAATAAAAACTGAAAAGGATTAAAAAGTCAGAAGAGGAGAAGTTATGAATCAATTTCATTTATGCAAAATTTGTGTATGGTAGATTTATAAAGGAGCTTAGTGGATATTACAATTGCAATAATATTTTAATATAATTTATTTGACCTATGAATCTTTGATTATGGTATATCCAAGACTCCTAGCTCAGAGCTATACCTACACAACAGTCAGCATTTCCACAACTCTGGCATCTATTTTTCTAAAGCAAACTAATGAAACATTAGCTTGTACAACTTGTCTTTCAAGTTGTATATATAATACATGGTTTTGGGCTACAGAACTACATTTTGCTATCTCATAGTCATTAAAAATAACTGTTAATTTGAAAAATCACACCAACATAGTTTTATTATGTCATTCCTGAGATTTTTATCTTCTGGGCACAAAATTTTTGTTTCAGTATGATATTCACAATTTTAAGAATTTACCTTTAATATTTTCTAGGTACCCAAGATCCTAACAAAATGCATTCTGAACAGTCCTCAACTGTACCATATTCTAAGTCACATGAAGAAGTACTGAACCCTCTCTCACCCAGTTTTTTGTCCAAGACTAAGACATCCTTTCTTAAAGACAGTGAGTAGTAATGTTACTAGTTCTTAGACGATTTCTATGTGTTGGAGATAATTAGTTCCTGGGACAAGGCTGTTGCCCTTTTCCTTTTGTTGCTCTACACTTTATGCAGTTTTTTTCTTCTTTTAGTTTTACATGATCTTATTTGTAAATTAGAGGCCCAGTGCACAAACATCATGCGCTCAGGAGGTGCCTCAGCCCAGCCTGCGCCCTCTTGCAGTTCAGGAGCCCTTGGGAGTCATCCAACTGATGGCTTAGGCCTGCTCAGCAGTTGGACATCCTTAGCACTGCCATGGCAGAGGGAGAGGCTCCCACCACTGCCCCCGCGCTCGCCAGCCATGAGCCCGGCCTCTGGTTAAGCGGCCTTTCCCCTTGTGGGAGGTCACTGACCATCAGGGGGCAGCTCCTGTGATGAGCTTCTGCCCCTTGGTGGTCAGTGTGCATCATAGCAACCGATCATTCCGCGTTTGGTCGATTTGCATATTGGCCTTTTATTATATAGGACGATGGTCCCAGTGCATGAATTCTTGCACCTTGAAAGGAACTGTGGGCCACGAGGCTGCAGTGAGCACAGGGGTGGGTCTCATCCTATCCTCCACACCGCTGCCCAGCCCCTCCTGCTGTGGACTCCAGTTCCCTCTCTACTGGCAGCCCTGGTCCCACTGCTGCCGCTCCCATGTGCTGACGGTGCCAGACCCACTCATACCCACTGACAACACAGAGCAATTGGGGCTGCCAGCCACTGCTTGCAGCCGCTGATAGCATCAAGTGATCAGAACTGGCGCCGGGTGCCAGCAGCAGGTGCAAGTACCAGGCAGGACCACAGCATGATGGAGCAAAGAATTTTCAGTAACCACCAGAGGTTCGCTCCAATGACAGCAACCAATGCCCCACTATGGTCTGGTGCTCCTGCTCATCTGCTCCACCATCCCTCTGTGGCTGATGCCTGCCATCTTCTACACATGCCCCCTGGTGGTCAGCACACGTAATAGTGACCGGTTGTTCTGTTGTTTTGCCATTCAGTCTATTTGCATATTAGCCTTTTATTATATAGGAGGATGTTTGCTATTAAGTATGAGCTCTGGTTTCTTTTTAAGATGGTCTTTGGGCATACATTTTGCATCCCCTATTTTATTACCTAAGTCCTCTCTTCTCAAAGACTTTAAGACAATACGAGTCCCTGATATATTAGTTTATCAGGTGGTAGTCTTCAAATTATTCATGAATGACAAAATGTAGTAACTTGAAAAATATTATTTCTTATTGTTATATCTGGGATTTTCATGTGGTTAGTATTATATAAAACCATTGTTAATGACTGCCTTTATAACATGGACAACCATAACTATATAATTATTCTTCAAGCTATTTAGGGTTTTAGTAGGTTTTTCAATGCTTTTAAATAACTTTTCAGGAAACTTTTATGATAATTAAATTACATTCTTCCAATTTAATTAGGTCCCTACTTGTTTACTGAGAATAAGTCCCTGATTTGTTTTTGTGTGTGCTTTTCAAAGAAAATCAGGTTAAAATATATTTCTAAGTAGTATTATGAACATGTTTATATAGGTATATGTATATGTAAGATGATTTATTTCTTAGAATTTCATTTTAATGTTCACTTAAATTCATCCAACTAGCAGAAATTCCTTCTGTGGATATGACTCCAAGTGCTAGGAAGCTAGGAGAGCCTATCCGATCAGCTATTCCTTTACATCCACCTTATCAGCCTTCAAAGCCTCGAGCACCCTACCCCATAGGAAAAGAGTACTTGCATTCATGTCATTGCTCCCCTGCCATGAATTCTACTGGGGAGGGCACAGAATTTTCTGTGGTAAGTAAAAGAACTTGCTTTCAATTGGTTAGATGTCTATAGATTTAAAGAAATCTCTGCTAGAATGGTAGTCAAGGATATTACACTAATCAGAGCACTGTACTTCTTAAACTTTACCTTTTTAGACTTCTAATGGTCTTACTCTAGGAATATAGGGGCAGAATGAATGTGTAAAAGGAGAAATAATAGCCAACACATTTACTTTGTACTAGGCACAGTTCTAGTTACTTTACAAATAGTGAATAATTTACTCTTCTCAACACAGCTCTGGGAGTAGATTCTATTTTTATTTCCCCTGGAGAAGCTGATAGAGGTTTAGTATCTTGTCCCAGGTCACAGAGCAATTATAGAACCAGGATTTGAACTCAAGTATTCTGGCTTCAAACCCACATTGTATATCCTTCATTAAGTAAATTAAAATGTTTAAAAGTATAAAAAGTGTGAAAAAATAATCTTTTATTCAGCATGAACTATTAATGTCTTGGCCTATTTGCTTCCACTCTTATTCTTTATATATTTTTTTAATATTATTGATTTTTTACAGAGAGGAAGGGAGATGGATAGAAAGTCAGAAACATTGATGAGAAAGAAATATTGATCAGCTGCCTCCTGCACACCCCCTACTGGGGATGTGCCTGCAACCAAGGTACATGCCCTTGACCAGAATCGAACCTGGGACCTTTCAGTCCGCAGGCTGACGCTGTATCCACTGAGCCAAACCGGTCTCAGCCCACTCTTATTCTTTAAAAGAAAAAAATTCTTTATAGAGTTAACCTGTCTTTTATCTTCCTAGAAATAAGAACAGGCAGGTATATATGCAAAGAGTAAATTTATAAATAATGATATATTCTGATTTGGAAAAAGTCAAACAGTGCAGAAAAAGTACAGAGAAAAAATGAGTATCATTAACATTAGGTGACCATCATTTTAAACATTCTATGTATTTATTCAGATAGGATGGTGGATGAAAGAAAAGAGAGAGAAAGGAATCATAGGATAATGATTGCATTTGGAAGAGTCTTGTGGTGAAAAGACTTATGAGTTGCTGGTAATATTATATTTCTTGACCTGAGAGGAAAGTGGGAATATTCATTTGAAATAATTGTTGAGCAGGACACTTAAACTTCAATTAAGAAGTTTTACAAGTATTTTTAAGGATTTAAAAAACATTATAATTATTTACTAAAAATATTAAATTTAGCTTTAAGAAAAAGATACTGAAGTGAAACTAAAGACATTGTTAAATATCAAATATTCCTTTACCACAAGAAATATTTTCCATAAGATTCCCTCTGAGGTTAAGAAATAGTTAAAATATTACAAATTTATATTCATATTTTAGGTGGTTTTGTCTTTAACTGTTTCAATTTTGGACAATTTATATTGACTGCTTGATATGAAAGATAATGACTTTAATACTTTCCACTTGTGATTTGATCATTTTTCATTGTTCAGGTTTACCCATAATCCTTGAATTTTCATATTTGCAAATACCTCGCCTGCCTTTATAGTTGAATGGCATCCTGAGCCACACTTTTTCTTCGAGTACAAGTTCACAGACATTGCTCCATTCTTTTAGTATTGAGGATCCATAGAGTATTTTGACAAATTCTCTATTTTTTTTTTAAAAAAAGGGAAACATGGATAATAAAGGGACCTAGCTTTGTGCTCCCCTATACTAGTACATTCTATCTAATACACCCACCTTTGTGCAATAACAGATCTTCCCCCTCCCACACACTCAAAATGTTATTTTTATGTGTCTTTATAGTTTTTCAAATCAACTTGCTTTTGTTTTTAATAAAGTTGCCTGAAGATAGCAAAGAGGAAACATGTCTAACTCAAGTCCAAAGCCCTAGGACAAGGAAGCTTCTTAAAGGAAAAAGGTAACATTACTAAAGGCTTTATTGTTTCCAATCTGGTAAAAGGAGTTGAAGTTAAGGGGTATACTCTCCAAATTTAGCTGTGAAGACCAGTATGAAATACTTGTTAAAGCACATATTACAGTTATTTTAAACTAAGTAATGTACACTTGGCTACCTAAATATCACATGGTCATTTTTATTTCAGATATGAAAACAGAGCTGCAGTCTCATCCTGGGATTCACCTTTCTCCCAGAAGCCAGAAGAGAGGTTAACAAGACAAGAATTACATGCAGTATCAGAGAAACTCTCTCAACGGCTCTCTGAACTAGATGGGGCAAGTCTTGTTTTTATCCGTATTGCTATTGCCACAGTTGGCGACCATTTAAGTCATTTTGTAATTAAAAGTGAAACCTAAGCTAAAAGCCAGAAAGCTACGTGTGTTTAGTTGTTGTGAAAACGTTCCTAAAGACAGACAGAACATAGGATGAAAACAATATAGCCTTTCTTGATATAACTAAATTTTTATTGAATTCTGTTGAAAACAAATCACTTAACATAAGTGATTACATGAAATCATTTATCTTTTTTGTTTGTTTTAAAATATATTTGCAGGAGCTCCAGTGGCCCAATCAGTTAGTGCAATACTTATAAAACATAATTTTATTGATGTCAGAGAAAAAGAGAGAGGGAAAAAGAGATAGAAACATCAGTGATGAGAGAGAACCATTGATTGGCTGTCTTCTGCACACCCCTGACCCCCAGTGGGGATCAGGCCCACAACCTGGACATGTGCCCTGACCAGGAATTGAACTGTGCAGGACCTAGTTCATAGCTCCACACTCAACCACCGAGCCGCACTGGCTGAGCTAAATCATTTATCTTTTGATACATCTACAATATAGTTTCCTTTTGTCACTATAATTATATGGATCTCTGATTCTCACAAAATATAATAGTTTGGGGTTATCACTGAATACATTTATTAAATCCTTATTGAATTACTCTAATGTTCATTGAAATGGAATAATCCATAGCACTGGTGTACACTCTTTAGAAATTAAACATGCATAAACATCTGAAAACTTGTTATTAGTGCCTGATTATCAGGGGAAGCTTTCTAAAGGTTACATCTGTCCTGTCCTTCCAACTTGCTTTCTGCTAAAATCAATGAAAAGATGTTGAATTTCATTGGTAGATGTTAAAAAGTGCCCTGGGTGATCGAATTAAAGAAAAGACTCACCACAAAGAAGATACTGGAAATGAAGAGGTGAAGAGTGGAAATGATGAGATACTGTCACAGCACAGTGACGGCATCATGGAGTATGGGCCAAAGAAGCGAAAGCCAGGTACCTATTCCAGAGGGGCAGGATGAGGACAGGCTAGGGCAGTGGTCTGCAAACTCATTAGTCAACAGAGTTGCAAAGCGCAGCTCGTGAGCTACACATGTGACATGTGAACCGCAGCTTGCCGACCACTGGGCTAGGAACCACATAAGCACTTCTGTGTGTTTATAATGACTGTCTTTCTCATTTTAAATAGTTCATAAATATAAAAAGGATTTAAAAAAAAGTCAAATACCTGTATCTTCACCATCTAGAGGTAGATTTTTTTAATTTAATAAATATTTATTGTTCAGATTATTACAATTGTTCCTCTCCCCCCGCATAGATCCCTTCCACCTGGTACCCCACCCTCTGCCCTTACCTCCCCCGCACTTTCCTCATCCATAGATGTACGATTTTTGTCCAGTCTCTTCCTGCACCTCCCACACCTCTTCCCCCTGAGAATTGTCAGTCCACTCCCTTTCTATGCCCCTGATTCTGTTATATTCACCAGTTTATTCTGTTCATCAGATTTTTAATTCACTTGATTTTTAGATTCACTTGTTGATAGACATGTATTTGTTCATAATTTTTATCTTTACCTTTTTTTTCCTTCTTCCTCTCCTTAAAGAATACCTTTCAGTATCCTAATAAAAAGCAATATGCAAATTGACCGTCACACCCTCACACAAGATGGCTGCCTCTGTGTGGTCAAAGATGGCCACCACAAGATGGCCAGCAGGGGAGGGCAGTTGGGGACAATCTGGCTGGCAGGGGAGGGCAGTCAGGGGTGACTGGGCCAGCAGGAGAGGGCAGTTGGCAGGGAATAAGCCGGCAGGGGAGGGCAGTTAGGTGCAATCAGGCCAGCAGGGAAGGGCAGTTAGGGGTTACTGGGCCTGTGGGGGAGAGCAGATGGGGAAGACCAGGCCAGCAGGGGAGCAGTTAGATGTCGATCAGGCAGGGGAGTGGTAATCAGGCTGGCAGGCAGGCAAGTGGTTGGGAGCCAGCAGTTCCAGATTATGAGAGAGATGTGAATGCCGGTTTAGGCCCAATCCCAAGGGGTCCCAGATAGGAGAGGGTGCAGACTGGGCTGAGGGACACACCCCTAGCCCCAGTACATGAATTTTGTGCACCGGGCCTCTAGTTTCATATAATACTGGTTTGGTGGTGATGAACTCCTTTGGCTTTTACTTATCTGTGAAGCTCTTTATCTGACCTTCAATTCTGAATGATAGCTTTGCTGGGTAGAGTAATCTTGGTTGTAGATTCTTGCTATTCATCACTTTAAATATTTCTTGCCATTCGCATCTGGCCTGCATAGTTTCTGTTGAGAAATCAGCTGACAGTCATATGGGTGCTCCCTTATAGGTAACTAATTGTTTTTCTCTTGCTGCTTTTAATATTCTCTCTTTGTCTTTTGCTCTGGACATTTTAATTATAATGTGTCTTGGTGTGGTCCTCTTTGGATTCCTTTTGTTTGGGGTTCTGTGCACTTCCTGGACTTTTAAGTCTATTTCTTTCACCAGGTCAGGGAAGTTTTCAGTCACTATTTCTTCAAATACGTTTTTAGTATATTGCTCTCTTTTTCTGGCACCCCCATAATTCAGATGTTGGTATGCTTAAAATCCCAGAGGCTCCTAACACTATCTTCAGTTTTTTGGATTCTTTTTGCTGTCCAGCTGAGTGTTTTTTGCTTATTTGTATTTCAAATCTTTGACTTGATTCTTGCATTCTTCTAGTCTGTTGTTAGGTCTCTGTATAATATTTTTTATTTCAGTCAGTATATGCTTAATTTCTGGTTGGTCCTTTTTTATATCTTCGAGAGTCTCGTTAAAGTTATCAGCCTTTTTTAGGAAATTTTTGAAAAACCTTATAACTGGCTTTGAACTCTATGTCCAGTCGTTTGTTTTCCTCTATTTCTTTCAATTGTGATGTTTCCTTGTCTCAGCATTTTCACTGCTTCCCTGAGTTGGTCGAATAGCTTTGTGTGGTAGGTGTCATCTAGTGGACAGTGGCTCAGCCGCCCCAGTTACCTGAGGTGGAAACTCTTGGTGTATCCCTTTATGGGCTGCACTGTCTTGTTGTACTTAAGTGTAGATTGTTGTTGGTATCACTGGGAGGGGTTGACCTCCAGGCCAATTGGCTGTGAGGATCAGCTGTGTCTAGGCTGGGAGAGCCTCTGTATTCAGCTTGGAAGGGGCAGAGTCTCAGGGCTGAGCAGTCAGCCTTGTTTCCCGTCAGCCCCGCCCTAAGGGGCACTTGGGTCTCTGTGTCCTGGAGCAATGGCTGCATGCTCCTCTGAGAGAAAGCTGCCCTCAAGTTTTGCCCACTGCCAGACAGCAGTTTCTCCCCAAATGAGTCGGGATGCCCAAAGTCTCACTCGGAACTGGAGTACAGTGCAGTCAGGAGGTTTCGTTTTCCTCCCGAACAAGAGAGCCAGCCGTGTGCTCAGCTGCATGCCCTCTTTGCGAGCTCACGGGCCTCTGCAGCTTCACTGATTCTCAATGTGCTTCCTCCTGACAGGCCATTTTCACCCCATATGAGTCTGGGTTCCCCGAGACTCGCCTGGAACTGGAGTTCAGCGCAGTGGGGAGCCTTTGTCTCCTTCCCCATTCAAGAAAACCAGCCGAGTATTCAGCCGCCTGCCCTTTCCGCTCACGTGTGTCTCCGCACCTCTGTCTCCATACTTCTGTCCTCAGTACCTCCTCTGGGTCTCAGTGTCCTTTTATTTTTCCTTCTAGTTGTGCAATTTCCACTCAGCCAGCTTTCCAGTGGTTCTGGATGGGGTCCGTTTTGTCTTTTAGTTGTAGTTTTGAAATTGTTGTGCAAGGCACCTATGCCGCCATCTTGGTTCCAGGACAAAATATGTTCATAGTTATATTTACTTTACACCTTTGTGTTGAAGAGTTGAAATATCTGTCCTTCCTACAGTTCCTTCTTTTTCCTTCCTTCAAAGAAACCTTTCTCAAAATTAGCATATTTTTTCTTATTCCTGTTTTTATTTTTTATTTGCAGTTTCATTGAGATATAATTGACATATATCATTAGATTAATGATGATTTGATATACGTATCTACTGCAAAATGATTCCACAACTTTAGTTAACATATACCTTTTAAGATCTAATTTCTTAACAACTTTCAAATATTCAATAAAGTATTTTTAACTAAAGTCTCCATGAAGAACATTACGCCCCTAGAACTTATACCAGGAAGTTTGTACCTTTTATCCACCTCCACACATTTTGCCCATTCCTAACCCCCACCTTTGTCACCTGCAAATCTGTTCTCTGTATCTGAGTGGGTGTTTTTGTTTTGTTTTGTTTTTTTAGGTTCTACATATGAGTGAGAAAATACACCATTTATTTTTTTGTCTGACCTAATTCATTCAGCATAATACCCTCAATGCCCATCTATGTTGCCACAATGGCAGGATTTCCTTTTTTTATGGTTAAATAATATTGCATTGTATTTATATGCACTCATTATCCATTTATCTGTTAGTGGATGCTTAGGTTGTTTCCATGTCTTGACTATTGTAATACACTACTTTTCATGTGGGGGTACAGATAACTTTTACATTACTACATGTTTGAAGGTAGCGAACAAACCAGCCCCCAGTACTGTGGCTCCAAGTCCTCAGCACCCACATTGCCTTGAATTTTCTTATCATTTAGATGACAATGTTCCATCACTTTATGGTTTCCTGAGAATTGCCATTTTCTGTTACCTGTGACCTTGGTTATTCATGGTACTTGATGGCATATTTGAAGTAGTGAACACCTTTATTTAGGTATAGTCTTGATTTTAACAATCCAGCAGGTTGATAATTAGGTCTTTCTCCACCCCCTCCACCCCCACCCCCCAGTAGGTGGTGTTATAGCACAAGTTTCTGTTTTCTCTTACCTGCGCTACTTTACACCTCTGGGGTTGTGGTTGGTGGGGGAGTGTGGTTATAGGAGTCTCCACCTTGGTGACTGGGTGTGTATCCCTGCTGTGTCTTAGTCACCTGGATCTCCAGACATCACCATCATGATGGGGAGATGTGACGTGGGGATAGGCTACTAACTGCTACCTTGTTCCCTGCGGCTGCTGGTGCCACTGTGCTGTAGCCAAGCGGCTGTAGAGATGTCTCCACTGCTGCTGCTGCAGGTGGGGGAGGGAGCAGATTCTCAGGTGCAGACACGTACCCTCTGCCAGGCTGTAGTGTGTGGGCTGCACCATTGCCACTACTGCTGCGTTAGCTGGAGCCATGGGTCTAGCCACAGTAGCAGGGGGACTGCATCTGCAGGCATCATCCTTGTCCTCATCCCCATCGTCCTCCCCTATACTAGTACATTCTATCTAATACACCCACACCCACCTTCACATGTACCAGTGTATGGCTGTCTCAGGCATGGCAGTGTTGAACAGAGGGACCTTTGTTGGGTTAGAGATATCTGATTAGTTGTAAATTTAAGGATAGATACATAGTGATCTACCCACCCCACAATGATGCTGATGTCACTCCTATACTGCCATCTTGAACAGGAACCCTTTTAACCCTGTGTTTATATGTTTCTTCTGTGTTATAGGTCTTGCCATGCCTAGAAAGCCACCCTACAGATCTCATTCACTCTCTCCACCTCCTGTTAACAAAAACAAACAGTTTCATATGGAAAGAAGAAAGCAGAGAAAGCCAAAAGAAACAGATACCCGCCGACTCCAAGCTAAGGTACATTCCATCTCTTGACTACAATTCGACAGCAGGCAGTATCATTTACTCAGCCAAATGCTATAATGAACATGCTGTTGATTAAAGGCTAAAATGCATTTAATATTATTGAGCTAAATAGATGATAGAAAATTTATGTGACATGGCTTTTATGTCTCCCTTTAGGGAGTGTGCTCACAAAATTTAAAGAATACTAACCTTGTCAGATATAGACCAGTACTGAAGGAAATTAAGAAGAGTAGGTCAGTAAGGGTTGATAGTGTCAGAGAAAGCTTTAGAGATTAATAGGATCTGAGGTAGATTAAATGTGACAGGCCATTTGCGATACAGATAGGATGAAAGTAACCAAGATAGAAATGAGAGGAGGTGGTTAGGATTCAACAAGGAGAATGTATGATTACTAAGGAAGACTTTCTGCTATGGAATAGGGATTTTGAAATGTAATATAAGTTTAGAACTTTTGTTTTCCATAGTATTTTATATAATGAAAACCTAATATGCAAATTGTTCCCTCGGGCGGTCATTCAACCGGGAGACCGGGAGTACATCTGCTTGCTATGACATGTGCTGACAACCAGGGGAGAGCACAGAAAATGGCGGGAGTTGGTGACACACTGCGACCTCTCGCCGGCTACCTCGGGGTGGAGGTAACGAGGATAGAGGTGCAGTGAGAATGTGGGGTGTCCTCTGAGCTCACTCTCACTCCCCCTGCTAACCTCCTCCGGGATGCCAGGGCTCATGTGCCGTGGAAGCCCCCGTGCTCAGGTGTCAGGCACCTGTGAGGAGCCCACCCCACACCCATGTTCCTTCTTTCAGGTGAAGTGGGCCTCAGCCACAAGGACTGCAGGGACCCGTTGGCTACCTGTGGGTTCATGCAGGAGCCCATCTGCAAGGCGGGCTGGGAGAGAGTGTGCTGCCCTCCCCGTGGGGGCTTGGGCACTGTGACTCAGGTGGAGAAGGGTGTGCAGGGCCCAGAGATTAGCTGGGACCTGCCCTTCCATGCCAGACGTTTGTGCTTCAATAGCTGGCCAGGCCTAGGGACTGCACCGATGCACAAATTCATGCACAGGTAGGGTCCCTCAGCCTGGCCAATGATGGGGAAGATGGGAGCCGGCTGGGATCATGGGAGGGAGGTTGGCCGTGGGCGTGCACTGACCACCAGGAGGTAGCTCTTGCATTGAGTATCTGCCCCCTGGTGGTCAGTGCACATCATAGCTACCGTTCAGTCATAACAGTTGCTTAGGCCAGCAGTCACCAATCTTTCAGACCTCACAGACCACCAGTTGGCTACTGCTGGGCTTAGGCTTTGTGTGTGTGTGTGTGTGTGTGTGTGTGTGTTTGTGTGTGTGTTACAATAGCATGTAACTTCAATGTGTAAGTTCCACTCAAGGGAGTATCAAAATAATTTCAAGAATTATGAGAAAAAAATACATTATGTAGAATTTCATTTTATGTCTCAAGTACATGTCTATTAAATAATGTATATTTGTGATACAGAGCCTGAAAGGTACTATTTTAAAAAGTGAATATACTAGCTCTGTATTTGTGATACAGAGCCTGAAAGGTACTTTTTTAAAAAGTGAATTTTCTTCCTTCATTTTCATTTGTTTGTTTTTTATAACTCAATGTCATATGGCCTTTTCCTGTATAGGCACTAACTGAGGCATTTGAAAGTGCACTAAGAAGAAATAAAGTTCAAAAGAATATTGCATCTCCAGAAACAAATGAGGAGGAAACAGTGGGTAAAAGTCTCTATTGTAATAAATGATATTTGATTAGACCAGTGGAAAGTACAGAGATGAACTTTTTAATATGAAAAAAGAATCAGTAGGGCATTAGCTTCTTAGAAAAAGGCAAGATTTCATTTCATGATGTGGGATTTTTCTCTTATTTATAGGGTATCCAAGTTGCTGAATGTAGCAAGACAGTATACCAAAGTGCACGAGCGTTTTTCCTTCCTGCCCAAAGGTTTAATAGATGTCTAGGCCCGTACTGAGGGATAAAACAGGATACTGCGGCTTGCGAGCCACATGCGGTACTTTGGCCCCTTGAGTGTGGCTTTTCCACAAAATACCACGGCTCTGGGCGAGTATTTTGAAGAAGTGGCGTTAGAAGAAGTTTAAGTTTAAAAAATTTGGCTCTCAAAAGAAATTTCAATCGTTGTACTGTTGATATTTGTCTCTGTTGACTAATGAGTTTGCCCACCACTGGTCTAGGCTAACAAGTTAAAAGAGAAGACAGGAATTCTCAGTTGTTACATACCTGGTGGGAAGAAACCCAGAGCATCAATTTCCATTGCCTTTCAAAGGATGGTTACAGAAACTGAAAGTGTGGGCTAAAATGTTCATAGGTAAAACAGGTTACAACTAAACATCGGGAATGTTGACAACTTTTTCCATGTAGATTTAAAAAGAAGCACACCAAAACATTATTGTATTTAGGATGTAGGAATATAGCAAATATGAAATTTTTTTTTTAATTCAGTTCTTTTCAAATTTTAGAGGATGCCAAAAGTCAAAGATTCTTTTTACTTAGATAAAAACCAGACTTTAGCCGAAACCGGTTTGGCTCAGTGAATAGAGCGTCAACCTGCGGACTGAAAGATCCCGGGTTTGATTCCGGTCGAGGCATGTACCTTGGCTGCGGGCACATCCCCAGTAGGGGGTGTGCAAGAGGCAGCTGATGGATGTTTCTCATCGATGTTTCTGACTTTCTATCCCTCTCCCTTCCTCTCTGTAATAAATCAATCAAAAAAAAAAAAAAACAACAACAACAGACTTTAGAAATCTAAAGTAAGATGGTTTGGCTCGGGATTAGTTAGCGATTTTTGTCAATATGTAATATTTAAGATGATGTATTAAGTTATTAGACTTCTGTCTTACTTCTTTTTTATATCCGCTTTTAAGGAAAAAATATATGGAGAAGCTGGTCATAAAAGAACTCCAAAACGTAGTCAACCCTGGAAAATTTACTCTAGAAACACCATAACTCCAAGTCCAAGAGGTGGCTTGCCAAAAGCAAATAAAGTAGTTCCAAGTAAGAACCACAAAATTGTACTTTGTGCAAAACTGGCATCCTTTAAAAGTGTGTGCTACATCTCAAGGGCACACACTGAAAACTGACATCCACAAGTTAGTTACTTGGAGAAGGTTACCTCTTTTATCACTGCCATGCATTCGATTTCTTTAAAAAGATAAAACTCTTCAATAAGGCATTTATTTAAAACTCATCAATAATATCTTAGGGAGGCTTATATCTCGGCACCAAAGGAATGCTAAGGCCACTCACTACCTGCTGCTCTCGCTTTTGCTTTACTCTGTTCATTTATGCTGGCTGTCTTTACTTTGTTTCTGGGAAGTTGGTAGAATCAGAGGGATGCGCCAAAGCAAGCAGATGGTCTGGCCAGCTCCTGTTATACTGACAGTTGGTGCCAGTGAGTACTGGAGTCCTGTTACAAGGAAAATGAGGTCATAGGAAATGCCAAGGTGCGGTTTCAAAGACAGCTGGCCTTCTAACTACATCCCATCAGATGCACACTTTGCCGACCAGTAGGGCTGAGGAGTCTGTGTGACCACACACACAGCATCCACCCAAGGCAGCCGAGTCAGCTGAGCAGTTAGGATGGGCTTCACAAGACCAGCTTGTCATCAATCAGAACTGTTGAGCTTATTTTCATTTATATTAGTAGTTGGCTCACTCTGAGAAGAGATGCAAAATCAGTAATATACTTTTAGAATTGTTCTTTTCAGGATCAAAACCACATCACTTAGGTAAGCTTTGATCTATCAGGAAGGTGGGATGAGAGTTCTTATTAAAAGCTGTCAGCATGTCTCTCAGATTAAGAGCTTTTTTTTTTTTAACCTTGCAGTGAACATAAATGAACACAGTCTCCTGCCCCTGATGCTTGAGCAGTTTCCATTTCTCTATGTTTCTGGCCAAACACTAAGCAAAATGTGGAAACAGCAAATTGCACAGATTGAACAGCTCAAAAAAGATGCATATAGAGAAGATCGATCAAAGAAGAAACTCCAGGATGAAGTAAGCTGTCAATATTAAGCATAGGAATAATCAAAAAAGGAAAGAACTTATCCCTGAAAATTTAATGAACAGGATTATTAACCTCCTTCCCTGTTGTCCCACTTAAAGATAGAAGAAGCCTTAAGAAGGCATGACCTGCTTACTGTACTTGTCAAGAAAGAATATGAACATAACAAGAGATTGGTATGTCAAGAGCAAGTTGGGTATAACTTTGAATTTATAGCTTATATTAATTACTTTTATTTGTACCAGCTGGGCAGTAGCCCCACAGATTGTTACCTTGAACACTTGCCTATGAAAGCATCTGGAGCTTGAACCAAAACTGATGGGGGGAAGTTGCTCAGTGCTTCATTTAGTCTTTATTGTAACAGGATGGGCATATTTTCTATGAAATGAAAAACCCAAGGCTTTGAGATGTTAACTTGCCCTGAATCCCACCATAATCAATCCGTAAGCAGCAAGGTTGAGATTTTAATCCAGGTCTGTTTCTACCATTGAGGCCCCTTTGTAACTAGTGCTTTAGTCGTCTCCCATCTCCCCAGGTCCTAGGCAGCGATGAGGTAGTTTACCAGCCTCCATTATAATTTGGATAGGGTGAGTGTCGTACACAGCACATTATCCTCTGTTGAGAATAATGAAGGGAAAGGACAGAGGTCAGAGACAATATCAGAGAAAGAAATTTAAAAACGATTAGCTGAATGTAGAGATAAGCAATAAGAACATAATCCCAAACATTTCTAAAGAAGCCCTCTGAAGAACTAACTGCATGTGGTACTTTGACATGAGGGAAAGGAAAGATATCTGAACACCTAGTTAGAGGATTTGTGTACATGACCTCATTTCATCCTCACTACTTTGTAAGAAGATAGTGCTTAATTTCCTTAGTATTGATGTAAATACTCTTGGTAACTCAAATTTTGTTTGAAAGAGCCGTTTTTCTACTCTTAAGCTGGCATGTGGGTGTGGAATGGGGAAATGAGGTCCTCAGCTCCACCAGGTCTCTGCTGCTCTCTGCAGGAGGGTGCTCATTGGGGCAGCTCTTAGGACTGAGGTGAGGAACCACCAAAGGCTGGAGGACATCTGAGGGCTGAGTCTTTCACTCTGCCCAGGCAGTAGGCACTGTCCTCCACACCTGGCTGACTGCTGGAAGACACTGGTGGGGAGGAGGACAGATGAGAATGCTGGAGTCTGTATTCCTCTTATCCTTACTTCTGTTTCTCTTGCCTTTTCCCAGCAAGACTTCAAGGACCGCATTCATAGGCAGAAGTTGACCCAATCAAAAATAAAAGAAAGTCGACAGCAGATTGTTCGAGCCCGAAAATATTATGATGATTATCGAGTTCAGTTGCGTGCAAAAATGATGAGAATGAGGACACGAGAAGAAATGGTAAGTATGGCTTTTCTAGCTAACCCTGTTAAGAAGGTGAATTTTATGTTACCTTTCAGGACCACCTTCTTTGTAACTCTTGTCCCAGTTTGAATCCGAAATTCAAACACAAGTCCTAAAATGCTAGAGTTCAGACTTGACCACACCTCAGCAGTATGCCCAGTCTCTTCTCAGCCCCCACTGCCCTCATCCGAATTCTCTCTGACCTACTGCACACAGGTACTTTGCCCATAAAATGGCTTTAGGGGTTTGGGGGCATATTATCAAAGACAGGAACTTAAGATGTGATTAGATGACCTAGGTTTCCACATAAAATCAGGAAAAGACATAGGGCAGATATGCTTTGAGTTGTTTCCACAAAACATTTGCTGTCTTATCCAAATCAGGCTGAAATGCTTAATTTTGAGATTCTAAACTGGCAATAAATTTCATCCCTAAAGTGAAACTTTAAGGTAATTATAGTTGACTGGGCTGAGTACTCTGAAGTGGATCATACATATAATATCCTCATTTCTAGAAGGTACTATTAAGGCTTTGAGAGGTTAAGTGTCTGGAGTAAGGTAATATGTCTGGCTAGTGCATACATGGCTCTAAGAACCAGTTCTTGATCAAGAATTCTTATTAATCAATGGAGGACAAGTCCAAATCCATTGAACAGTCTGCTTTCCTGTGGCCTGCTATGTGCTAATCAACATCACTCTGTTACTCACAAGAGTAGATGCAACATTTGTTTCTGCTTTGGGGTTCTTGCCCTATATACATGGCTGCTTTCGATAAAGAATCTTTGGGCTCCAGGAAAAAATGCTGAAACATCATTAGTCATAACGGAAATATAAATCAAAACCACAATGAGATACCAGCACACCCACTAAGATGACTGAAATAAAAAAGACAAGTGTTGGCAAGGATGTGAACATGGAACCTTCGTGCAGTGCTGGTGGGGCTATAAAATGGTACAATGACTTTGGAACAGTCTGGGGGTTCCTCAAAAGGTTAACAGACTTACCATATCACTTAGCAATTTCACTCCTATATCTATCCACACAGATAACTTATACACAAGTGTTTGCAGAAGCACTATTTATAGTAGCCAAAACGGGGAAATAACCTAAATGCTATCAGTTGATGAGTGGATAAAAGAAAATGATATTCAATAAACTTTGGCAATAAGAAGGAATGACACATTGATACATGCTACGATACAGATGAACCTTGAAGACACGCTAAGTGAAAGAAGCCAGATACGAAAGGTCACATAGTATATGACTCTATTTATATGAAATGCCCAAACAGGCAAATCTATAGACATAGAAAGTAGATTAGTGTTTGCCTGGAGAGGGCAGAATGGGAAGTAGGGTTTCTTTTAGTAGTGATGAAAGTATTCTGAAAGTAATGGTTGCACAACTCTGAATATAATAAAACCTACGAATTATACATCTTCAGAAGGGGAACTTTATCAATAAATCTGTTACTTAAAAAAAAAAGTTATCTGTGTGGATAGATATAGGAGTGAAATTGCTAAGTGATATGGTAAGTCTGTTAACCTTTTGAGGAACCCCCAGACTGTTCCAAAGTCATTGTACCATTTTATAGCCCCACCAGCACTGCACGAAGGTTCCATGTTCACATCCTTGCCAACACTTGTCTAGCTGGTTTTGCTCAGTGGATAGAGCGTCAAGGGTCCTAGGTTTGATTCTGGGTCATGGGCACATGCCTGGGTTGTGGGCTTGATCCCCAGTGGAAGGTGTGCAAGAGGCAGCCAGTCAGTGATTCTCTCATCATTGATGTTTCTGTCTCTCTCTACCTCCCCCTTCCTCTTTGAAATTAATAAAAATATATATTTTTAAAAATCTTTGTGAATTATAATGATTATATAACCTCCATTTGGGTAAAATGATTATATTCCTCCATGAAAAGATAAGCATAACTTCATTTTTCTGATTAAATAACTGACAGATATTTAAGAAACTGTTTGAAGAAGGCTTACAAATTCAAAAGCAAAGATTACGAGACCTAAGAAACTATGCCAAAGAAAAGCGAGATGAAGAAAAGAGACAGCACCAGAATGAACTGCACTCGCTGGAGAACTACTATAAAGACCAGGTGGGCTTACTGCTGCCTGCTTACATTCTCATGTGCTTAGTACTGACCACCCTGTTAAAAGTCAGCTCCGTCTGCTGACCAGTAGCTCTACAGATTAATTCAGAACTTGTGACTATACAGGTTAGACTAACCCATTTTCAAGATTGAAATTTAAGATTAAATGAGTTAGTGCTTAACTGAAGTACAGGTTCTGTATTGTCCTATTTCTATTAAAATAAAAATATAGAACTTATATTTAGACTACAAATAAAACATTTTATTTATTTTTTCTCTCTGTGAACAGTTTTCATTTCTGGCAGAAGCCATCGCACAGGAACATCAAGAACTCAAAGCCAGAGAGAAATCCCAGGCCCAGGTGATGGTGAACAGGATAGAAGTCATTTATTTACATTCTTAACAAGTAAAAAAAAACAATTATATTACACCTTAAGGGGAACAGAGAGAATACTGGTAAGAAGGTTCATCTATGGTCCAAAACATTTATCCTGTGATTTCAACTTTACCATATTAAATTATTTAAATTATTGCAGGAGCTTGATCAGCTGGAAATTGGAGAAGGAATAAAAATAGGTAGATGAGGGTGGCCTGGCTATATGTTCTGAATAGCAGGATGACACGAATTCTCTTTTAGACATTATATAAGGTGAAGAGGGAGCTGAGATCTAAGATGGAGAAGGAAATTCAACAACTGCAGTACATGATCACGCAGAATGACGAAGATGCTTTCTTCCGGGAATTAGAAGCTGAGCGTTTCAAATCTCGGCTTCACCTGGCTTCCTTTCAGTACAGTAAAAGTCCCTTCCCTTGAGGCTACTTCCATACTTAGAATTAAGTAAACTAAACCAAAAGAATCACTCTAAATGTCATCTACATATTCATTCCAATACTTTTAATGAAATAACGTAATAAAAATTGTTTTCTTAAAATATATTGCTCTTGAATTTATGAACTAAAACCTTAAAGGCACGCATTCTGCATTAGTCATTTGTACTAAAGCAATCAACAGCTGATTGAGCAGCCATCTCCTGAAGCCCACTGTGGGTCAACAAAAATAGAAAGGGAAAAAAAAGTGCCTGAGGACCAAAAAACTTTAATTCAAAAAAGAGAAGTGTAAGCTTGTCATCAGAGATGGGACATGAGTAAACCTTAAAGACAGGTTCAGTTGTATGTAGCTTTTTCACATGGGGGCTAGAAGAAGAGAATTTAACATATGGCTTTCCAGTTGTTGGTAGAGGATAGCATGAGGAGAGGCCAAGGTGGAAGGCCAAATGGTGTGTGTCTCAAAAGCAAATTAGTGATGGCAGCTGGGAAAGAGGCATAATGGACTTGAAGCAAGCAAGAGTACACCAACCCTAGTGTGGGGGAACATGAGAAAAAAGAAAACCCACTTGGTGGGTGTCTTCCGTGGAGAAGAGGACTTCAATAAAGGCCAAGGACGAGAGGAAGGCTTCCCAGTAGTTGAGGATATGGGGACTTCTGCTGATCAAAGCCACAGAATGGCAGAGGACACAGGAAAGGTGGGTTGGGGGAGCAGAGAGATCCCCATTAAGGCGTGTAGAAAGGAGCATGGCGCCCTAGCTGGTTTGACTCAGTGGATAGTGTCTTGGCCTGTGGACTAGAGGGTCCTGCGTTTGAGTCCTCTCAAAGGCACATGCTGGGGTTTCGGGCTCGATCCCCAGGGGGCATGCAGGAGGCAGTTGATCAATGATTCATCATTGATGTTTCTCTTCCCCTATGAAATCAATAAAAAAAATTTTTTTTTTTTAAAAAAGGAAAGTAGCATGGTGATGAGCTTATGAATAATGGTCAATGGAACAGAACAGCCCGTACATATATGGTCGATTAATTTATGACAAGTGAGCCAAAAATAATGGGGAAAGGACAGTGTCTTTAAATGTTGGGCAAACTGGCTAACAACATGCACAAGAATGACACTGGACCAGCAGACCTTACACTGTACACAAAAATTAACTCAAAGTGGATTAAAGACTTGAACATAAAGTTACAAGAAAACATAGGTGGTGTATTCCTTGACATTGATATTGGCAATGATTTTTTTTTATTTGATGCAAAAGCACAATGAAAAAGTGAAACTATCAAACTAAACAGCTTCTGTATAACAAAGGAAACCAACAAAATGAAAAGGCAACCTATGAAATAGAAAATTTTTTTCTAGTCTTTTTTTAATATATTTTTATCGATTTTTTTGCAGTATAACTTATAATTAATAGTAGTACATGTTTTCTTTTCCCCCTCCCCCTTATCCTCCCCCCAGCCTCCCCTACCCCCCAGCACATATCCCCACCTTCCCCCCTCCCTGCCCCAGTGTCTTTCATTCATTGTAGCTACTGTGGAAACCAAAGTTTCTTAAAATATTAAAAATAGAACTACCTAGCAATTCTACTCTGGGCATTTATCCAAAGAAAATGGAAACATTAACTGGAAAAGCTATCTGCACACCCCACCCATGTTCACTGCAGATTTATTTACAATAGTCAAGATGGGAACAAGTGTCCATCAGCAGATGAGTGAAAAAATGTGAATATTATTCAGCCTTGAAAAAGAAAATTTTGCCATTTGCAATGACAAGATGGACCTTGAGGGCATTATACTAAGTTAAATAAGTCAGAGAAAGACAAATACTATATGATCTCACATACACTGTATGTGGGGGGAAAAAAAAACAACTGAGCTCATAGATAAAAATAACTGGTAGTTACCAGAAGGGGTTGGGAGTTTAGTGAAAGGAGTCAAAAGATATAAACTTCCAGTTATGAGATGTGATGTACAGAATGGAGACCAATGTTACAATACTGTATGGCATAAAAGTTCCCTTCACACCCAAAAAAATCTATGTACGGTGATGGGTGTTAACTAGACATTGATTCTGGTGATCATTTCCAAAATATACAAATCATTATGTTGTACACCTGACACTAATATAACGTTATATGTCAATTACACTTCAATTAAAAGAAATACCTTTTTGGTCTTGATGGTTCTCTACCACCTGGCCATGCCAGTATTGTCTTTGGGGGGAGTGAGTGGTTTGGAAGGCTGAATCTGATGTGCTCTCCATCTTCACTCCCAAATCCGGAGCTGAAAGGGAGACGACTCATGAACACTGAAGTGGGCAGGAAGAACATCTTGGAAGGGCCCGTTGCCTACCCCACGAGCTGCTGTATTTGCCTCTCTCCACTTTTACTATAAAATACTCACCATAAGGGAGACAGAAGTGGGGTTTACAGCTCATATTAGAGACTAATTGATAACCTAGATAAACTCCAGCCCAAATATTCACAAGAGGTATCTAAGAGCTGAGCACATTACCTTGGAAATGCAGCCAACTGTATGATGAACTTGAACACAAGGAAGGAGCTACCTGTCCTGGAGACTAGTGTCTCTAGGATCGGAAGTATCATGAGGGCAGGAGGTAGGAGAACAAAACCGATTGTTTTAAAAACCAAATCTGGGGCTCGAGGCCTTGCTGAAGACAGGTATTTAGTCCTGTGCTCCCATCATGGCGGACTTCTTTGCCATACACAAACTTGAGTTGTGAGTACCTATTTCAGTTTCTAACAACCATCCTAAGCTGGTACAGAGCCCAACACATGGTAGCAGCATAGTAGTTATCTGTTGAACAAAGAACAAGTACAATGTAACTTTAAAATCTGCTTTGTCTAGTTAGCTAAAATATTAATGTAGAAATATAACACTTTTTCTGTATAATTACCTCTATCCTGTCACTAGGCTCTTGTTTTGTTGTGTATTTCCTACTATAAGAATTTAGGACAGCCGAGACCGGTTTGGCTCAGTGGATAGAGCATCGGACTGCGGACTGAAGGGTCCCGGGTTCGATTCCAGCAAGGGCATGTACCTTGGCTGCGGGCACATCCCCAGTAGGAAGTGTGCAAGAGGGCAGCTGATCGATGTTTCTCTCCCATCGATGTTTCTGATTTTCTATCCCTCTCCCGCTCTGTAAAAAATCAATAAAATATATTTTTTAAAAAAAAGAATTTAGGACAAATAAATGCAATGAGTGCCAAGGTTAACCTTCATTATAATGAAGGGACAAACCTTTCAGGTCACCACACAGACAAACATCACATATTAGTCAAATCAACCTTTTGGGTACTTTATAGTTTACTAGAAGCCTAGTGCACGAATTCATGCACCAGTGAGGTCCCTCGGCATGGCCTGTGGGGATCAGGCCAAAACCTGCAGTCCAATGCTGCCTGTCGCTCCTGCTCATCCTGGCCCCACTGCCACTCAATAGGTTTGCTGCCGCTCTGCTGTGGTCTCCAGACTGCAGTGGCCAGCTGTGAGCCCTGCATCTGGTGCTCATCAGTCAGCTGAGTGGCACTCCCCATTGTGGGAGTGCACTGACCACCAGAGGGCAGCTCTTGCATTGAGCACCTGCCCCCTGGTGGTCAGTGCACGTCATAGCTAATTGCCAAAGGGTGCTATGGTGCACAATGACCACCGGGGGCAGACACTCAACACAGGAGCTGCCCCTTGATGGTCAGTGTGCTCCCACAGCCAGCCAACCTCTCATGGACCCTCTCCCCGGCCAGCTGGCCATTGGGGCTGGGCAAGATGGCCCCAATTGCCAGCCAGGCCAAGGGACCCCACCATGCACAAATTCATGCACCAGGCCTCTAGTACAGGTAATACTAAATTCCTTACTGTACTAAAACTTTACAAATTGTGTGTGTGTGTGTGTGTGTGTGTGTGTGTAATTGTTTTCAGAGAGGAAAGACAAAGAAGAGATAAAAATATCAATGATGAGAGAATCATTGATTGGCTGTCTCCTGCACGCCCCCTACTGGGGATCAAGCCCGCAAACCGGGCATGTGCCTTTCACCAGAATCAAACCTTCAGTCCTCAGGCCAATACTCTATCCACTGAGCCAATCTGGTTAGGGCAAAGTTTACAAATTTTAGATAATAACTAGTAAACGTGGCAATATGAGACAAAGTGAAAAATAAATTCCAAAAGGATAAAAATGGATAGTATGCCCACTCCTGGAACTTAAATACACTGCTGCTACATCACATATTTCCCAGACCTTTACTGTGGAGAGACAACACAGATTACATTGTGGATGAAAAGACCATCTCCATTCTTTTCCCACCCATGTATTTAAGCTGGACTTTCATCCACTATCAGGTATAGAGTTGTGAATAATTACCCTTAATGAAAGTCATGGCTTCATTTCATTCTGAGGATTCGACTGTTCAACACCAGGGCAGGAAGTGAGGCCCTGCTGTAGCTTTGCCCTCCAGAGCCCTGGCACGTGGTTTACTAGACTGGGACACTTCCCCAATAAGCCTATATTGGCCTCAGAAATCCATCTCTACGTGACCCTCTCCCCTCCCACAGCCACTACTGACTAATCAATTTGTCATGGCAGCAGAAATGCCATTGGGCACCTTCCCTGCTTTACCTGGAGACAGAACCGAGGTCCTGAGCGCTCTGAAGCTCCAGCTCTCCAACGTGACAGAGGTATCAACTAAGGAAGGTGTGTGAAACTTCTTAAACTCCTCACTTGATGGTTCACACGCTGTCACTTTTCATAGAGCCAACCAAGTTTTTTCAAAACAATTCATTATAAACTCAATCTTCTTTAAAAACTTTGATGCTGTGACAGTGCAAACAGCATTCATTTTATTGCTCAACTTCGGCATGGGCACATACATAGTTAATTTTTTAAAACCATTTATACAGATGTTATTGATAAAGCTCATGTAACAACTGAGTGAAAATACAAAGAATATCAAAGCTAAAACACTCTGTAATAAATACAAATACAATGAAAATGATAAAACTTTGTTTTTAAAGTCAGTTTGAGAGAAGGAAAAAATCTTACATTAAGTGAAATAATTACATCGAGAAACAAAACAACTCAGCATTTGGTACAATCATCACCCTAACAGAAGGTTAGATACCACAAATGGCACCCACGTGGTGCTGCAGCTTACAAATGGAAGTGGAGGCTGCTCTGTCAACGACAAGATGGCTGGACAACCTCTAACTCCCAGCAATGCAATCAACAATCAAATTCAGCTCAATGCACCAGAAGTTCAAAGCAGGCTTAGTGTTGTAAAATAAAGCAAATTACAATGTATTTAAAAGAAAGGAAACTTGTGCTCTGGACTGTAAATACAAGGAAAAAATGACAATAAAAATAAAACTCATTCAAGGCAACAAACTATGTGCAAAACAAGATGTACATTATACATAGCACTATTTAAAAACTATACACCGAGAAATAAGACCCTCTGAAATAAAACTCACCTCTGTACTGCATGAGCTCTACAAAGTAACCACTGTTCATAATTAAGAATTCATGATGGAAAGGCAATGCACAGATACACAACAGCACATATCTGAAATAACACTAGAGGATTAGGAAAAAAACCCAGTTAAGAGGGACATGTGGAAATAAATATTCACATTAAACATGAGGTGCAAGTCTTAAGATTCAAGGACACATGGGGGGGGTGTTGTTTGCTTAGCACCTATTTGGAAATAATTAGGTAACATACTTTTGAAAATGAAATCTAAATCATGTTTTTATAAATTAGGTTGGTGATACCACAGACTATTAGGGTAATTTATATCTTTAAAGCTCTATTAAGTCATTTTATAAAATTCAAAAAGGCACTCAGAAAGCGATAGTATTTTCCTGCTTGATATTGTCCATTATGACAGTAGCATTTCATTAGCACTGCCTCCATCAGTTATGACTTCTCTGAAGTGTTTATGTACTTAATTTTTACCGGAAGATTCTAAGAGTAGGCACAATGACACCTGCACTAGTGCTGAAATACGAGATGGACCTGCGACTGATTATCAAATAACATACAAACCTTTTCTGTACCTTTCAAGATGTTCTTCCGTACTATTAAGAATGCAGAGGGAAAGCACAAATTGGGAAGGAAAAGGTAGGTAAAAGCACAGTTAAGATTATAACAAGGTTTGCATGTAGCAGTCAAATTTGGCTGAATACAATGAATTTAAATTCTTAGAAACTACACAAGTAGTTTTCAACTTTTTTTTTAAAAGCAGGTTTCTACTTCTTTTATCCTCCCCTACCCTGTGAAAGCTTACTTGGAATTCCTATAAAAGAGAAAATCTGGAGCTGCTCTGAGTAAAGGGGGTGGGGGGGGGGGGTGGGGGTGGAGAGTTAGAAGACCCTGCTGAATACCAACTAGTCCTTTCCTCTCCCTCATTCTGCCTCTCCTCTCGCAAACCACTATTCTGAGGAACCCCTTGCCTCCATGAACAGACTGAAAACCAGTTCATCCCATGAAAGAACACAAGGGCCTGTTATTCACTTGATAAGCCACAAAATTAAACAAAGCTATGTCATCAAAATTTGCTATTGTTGGTTTCACATCAATATATTTTAAAAAAATAGTTCAGATTTCTAATGGCTGAGTTAAAAAAACCAAAAAAAAAAACAAAGAAAAAAAAACCTGCCCATGATTTCAGATGTTTCTAATCCATCACTCCAGAATTTTGGTTGCCTTCTGGATCATGCGACATGCCACACCCCGAAAGCAAAATCTGGACATTTCAAAATCAGAAGCTGATCTTCAACACCAAGGGAACTGGGATTCCCTTACTTCCAAAATGCACTCTTCAGTTTAAAGTTATTTATACCAGTGGTCTGCAAACTCAGTCAACAGAGCCGCATATCAACAGTATAATGACTGAAATTTCTTTTGAGAGCCAAATTTTTTAAACTTAAATTGCTAACGCCACTTCTTCAAAATTTGTGGAAGAGCCACATTCAAGGGGCCAAAGAGCCGAATGTGGCTTTCGAGCTGCAGTCTGCCGACCACTGATTTATACCATAGAGTTAGAATCAGTTTCTGTAGTAATCACATCCGCTGCCGCACCAGCCCCACTTCATTTTGTTAAGTAAAAGCAGGGTTTTTTAAGTTTGATAAATAATCTTCAGAGCAGATTTTTTTCCTATTTCATAACTTTAGCTGATTAAAATATCATGAGCAGCTGAATAAAGATTTACAATGATTTGCTTGATAGAAACTTACACCATAATATATAATATAAACTAGGTGTACTGGTCAGAGGAGACTTTGGTTTACAAGAAATAGTATATCAAAGTTAAGTTGACCTAGCAAAAGAGTTAAAATCCTATCCCATCCACATGATCTGAGAAGCTATAAAAATGCAGGATTTCCATTTAAGGTGAAAAGTAAAATCCAAAACACCTGGTCATACTGATTCAAGATAAAAAACATTAGGATTTGTTTTTAAAGTCCCTTAAAAATAGGGAGCCTCTGAAAGCATCTATGTAGCAAATAAGATACTAAGTTCAGACTAAATGGTTGCATTAGGAATTTGACAACCAAAATTATATAGCTGTATTCCAGGTAATTTGTGCTTGAAAAAATATAAAAAAGACTCACCTAGGCTAGGTTGAAACATATGCTTTTAAAATATAATGCTTTGCTATAGAAAAATGTAATTGAATGTGTAAATGGCTTACTTTTTTAAAGACAATGATTCTTTTAGCCAATTGTTTACAAAGGTAGAATAATTCAAAATAATTTTATTTCATTTTTTTTTTTTTTACAAAGAGCAAGTACAGGAGCTGTTCAAAATCATGTATTCAATCAAAATGAAATGTGACTTGTACCGCCTGCTGAAGTTGTCTTGATGTCTGAGACTTGAAATCTGTGAAGCGATGTGAATAGGTTACCTTTTATAAAAATAGTAGTAGTCTTTAAGTGTAGAATACTGCCTAACTCTGGAAATGTAGGAAAAGTCAGCATTCTTTAGGTTCAAGATATTAATTTTAAATAGCAGCTGAATGTGGCCTCATGGCAATGCATAGAGACCTGTTTTTTTCCTTGAAAAGGAATTTCAAAATTGTCCTTTCCCCTACACTGTCCTAAAATTTAAAAAAGGGAGGGGACATGTTCCTGCACTTCAGCATCCCTTGGAACTGCTGAGAGGAGGCTGTTGAGCATAAACAGAGTCCGGGGCAACTCCGTGAAGTCTGTCATTCCACAGCAAACCCACACGTCTCTTCGATGGCTGTTAGGAGCTTCTCATATAACTTTTCATAGCTTTCATAGGGCGGAATGTCGATTCGATTGAAGCTGTAAATAAGCACATCAGGTTTAACACAGTTCCTTCAAAATAAGCAAACCAGCCTCATCTGGCCACATCGCCCTGTGTCTCACAGAGAGGTAAAGGAATGAGGTTCTATTTCTCTACGGCAGAGATTACCACTTTTGGGTGTTCCTACCAATGTCAGAATAACCTTAAGTCACTGAGCTACTTATCATTCCTTTTAAAGGTCTAATAGTAAGAACAAATAAATGAAAAGCCACTTGTTTAAAACTAATACACACATGGAATAAGGGGGGAAAGCAAAATAAATAAATAAGTAACTCACCACGTGTGGGCTTTGGGCAGGTTGTTAGTGCAGGCGTCAATCTGGTGAATGGTAAAGAGTCGTGGGCCTGCAGCACCTGCCAAAGAAGCGGGCGTGGGTCAGGTCACTGCAGGGGCCTGTATTCGTCTCTAAGATATCAGGATGAAACTGGTTCATAAACTCTAGGGTCTAGGAATAGAGGAAAACTGATGACTCCACACAAGCTGCCAAAAATAAATTCTTTTGGCAGGAAAAGAATCTGGGTTTGAAAGCTGGAATTGACCTTGGATAAGGCTGGATTCCTTAATATCTTAGCATTTCCAATTTGAGAAAAGGTTCAGTATTGAAATCCTCTGCCAACTTCTTTCTTATATAGAATATCATGTCCCATAAGCATGAGAAGAAAAGTAAATGGGCAAATCCAAGATTAAATATACACACATTCAAAAAGATGATGGCCAAATGCAAATTTAGGTTTCAATGACTCAAACTTGGCTGAGAGCAAAAGACCAGAAGTCTGCAGAATAAATTTGTTAACATAAGACAGCCATACAAATATATGGAGAAATACAACTTCACTTTATGGGCAGGCTGGTAAGGATGAGTTCTCCAAGTAGGGACTGTCAGCACAACTCCGAGTACGTTTTCCTCAGGGACTGCTGACGCTGCCCTGTGGGCAACACTGTAGGGGCATGTGCTGTCTGGCTTTGTATATCCTCAGTCATCACCAGCAGCAGCAACTTGGCAAATGAAGAGCTTCAAAGATAAAGCGCTGCCATCCAGTGAAGCCCCATCATCCAGTCATTAGCAATATTCAAAAGGTAAGCAGCTATTCCACCAGAAACTATGCTTTAAAATTGAGGGGGAGAACTAAGATGGCGGCAAAGGCAAAACACCTATCTTGCCGTCATAATCAGCAATTTTAATACTACAACTTAACGAAGGAACAAACACCTTCCAGAATCACCAGAACGCTCGCCGAGTGAAAATTCCACAAATAAAAGTGAAGATAAGACACTGTGACTCGGAGGAGCGGCGGCGAACAGAGTTGAAAGATTCGCGCGGAGAGAGGTTTGGAGCGTGGGCCGCGGAGAGGGCGGGCGGCTGAAAACCGGCCAGTTTTCTCGAACGGGGAGACAAAGGCGTCCCACTGGACTGATTCTC
Organism: Antrozous pallidus; assembly: GCA_027563665.1. Classification (NCBI taxonomy): domain Eukaryota; kingdom Metazoa; phylum Chordata; class Mammalia; order Chiroptera; family Vespertilionidae; genus Antrozous; species Antrozous pallidus. The sequence continues at coordinate 35,100,028 of CM050526.1, forward strand.
CAGCTCTGGGCGAAGTCCAGGGAACCCACTATCACACGGGGTGAAAACTGGACAGTGGGAGGGCACGCCGAAGCTCGGGTGCTGCCGGGTCTGCCGGCTTGTGGAGAAGGCAGCTCTCCCGCGAACAGCTCGGCTGCGTGACGGCGCAGAGAGCGCACCGCGACTTGTCTCTCATTCGGAAAACCGTCAGACTGCTTTGTTTTACGACCCTGGGTGAGACATTGCGCATGCAAAGTCATTTGGGGACAGTCTGAATTCCCCGGCAGCCGGTGGAGCTCCACAGCGGCTCTCTCTCAGAGGTGCTGGCAGCCATTGCCCCCGGCACAGAGCCCCTGGGGCCGCATAGGGTGGAGCTAGCGCTGCCTGCTTGGCCCGGAGACTCCGCCCATCCAACCTGAGCACAGCTGAGCTTCACAGACAATTGGCCTGGAGGTCAAACCCTCCTAGGGCTAACAACAAAAAGCTGGGTTTAAATTCAAAAACACTGAATACAACCCATAAAGGATTGCAGTAAGAGTACCCACCTCAGGTAACTGGGGAGACTGAGCCACTGTCCCTTTGAGGATAGCCACCACATAAAGCAGCCACCATGCAGAGACATGGAAAGAAATCAGGTGTGAAAGAAATGGAGGAGAAAAGACGACAAGACATAGAGTTCAAAACCACGGTTATAAGGCTTTTCAAGAGGCTCCTACAAAAGGCCGATCAACTTAATGAGAATTACCAGGAAATAAACAAGACTAACCAGCAAATGAATGAGATTTACAAGGAGATGAATTATACTTACAAAGAAATGAATGAGACCCTCAGGGAAATGTGCAAGACCTCTGAGGATACAAACCAGACCCTCACAGATATAAAAAAGGACCAACTAGAAATCAAGCATACACAGGCTGAAATAAAAAATATTACACAAAGTCCTAAAAGCAGTCCAGAGGGCCACAAGAACCAAGTCAAAGATTTGAAATACAAAGAAGCAAAATCCACTCAGCTGGAAAAGCAAGAAACAAAAAGAATTCAGATAATTGAAGATAGTGTAAGGGGCCTCTGGGACAACCTCAAGCAAGCCAACATCCGAATTATTGGGGTGCCAGAAAAAGAGAGAGAGCAAGTTAATGAAAACCTACTTGAAGAAATAGTGACTGAAAACTTTCCCCACCTGGTGAAAGAAACTGACTTAAAAGCCCAAGAAGTACACAGAACCCCAAAATATAGGAATCTAAAGAGGACCACACCAAGACATATCATAATTAAAATGCCAAGAGCAAAAGATAAAGAGAGAATATTAAAAGCAGCAAGAGAAAAACAGTTGGTTACCTACAGGGGAACACCCATACGATTGTCAGCGGATTTCTCAACAGAAACGATGCAGGCCAGACGGGAGTGGCAAGAAATATTCAAAATAATGAAGAGCAAGAATCTACAACCAAGATTACTCTATCCAGCAAAGCTATCATTCAGAATTGAGGATCAGATAAAGTGCTTCGCAGATAAGAAAAAGCTAAAGGAGTTCATCACCACCAAACCAGTATTATATGAAATGCTGAAAGATATTCTTTAAGAAGAGGAAGAAGAAAAAGGTAAAAATATAAATTATGAACAACAAATACACATCTATCAACAAATGAACATAAAAATCAAGTGAACTGATAGGCTGATGAACAAGATAAACTGGTGACTATAACAGAAACATGGACATAGAGAGGGAATGGACTGACAATTCTTGGGGAGAAAAGTGTTGTTGGAAGTACAGCAAGAGATTGGACAAAAATCTTGCAACAATGGGAGAGGACATTGGGGAGGGGGTGATGAGGGCGGAGGGTGGGATAGGTACAGGGTGGAGGGAAGATATAGGGGGATAAAAAAGGGGAAACAATGTAATTAATAAACTGAACAATAAAAAAAAATTAAAAAAAAAATTGAATAGAGTTGTTAATAAACAGGCTGATGCCATGCAGTAATGCACATGCACTGACCCAACAAATGGCTTCCACAGCTCATGCTGCCTCTTTCTGTTAAAGGATGAAAAAGGAGAGGGGAGAGGCACCCCGGGGGTGAATGCTGTGCCGGGCGGAGATGTGGAGATGGCAGTGGGCGGACTTCCCCCACAGCAATGGGCAGCAGAATTGAAAGGGGTGCGGAGAGGCAGAGCATTACCACACACAGTCCAGCGTGCGGCACTCACTACAATCCCAGAGAACCCCAGTAGAAAAGGCTCTTGGGAGAGTAACAAAGAAAAAGAAGGAGAAGGGATCAAGATGTGAGAGTTACAGATCAGAAACGGTGAAAAGAGACTCAGTTGATAAGCACCTGGTTGTAAACAGCTAGACAACCCAAACACAGACCCGCCCCATGGCCCTCTGGGGGGCACCTTGTAAAGCTTTGAAGCCCTGCAGAGGCACTCGAGAGGATCCCGTCACAAACTGAAGCAACCGTGCTCGCTGCTCTTCATCAAAAAACTCCACGGCTTTCCAGAACCACTTGACCACATTGCTGTCCGGTGTGCAGTGTTTCAAACGGGTGTTGACCTTCCAGTCGTTAACATCTATCTTTCCAAGTCCACAAATAATGAGCTGTTAAAATATTGCACAAAGCATGAGCCAATGGAAACCCAAGTTAAGCCAAAAATTCCTCAAAATAGAACTTCAGATTTGTAGTGTTGGCTCTCAAAGGGTGATTCTTAAATTCACTGAGGGTACACACCAGAATCATCTTGAAACTTTTTCAAAATATACACACCAGGTCCTATGCGCGGAGATTTTAATTCTGTGGATTAGGGTAATATTCAGAAGCTGTGTTTTAAAAAGCTCTATAGGTACCTATATTCACTTTCAGATTCCCCACCCAGAGTCTGAGAACCACCCCTGTGAGCGACTCAGCAAGATGGAAGTTCTGTAATTTCACATAACTCTTTTTTTTTATGGACAGAAACTAGACCCCACAAGTAAATACAATCTATATGTGCCTTCCTTAAGACCTGCATCATATTCTAGTTTCAACACTTATTAACTTGGGGATTCTGAGCAATTCAGTACATCCCTTGGCCAGCGATTAGTTCCCTGTGGCAGTAACACCTATTTCACTGCATCCCTGACAGCAACCTGTGGTGTATTAGAACTCAAGAAATGTGTTGAAAAGTGATGCAATATGTTTGACAATCTTACAATTGCATCAAAGTACAAAATACATAAATGCACTGATCTAGCGCTCTGTATGGTGTCCTGATGTAGGTGAGCTATCAACATCACCTGGACGGACGCTATTTACACTCAGGGCCCTTCGGGTCCAATGCGAGCTCATCTCAGTAATGTGTTCCTAACAGTGAATTAGGAGAGTGCGTAGTGTAAAACATAACTTGCAAATCCTATCATTATATTAACCCAGTATAACACTAAAATAAAGTATATATTTTTGTAAAACATATAAAAATTTTAATTTCATTAGCAGCAGAAGCTATATAATAAACCCTATCTCTATTGAATAAAATCTCCAACAAAGCTTCTACAGGGTTCTGAGGATTACGGAGCCACAGCCACACGGAAGAGGGAAGTGGCTATCCACATAGGATCACAGAAGTGTTTATACCAAAAAGGTAACTCCTAAATCTTTTCTTCAGACGAGTGGTAATTATAAGGCCAAATTTCTCATTCATTGTATGAACTAATGAAAATACATTGTATTTCAACTTTATTGTCAATCCTGTTTTCTTCCTCCTCCTGACTACTTTCTTCTGACCATTCACTGTTGAGTAATTCAATTACAAAGAGGAAAGGGGATGGTACTGAGTCAAATCAATTTTTACACTTGTTTGCTAACAGGTCTGCTAACAGATTTAGTTTAAAAAGACACTGAGGTTAACTAATAAATCATATAGACTTTGAATATTTACGCTCTCCATAGTTAAATTTGGAACCTCTGGTAGAATAAAACCTCATTGATTTTTTTTACAAAGTAGTTCAATGAAAATTCAGATGTGTCTGTTAAAGGTCTTAATTAAAAAACCACACCTGCCGAGACCGGTTTGGCTCAGTGGATAGAGCATCGGACTGTGGACTGAAGGGTCCCGGATTTGATTCCCGTCAAGGACATGTACCTTGGCTGTGGGCATATCCCCAGTAGGGGGCGTGCAAGAGGCAGCTGACCGATGTTTCTCTCTCATCGATGTTTCTGACTTTCTATCCCTCTCCCTTCCGCTTTTAAAAAAATCAATAAAAATATAACAAAAACAAAAACAAAAAACACACCTAAGGTGTTTTAAGGACCAGCTTTAAATGAAAACAAAACCCCCTAAAAGTTAATTGTTTATTACTACTACTGTTAATAATGAATGTTTCCAAAGAGACTGAGGATGTTTAGATACAGTTTATCCTGTGTTTTATTTCCTCTATGATCTTGTTTACCAAATGCTTTCTTGCAAAGCTTTGTGTAAATCGACTGAGCTTAGGATTTCATTCCAAATAAATTTCAATAGAAAACAACATTGGAAGAAGTTATACATAAGACATGAAATCTGTTGGAAACAAGAAATAACAATATGAAAAAATAAAATGTTCACAATATAAGGGAGATTGTTCACTTGTAGAAATTCCACAGCAAAATGGACTTCCTATGAATAAGAATGCTCACAGTACTACACAATGAAACTTCAAAAGTGCCAGAAATACAACTTTCCTCTAAAACTAAAGAGATTAATTCCTAACCTTTCCGTGTTACACTAGATGATGTCATGACATTAACATACTGACCTCTAACTCCTTCTCATCGAATGTCTTGAGCAGATGCTGTGGAATGACTTCATTAAATCCTTTCTGCAGAGCCAGGAACTGTGCCTCGATGCCTCGTAAAAACCTCCAGTTCACATAGAGTCTAGAAACATGGGGCGGGGGTTCCATGTGATCCAATATGTTCAGATCTGGTCATTATGATGAATCTCTACTTTAGCTTGTTAAAAGGTGGTAACCTTCCACTAACAAAAACTGCATCAATAAAGCAACTCTTCACATCAGAGAAATCCTGAGTAAACTGAGATTTGGCTGGAGCTTGGATGGGTCTGCAGTCACAATCGGGATGGGACTTCCTTCTAAACTTCTAAGCCAAAAGCCACAAACAAAAGCCCATTCAAAAAAATCACTTTTTCTGGTTTCACTTGAAAATATGGTCTGAATACGTAGGTGTTTTGTTTATATTTTGGGAGCAGTAGATGAGGGAGAGGAAGTAAAGAGACTGTGGAGAAGTAGTAATAGCCAACAGTAAGCACTTTTTAGTTAAATATTCATTGTTCCCTGGAGGCTTTAAAGCCCTCAGAAGATGCAATTTACCAACAAAAAGACACTACATCCAATGTGTAGCCTTGGTGCTTTTGACTTGTAATTTTATAAGTGAATTGCTTTTTAAACAAATCTACCCAGGAAAACATCTCTATCTCACACATCTCAGAACTATTAATCTTCCAAGTTTGTCAACATATCCTTTTCCAAATTTGAAGAAATAGTTCTCTATTTTAGGAAATAAGTTACTTAACATTAATTATATGCTTTGGAGGACCTCATTTTTGTGTGTTTGGTTAAGGGGGCACCAAAATTGCTCATCTGTAAAGAGGTTTTCTTTGTCTCAAAACTACTGGGTGAAGGATATTTATTACTAAGTGCTATAAACACAACTGACTCCTGGGGAGTGGGAGCCAGGGACTGAGCAGTCCACACCAGGTCCTGGAAGTGACGCATGACAAATTCAGGAAATGCCCATCTGTCCTTTCATTTTTTAAATTAGAAATATAATAGATTCTTATTAGGTAAAGAAAAAAAAACAAACACCCTAACTGTGAAGACGGAGTAAAAGCTGAAAGTCCATTATTTTATCCTCTTTTCCCTCTCTACTCCCAGGCCGGCAAAGCCGCTCCCTCATCCCAAACACTAAGTGGTGAACAGCCTTTCTGAACATCTTCCATATAATTATAAAGCACAGATTATGTCCCTACATAATTTTTCTAAAACTTGCTTTTAAAATCCAACAGCTTATACAGAGTCTCTTCTTTTTAAAAATCCACACTATTCTGCCAAATATATGTATTTAATCATTCTCCTCTAAAGACATTTGAGCAGTTTTTAATTTCTTAACAAGTAATATTTTGTTGAACATCCTTTCTCGTAATTACTTAATTACATGTGTTTCCACAGCATAGATTCCTAAAGCTGGAGCTGCTAGTGAAAAAGCATACACATTTTTATTTGGAAGCTATTATCTAACTGCTTTCCAAAAAAAGCTAACTCAATGCTCACGCCCATCAACTGTCTGTGAGACTGATGGGCTTTGTGTAGAAAGTGAGAACATTTTAGCCAATAAGACTTGGGGACATAATCTATATAAAATAGTACAGATGCATGTTTTTATTTATACTCTTAATTTGGTTACCAGTGTTATGTTCAGGAGAACTTCAGTTGCCATAGCCAAATGATCTAACCCACTACTTTTAAATTCCTCCATCAACAGGTGATTCTGTAAAACTTGGAGAACACTATCTCGTATCCACCCTTAACCTCACAGCATGCTTATTTACAACAGGGCAGGTGCTAAAACACAGCAGAGAAGTGCTTCTGCATAGCCAGCCCTGGGGGTTCACAGCACACGCCCATGCACCATGTTTCTCGGTATCTGTGCCTGTACAGTCAGTCTCCTCCACACTGAACCCGGGTGGCATGGGGCTGGCTCTAACCAAAAATATACAGCACAGAGGTGGCACTGGCCAGGTCTAGGCTTAGGCCTTAAAAAGCTCCGACAACTTCTCTTGTGCTCTAGGAACCAGCCAACCACCCTCTGCCTTGCTGGGGAGAGTGAGAGACGTCCGAGTCCACGGGGGTAACCAGGGACCCAGCCAACAAAGAACGAGGCCCGGTGGCTGGTCCAGCCAGCCCAGCCCTCGGAGCCACCCCCACTGAGTCATCAGAAGTGAGCGAGGAGGCTCTTGCCGTTTCCGTCCCCACCAACACCAGGCGGAGGAGCGGTGTGCTATCCTGTTATTCATCCAAACTCCTGACCCTCAGGACTGAGCAAGAATAAAATGAGAGTTGTTTTTAAGCCACTATTTCTGCTGAAACCTATTTTATAGCAATAAGTAACATGACCTAAATACTTAAATGTTTTTCTGTTCTGCTATTCTAGAACATTTAAACAAGTCTTAGTTTTTGGAACACAGAAGTGTTTACCTGACATATTCCTTTTTATTTTCTTCGGTAACAGGGATACTCTTGCCATTTGGCTTAAGTTCATGCTGAATAATTTCCCCATATGCATTATGTTCGACACAGAAGGTATGGTCCAAAACACCTGTAATATCATTCTCACTAGAAAAGGAAGATATTTAATTGGAAAATCTAAAATACAGATGTATTAACTGTGAGACAAATAAAACTAGAACAGTTTATGTTGTGACAAGTATAAGATGAGATTCCTTTGAATATTCCTATACTCCAAACCATCTAGTTCTTGGGCAGAAAAGTCAGAGCTTTCACCCTCATCAACACAGGAAGCATTTCACTTCCTGAGCAATGAGAAAGGGCGCTGGCTTTCCAAGGGAAGCTTCAGTTGTGTCTGGCCTGCAGGTTTGGCAAATGAGTATGGCCAATGTATCTGCAAAAGATAATGCCCTCCCACAAACCAGAACTGGTTCTTACAGACGCCCCTTTTTAAAACACGGCTTCAACAGTATTCCCTTCTGCAGGAATCTGCTATTCTAACTCATGCAGGACTGGGAACAAACTTGCATCATTTTGAGAAAATCACTTACATATAGTAGTGCTTTTTACAACAGAATATATTAGACACTATTTCCTTTTTAAAGTAATAAAGTTCACTAACTTTTAGAAATTTGAAATATACAGGAAAGCAGTAGCAAAAGAAAAAATCTAATGTGGTCCTATCATTCAAGCAGTCACTCTTCGTATTTTCTGCGTTTTTCAAACTTTAAAGAAGTACATCCATTGAGACAGGATCTTTTTTAAAAGTCAGATTCTAACTATAATGAACAAGACTCAATACATACAGTATCCACACTAAACTGTTATGGAGATCTGGATCAACCAACTCCATGTCATCCAAAGTAATGGACTTCCCAAGCAGCTGTTTATAAAACGGCAATGTGAAGCCACCATCAATGTAATGTCCATGAAACACAGCCATTCCCATTATTCGTCCAACAAAATGGAAATATGATAAGTGTTCCTGAAATGGAAAAGAGTTTATATAAATACTGAAGTTAGACACCATTCAGGGAATTTTAAATAAAAAAATAAATATTTAAGCAACATTAATCTTTTTATAATATCAACTTATATTCTAATTTACAACTATTTCAATGCAATAGGCTATTATACCAAAACTCAATAATCATTAGGAGAGTTTCTATTGGCATGCTCAAGATTCCCTACACTGTTATAAGATGTTACAGAGTCAAGCCTCTCTCAAAGGAGATAGTAACTTTGTAAAATTCATCTTTAGAAATTAAGTCCAGACAAGAGTCCCATTGCAGCTTCATTAAACCACCCATAGATCCTATTCTCTTCCTCTCACATCCTGCTAAGCCTTTTACAATCTTGGCTGTCACCGAGAAAAGGAAAAAAAAGCTTTCAACCCTAAATCTCCCTATTTCCCTGACCTAACCAGAAAATGAAATTCAAAACCTCACAGATTTAGGGCACAGATTTCATGTCTAACTTGGACTTGAGTCCTGATTCTGCCAGTTACTAGTTATGCATACTTGGGCAAATTACTTAACCCCTATAGGATTAATTTTCACATCTGGGAAAATAAGGGTCATAAGAGTATCTAAAAAGGATCTCTGTGAGGAGTAAAATGAGATAATGGAGCCCATGGCATTGTAGCTGGCAGAGGATAAAAGTTCAACAACAAACATGAACTGTTATTACTTACAAGTACAATGGCAGTAATGGGACCCCAAGCAGATAACTAAAAATCTTCCCTTTATGAAGGATTGTCTGCAATGAATCTAACATTCCTACCATGTTTGGGTATATCTGGTATTTCCTGATAAATTGTTTTGTTAATTAATATTTTATACTTCTTTTACCTCTCTATTTAGTAAGTAATCTTTAACCACCCCCTTATCTTAAAAATAGCATTTGTTTCTTTGTCTACCCATAGTCTAACACCCAGAAGTAACTAATGTCAATATTACAGAGTAGAGCCTTTTGATGTTGACACATATAAAAATTTACCAAAATTGTATTATACTATTTCCAACCCTCTTTTCACTTAATACATCACAAATACCATCTTGACATGTCAGTAACTTTTATCCCACAATGTCATTTTAGTGGCTATATAGTATTGTCCTTGTATGGAAAGCTAATGGAAATAATGTAGTAACAAATTAGTAACAGCTGCTAACTTTTGTTGAGTGCTGAATATTATATGGCTAATAATGTAAAGCGCTATGCTAAATAGTTAATGTGCAGAATCTCATTGAATTTTCACAGCCCTTCTTTGAGGTACAAACTATATTTATTATTATTAGCAACTAGAGGCCCTTGCAGGCCCAATATTCATGCAAGAATAGTCCTTCCTTCCCCTGGCTTCACTCCCAGACGCCTGGGAGCCTGCAAGTCCTTGCTCCAGGCCGACAGGGAGCCTGGAAGCCTTCAAATCCTTACTCCCTGCCGGAGCACTGCTCCTGTAGCTCCCTCCGCCGCCCCTCTCCTCCTTATAGCTGGTGTCCCACCCCTCCTGGCCGCTCTGTACCAGCATATGCAAATTAATGTGCCATCTTTGTCAGGTTAATTTGCATGCTCACTCCTGACTGGCTGGAAGCGTAGCAGAAGTGCAGTCAGTTTACATATTTGTCTATTATTAGGTAATAAAATTGAAGCCTAAGTCAACAAATTTGCCTGAGGTCACAAAGCTATTAAGTAACAGGACGTGGTTATGATATCGTGTCTAACTCCAGAATTTATGTTTTGTAACTGCTACTGTCATTCTGCTTCATGTCACAATGTAATCAACTCTCTGCTTATGGACAATGATGCTCTTTCAAATTGGGGCTACTACAAACAAAGATGCAGTCAATATCCCTAGGCCCAAATTGCTAAACACACCATAAGCATTTACTTGAGAAAATTTTCTAAAGAGGAACTGCTAAGTCCAAGGTTGTGACTAGGACAAAGAAAATAATCCAGACTATATTGACATTTAAAGATGGCAAGTATTGTAGGTCACTTGTTAATTCACATCACCAGAACAGCAACCATACCGGGTTAACTGCAGAATCAGGATTGATCTGCAATGTATAGATATCATCTCTTGAATACTGGAAGAGGCCATAGTATGGATTCAACATTTCATGTGACAAGAGATATAACCACTCCCTAGAAAACAAGACATAATAAAGGAATTTTTTTGTTAAAGAATATGTTTTTGTTAAATTATGCTACTGATCATTTTAGCAAATAATTTTTTTAATAAAATAAAATAAAGCACTAACTAGTTAAAGATCACACTGGAAAAATCTACCATGCCCAAAAAGCAAATGGAAATGCTTGTTTTATTATTACGCAGTCACTTCTCACTCACGCAGGCAACTTTATGACATAGCAGCAGAGAATACAAAGGTATTACCCAGAAGTACCAACTACCAATTATGTAATGCATCCCAGCAATTTAAATACTATAAATCTGTAATCCACCATAAATATAAAATAAAGGAAAGGGATTAGTTCAAAATATCCATGTGACCTACACTTCCTGTCCGCTGCTGTCACAGCAGACTTGCACTCAGTAGCATACACACAGCAGTAATTTACTCTTGTTTTCAGATAGGCTTGCTGTTGGTATTGTTTTATAAGAAAATTTCATTATTCATTCCATCATCTTTTTTCTGTAAACCTTGAAATGTGGCGTGATGAAAGTGTAAGTGGTCACTTAAAATCAAGAAGTGGTATAGAACATACCAAAAAATACATGCTGTCCTCACTGTATTTTTTGGTGTGTTCCTTACCACTTCTTGGTTTCAAGTGCACATCAATATTTTTAAAACCTCATAATAAATAGTACTATCACCTTAAATTTATTGAATCCTTCACATTTTTCAAAGGATGAAAGTTAACACTCGTTGAGGAAACTGAAATACAATCACTAGGTTACCACAGATGCACTTATCCTGATTCCCGTCACTACTCAGCTAGGAAAGGTATTTAAATGATATGTTCTGTTATTATGGATTAAACACACTGAATAACACACTTTAAGGAAATACAGTGAAATACTTTTAAAAAAGTTAAAGAAAAATGTTTTTCAGTTCTATTATATGTCTAGCTCAAATCACCACCATTTATATAATATTTGAAAAACTGTAGAGGTTAAAAACAAAAGTGAGGTCTCCATATAAGCAACTTTTGCAACACACATAACACTCACAAACATGTCTTATACGTTTCTCATATATGTACGTGTATTTTTAAAGAAAATCCTAATTTTTGTTTTGTTTCACCATGTACTTAGAACACACGTGAAAGCAGAGCCCAACTAATTTTGGCTTCTAGCATGGAATTAAGATCAGAAAAATCAGTTCTCTGCCACATCCCTTTTAGTCTACCCAAACCCTAAGAATAGTGGGGTTAAAAAATAACAAAAATTATTTATTTGGCTTATACATATAATTATAGTATTTAGATCCCATCAGCAGATAATTAATAAGTTTTCACAATAAGCATTCAAAACCAAGTTAAAATTCAGTGGTTCTCAACCTTTCTAATGCTGCAACAGTTCCTCATGTTGTGGTGAACCCCAACCATAAAATTATTTTTGTTGCTACTTTATAACTGTAACTTTGCTACTGTTATGAATTGTAATGTAAACATCTGTGTTTTCTGATGGTGTAGCAAAATTACAATTATAAAGTAGCAACGAAATAATTTTATGGCTGGGGGTCACCACAACATGAGGAACTGTATTAAAGGATCGCAGCATTAGAAAGGTTGAGAACCACTATTATAAATAAATTATAAGAATGCCACAGAAATGACCAAGTCCTAAGTATGATGTACAAGCAATCAATTCTAAAAATCCAAATTAAAGGTACTTCCATTTGCAGGTAAAAAGGCTGCAGAATGAAAATAAGTCTACAGGTAAAAACAAGTAACGCTAAGTAATAATTATGGGACTTGGTGAAAATATAATTTAATTAAGCCTGGATTTAGATTAGGGTAAGTAGAATTATCATGATGGTTCTTTAAAATGTTTCAATAGAGCTATAATGTTCCTGCTACATTTACATAAAGTGAATTTTCACACCTAAAAAAATACTTTATGTATGACTATAACAATAGGACTATTGAGGACACCCACACAGACTCCTTTAACTAGGTTAAAAAGCATGGCAATGAAAGCAAAGGGAGTAGTATTCCGTTTAGATTGTATCATTAAAGCCTGAAGATTGCCCCTGACAATATAAAGCAGAGGGAATAACACGCACTAAAGGGGAGATGGAGAAGATACAGGGCCTGCTGGTCTACCAACAGCCCCTGTGTGGCTGCAGCTAGTTTTCGGAGGGTGTTCCACTGGGCTCTATGACCCATTAAGGAGTCCCAAGTGGAAATTCCAAAAGAATGTACTTCTGGTGAAAGCACATCCTAACCTCATTGTGAATGTACTGATGAGGCTATCCTCCTAATGCAAACACCAGGGAATATTATACTAGAAAATAAACATCAACGAGAAGGTCACACCACAGGGAGTCTCTTAAGTTTGTGTAGATAAGGAAGGATTCATGTGCCCTTTTCTTGATGAGTGAGTCTTTACCTGGCAACCCCTCCATAGTCAAGACCTTCTTCTCCACGAAATTTTATCATCAATCGCTTCCAAAGATCTTTTGGTCTCATTTTCATGACCTGTCGGTAAGATTCCTTAAAAAAAAATTAATGTACTATAATTACTAGGTTCTTTTAACCTGTTATTTAAACTCTTCCTCCCATTCCACCTACAAAGCATGTTTATAAATTAAGTGAAATTCAAGAGTCAAATCAGTGGATAAACTCCAAGTTTTGAAACCTCTTTGGAACTTCTAAAAACAAAATGAATATTGCTTAATGTTACTGAAAGCAATTCACGCAATAAATATTATATTAAGACTTACTAAGTGCAAAACTCCATAATTAAGTTCTATGAACCATAGCAATGATATCACTCATATTAAAAACAGAATTTGACAGAAGTACCAAAATTTTCAAGTTGGTTGACCTAAATCTAGGTCACAGACAACAACAGAAAGTAAAGGTAAGAAAAAGAAAATTCCAAAAGAATATAAGTAATCGTTAGTGTTCCCTTCATTAATTGGACAATGTTATTATTTTAAAATACAAAAGATGGACTATAGACAAGGCCAGAACTGTCTGAGAGAAAAAAGTTCATCTCTTAGGAAATGGGTTCTCAAGTCCCCAACCTCTTGCCCAGAACCCTCGAAAGGGTGGAAGTCCCTGCTTTGGTGCTCTAGCACTAATTCCGTAATAACTCTGAAGGTGATGTTAGAGGGATAAAGTGCAAAGATAAAAAATACACACTAGGAAGGAGGATTTTCAATAAACGAAGGAAGTAGTCCCACAGTAATGAAACAAAATAATTTTGAGTTAAAAGCCCCTTACCTTACCTTTTGGAAGCATTAGAAAGTAAGAGGTGGATGATACTTAAGGTCTTTCAAAACTCATTATTAACAAACATTGGCAATGCAGAGGCCAAGCTGAGCCACTGGAACCAAACACTCCTCATCCTATTTGAATGTTTACCTTCTACATTACATCTCTCCCATGTTATTGCCGTTAATCCCCACAATTGAAAAAGAAATTAATGAAAACCCTTTCATTCTAAAGAGTCTCAAAAAGTTTTTTGGAAAACAGAGCAAAACACTAAAATGTCATTTTTCAGTGAAACTTGAAAGTTTACCTCAAAAATCTCTTCCCTGGAAACCTCAATGCGGCAATGGCCAGCCTGAGGCTGCTGTTGGGAAAGTTCTTGCCGTAAAATTTTTAGTTTCTGGACCAGGTCTCGTTTGTACCGTGGGACTGTCAGACACTCCGTGTCGTCAGGGCATAACGACACCACCTGCTGTTGCTGTTGATCTTTCAACTGGTTCTGCCGACTGGAAGTAAACAAAAATACTATTGAACGAAAAAGATTACAATTACACATTTAAAATAGTCATCAACCATAAAAAAAAATCTAGCTGTATCATTTCCACAAACTTACTGTGTTCTTGGCTTGTCATTTTTGACAACGATAAACTAGCTCCAAAGTTTATTTCTGAGAACCCATATGACTGTATGGAGCTGGAAAACGGGTTTTATCCATCTAGCCCATAAAGCAGCCTGTCTCTCCAGGTGTGCCACGGACAGGCTGCTGCTCAAGCACAGCAGGAGTAAAATACTCGTCTATCAAAGTAAAACCTGTCATATTCTTATATAACATTCTGTTCAACAGAAGTAATAATTGAAGACAGCAGTCTATCACATTTATTACAGAAAGCACCATCAGTCTTTTCTTGTTCAGACTCGCATTTTCACACGTTTCAAAACTTACTTTAAAACTAAATGCAAGTTAGCAGAGAGCCGAGGGTCTGTGAACTGTGTTGTTCTGTTGTTATGGTCAACAAAATAAACTCTGCCTGTTGCAGTATTACGGATCTCCCATCCAGGAGGCAATGGACCAAGTTCTTCACAATTGATGTTGCTAAGATCCCTGCAAAAACAAATAAAAAATAAAAAATACCTCATTGCTGGGCCTGCTGAGCCAAGCAAGTGTAAATGACACAGAACAATTCCATGAAGTCTGAGAAAATGTATTGTTTCAGAAACTTGAGATGTTCAGCTGGAATCTTTAATTCCCAATGGTTTAACAAAGTTGCATATTCAAAACTCAACCCATAAATGGCCCAGAAACTCATCACATAGCCTACATTTTTTTAAAGTTTGTTCCTGGGCTTTTGTGACACAGATTTTAAATTAATATAAAAGCAATCACAACACTTGCCAACATAAACTGTATTCCAATCCTTATCTGACAAAATATTGTTTTACAAATGTCAGTGGTATAAGGAATGAAATGTTTTCTAAACTTTCCCTTCAATTTTTCTTTCATTACTACACTGTAAAATGTGGGTAAAATAAATGTTCATCCCATTATTAATTTTAAGCTCTCCAACAAAGCAAAACTATAAGTTATATTAAAATTCGGATCCTTAAAATAATCACAGCATATATTTTAAAGAGTAACATCTGCATTTTGAATTTTTAAGCTAATGACTAAAGAACCTATTTAAGATATGTAAGGAAGAATAGTCTAAGGCTTGCTGCTACAATAAAAAAAAAAAGGCAGAAAGACTTTTAATGGATCAATCCCATTGTTATATATCACACATTCTTAAATATTATTGTATACAAAGATTTTCAAGACCTTAAGGATGAAATAAGGGCAGCATGTCTAATGTAAACTTAAACTATAACACATAATTATAATGACAAATATCTTTACGATCATGTTTTAAAAGTTAAACTAGAAAAAAATTTTTCCTGGTCATAATGAAACACAACTATGGACACATAAAAGCACTCACAGAGTTGCTGAAACCATAATTCTGGCTTCTGCTTATGGGTGCTACAAGAGACTCCTGCTATAGAACTTTAGCTTGACAAGAATATACTATTTGAACCACTGCTTAGTCTCAAAAGAGACAAGGGGGAAAGCTCTAAAAATCCTTCTCAAATGTAAAAGAAAAAGTGGATTGAGCTTGCTCTAGATGACACTGCTCAGTGGTTAGAGCGTCAGCCCCAGTACCAGAGGGTCAAGAGATCGATTCCCAGTCAAGGGCACGTACCTGGGTTGCAGGCTCAATCCCCAGCCATAGTCAGGACACATGCAGGAGGCAACCAATCTGTGTGTCTCTCTCACATGGATGTTTCTCTCTCCCTCTCCCTCTCCCTCCCTCCCTCCCTTTTTTTCTCCCTCCCTTTCCTCTTCCTCTCTCCCTCTTCACATCTCTTCCACTCTCTCTAAAATTCAATATTCTCAGGTGAGGGTTAAAAAAATAAAGTGGACTGAAACGGAACGGGTACCAGAGTGGCAGGAAGGCACAGGGACAGGACTGTCGGGAAGGCACTGCCAGTGGGTAGCTTGTTAATTAGAAAACAGCCTCAGGTCAGCAGCAAGATTGGAAAATGAAATCTGACATTTCCTCCCTAAGCTGAAAACTAAAAAAGAAAAATGAAGGGATCCCAGGAAAACTTCCTAAATTCCAACTTAAGTACACAGAACTCACACCAATTAAGATCAAAAATCCACACAGATCACCAAACGCTTCAGAAAGGGAAGTCACGCTGACTGGGAGTCCGTGAAAACAATAAACCACAGAATCCGACCCCTAAGTCCTGTCAGAGACCAGAGAACAGCTATGACATGGGACATTAAAAAAATAAGGGGGAAATAATAAAATAAGGAAACAATTACAAAAGCAAACTATCAATGAGGAGATTATTAAAAATGAACAGTTGGATTTTTTAAAAATATGTGATTTTGTACAGAGCGGAAGGGAGAGGGATAAGAGTTAGAAACATCGATGAGAGAGAAACATTGATCGGCTGCCTCCTACACACCTCCTACTAGGGATATGCCAGCAACCAAGGTACATGCCCTTGACTGGAATCAAACCTGGGATCCTTCAGTCTGCAGGCCAATGCTCTATCCACTGAGCTAAACCAGTTTTGGCCTGAAGTCATTTTCAAGGTCCACCATTTCTTACTTCTTTTTAGTCCGGTCAAGTTTCTAAGCTTTCTAAATCTCTGTGTTCTGGCTCAAGAAAAAAAAAAAAAAAAGGATTCCACTGAGTCTCCTATCTACCTATTCCAGGATTTCTGTGATGATCAAATGAGATGAGGCCCGGGAAAATGCTTCACAGACATTTGGTTACAGTGTAAAATGTTTCCACCTGGCTATAAAGCAAGTCGTGTTACTGGGCTGACAAAACTCCCAAGGAGGCTAGTCATCACTAGGGAAAGGAAGCCAGGTGTTGTTATGTGACATCAATACCTGGATAGACAGTTAGCATATTAGCCTTTTATAGAGAGAGATTATATATACAGATTTGATTATATGAAGATAAATTGTTAAGATAACAATTTGAAGCATAGAGATTAAGGAAAAGAAAAATAATCCAGAGCATAATTTAATAAAGCCATTATTCAGTACTCAACATGAAATATTCTTAAACCTTTATTGAAACCACATATACATTAATGAAAAACTGACACGTTTCCTTAGGAGTAAGAACATATTACCAGCAGTGCTGCCAAGACCTCTATTTCATCTTCTGATGCCAACTTACATACTATTCTTTCAACAGATAACTCCAGATCTACTTTCTCACTACTGTAAAACATTTAGTTTTTAAAATCACTTTCTTCTATACATTTCCTTCTAATGTTTTAAATTATTTTATTGAAAAGCTCATCCATGACCTTCAATTGGACCCATACCACTTTTTATAATTTACATAATAAACGTCTTATTGCTAAAAGGCAGGCCCATGGATTTTTTTCAGTGAGCTTATTAATAAAACAAAAATTTCCTCCCCACCACTTTTTTTTAATCAACAACTTATATTACCAAGACAGAGAAAAGGCAATCGTGATACGAAAGTTAGTGATAGCACATTTCTTTGGCTGCCAACCTCAAAAGACTAAGCTCTACGACAAAGTAAAATATTTTTATTACTTTGCTTTATTTATAAATAAAGAGAGGGTATCAAAGCAATCCAAAATCAGCTAGTCACATCTGGTTTTGACATGAATCTTGACAAATAGAGCTCTGAGTATAAGCTTTGGCATTTAATAGAAATTTAATTTAATTAGGTTATTTCTTTTCTATATTAAAATGAAGCTTTATTAAGAAACAGAAAAAGGAACACTGGATACACTCATATAAGGTTAAAATAAATAAACCCTTTGTAAAAAAAAAAAAAAAAAAAAAGCCTAACCAGAAATAATATCAATTTACTACCCTTTAAAAAATGGGTATGTTTTTTGTGAGATTTTGTATGTTTTTCCCCCCAGGTCAATTTTCAAACTCCCAAAAGATTCATGTTTTTGCCCAGACTTTTTATCTTTTTTTTTTAATTTTTAATGTATTTTTATTTATTTCAAAGAGGAAGTAAGAGGGAGAGATAGAATCAACAATGATGAAAGAGAATCATTGATCGGCTGCCTCTTGTACACACCTGTACTGGGGATCTAGCCTGCAACAGGGCATGTGCCCTGACCGGGAATCAAACCCTGATTTCCTGGTCTACAGGTAGAAGCTCAACTACTAAGCTACCCTAGCTAGGCATTTTGCCCAGACTTTTTAAAAGGGAAGAGTGGTGAGGGACTAGTTAAGGGTCACGACACTGGGTAGGATTGCAGAGAAATAGGTAAGACTTTCTACAGACATCAAACTGAAATGAGTATTAGAAAGATCCAACTTTTAGCCGAAACCGGTTTGGCTCAGTGGATAGAGCGTCAGCCTGCGGACTGAAAGGTCCCAGGTTCGATTCCGGTCAAGGGCATGTACCTTGGTTGTGGGCACATCCCCAGTAGGGGGTGTGCAAGAGGCAGCTGATCGATGTTTCTCTCTCATCGATGTTTCTGACTTTCTATCCCTCTCCCTTCTGCTCTGTAAAAAATCAATAAAATATATTTTTTTAAAAAAAGAAAGATCCAACTTTTACATAAGCTATTTTAAGACAGTGAAGATTAAATAATGACAGAAATCCTAAGTAAAATGGAGACTGAAGGTATGAGGAACAATTAGAGTGTTCTTACCTAGGCACTCTTGGATCATGCCACGTGCTCACGCCAGTTTGAGTATGTAAGAAATACACCTGACCTTGTTGTGTTGTCCTCTGTTCTGTAAAATTAAGAAACACTAATAATAAAGGTATATTCAGAATGTCCAAATCAAAGACAGCTATAGACATGAGAATATTGTATTAAATTATCCAAATGGCCAACCTGTATCATTACAACGATTTTGTTTCACAAATCATTTGTTCTGAACTCAGAATATATTTTCTCCTAGAAACAATCTTATTAGGTAGTGATGAGGAGTCACAGCCCAGCTATTTAAAGGCAACTATACTTATAATATGGCTCAAATACTAACCATGGGGGAAAAATAGAAAACAGGTTTGCGACAGTACCAATAATTAAACAAAAACATGAAGAAATTTGTCTTGAATGTGGAGCGTGAGGAACAAGAAGAGAAGGCTCAGAGAAAGAGGCTAGCCAACTTTGAGAAGATTTTGAGGAATTTTCCAAAACCTTCAAAGGATTTGCAGGACAGTAATGTTTGTTTTTCCTTAAGCCTAATTCTTTTTCTTAGAGAGGTGTATTCTCAAGACTACATTTGGACTTAAAAGGGAGACACTCTATAGTAAAAAAATAGGCAAAGATGAGGATTAAAGAGCAGTGTGTATACTGGGGAGTGAGGAAGTCAGGGCAGAGAAGGGGTCTGTGAAAGGTTCCTTCACTCGTGGTTTCGGTCTTTACTTATCCATTTTTTTAAACAAAATCTAATGAAAAATTGCAACATATAAAATGACAACACTATTGCTAATATTTATTAGTATAAATTTGTTTATAAACTTATAATTAAGTCAATGCATTTCAAGTTTAAAGTTTTTTAATATACTTTATTAATTATTTACAGAGAGGAAGGGAGAGGGACAGAGTTAGAAACATCGATGAGAGAGAAACATCGATCAGCCGCCTCCTGCACACCTCCCACTGGGGATGCACCTACAACCAAGGCACATGCCCCTGACCGGAATCGAACCCAAGCCCCTCAAGTTTAAAGTTTTTAAAATTATAAACATAAAAATATTTAAAATTGGTTATAGATGACAACTGCAAAGATTTCAGCCTTGTTACTCACTTCACTCCTATGTTTTGGTTGAATTTTTAAAAAATTTAATCCATACCATACAAATATTATAAAAGTATAACCATCCCCAATTGAATCTCAATTAAAGAAAAATGGCAGAAAATACTTTATTCTGAGGTCTGAGCATTAATAATAGCAGCTACAATTTACTAAGTGCTTTCTACGCCAGACATTGTGTCAGGCACTTCAAGTGAAATGACATTTACTTCTTGTAACAAGCCTACACGGTTGCTACTATTATTTTCCCCTTTTTCTAGAAGATAAAATTGGGGTTCAGAGAGGTGAAATAATGTGCCCACTATTACACAACTAATATGTGGCCAAGCCAGGATATAAACCATGCCTGCCTGTCCCCCAAGTCCAAACTGTGCTATAAGTTCACCTATGTAGCATAGCACAATGGAAAAACAGGGCATTTAAAATTTAAGTAAAGAGTTAAAATGCATTAAAAAATAAAGTTAAAATCGTGTGTCTGCAGAAAAATTTAAAAAATATCCTACATTAAAAATAAAAGTTAGATCAGGTGATTCCCAATATTGGCCACTAGGTGTCACGAGCAGTCTAGGACAGTTTATGGGCAGGCTGTTGAGAGCACAAGGATGTAAGTAACTGACTAGCATTTAGCAAGAAAGGACAGTTGAGTTCATATTATCTGCAAGTGTTCACAAGTTGTGATTTAGAAAGTTTCGTATTCAACTAGAAGATTCATGTCATCCTTCACATGAAATTGTACAATTCAGAAAATTATATAAGATTATAATTTTATACAAACAGAAATGACTAAATCATTTATAACAATAACCCAATTACTCAGATAATTAAAATTATAGGCCAGTGGTTGGCCAACTCATTAGTCAACAGAGCCAAATGTCAACAGTACAACAATTGAAATTTTCTTTTGAGAGCCAAATTTTTTAAACTTAAACTCTTTCTAATGCCACTTCTTCAAAATATACTTGCCCAGGCCGTGGTATTTTGTGGAAGAGCCACACTCAAGGGGCCAAAGAGCCACATGTGGCTCGTGAGCCGCAGTTTGCCAATCACGGTTATAGGCAATACAAATATATAAATACCATTAGAAATATGCTTTTGAAATTATTTCTAAAATGTATGTCTAGAAAATTACATTTCAGGTCTGACTCTGACTGCAGATTTCCATTATCAATTACAATACCATCCTACCTTTATACAGTGCCTATTTATAAGCAAGTAAATTATTTCACATGCTGTTCATAATATTTTTGTGATACAGAGAAGTATCATTCATCTCATTTCATTATAAAAGAGCAAAAAGGCCCTGGCTGGGCAGGCTCAGTGGATAGAGCATCGGCCTGCAGACTGAAGTGTCCCCGGTTTGATTCCCGTTAAGGGCACATGCCCAGGTTGTGGGCTCGATCCCCAGTGGAGGGTGTGCAAGAGGCAGCCGGTCAATGAATCTGAACATTGATTCTATCTCTCCCTTCCCCTCCCTCTCTGAAACCAATAAAAATATCTTTAAAAAAAAATAAAAGAGCAAAAAGGCTGAGGTTAAATGACTAGCCCAAGGTCAAACTGCTGGTTAGGCACTCTTCTACCACCACTCCAAAGACTTTTCAAAGTTGGAAGGTTTTACATTTAATTTTATTTTCATGCAGAATTTCTAGATCCAGATTAATAACTTATTTAAAAAGTTGATTTTCCAGATTTCTTAGTTAAACCACACTTTATTTTTAAAATTAGTAAACCGCACTTTATTTTTCCTCTGCTAGTTGTCATACCATAGCCTTCTGGGAGGTCTGGAGGAGTATGTAAATGTGTCCTGCTCATGTAATTTCTATGTCGCTGTGACCTGACTCTCCTCTCTGCCAGTCTGGGGTCTGAAGATTGTCCACATGTTGCGCCATTTGTTCCACTGATTGGCGTGTTCTCATCAACAAAGCAGCTGAGAGGTCTGCCAGGACTGGAATACTCAGACGCCGGCCTATTAGAAAGTAACAGGGAAAAGTTACTCAGTTCAAACATCAAAAGTAGAGCTCTCCAAACAATGTATGCACTTGCAGTAATTATCACGAGTACAGGAAAATGGAATAACTAATACAAAATAATGATTTCAAAAACTCTGAATAAAATCCTGAAACCTCTAAGCACCAATGAAATTCAGGTGATCAGCAGAATGTCAAGTATGTCTTTAAATCATTTAATATTTATTTCAATTACATTTTATATGAAATCCACATATATCTATAGATATAAATACTAGCTCACCAAGCACGACTTGACTTAGCTACAACCCACCTCTCAGACATGACTTCCCACCGTTCTCCCACTGCTCCTGCCACACACATTCTCCCTGCTCCCTGAACTTGCACAGGTCGGCTACCTTTATTTCTGGACGGTAAGCTCCTCCTTCCATCTAAAATGTGTTTCTTTTCCTATTCCACCTAGGCCAGGCTCCTATATTTTCTTTCTTTCTTTAATGTGTGTGTGTGTGTGTGTGTGTGTGTGTGTCTATCATTCAAATCATAGCTTTGAAGTGGCCTTGAAGAGGTCCTTTCTGATATTAGAATCTGAAGTAATCAGGAGACATACGATAGTACATCACCCTAATTCATCAGCATAGCAATTATTTCTGATATTTTTCATATCTGCATCCTTGTTTTGTCTGTCTTCCAGCACTAGAATACTTACTGAGAGACTAAAGTGCCTAACTTGTTTCCCACTACACATACCCCCACACCCAGAACAGTGTATGGCATACATGTAAGAGTAGCTCAATAAATATTGAATGAATAAATGAAAATAGTCTGTCTCTTCAAAGAGCTTCCAGTCAATTGAAGGTCATCCAAAATAAAAGGATAATCAAGAGTTAATTTTTAAACTAACATTTGCAACACAATCAACTTTATACACATGGAAATTAAAGTCAATTTTATGAAGTAGAAGGAAATGGATTTCACTAAAACACTGACATTAAGTACACATTCATTTACACTCAGATATAATAAAAAAGCTATCTGACTTCAATAAAAATCTTGGTCATTTAATGCAACTCTCAAGCATTTTTTTTATAAAGAGACTGAGGTAGCCTTTTATTTCAGAAAGACAAGTCTGATAAACAGAGTGAAGGCTGGGCATGGGAGTAAATTCTATCAGCAGGGAAAAAAAATTTCTGCTAGATTCTGAAAGTCTAGAACAACAATAAACCTGACACAAAACTCAAAAAGCTAATTTGCTCACTGTGCTATCAAGCATATTTTTAAAATAGTAACATGAGCTAAATTTTTAACCAAGAATCACAATAGGGAAAACTGTGACTCAATGAGTTAAACAATTAACCCCTAGCAAATAAAAGTATAAATAGCTAATGAGAAGCATTTGATGCTCTATGTCTGGTGCCAGCCAGGCCTGCTGGGGGAAGGGGGGCAGGATGGGCACAAAACAAACACTGAGTACAGGTGACAAATAAACTTTGTTCTTACTTTTTTTTGTTATTGAACTTTGTTCTTACTTTTAAGAAAATGAGAAAATATTCAGTCACTTATCCTATTCATTTTCAGGTACGTATAAAGCACTCCCTTGGAGTTTCCAAAAAACACCTTGCATGTCTATGTCTTTACACATTAAGCTCCATGAAGGTCTTTCCAACATGTTCAATGTTATAGCCCAAATGGTGAGCACAGTTCCTCACCATTGTGCAGTGCACAACAGCCGTGAGCACTACTACCTTCCCCTTACCTGGCTAAATCCTAACATTTTTCAGGATTTAGTTCAGAGATTCAGAGTTTTCCTCTGCAAGTTCCACCATCCCTTTGCCCCCCATTCTAAGCCAGGTGCCCCTCTATATAACCTCAGAGCATCTGGTTCTTATCCTGATTACAGACCCTACTGGATGCAACATAATATATTCATCCCCCTACATGACTGAACAAATGTAGATCCTGTATACATATTTTGTTACAGCCATTCAATAATGGGCTCAAAAAATTTTAAGAGTCCCAGAAATAAGATGACTTCATTTACCTTATTTAATAAATATTTACTGAGTATCATCGCAGGCCCTGCAGCTACAATAACAGGATAACCTGCTAAACAATCCTTATTGAAAATTACTTTAAAAAATAATAATGGCACTTGCTATAAGATCTACTAATCTAGAGCGTATAAACCAAGATAGGAAATCTGGTAAAGCTGATAGCTAAAGGAGCGCCTACAGGGGGGTGGACAACATAGACCACGGGAAGACATTTGTATGTTCTTACCGTGTTGGGCGTTCCCATTGCGTAGTTCTTGTTATGTGGTTTAGATACTGGATTCTTCCAGAGGCAGTTCTCCTTTCTTCCCAGCTTAAATAAAAATATTGAAAAATAAGGTATTAATAGGAAGCCGGATACAAAATGTTTTTAGTGCAATAACCAAGACAGGAAAAGATTTGTGAGTATGAATCAAGAATGACAAATTGAAAGATCAAGCCACAGACTATAGTAATTTTTTCAACTTATTTTTAAAATAAATGTACAATATATTTCCTGGAATTCTGAAGCTTCTAAAGTGTTTACATTGAGGTGTAATTAATATTTCCCATCAGCCAAACTGAGAATTTTTCAATAATGTCAATAAAGTTCAATTAAATTACACTAATTTATCCAGAATTTAGTGGAGAGGGGGACTGCAGACCATACTGAAATCCACATATTTTTTAAAATATTTAACTGAACTAAAAAAAATACATAAAAGCTTTTTAAAGCATTTAGCCTACTCAAACTAATTTTTTAAAAAGCAAGAATGTCACCTTTTCCTCAATATCCTGTTAATTTACATAACAAAAAAACAGTCTAATAACTATAGAGATGTGGTAATGTTAATATTTCCACTAAAACATTGAAAGGCCTTAAAAAATAGAAAATAAGGCCCGGCCAACATGGCTCAGTGGTTGAGTGTCAACCCATGAACCAGGAGGCCATGGTTCGATTCCTGGTCAGGGCACACATGCTCCAGTTGCAGGCTGAATCCCCACTGCAGGCTGTGCAGGAGGCAGCCAGTCGATGATTTCCTCTCATCATGGATGTTTCTCTCTCTCCCTCTCCCTTCCTTTTTGAAATCAGTAAAAATATATTTAAAATAAAGAAAATGAAATGTTAACATGATCTTTACCCAATGGTTACAATTATATAGTACTAGAAGCCCAGCATGCGAAATTGCATGGCCCCGCCCAACCGCCACGCTCACAGCCCCATCCGCCTGTGCAGGTCTTTGGTCTTTACAGCTTTAGGGCCACAGGCCTTTTATAATATACTAGAGGCCCAGTGCACAAAATTTGTGCATGGGTAGGGTCCCTAGTGGCTGCCTGCTGCCAGCCAGAAACTTCCTTCATTCCGCACTGCCACCTGGTGGTCAGCACACGTCATAGTGAGCAGTCAAACTCCCAGATGGTCTAACTCCAGAGAAGACAATTTGCCTATTAGCCTTTTATTATATAAGATACTAGAGGCCCAGTGTATGACATTTGTACAGGGGGGGAGGGGGAGGAGTGGGGAGGGGAGTGTGTCCTTCAGCCCAGCCTGCGCCCTCTCGCAGTCTGGGATCCCTCGGGGGATGTCCACCTAAGCCAACAGGCGGACATTCCCTGAGGAGTCCTTAGCATTGATACTGAGACAGGAGAGGCTCCTGCCACCACCACTTCACTCACCAGCAGTGAACCCAGCTTTTGGCTGTGTGGTGCTCCCCCGATGGGAGCACACGGACTACCAGGGGCAGCTCCTGCTTTTGAGTGTCTGCCCCTGGTGGGCAGTGTGCATAATAGCGACCAGTCATTCAGCCATGCAGTCGATTTGCATATTAGGGTTTTATTATATAAGAGAAGAGATAATATAAAGCAAGTTTAAAATAATTAACCCTTACATTGTTGTAATCTCTCAATATTGATAAGTTATTTCCACTTCCCCATAAAAACTACCATAATCTACTTCACATCCATAAAAATTAACAGATATATCAAGAAGCTAAAGAGATCTATAAATTGGACAAATTTAAGTTATAGCAATTTTTACCAGTTTAAATAAAATGAGCAAATGGCACAGCTTAATGTAAAATGTCATGTCAAAAATAATTCAAGTCATAACTCAGCCACTTATACACTTTATATGGATATAATCTATAGAATATAAGCTACACCTCCTTGAAGTTAATTAAAAATTCTTTGAAAGTTAAATAAAAGTGTCAGAACGAGTATCGAAGGTAGAGAAGGAATGATAAATAAGCATGAGCTTTGGAATAAAGTTTAGATTTATGTTCCAGCTCTTGCCATCTACCATGTGGCCTTCAGCAAGTTACATAATTTCTTGAGTTTCAGTTTTTTAATCTGTGAAATGAATGAGGGTAATAAGGATAGTAGCAGCAGTAATAATAGTAAATTGTTTTTAAATTTATATATATATTTTTTTCTTTATTGATTTCAGAGGAGAGGGAGAGGGAGAGGGAGAGGGAGAGGGAGAGGGAGAGGGAGAGGGAGAGGGAGAGGGAGAGGGAGAGGGAGAGGGAGAGGGAGAGGGAGAGGGAGAGAGAGAGAGAGAAACATCAATGATGACAGGGAATCATTGATCAGCTGCTTCCTGCATCCTCCCTACTGGGGATCGAGCCTGAAACCTGGGCATATGCCCTGGCTGGAATCGAACCTTGGGACTCTTCAGTCTGCAGACTGATGCTCTCTCCACTGAGCCAAACAGTCTAGGGCAGTAGCTACTTATTCATTAAGCACTTACTATATGTAAGACATTGTGCTAAGTGATTTGCACAAATGATTTCATTTAATCCTCACAACAATTTATGGCACAGGTACTATTATCATCCTCTTTTATAAATAAGTATAAACCAAGCTTACAGAATAAATTTATTATATTCATATAGCTAGTAAGCATAAGAATAAGGATTAGATACCAGATCTTTTAAATTCAGAACCATACGCTATGAGAATTATATAAATGCATTATAACAGTACCTGACAGAGCTTATAACAGTATCTGACACATGTATGCTCAATAAACGTTACTATGTTACTTTAAGTACTATTATATAGATTCTCAATCCTATACCTCTAAACAGAGCCATGTTTCAGATTCAGTACTTACTAGTATATACCCAGTTTTGAGTAATTTTTTAACATATATTTTTATTGATTTTAGAGAGAAAGGGAAAAGGAAAGAGAGATAGAAACATCAGTGATGAGAGAATCATTGATCAGCTGCCTCCTGCATGCCTCACACTGGGATCGAGCCTGCACCTCAGGCATGTGCCCTGACTGGAAATCAAACCATGACCTACTGGTTCATAGGTCGATGTTCAACCACTGACCCACACCGGCCAGGCTTGAGTAATTTAATAAAACAAAAAATGTTTTCTTTTGAATACACAATATTTACAAAAGAGTTCTCTTTGTCAAAAATTTATTTCCTAATCAAAATTCTTAAAAACCAAATTTAGCACCTAATTCGTGGTTTACCTTATAAATTTATAACAAGATCCCTTATTAATTTTCCAAGTACAAGGAAAACCTAGATTCTGGAATTGATCAGCAAATTTTTTAAGTTACGTATAAAATAAACACCAACTTCCTCCTCATTATTTTAAGGTTATTATCCACATATTTCTCTAATGATTTTAGCTTACCCATCTGGTAAATCGTTATCAAACAAACGACTGCAGTCCACAACTTGTCCTCCTGTGCCTATCCGGTCTCTCGACTGAAGACTTACTATTAAACAATAGAAGCATTACTAAGAGTCATAGATAAGAAAGAATTGTTACAATTTCATAAGACATCTGGCTTAATTTAATATGTTAGAATGAACTCTTTAATAATTTATTTTTCCATGAGATTTTTCCCTTTACAAGTGATACTTAGAATTTTAAGGTTTCCTACATTTTATCATGTTCATTGAGAAGAGTCTAATTACTTTTTTCCACTATAATGGGCAATGCAAAGCTACTACTTCATTTACGAAGAAGCGGAATACATAAACGGTATATTCATGAGCAGAAGAATTTGAAAAGATCACATTAATTTCAGTTTAATTCTTGACTCATCTTTTTTTTTAAAAAAATACACTAGATTCTGGCATTGGGCAATATCTGAATTCCATGAGTTAAAACAGTAATCATCATCCAGTGTAGTATAAAACTATCACTATAAACTTGGCAGCAAGAGATGTGAACTCTAAGCCAGGCTATACTAACTAGTTTAGCTCTGTGACCTTGAACAAAACACGTAAGTTTTTTAGAGTAAGATAATTCCAATCTGAATAATGAGGAAGTTTGGCTAAATAATATGCCTGAAATCCTTCTCCTCTATTATTCTTTAACTAGAGGCCCAATGCACAAAATTCATGCAAGAGTAGGCCTTTCTTCCCCCAGCTGCTGGCACCAGCTTCCCTCTGGCACCTATGACCCAGGCTTCCCTCGCAGCCCAGCTTCATCAGGAAGAACGACCAATGTAATTAGCATATTACGCTTTTATTAGTATAGACTAGAGGCCCAGTGCACAAAATTCATGCATAGTGTTGGAGGGGTTGTCCCTCAGCCCGGCCTGTACCCTCTCCAATCTGGGACCCCTTGAGGGATGTCCGACTGCCCTAAAGGGGCAGTCGGACATCCTTCTCACAATCCAGGACTGCTGACTCCCAACTGCTCACCTACCTGCCTTCCTGATTGCCCCTAACTGCTTCTGCCTGCCAGCCTGATCACCCCCTAACCACTTCCCTACCAGCCTGATTGATGTCTAACTGCTCCCCTGCCAGCCTGTTTGCCCCCAACTTCCCTCCTCTGATGGCCTGGTCACCCCTAACTGCCCTCCCCTGCAGACCTTTTCCCTCCAAACTGCCCTCCCCTGATGGCCTGATCACCCACAACTGCTTTCCCTTGCAGGCCTGGAACCTCCCAATGGCTCTCCCCTGCTAGCCATCTTGTGGTGGCCATCTTGTGTCCACATGGGGGCAGGATTTTTGTGTGTGGGAGTGATGGTCAATCTGCAGATTACTCTTTTATTAGATAGGATTGTATTTTTAGCAACTCTCTCAAATCTAGAAGGGATACAGGAAAACTTGATTATAGCCCAACTTCTTAAAAGAACACTACATAAAGTATGACATCTTAACACCTTTCATTCTAGGAAGGGTCTCCAAATTCTGAAATTTTCCAGGTCTATAAAAATTTTGAAAAAATCAGTTCAATGCATTGTTCCATTTACCGAGACAATACTTTAACACACCTTCTCAATGAATGCAAATAAGACATTAGTGTTAGAATTATACTAGAAACTATATCAGAAAGACTAAGCGAAATGCCTACCAGAATACAATCCCTGCAGAAACAGGTTTTTCTCATTAGCTTTGTTCGGAATAATATTAAAGATCAAAGCTATAGGATTTCATGAGTTTCAATGTACATCTCCAGAATGCTGTCTTACAAAAGACCTAAGAAATTTTTAGATATTCTGATTTTAAGTAGCCTAATTCTAGCAAAATATAAAATGAATCATGGAAATACTGTTTATCATAGCACTGCTCATTGTATTAAAACATCAGAAACAACCTAAATGTCCAACAATAAAGACTGGTTAAATTAGTTATTTGTCTTACCACAGACTACCAAACAAAATTTAAAAATGCTATAGAAATGTATCCAGGTTCCCTGATTGGGCATCCACCCATGACCTTCCTGTGCGTGGGATGACGCTCCAGCCAACTGAACCACACCAGCCAGGGCGGCACTTTCATTTAAACGTATTTAGAGTTCAGGTCAGCTTAGTGAAGGCAAAACTTCATGTAACTGAGTTCCACACTTACCTACTATCTGTCCTCTAACTGTATCATTGTCATTTGGCCCAAGTTTGCAGAGATCCAACCTCTGATCTATTTCAAATCAACAACAACAAAAAGCAATTAAAAAAGAGGCTGGTTGCAGAGAGTTTAACATCTATTAAGTAATAGTAAATTTCCACAATCCACTGGAAATCAGGCCTATCATTTAAAGCAAGCATGTCAAACTCACGCCCAATGGGCTGAATTTGACATGCTTGATTTAAAAAATTAATCATGTTTTAATGATAAAACATATTTTAAATTTTCTGACTATATATATAATTAATGTAAATGTATCAACAAAAGTGTTGATAAATTTAGATTTCAAAAACCATGAGACACTGGTGTGATACTGCAAATATGCAATTACTTCTTCTCCAAAGATTTCAGACCACTTCAGTCTGTGTCTTGGCTTGACACTTAAATAGTTATTCTAAGCAATTTATCCCTGAAACATCCAATAAATGTTAGTGTCATTGTTTTTCTCTCTAACCACTACAAACATCCCCACCCACCACCACTACCACCACATGAAAAGTAAGTATTAACAAGTAGCCAAGGATAAACTATAAGACAAGGGTTTGAGTCAGTTCTGCTACTAATTCATGTAGGGGCAACTCATTCTTTCATGCCTCATCTATAATGTTTACCATTCTATAACTTTAATTTTCTCAGTTTTATATATTATTTTTATTCACTAGTAATACCCCTTTAACTGACACCTTAAACATTCCAATTGCCTAAATAAAACTCACTTTATTTCACAAATCCACAAAAACCAGAGAAGGGTGCTAAGAGATAAAAAGGCACATATATTCTGATATCTTTCTTATTACTCTCTGTATAGCAATCATTTCTGAACCCTTACATATTCACTGGAAACCTAGCACCAGCTGATTCAGTTCTAGGATTCACATATCTAAAATGTTTCATTGCCTCTTTTAAATAATATTAAATAAATTTAGACCAGGAGTTATTACCAGTGTTTCAAACATTCACAAAAGTTTTTGAACTCGCCCAAAACATTTATATATGTGTATGTATATACCTACATTTTAAAAAGTACTAGTATCTACTCACAACCAGTGTCTTTGAGGCGGTTGATAGCATTGGAAAGAAGACGAACACAACCAAGAAATCCAGCACCTTGTTTTTTATGGACCTTTTTGTGATTCCATACACTGATCGTAACTGAATCAGATTTTCCAATATACCTAAAAACACAAAATGACTACATGAGTAACTTGGCAATTATAAGTAAGCAGTATAAAATTTTCATTTTGCTTTTGTAGCCTAGAGTCAGAGTGTGGATAGGTAATGTATAACATGTTCTGAATTCAATCAATCCATAGTATTGAATTTAAATTTTTTTTTGTAATCTTAAGAGTAAAATCTAAAAAGAATTGGTTTTTTAATTGCTTTTTAGAGAGAGGAAGGGAAAGAGAGAGAGACAGAGAGAGAGAGAAACATTAATGTGTTGCTTTCCATAACTGCCCCAACTGGGGATCTTTTGGTGCATGGAATGATGTTCCAACCAACTAAGCCACACCCGCCAGGGCTAAAAAGAATTTTTAATATATTCTTTATCACATCTGCCACTCTCAGACTGAGTTACAATTTTTGTTAGTGAAAAAAACTACTTTAGTAGCTGGTGTTAAATAATACCATGAGAGTGTATGGTTATTCCAAGAACAAAATCTTGTAAAAACATCTTTATAGTCACATTTTAAATATATCTCAATGATATGACCTGCTACCTCATCAGTACTCCGTTCATTTTCAAGGGGCAGTGTCAAGGCTGACAGACCAAAAATCTGACATACCTGTTGTGTTTTAAATGCTGTAGAACAAAAGCTGACTGTAACGCTTTTTCCCTGCTTCTTTCCTGTATGCAGGCCTTGAGCGAGCAGGACTCTTGCAGATTTCACTTCACTGCCTGCAGACAAGCAGAGCAGGGAAAAGCGTTACTACACTTGTCTGTGCATATACCTGCAAGCATGTAAAAGCTCTACCACAGCCAATTGTTCACATGGTGTTATCCCATGCAAAAATATAATAAGATAACATAATGCTATCAGCAGGACCCTAACTATACTTCAATGTCTCTAAGAGGTCAAATTTTTGGTCCAGCAACCTTGATCTTAATGTCATTTAATAAAGCAGCAAATTCAGGAAAATTCACCTAATACATTAAAAAGCCTAAATCAGTGAAGTGAGGACTAAAACTTTTACATGAGGAACATGGAAGCAACATGTGTGTTCCTGGATCCAGCTGTGTTTAAAGCATGCCCACCCCATCCCCTAACTTTTAATTAAGCAAGCTTCTACATTCTCTTTTGTTTAATTAGGACAATTTGAATGTCATGTCTGTTGCTTGAAATAAAATATCTGAACTAAAGTACCATTCAGTATGAATGTACCGATTTTCAAAATAGACCTAACAGACCTAACATGGCAAGTCTCTACCACATGACATGTTGAAATTCTAGAACCAGATCATGCATTAAATAAGTAAATACCCCAAACAAAACATTTTTTTAAATCACATTAAATCAGTTTCCCAACTGGGAAGCTAATTTATAGGTATGCTAAAATACTGATTCCCTCAGGTCTGAGAACCTGGCTGAAGTAGTCTGTTGGGGGGCTGCTAGATGTCAAGGCTCATAGAGACCCTGCGACCACACACTGAAAACAGGGAAGCTTCTGTCAGTCTGTGTTCCTGAATGACTGTTTGGCAGTGTCTCACCTCCCTGCCAAATGGACTTTATACATAAAATACTAGTACACTTTTATTGTATTAAGCCAATGAAAATTTGATGCTGTCTGCTCTAATCAATAGAGAAGATAAGTCATAAAGGGCCTTGTCAGCCATGGTATGAACTCTGGCTCTTACCTGGAAGTTAAAAATGTGAGAGCAGAAATAAGAAGGGAGCAGAGAATTGCATTTTCCCATTAAAAGTCTCACAGTGGTATCATTTGCCTTTTTGAAAAAGTTCATATCCTATCCTATGATAAAAGCCTAATATGCTAAGTGTCTGGTCATTCATTCAACCAATCAAAGTGTAATATGCTAATGATATCCTAAGGCCGCTCAACTGCTCCACATGATGGGCACTGACCACCAAGGGGCAGACAGTTGACTGGTAGACCAGTTACTATGATGTGCACTGACCACCAGGGGGAAGATGCTCTGACAGGTAGGTGAGCTTGCTGCTTGCGTCCAGCTGATCGGGACTGAGCAAGATGGACCAGACACACCCCGGAGCCCTCCTGCAATCCCTCCCTGGCTGGCAAACCTCACATGTCCCTCCCCAGCCTCAATCATGCACCATGGGGTCCCTGGGCTGGGCCTGCACCCTCTCACAATCCAGGATCCCTCAAGGGATCTCAGGGAGCCGGTTTCAGCCTGATCCTACAGGCCAGGCCGAGGGACCACACTGGTGCACAAATTTGTGCACCAGGCCTCTAGTATTATTATGATTAAAATAAAATTTAAAGGAAAGAAACCTTCCATATAGAAGCAAAAAGAATGCCTATGAGTGAATCACAACTATGATTTCTGGTTTTATACTTATAATTGGCATAAAGTGAATTAAAACCTTCATTTAATTAATAGAAGTGGAGGGAGGGAACTGTGTACATTTGTTCTTCATAGTCATCATGAAGGTTACTTCATTTTCCAAAACCAGCTATAAATTAACCAAAGTACCTTCGCAGTGGGTTTTATCTCTCTCCATGAAGAACAAATTATACCACAGATAAAACTCAGATCTTTTTTAGTGATTCTTTTCCAAGACTATCAAATAATACTGATTTCTATGTTTCATTTCAGATTAATCATTTAAACCTACAGGTCATAATGCTGATTCCACTTTGGATCGAGTGTATTCTTCACAGTATCTGTAGAATGGCATTGCCCAGATCCATCAACCACCACCTTAGCAAACGGGTCTGGAAGTCCTGTGAAAAAGGAGATATTTTTTTTATTAAAAATATTTGACATAAAGATTATTATTTGCTACAAAGATTACTTCATACTTTATAAAAGTTTAATGTTTACCTAAAAAAGTGATCCATTTAAAAACTAAGATTAAAGTTAATTCTACGTTAAATACCAAAAACTACATTTTTTCTTATTCCTATCTCAAAACATTCTCAGCTCTAAACTACCTAGGTCTAGAGGTTACCTCAAATGTGGAAGTTGTTATAGATCTTTACCTCTGACACCAGAAAGGAGAATGCTTAAAACACTTCTGGTTCTCAGAGCTTTTACAAGGTCTCCCTGGGTAGCTTATTTAAAGAAAGAGCTTACTAAAGGTTTTCACACAGGAACATGGGCCATGGAGAAATTAAATTAGCCAAAAAGTTTTACTGAGTTACTTCCATGAGTGTTAATAAATAAAAAATCTAATACCCTGCCTTAAAAGAGATTAATATTTAATTGGGGAAATAAGAATGTCACACACTCACACACACACACACACAGCCCTGAGAATAAATAAGTATTTGATTGTACTGATCTGTAATACTATGAATGTTTTACTTATGTGTTAAATCTCTTAATCCTCACAATAACCCTATGGAGTAAATAATACTATCATCTCTATTTTATCTATAAGGAACCCGAGGCACAAAGGGTAATTAACTAGTCCAAGGTTACAGTAGTAAGTGGCAAAGCCAGAGTCTAAAGTTTAGATTCTAAACCCAAACACACACAATCTGCTTCTTGATTTCATGCTTTTAACTACTATGCTGTACTATATCTCTCTCTTACTATGTGATCCACCAGTCTGTACAAAACCTCCGAAAAAGAGAACAGTTTGAGTTTGAACAGTAAAGAAAAGCTTTTTTTTTTTTTCCTTTTGAGGGGATGGGACTCATTTGGGCTTTAAAGAATAAGTAGGAAGAGCACCAAGAGAGTATGATAATATCTGAAGGGCTCTTAGTCTAACCAAAGGGTTTGTACAAAGGTGTGAAAGTAAATATGGTTGGAGAAATAAGACTGATCCAAGAGAGGCTAAGAAGTCAGAAAATCCAGGCTGAGAGTGACTGAGGTAGATAGCAGGGAGCCATTTTAGGTTCCTGAACTGGCTGTGAATATATTTTCATAATTTCTATTAGTGGTATTCAGTTGGGCTAAGCAGCATAAAGAACATTAAGACAAGTAGACCCTGAACTAGCAAAGTCACATGGAAAGGAAAAGGAAATGACAGAAAGCTACTCTCAAAGAGCTAATATAATTCATAAGAAACTAATGTCAAAAATGACACTACATTTTTCACCCCAGACAACACTTCAAATAGTGGCCCTTTTGGCCCAAAAAAAAAAAAAAAAAGTTAGGAGAAAATAGAACTAAATAAAATATTGAAAAGACAAAAATGACCGTTTAGATGTGAGACATATTGGTATAGATTTCCTATGGACATCTGAAAATATTACAACAAAATTTGGTTAAGTGTTAATAATTGAAGAAACTCCGCACCTAGACATCTATGCTAGTTTATTCTTAAAGTCATGATACTAACATGCCAAGATTCAAGGTCAGACAGAAATCAGGACATCTGTAATGATGTCAACAAAAATAAAGTTATTTTTAAAAGTATGAATGCCTGTATCTTACCTTCCTATGTTTCTCTTCTGTTAAAGAACACAAAATACAAGCTCTATATCCTAACCAAAAAATACTCTTTTAACTTACCTAGTTATATTAATGTGGTCAAGAGCTATCAAGTTTTAAAAAAAGAAGAAGAAAAAAAGAGCTATCAAGTTTGCTGAAATTAGTGAGACCTCTAAGAGTGGTAAATATAAAGTGGCTGAAGTATTTTCTGTATTTTTTTAAATTTCTCAATTCTCCCCATCACTCCTGAGTCATATAAAATAGCTAGAGCTCAAGAAGTTTTTTACTACACAAATTTACTCAATGAGCTGAAAATAATAATAAAATAAAAATTTCAACTTAAAACTGAGTTACTTACTGGGGGAAAGAAAGCTTTGTTTTTGATTAGGGGAACTAAAAAAAAAATCAGCTAATCAATCTTGGTTCTGAGTGACTTTAGTATGGCCCCTATACAACATCTCAACAGAGTATATTACACACAAATACTTAAATGTTGCATAAAAGAAAAAATGCTAATGGCATTCTTTTAAAAATAAACATAATGGACATATAGGTAAAGTTAATGGTAAAATCAAATGGTGAGTTTTCACTGTAAAATTCTTTTTAGGTCCTATATGTTTAAACATTTTGCTGCTAAAATTTTGGAAGAAGGAAAAGTACCTATTTTTAAAAGCCAATAAACTGGTAAATAGTTCTAAAAAATGACTAAGCAAAACTTTTCTCAGCAAGGGTAGATAGCCTGAATTAAATAGTATTATCTCAAATTACAAAAGACCCCACATGGCAGTACATTTTTCAGCGTATAGTCCTGCCTCATATTAAAATTTCCTTTTCTCATACAACACTATTTAACTGAATTAAAACAAAAGACCTAGCTATATTTCAGTAACAATGATAATTACATTCTGGTTTCACTCAAACTTAATTAAGAGATTTAGGAATTATTATTTAATTCTTTCTCTGAAATTAATGTGAGCAACCTTCAACTTATAAACAGAGGGAAATAAATGTAAATCTACCACAGTGGGAACCTGGGGCCCATCCTGACAGTCCCTTCTGAAGCCTCAGGACTGGCTTTCTGTTTCCCTTTCCAGAGCAGAGCCATCCAGTGTTTCTTCTACTCTGGGTTTAAAGATAGTCACACAGTTTCCCCTAATTTTCTTGTCCCTAAAAACAAGCTCACAACTCTTAAGAATCTTTATCAATTTTTTACTGCTTACATCAATAAAAGGGGGAAAGTTTCCCTTTTTTGTGTTGTTGTTTTTTTTAAATACAAATTAAGGACAGATAAAGATCATATGAGTGATAATCACCTCTAAGAGGTTTACAAAGAATTAAAGTAAGATCCCTCTAGATTTCCTAGGCTATCTGGATATTTCATTGGAGAAACTGTATCTTGGGGCTCTAAAAGAAGGAAAACAATTTGGGGAGGAAGGCTGGAAGACAAAACTGGAGATTTTATCTTTAAAACCAGAGCAGATGTCCTGGGAAGTATGCAGCTAAATGTGTGCAGTCCCCACTTTCCCATCCTTTTCTCCTTGTCATCAACCCATCTGATCCTCCTTGCCATATTGCAGTCCTACTAGGATAAAGACTATCTCAGACCAACCTTAAGAAGGGTGAAAAGAGTACACACTGGCCCAGCTGGTATGGCTCAGTGGCTGAGCCTCCACCTATGAAGCAGGAGGTCACGGTTCAATTCCCACTCAGTGCAATGCAGGGTTATGGATTTAATCCCCAATAGGGGGCGTGCAGGAGGCAACCAATCAATGATTTCTCTCATCATTGATGTTTCTATCATTTCTCTCCCTCTCCCTTCCTCTCTGAAATCAATAAAAAAATATATTTTTTAAAAGAATACACACTGGTTACTAGGTTATTAGAGAAAGGATTGATTGAGGGGAGTAGTCCATCCAGCACCAGCTTCTGAAGACAACAGTAGTTAGTGTAGCCCAGAGAAAGACCACTGGGTACAAAATTGGGCACAGGCTGTAACATCAACTGATTATATCTTTCTCCTTAACTATGTCCGACAGCACAGATACCATACCAATTTTTAATTATAGAGTTTTCTAAGAAGTTATTTTGTAAGCTTTAATTCAGATTCTACACTAAGAAGACTGGAAATAGTAAAATATCAGGTGGAATTAAGTACGATTTAAAAATATATCAAGAGCCGAAACCGGTTTGGCTCAGTGAATAGAGCTTCGGCCTACAGACTGAAGGGTCCCAGGTTCGATTCTGGTCAAGGGGATGTACCTT
This sequence comes from Antrozous pallidus, assembly GCA_027563665.1. NCBI lineage: Eukaryota > Metazoa > Chordata > Mammalia > Chiroptera > Vespertilionidae > Antrozous > Antrozous pallidus. The sequence goes on from CM050526.1 coordinate 35,137,705, forward strand.
CGTTGCAGGCACATCGCCAGTGGGGGTTGTGCAGGAGGCAGCTGATCAATGTTTCTCTCTCATTGATGTTTCTAACTTTCTGTCCCTCTTCCCTTCCTCTTTGTAAAAAAATCAATAAAATATATTTTAAAAATAAAAATAAAAATATATCAAGAGCTTGTTATTTCTTTTAACCAAACCCTCAAGAATTATCTAATGTCATTTTAGCACTTATAGCCAGTTTTTGCTGGCTGGTAGGACATGAATTTTTTAAATATATTTTTATTAATTTCAGAGAGGAAGGGAGGGAGAGAGAGAGAAATAGAAATATCAATGATGAGAGAGAATTATTGACTGGCTGCCTCCTGCATGCCCCCCTACTGGGGATCAAGCCTGCAACCCAGGCATGTGACCCTGACTAGAATAGAACCTGGGATCCTTCAGTCCACAAGCCAATGCTCTATCCACTGAGCCAAACCAGCTAGGGCTAGGACATGAATTTAAAAATCTAATAATTCTTTATTTCTAACTCCAAATACTTTACATATGAAATTTTGTCCGCTTAGTCTTTAATAAAAATTTTATCATGTTTTACTCAATAAATTAAAGCTACCCACAATCCTTCTTCACAAAACTTAATCCTAAATAAAGCCACAATAGATCTGCGAAGAGACTGCAAATACAGGAACCAAATGTGCACTACGGAGTGTGAGACAAGAGCATCTATGATCAAAAGTGGCAGAGATTTCTTTCCTACAGCCTGGAAACTCCAAGCAAGCTGAACAACTTTGCTACTTTCCAAGGAATCCTGAATGCATGGGTAAAATTTGCTATAAAATGTTAGCGGGGAAAGTGTTTACAAAATAATCTCAAACCTTTTCTAGAAATCTAGTAGCATGAACACCTTTAATATACATTACACAGATCTGTATATACACAGCAGCGCACATGCGCACACACACATTTCACACAAACATGAGAGAAATGACTAAAGGGAAAGGGGTTAAAACTAAAAAGATCAAAATCCTCTAAAAGCAGAAAAAGTGCTCTAGCCAGTTTGGCTCAGTAGATAGAGCATAAGTCTGCAAACTGAAAGGCCCCGGGTTCTATTCCAATCCAGGGCACATGCCTGGAAGGCAGGCCAGATCCCCAGTGGCGGACGTGCAGGAGGCAGCTAATCAATGACTATCATCATAGATGTCTCTCTCTCTCCTTCTCCCTTCCTCTCTTAAAATCAATTAAAAAATATATTTTTAAAAAAAAACACAGAAAAAGTGATGCCAAAAGGCTCTTCTGAACCAAAAAACAAAAACAACAACACTGAGTATCTTTCTGATTAGAAAAATTCCTAAATCAGACAATTCTGAAAATGCTACCCCAAAAATTCACACACAACATATAAGATTTAAAGTTAATTTTACTTACGGAAAAAATCCTTTTTCACCAAGTTTTTTGCACAGAGTACTGTAAAGGAAACAAAAAATACATAGGAAAATTAAAATAAAATGGTAAGACTGCATTGTCAAAGTGTCACTTTTAAACACTGGAAACACCACTGAATAATAAACACTACTACAGCAAGGTATGAAATATGATCACAAACTTTCATTAAAAGACTCGCAGAAGACAGTTGAATTAGTGTTTGCAACTTGAGCAATGTAACAGCTGAGGACAGAAAGTTTGTAAATCTAGTATTCTAATAAGGATCCAATTCCTATCTTCCATCAAGATCTGTTCTCAGGGTAGCTTGGTGGCAAGGGGAAAACAGTTCTAAGGTAGAAATGTGTAAATTCGGGTTGACAAATATTTTAGGTCAGTGGCTAGTCGTCCACAGACCACTGGTGGTCCGTGAGGTCTGAAAGGTTGGCAACCAATGTTTTAGGAGATAAAATAATTTTATACTGAAGAGGATCATAAGTAAAATAAAATTTCCCTGATATAAATGAGTTTTGTTTTGTTTTTTAATAAACCTCTGTTATTTACTCTGCCATCTAAATGCCACAGAAACCTTACAGGAGAGATAAATTACCTTCTAAATTATCAGCTCAACTAGTGGCATGGTGCAGAGATTTGTGCACACCGAAAGGAAATTAATTAGAAAAAACATTTTAATATTTGCCCTTTCTCTATAATAGAAGTGTCGGAGATGAAAGAAAATTGGTAAAATATATATGATAATAATATGTAAATTGATGGATAAACAATAACATGACATAACAATAAAGACATGATGTAAGAACTAAAATATGATATAAAAACAACAAAAAATATTATATAAAAACATTGATAAAAACAATGACTGATAAATTGATTAAACTTATTCTAATATCTCCCTATATACCACATTAAGAGTAAAAACACTTTCAGAGTGCTTGACTAATTTCCCTTCTGATGAAGTATTTACAATTTTAACACTACATGCTCGCTTCAAACTCAAGAGAAAGCAACATATAACTGACCATGTCTGAAAACAGGTTCAGGTAGGAATATTCCTACTCTGTCTACAGTTTGTCCTTATGATTTATAAATAGTCATCACAAATGCTGGCATCACAGGCAACTGTCTTCTAATTAATTTAAATGGGAGGCCATTGTCAGATGGGGACAAATCAATTCTTAGAATCAGAACAACCTTTTTCTTCCACAGATCCTGTTAATACTTCAGTTTCGATTATGTTAGGTCACAATCTTTTGATAATAAATCTAGTATCATTACAAAGAACCCATTTACTATTAAAATTTCTCAGTAGCATGATGATTGCACCTATGAATTTATGACATGGCATTCCCGAAGGGGTAATACTAGTAAGAAATTTGATGAGAAAATTTTCCTTTTCAGCATCATCTGTCGAATTGAAGGTATCATCATTCAAATAGGTGTGAAAAATCTCCATCAAGTATATCCAAAATTTCTTCATTTAATTTATGAACGTGCTCATTTTTAGTTCAAAGAATCACATGTTTAAATGTATTTTTAATATTATCTATAGATATACTATTTCCAAAGGTAGCTTAAATAATAGATCCATTACAAATCATTTCATGGGGGATTTCAATAATATCCATTTTGAGAGCTTTATATGTATTGGACATGTGCAAGTCAACATTTCTTTTTAACTTGCCAGTGCACATCAGATGTACTAGCCGGTTGGTCAGTTGGTCAGTCGGACGGTCAGACAGATGGTCGGTCACTTAGCCTTTTAGACATATATGTGACAAGATAGATCTACTATATCGTAACAAAAATTAAGAGTTAGTATAGTGAGCTAGATATCCCAAATCTACATTCTCTTGATTACCTTGCATCAAATTATTATTTATAGGGTGATAGATGCACAATCTTGTGAATATATTAAAACCACTGAATTGCAGCCTTGGCCAGGTGGCTCAGTTGGTTGAAGTGACATCCTATATACCAAAAGGTCTGGGGTTCGATTTACAGCCAAAGTACACAGCTAGGTTGTGGGTCTGAACCCCAGCCAGGGTGCATATGTGAGGCAACCAACTAATGTTTCTCTCACATATCATTGTTTCTCTCTCTCTCTCTTTCCCTCTCTCCCCGCCTCCATCTCTCTCTAAAAATCAATTTAAAAAATAACACCATTGAATCACACACTATAAAAGGGGTGAATTTTTATAGCATGGAAATTTTATTTAAATTAAAATATTATTGCTTACACAGAGTCTTTAATTCAAGCCAAATACAAGTGAAGGGGAAACATCAATTTCCATGTGTTTATAGTTTAATTTATATCTATGAAAGTAATGACTGATTAATTTCTACCCACTTCTACTCACCATTTAAATAGTCTATTCAATTAGTTACAATTATTGGAAGTTTAGTGTGTAAAAATTCATTTAACATTATAAATCTTGGGAATATTATAAATCTTGGGAATAAATCTAAATATAAATAATCACTTTCAAGTTCAAATAAAAGTCATTTTGAAGTCAGGGGACATTAGTAAATGAATGAAATTATTAAGTAAATACAAGATACAGATTTACTAATCAAAGTCTCTTAGAAACAGTTTTATTTTTCAAATCTTAATAACTCAATCATAAAAACTATGGCCATAACTAAGAGTACCAAATCACAAACTTGATTTAAAGTCTTCTCCAAATTTTTACTATCATCATATAAATTAAATAGAATACTCGGAATACTCAGGATCAACACATCCTATCTAATAAAAGAGTAATATGCAAATTTGACCATACCTTTGTCATGCCCACCAGCCAATCAGGAGCATATTATGCAAATAAACCCCAACCAAGATGGCTGCTGCCACTGAGAGCAGAAGGAAGGCATGGGTTTCCCCGACAACAGAGGAAGCCAAGCTTTCTGCCTGCCGTTGTGGGCCTACCTAGGCCTCCACTTAATGTTATAACATTTCAATTATAAAAGATACAGAAATGGCGGCAGCCACTGAGCTGAAGAGAACAGAGGCTAGGGTTTCCCTGGCAACGGAGGAAGCCAAGCTTTCAGCCTCCACTCTAGACTACAAAGTTTCAAACAGAAATGGCTGCCACCCCAGAGCAAGCAGAAGGCTTGGCTCTGCTCCAGGAAACAGTTTCAATTGTAGACATATTAGTCCCAGACTAATTAATCCCAGATCCTAGGACCTCAACTTGGGTCACTGGGGGGCATGGCCGGCCTGCAAACCTCCACAGGCCCCTTGCCCAGGCTGCCCCTCACCTCAAGGGAACCCCCACCCTGATTTGAGACATTCTTCAGGGCAAACCAGCTGGCCCCCACCCATGCACCAGGCCTCTATCCTATCTAATAAAAGAGTAATTTGCAGATTGACCATCACTCCAACACACAAGAGGTCAAAGATCCTGCCCCCATGTGGACATAGGATGGCCACCACAAGATGGCCAGCAGGGGAGGGCCGTTGGGAGGTTCCAGGCCCTGCAAGGGAGGACAGTTGTCAGCAATCAGGCCAGCAGGGAAGGGCAGTTGGGAGGGACCAGGCCTGCAAGGGAAGGCAGTTGGGGGCAATCAAGCCTGCAAAGGAGGGCAGTTAGAGGTGACCAGGCTGGCAGAGGAGGGAAGTTGGGGGCAAACAGGCTAGCAGGGGAGCAGTTAGACATCCATTAGGCTGGCAGAGTAGTGGTTAACAGGTGATCACGCTGGCAGGCAGAAGCGGTTAGGGGCAATCAGGTGAATAGTTTGGAGCCAGCAGTCCTTGATTGTGAGAAGGATGTCCGATTGCCCGTTTAGGCCTGATCTGGTTGGGCCTAAACGGGCAATTGGACATCCCTCGAGGGGTCCCAGATTGGAGAGGATGCAGGCTGGGCTAAGGGCCATCCCCCACCCCCTGTGCACGAATTTCATGCATCGGGCCTCTAGTATACAATAGAAATACAAATTATAGTCTTCAGTATTAAAGAGGTAATCATAATTCAAGAAGTGAAATTTCACATCCTACTATGGAGAAAGAGAAAAATATGCAAAAATTCTCTCAACTTCTTGTTACTAAATCTACAAACTTAATGTTTTGATACTCATTCTTTTTTTTTCTTCTTTTCACTTATAATGTCTACTTTACTCTCCCACCTGACTCTACTCTTCTGCCTTTGCTCTGGATCTTACAGCCAACTCACCACTTTCTCAGGGATATTATCTCTCTTCTCTATTGAATAGTCTCGTCAGCACTTACACATACTCAAGTCTCACCCATGTCTCAGCTACCATCCAACCTCTTTTCCTTTATGATGAAACTACTTTAAAGAACTGTCTACACTTTGTGGCTCCACTTCTTTACCTCCCACTACATGGGGCTTCCTCTCCCACCATTTCCCTACACTGCTTCTCCAAAGCCCTGGACACCTAATAACTGAATTCAGCCAATGGACACTTTTCATTCTTTATGACATTTGCCCCTGAAGGGTATTTGCTCTACTGACTACTCCCTCCTCTGGAACATCTCTCTTCTTTTGGTTCTGTTTAACACCACATCCACCTGGTTTTACACCAGGCATAAAACTCATTCTAAGACTTCCTTAACAGACTTTTTTTCCTGTGTACCATCCATGAAAGTTAAGGTTCTTCATGATTTTGCCCTAAGTTTCTTTACATCTATAACCTGAGGAACACAGATGCTCATATTTGCAAGCCTTAGAGTTATTTGTAAACTGTTATATGTACATGAAAGAACTCATTTTTTTCGGGGAGAAAGTTCATAGTTTAATGACAAGTCTCTTCCCTCTCAAAATATACATCTGAAAAGCCATTTTCCCATACATTCTTCCCTGGTCTGTACCATTTTAATGACACCTAAATATATAAACCCAAACCTTTGTTCTCTCCCGAGAACACAGGCAAACTAAATATATCCCCAAAATAAAATCCCCATCTCTTTCCCCCCAAATTTCCCATTTACTTTTTTTCAATAAATAGCTTTGCTTTCCACTCCACTGCCTCAGACTGAAACCTTCATAGCAGCCTTCATTACTCCTCCCTTTCCTCACCTCCTGGCAATTACCAGTTCTAACTAATATCCCTCATCTTGCCACTTCTTTTATCAGTGTCACCACTCCAGTCCAGGCCACATCAACCACTATGTCATTACAGCAGCCTCCCAATCAGTCCTCTGCCTCAACCCCCTCCAATCAGTCCTCCACATCAGACCCAAAGTGATCTTTCTAAAAATATGATTAAATCCTTCCATTTCCCCTCCTTCTAATAATATTCCTAAGCATCCTTAAAGTATTTCTCAAAACTATCCTTTTACCTGCGTTCTGTGTCTCATACCCAACTCATCATTTCCTTAGGACCCTGTCTCTGTCTCCTCTGCTGACCTTCATCCTTTAAACATTCCCAAGGTCTTCAAGCCCAAACTTTACTTTGGTTTATAATACCCTTCTGGCCCTGGCTCCAAATGTACACCATCTCTCACCCACAACCTTCCCAGGCCTGACACATTTTTCTCAGGCTCACCTTCTCATCATTTAGGTCTCAAGAGGGAAGGAAGCCTTTTAGACCATGTTTCTCTCAATTCTCCGCCCACTTGTATTTCCACAGAAACCCATTGTTATTACAAGCATTCATCACACTTCATTATAATTGTTTAAGTGCAGAATCCATATAATAAAGAGGTAATATGCTAACTGGTCCTAACAGTGTCACAGTCACAACTAGGCTGTGCGTGCACAGGAGCTGGTGGGTGGGGATGGGGGTGGGGACAGGGGCGGGGACTTGCACCACCAGGACATGAGGCTGCAAGGGGGGGGGGGGGCACTCCTCCCCCCGCCCCTAAGTAAAAGCACGCACAGGCCCACAGAGCCACCTGGCCCAGAGCTGGGCATCAGGATGGGCCGCAGCAGCGCCCCCAGCAGAGGTGTGCACAGGCCTACGGCGCTGCCCGGCCTGAAGGGGGGTGTCAGGACAGGGGCTGAGCCTCAGTGGAGATTTCTCAGCACTCCTGCACTGGGGTCTGAAGGCGCAGAGAGAAAGGGAGAGCACATAGGCAATTAGGGGGTTTAGGCCAAGAGGGGAGAGCAGATAGGCAGTTAGATCAGGCCAGGAGGGGAGTGCAGATAGGCAGTTAGAGAGATCAGACAAGGAGGGGAGAGCAGTTAGGGACATCAGGCAGGCAGGTGAGTACTTAGGAGCCAGTGGTTCTAGATTGAGAGGGATCCCAGATTGGAGAGGATGCAGGCCAGGCTAAGGGACCCCTCGCCCCCCCTTCATGAATTTTGTGCAGCGGGCCACTAGTCTATACTATAATAGAGGAATATGAAAATTGACTGGGACACCGTCCCAGTAATGGTAATGACCAGCAGGCTGCCTGGGGTGACAAAGCTAGCAGGGAGTTAGTGAGGGCCCAATAAACGACTGAACAGCAAGCTGCGTGAGGTGACCAGGCCCACAGGGGAGGCAGTTGGGGGAGACCAGGCCAGTGGGGGAGAGGCACTAAGAGGCGACTAGGCCAGTGGGGGCGAGGAGGGACAGTTAGGGTCAATCAGGCCAGCAGGCAGAGGCGGTTAGGGGCAATCAGGCTAGTAGGCAGATGAGCAGTTAGGAGCCAGTGGTCCCAGATTGTGAGAGTGATGTCCGACTATGAGCAGTCGGACATCCCCCAAGGGGTCCCAGATTGGAGAGGGTGCAGGCTGGGCTGAGGGGACCCTCCCCTCCATGCACAAATTTCATGCACTGGACCTCTAGTCTTGCTTATAACTATAGAGGTAGTAAACTCCATACAGCAAAAACTATGTCTGCCTCATTTCTTTGTACTTCCAGCCTCAATTACACATTGCCAGGCATGTGATGGCAGTTTACAAATAATTCTAAGGTCTGCAAATATGTTGAATGAATGAAGCAGACTTCAAAAAAATCTAAAATAATTTCAATGAAAGAGAAACTTTTATTCTGTATGAAAAGTAAATTGCCAGTTCTCAAGTAATCATGATTTTGACTTATGAAATCTTATTTTTAGCATATCCCTTTAAAACATACTTATCAAAAATTTTTTTAATCACAAATAAGATGTTGCTAATATATGAAAAAGTTTCAAAGGGCAACTGAAAAATCAAAATAACAAAGAATTTTAAAATCAAGTTTAAAGTTTTTGAAGAGAAACTGAAATTCAGTAATCTAGAGACTAGGAAAGATAAAATGGAGTTCTACAAGATGTTCATTTAAAGGTTAATTTAAAACATAAAGAAATACCATAATTTGTCAGATTGCTAACCTTAACACTAGATAGATGGCTCCAACCAATTTTGTTTTGAGATTTTTTTTATTTTTAGAGAGAGAGGAAGGAAGAGGGAGAGAGAAACATTGAGACACTGACAGACTGCCTCTGCACACTCCCAACCAGGGATCAAGCTACCACCCAGGCATGTGCCCTGACCAGAAATCGAACCATCAACCTTTGCTGCATGGAATGAGCCCAAGCAAATGAGCCATACTAGCCACGGCCGGCCAGTTTTTCCTTAAATGATCTTATACCCTAAAAGAAAAAAACTCTCAGTTGTATATTTTAAAAGACTGATTCTTAAACATAATTTGAGATTTGGTGATTTATTTCCATAAATAAATTATTTTCATACCTTGGAGTCTTTATTGCACTGTTCTTTTTCTTGGAAATATACTCTGGATACTTGAACCAGTGTCCATTGCTCTTTCCATCCTTAGTACCAATTATAAGAGTTCAAGAAATGCTCAGTGAATTAATTTATTAATAGGACAAATCCTATTTGTCATCATAATAAATTCTCAACTAAGGAGTACTGCATATATCAGAATCTCCTGGAGAATGTATGCACCATATTATAATGTAACTTTATATGTGTAACAAATTTGTATTTGTAAATTTAACATTTTTTGTAATAGATACAATCAACACTTGAAACAAGATTGGAAATCATGGAGCTACGGAGGGGTAGCAGTGTGGAAGAACTTTCATTTTAGTTTCCTAAATGATTATTACAGGAGAAAGGTAAAAATAATTTTAGAAACACCAGACTAAGCTACTAGAAGGGACTAGCAGGAGAGAAAACTTGTAAAGTGGATGGGACCAGAGCAAAGGCTGGAGAGTATATAATTTTTCCTAAATAGTTACCAATATTTCAATAATTTTAATATTTAGTAAGCTTTTTACTGAAGTAACATATACAGAAAGGTGCAAAAATCTTAAGTATATAATTCACTATTTTTTGTACTACAGCATTAAACTGGACTCTAGATATTTATGTAGCAGTGATGTGTCAATTTGATTAATGCTAACCACAAATGTGGCATTACACCAGCACAACCCTATTACTCCAGAATCCATTAGGGACCATGTCTCACATGGCCTATAGATTTGCACTAGATTAATCTTACTCAGCTACTTTGATCATGTACCTTTCTCAAATTCCTTCAAAGCATTTCTCATTCTTAAGTTTACACTCCTAAAACCTAGCCTGTTCTAGCTATTCTAATCACCCCTTCTACAGATAGATGGTTTGAAATAGGTGGAGATTATCAAAATAAGCTAAGATTGGCCTCATTGGTATACAGGCAATTCCTATTTCACACAGATACAGATGTGACCATCTTGAGATGCTTAATGAGAAGGGAGCACTGCCTACATCATTCATTCTTCAACATTCATTCACATTTCCTGAGCACCCACTTTGAGCCAAGTGCTATGACAGATTCTGCAGATACAAAGATAAATAAGATGTAGTCCTTTGTCCTAAGAGCCTGCAAGTCAAGTATAATTCAAATATGCTATAAAAGCCTTTGTTGTTGTTGTTTTCTTAAGAAATGTTCTCAAATTTTGCAAAAATCCCCTTTTAGTAACTTTTATTATCTGAAGCAGTAACTGGAGGAAATCATTTGCAGAAGTGCAGATGTAATAAATATTACCATTTCACTTAAGTCAATAATTCTTTTCTGGATGGAAAGGAGTTACTACATGCAAAACACTATGTAATAATATCAGAGTATAAATCCCAGCTGTAGAAATAGAAAGCTATTGCTGTTCTTACTGAGTTGTACTCATAATGAATGGCTGTCTATGCTTCATCTGAATAAAACTCCCAACTGCTCAGTGTCTTCTTGCCAAAAATTCCCTTTCCTCCTCCAGATTGGAGTCGCATTCCAATTACACTGCTGATTGGAATGAGACTGCTTGAGAGAAAGGAAAAAGAAACACTCAGACATCCCATCTTGTACAAAAACATTTTATAATACTGTTCCTGCAACTCAAAAGTTATACAGACTATTTTTGAACAGAGTAGATTTCTCTGGGTTTTCTTTGTAAAATATTATCATTGTAAAATAAAAGTTCAGGATAACATTCCTATGCAAATTTCGACAAGATGGGCTAGAGTTTTGAAAACGTCTACTAATATGCACCCTTCCTGATTGCTGGCACATAACAGCAATTGAGGTTTTTCTTCTCCAAGAAACAACCTCTACCTCAACTCTTAAATGTGAAGTGAAAATGAAATAAGTTCTACAGAACTTGTACACAATATAATTTTTATAGGTTTGTTGTAGTAGTTATTGTGCTTGAAACAGAAGCACTGCACAAAAAACCACATTCAAGAGCATTATTATAAAACGAGAGGCTCGGTGCATGAAAATTTGTACAAGAGTAGGCCTTCATCCAGGTGAGAGCACCGGCTTCCCTCCGGCACCCAGGACCCGGGCTGCTTCCCTCCTGCAGCCTCCTGCAGCCACCTGCAGGCAACCCAGGACCCAGGCTGGCTTCCCTTGAGCCACCCACAGGCTGCCGGGACTTGGGCTGGCTTGCTTCGGGCCCCGCTTCGTCAGGAATGACATCTAGAAGATGTCGGTCTAATTAGCATATTACCCTTTATTATTATAGAAGATGTTGCAGTGAGCAAAAATATCAGATACAACTCTATCTGCCCAATAATAATCAAATGGATAAGAATGACAAACAGAAACTTGAAATATTACAGAGCCATTAAAATTATGTAAATAAATTTACTGACAAAATATTTTCTTAATATGCTATTAAGAATAAAAGTCTAACCATGGCCGGTGTGGTTTGGTGATTGAGCATCAACTGATGAACCAGGAGGTTTCTGGTCAGGGCACATGCCCAGGTTGGGGGCTGGATCCTCAGTAGGGGCATGCAGGAGGCAGCTGATCAATGATTCTCTCGCATCATTGATGTTTCTATCCCTCTTTCCCTCTCCCTTCCTCCTTCTGAACTCAACAAAAGCATTTTTAAAAAGGTTAAAAGTCTATTTACAAATAGTACATTTAATACAATGTAATTTTAGTAAGGAATATAAAAAGATTGTATAACATTTGCTGCTTACTATTTATGCAAGTGAGTATGCATCAACTACTCTGTAAAGTCAATAGTATTACCTACATTTTACTTACTTATTTTTGCATTACCTACATTTTAGAAATAAAGAAGCTAAAGTTCAGGCATAAAAGAATTGCTAAAGATTACACTAAGTTTTAGAGTTTAGATTCCAAGTCAAATTAATCTAATTACAGAACCCAAACTCTTAACCACCATATATAAAATGAAACAGTCTCTCAGGTCAGCTCTTCCTTTTCAAAGCAACTTAAAGCAATTACTAGTAACACAGTTTTATAAGATGGTTAATAAAAACTTAAGATGAGAGAGAAACCAAGATGGCTACATCGGTAAACACCTAAACTGCTGCCTAGCACAAAATTTCAAAACTGCAACTAAAAGACAAAACGTCTATCACCCAGAACCACGGGAAAGCTGGCCGAGTGGAAGTTCTGCAACTAGACAGAAAGAGAAAAGAGACATGCACAAGCACTGAAAAGCTGAGGTACGAAGGTGCGCAAACTGGGCTGGCAGCAGGCAACTAGGTGTGCTGCTTTTTTCAACCCGAATGGAAACAAGCTCCTGATTACTCTGAACTCCAGTTTCTGGGGAGACCCTGGGGACCCAGACTCCTACGGAAAGAAGCTGGACTGTCTGCCATTGGGTGAGAAAGTGAGGGTGGCTCCCTTGCAGAGGTGGCCACAGCAATCATTGTTCACTGCTTGGGGACACGGGACTCGGGGGACTTGGAAACTCGGAGACATAGAAACTGCTGACTGGCAGCCATCACTGTTTGCCACGCCCTAATCTAGTGACTCCCTGAAACACCCCCTTCCCCCGCACAACCTGCAAACCTGCCCAAGCTGTGTGTGGCGGCATTTGTATATAAATGGCCTGCCCATTTCAGCTTAATCTAACAAACTACAGCTCTGGTCAGACAGCTCCAAAACCTCCAAACTCCAAGCAAGAAAACTGTAGTTCTTGCTGTAGCTCCTGCTGGGTCTCCTCAGACAGTAGCTGACCTGCACCCCATTGGAGATCCAGAAGCTAGTGTATCTAGAGTTCAGTGTGAGATGACACCAGAATTCAACTACTCACATCCATAAGTGACACATTCAAGAGGCAGACTCAGTATGCACCAAAGCCCCACTGAAGCAAGTCCTGCTCCATAGGCGTGTCTCCAGCACAGCAGTTCTTCTACTCCATCAGCACAGGGAAGCAGCAAAATGCGAAGACAAAGAAATATGCCACGAGCCGAGACCGGTTTGGCTCAGTGGATAGAGCGTCGGACTGAGGACTGAAGGGTCCCGGGTTCGATTCCGGCAAGGGCATGTACCTTGGCTGCGGGCACATCCCCAGTAGGGGGCGTGCAAGAGGCAGCTGATCGATGTCTCTCTCTCATCGATGTTTCTTACTTTCTATCCCTCTCCCACTCTGTAAAAAATCAATAAAATATATACTTTTAAAAAAAAAGAAATATGTCACGAATGAAAGAAATGGAGGAAAGCAGATTACTGGATATAGACTTCAGGACCACATTTATAAGGTTACTCAAGAATCTTCTAAAAACTGCCGAAAAACTTGATGAGACCTCTGAGGAGCTTAGTGAGACATTCAAGGACCTTAATGAGAATGCCAAGAAAATGGAAAAGGACCAGTCAGAAATTAAGCATACACTGACTGAAATAAAGAATATACAGAAATTCAACTGTAGATCAAAGGACCCCAAGAATCAAACCAAAGATCTGAAATATGAGAAAACAAAAAACACCCAACCAGAAAAACAAAAAGAAAAAAGAATCCAAAAATATGAAGATAGTGTAAGGAGCCTCTGGGACAACTTTAAATGTACCAACATCTGAATTATTGGGGTGCCAGAAGAAGAGAAAGAGCAAAATATTGAAAACCTATTAGAAGAAATAATGACAAAAACTTTCCCTACCTGGTAAAAGAAATAGACTTACAAGTCCAGGAAGCTCACAGAACCCCAAACAAAAAGAATCCAAAGTGGACCACACCAAGACACATCATAATTAAAATGCCAAGGGCAAAAGACAAAGAGAGAATCTTGAAAGCAGCAAGAGAAAAACAGTTACATACAAGGGAGTATCCATACAACTGTCAGCTGATTTCTCAACAGAAACTATGCAGGCCAGACAGGCGTGGCAAGAAATATTCAAAGTGATGAACTGCAAGAACCTACAACCAAGATTAACCAGCAAAGCTATCATTCAGACTTGAAGGTCAGATAAAGAGCTTCACAGATAAGAAAAAGCTAAAGGAGTTCATCACCACCAAACCAGGATTATATGAAATGCTGAAGGGTATTCTTTAAGAAGAGGAAGAAGAAGAAAACGGTAAAGATAAAAACTATGAACAACAAAATGACAACAAATACATACCTACCAACAAGTGAATCTAAAAATCATGTGAATAAAAAATCTGATGAACAGGATGGACTGATGAATGTAATAGAATCAGGGACATAGAAAGGAAGTGGACTGACAATTCTCAAGGGGAAGAGGGTGTGAGGGGTGTGGGAAGAGATTGAACAAAAATCTTACACCTTTGGGATGAAGACAGTGGCTGGGGGTAAGGGCATGGAGTGGGATGGGGAATCAGGTGGAGGGGAGCTATGGGGGCGGGGAAGAGGAACACCTGTGATAATCTGAACAATAGAGATTTATTTTTAAAAAACAAAGAAAAGAACTTTCCCAGAAGTTCCACCTTTAAAAAAAAAAAAAAAAAAAACAACTTAGAGGGGAGAAGAGCCTTCTCCAAAATATAAGAAGAGCTTTCTCCTACCTTCATGTAATCTTCCCTCCTTAATTCCAAACGCAGAAAATAAACTGCAAACTATTATTCTGGGAAGCATTGTTCTCAGTCTGTTGAAATCTTGCTTCCAGATATAACCTCTGTTTGGCTCATATAAACTCTAATAAATTCTTCAAAAAAAAACACATAAGAATTTTTCTCTTTCAATAGATATAATAGTTTAGCTCTACAACCATATTAGATCTACTTTTCGCTAAATATCTTGCTACAATGCCATCTAATCAAGGAACTTTAGGTAATTCATGCTGTGAAACAAACTGGACCTCTAAGTCTAACTTACTGTACTTAGTACCCGGCAAGTAATTTAATTAGTGTATAAGACAATGTACTAAAAGACACAGGTTCTACCACAATGAGGTAAATATTCTTACTAAAACAACTAGCAATATCAGTATTTAAATATTTCGCCAAAGGAAAAACTGGTTCTCAAGTTAACCAATTAAAAATGACCTTTCTGGGAGAACCAAGATGGTGACATAGGCAAAACACCTATCTTACCGTCATACACAGCAATTTTTAAACTACAACTTAACGAAAGAACAAACACCTTCCAGAATCACCAGAAAGCTGGCCGAGTGAAAATTCCACAAATAAAAGTGAGGATAAGACACTGTGACTCGGAGGAGCAGCGGCGGACAGCATTGAAGATTCGCGTGGAGAGAGGTTCGGAGCGCGCGCCAGCAGATAGGGCAGGCGGCTCAAAACCGGCCAGTTTTCTCGAACGGGGGAGACAAAGACGTCCCACTGGACTGATTCTCCAGCTCTGGGCGAAGTCCAGGGAACCCACAATCATACGGGGTGAAAACTGGACAGTGGGAGGGTACGCCGAAGCTCGGGTGCTGCAGGGGTCTCCCGGCTTGTGGAGAAGGGAGCTTGCGCGTGAACTTGGGAACAGCGCAGCTGCGTGACCGCTTAGAGAGCGCTCGAGACTTGCTCTCCTATTCGGGAAACCATCAGACTGCTTTGTTTTATGACCCTGGGTGAGACGTTGGGTGTGAAGACGCATTTGGGGAGAGTCTGAATTCCCCGGCAGCCGGTGGAGCTCGGCAGCAGCTCTCTCTCAGAGGTGCTGGCGGCCATTGCCCCCGGCACAGAGTCCTGGGGCCACGTAGGGTGGAGCTAACGCTATCTGCCTGGCCCGGAAACTCCGCCCATCCAACCTGAGCACAGCTGAGCTTCACAGACAATTGGCCTGGAGGTCAACCCCTCCAAGTGCTAACAACGATTAACCTGAGCTTAACTTCAACAAGACTGTGCAACCCATCCACCTCAGGTAACTGGGGAGGCTGACCCACTGTCCCTTGTAGGAAGTCTACCACACAAAGCTAATTGACCAACTCAGGGAAGCAGCCACCATGCAGAGACATGGAAAGAAATCAGATGTGAAAGAAATGGAGGAAAAAAAATGACTGGACATGGAATTCAAAACCACGGTTATAGGGCTTCTCAAGAGGCTCCTACAAAAGGTCGAGGCCTATAAGGAAATAAGCAAGACCGAAAAGGAAATGAACAAGACCCTCAAGGATATGAACAAGACCTGCAAGGAAACGATCAAGACCAAGGTGGAAATGATCAAGACCAAGGTGGAAATGAATGAGTCCTACAAGAAAATGAACGAGACCCTCAAGGATATAAAGGAGACTCTCAAGGA
Source organism: Antrozous pallidus (assembly GCA_027563665.1). Lineage (NCBI taxonomy): Eukaryota > Metazoa > Chordata > Mammalia > Chiroptera > Vespertilionidae > Antrozous > Antrozous pallidus. The sequence goes on from CM050526.1 coordinate 35,153,952, forward strand.
TATGAAAAAGGACCAACCATAAATTAAGCATACACTGACTGAAATAAAAAATATTATACAAAGACCTAAAAGTGCTCTGGAGCACCCCAAGAACCAAGTTAAAGATTTGAAATACAAAGAGGTAAAATCCACTCAGCTGAAAAAGCAAGAAACCAAAAGAATCCAAAAAATTGAAGCTAGTGTAAGGGGCCTCTGGGACAACCTCAAGCATACCAACATCCGAATTATTGGGGTGCCAGAAAAAGAGAGAGAGCAAGACAATGAAAACCTATTTGAAGAAATAGTGACCGAAAACTTCCCACACCTGGTGAAAGAAATTGACTTAGGTGTCCATGAAGCACACCAAACCCCAATATATAGGAACCCTAAGAAGACCACACCAAGACACATCATAATTAAAATGCCAAGAGCAAAAGACAAAGAGAGAATATTAAAAGCAAGAGAAAAACAGTTACCTATAAGGGAGCACCCATACGATTGTCAGCGGATTTCTCAACAGAAACGATGCAGGCCAGACGGGAGTGGCAAGAAATATTCAAAGTGATGAATAGCAAGAATCTACAACCAAGATTACTCTATCCAGCAAAGCTATCATGCAGAATTGAAGGTCAGATAAAGCGCTTCACAGATAAGAAAAAGCTAAAGAAGTTCATCACCACCAAACCAATATTATATGAAATGCTGAAAGATATTCTTTAAGAAGAGGAAGAAGAAAAAGATAAAAGTGTAAATTATGAACATCAAATATACATCTATCAACAAATGAATCTAAAAATCAAGTGAATTAATAAGCTGATGAACAGGATAAACTGGTGAATGTAACAGAATCACGGACATAGAGAGGGAATAGACCGACAACTCTTGGGGAGAAAGGGGGTATGAGAAGTGCAGCAAGAGACTGGACAAAAATCTGCAACTATGGGAGAGGACAGTGGAGAGGGGTGAGGGCGGAGGGTGGGATGGGTAACAGGTGGAGGGGAACTATAGGGGGGGAAAAAAGGGAACAATGTAATTAATAAGCTGAACAATAAAGATGAAAAAAAATTTTTAATAAATAAATAAGTAAGTAAGTAAAGAAATAAATAAATGAAAATGACCTTTCTAGCCCTAGCCAGTTTGGCTCAGTGGACAGAGGGTAGGCCTGTGGACTGAAGGGTCTTGGGGTTTAATTCTGGTCTAGGGCACACACCTTGGCTGCAGGCTCCCACCCCTTACAGGCCCTCACTGTGGGAGGCAATCAATCGATGTGTCTCTCTCACATCATGTTTTTCTCTCTGTCTCTTCCCCGCCATTCCACTCTCTAAAAATCAATGGAAAAATATCCTCAGGTGAGGATTAACAACAATGGCAAGAAAAATGACTCACATCAAACGTGTGAAGATTTTAGTTAAAAAGTTTCCCAACACGTGTAGTTTTTAACTGAATAAAACTGAAACAGTATTAGGGTATACAAATAAGCTTTTTAAAAGTTAAGTGCAGCCGAAACCGGTTTGGCTCAGTGGATAGAGCATCGGACTGCGGACTGAAGGGTCCCGGGTTCGATTCCGGTCGGGGGCATGTATGTTGGCTGCGGGCACATCCCCAGTAGGGGGCGTGCAAGAGGCAGCTGATGGATGTTTCTGACTTTCTATCCCTCTCCCTTCTGCTCTGTAAAAAAATCAATAAAATATGTTTTAAAAAAATAAAATAAAATAAAATAAAAGTTAAGTGCAAGTTTATTAACTTTCTCAACACAAAAACAATGTTCTACTTTGATATAATAAATGCAAATATGATTTGTTCTAGCCAGTTACAACTGTAAATTATTACCTTACAGAGATCAGAGGTAGCTTTAAAATAAAGCTTCTCTTAGGAACATAATAATCATGTTCTGGTGTAAATTCTCATTAAAAAATAAATAAGGTTCAGCTAAAGCCCAGCAAGACATTCAGTACAAAATAAATGCAAAGCAAGTAATCAAAGTGCCTGGCACATAGCAGGCACACTGTGGAAGCTATTACTGCAAGAAACTATCTGAAAGCATTTCAGCTATATATCTTAAATCAGTATTTCCGTAACTTAATTTCTCCAACTTGAGGATGAAAACACATAAAAGTACTTTCATTCACTATGGCTTAAGAATCTCCTATGCTGCCGAAACCGGTTTGGCTCAGTAGATAGAGCGTCGGCCTGCGGACTGAGAGGTCCCGGGTTCGATTCCGGTCAAGGGCATGTACCTTGGTTGCGGGCACATCCCCAGTAGGGAGTGTGCAGGAGGCAGCTGGTCGATGTTTCTCTTTCATCGATGTTTCTGACTTTCTATCCCTCTCCCTTCCTCTCTGTAAAAAAATCAATAAAATACATTAAAATAAAAGAGAGAGAGAGAGAATCTCCTATGCTAATTGTAGGCTAAACACTATCCTGGCTAGTGCTATTGGAGACCAAGCCATCCACACCTTCTCTCTTCTGGTCACCTTCACTCAAACAGACCCACTTCTTTACTGAGGACGAGAGGCCTGATGCACAAATTCGTGCACAGGTGGGGTCCCTCCATTTGGCCTACAGAGACCGGGCCCCAGCTTGCATCCCCAGGCTCGCAGCCCAACTTGGCACCCGGCCTTGGCCTAGCGCTGCCCCCTCACCTGCTCCACCATTCTGCCTGTGGGGCAATCGATCTGGGCTGCCCCCCCCCATCACACCCACCTTGGCCTGGTGCTGCCCACTCACCTGCTCTGCCATCCAGCCATGGTCCCGCTCTCATTGGAGCCCATTGGGGCCAGCAGCGCCTCCACTGCCGCCCATTGCCAGCGCTGCATCACCAGCGCCCACCATGGTCCACGCTGCCCCCTGGTGTTCAGCACACATCATAGCAAGTGGCTGAACTCTCGCTCTCCTGGTCAAGGGACCACCCAAGGGGACAATTTGCATATTATGCTTTTATTATACAGGAGATTTGATACAGTATATCTAAATTTAGCCACACAATAATTTTTTCATAGGAACACAAAGAGAAAGAAACCTTATATGATTCAAGTATATAGTTGCAATGAAGTCCCAACACTATTCTATATGTAGGGGGAAAACTGCATCACTTTCTGGCCACTCCTAAATTTCTCTCCTTTGCCTTCCTTTTCTATAGTCACTCATAAAAGACAGCATAGTTTAGTGTTAAGCTATCTATAATAATAAAAACCTAAGCAACCATCACAACCAGACAACCAAACAGGCTGCATAGGGCGACCAGGCTGGCAGGGGGTTAGAGAGGGGCGACCGAACGACTGAGCAGCAGGCAGTGTGGGGGAACCAGTCCTGCAAGGGGGAACAGTTGGGGTCAACCAGGCTGGCAGGGGCGGGCAGTGAGGGGCAACCAGGCAAGCAGAAGGGAGGGCAGTGAGGGGCGACCAGGCTGGTGGGAGGGAGGTGGTTGGGGGTGACCAGGCCGGCAGGGGGGGCAGTTACAGGCAACCAAGCCAGTGGAGGGAGGGAACAGTAAGAGGCAACCATCCCGGGGGGGGGGGGGGGCAGTTAGGGGCAACCAGGCCAGTGTGTTAGGGAGCAGTTGGGGGCAGCCAGGCTGGCAGGCAGAGGCAGTTAGGGGTGATCAGGCTGGCAGGCAGGTAAGCAGTTAGGAGACAGTGGTCCCAGATTGTGAGAGGGATGTCCAACTGCCAGTTTAGGCCCAATCCCCAGAATTGGGCCTAAACTGGCAGTTGGACATACCCAAGGAGTCTCGGATTGGAGAGGGTGCAGGCTAGGCTAAGGAGACCCCCCCTCCCTCACAAATTTCATGCACCAGGCCTCTAGTAAGACTATATAAACACTTAGAATCAGATGCCTGGGTTTTACTGTTACCCTGAACAACTACTTAATATCTCTTTACCTCAGCTATCTTATTTGTAAAAATGAAGATACTATGAGACAGATACCTAATAGTGTGATTTAAAGATTAAGTAAATTGAAATATAAAACACATGGAATATTACCTGATATACAAGTGCTCAATAAATATCAGCTATTATTATTCCTTCTATTGTAAAATTTAAAGTAAAATTAATCCACCAGGTTGCAAATCTTAAAAAGCAAGAAAGGGATCTTCTTACAGCATAGTGAGAAGGCTGTTTTTGTTTGGGCCACCATAACACAGAGGTGGCTTAACATTTATTCTCCCACAGTTCTGGAGGCTGCGAAGACCAAGGTCAAGGTGCCAGCAGATTCGATCCCTGGTGAAGGCCCTTTTCCTGTTCTGCAGACAGAACCTTCTTGCTGTATCCTCACGTGGCCAAGAAAATGGTGACCTCTCTGAAGTCTCTTCTTATAATGGCAAAATCCAAATATAAGAGCTCCACCCTCTAGACCTAATTACCTCCCTAAAGCCTCACCCTCAAATATCATCACATTGAGGATTGGGGCTTCAACATATAAAATTTGGGAGACACATTCAATCAATAACAAAGTTTATGCACCTGGTAAGCTTTCAGTAAACAGGAATAAGTACATCTAAATCTGTATGTCTCCAAAAAACACAAAACTCTGCATGTCTATCCTCACTCCTCTCTCAAACTACAAACCCACATTTCAATCAACTACCACATCACTTTTTTTTCCCTTCGTTTTTTTGTTTGTTTTTGTAAATATATTTTATTAATTTTTTACAGAGGAAGAGAGAGGGATAGAAAGTCAGAAATATCGATGAGAAAGAAACATCGACCAGCCGCTTCCTGCACACTCCTCACTGGGGATGTGCCCTTGACCAGAATCAAACCCGGAATCTTTCAGTCTGCAGGCCGACCGACGCTCTATCCACTGAGCCAAACCGGTTTCAGCAACACATACCCACTTTGAAATCTCACCAGCATCTCAAATTATATTTATTCAAAGTTGAATTAATCAGCTTCCCTAGTGAACCAATTCTTCTTTCTTTTGACCTCCCTGGCTCTGTGAAATGCACCACATGCTTCCCATTATCCAGAAAGCAAATGTCTTCCTTATCTCTCCCCCTCCCTGGCCACCCCACATCTAAAGCAGTTGCCAGATTACATCAAGTATCACATATCTCTCTGCTGATTTCCATTACCAGTATTCACGTTTAAATAATATATCTATTTTATAATGTGCCAAAAGAAAAAAAAACAAAGACCTCCGCACACAGTTTCTTGCTTGATCCTTAAAAGTTTGTGAGTTATGTTTTAACATCTACAGAAAAGGAAATTATAGCCGAGAGCTGTGGCTTGCCCTAACCTGTCACCTAGTAAAATGAGCATTCTGAATCCAGGCTCCATCCTCTTTTTTTCTATAGAATCCTCACACAAAAGACTATCAACTTATCTCTCCTTAACCTCTAGACTGAAAATCTGAACCTCTTTGTTCCCACTAATAACCCCAGAAGTTTTCTGCCTTTGCCTTTATTCAAAATACTAGAAGCCTGGTGCACGAAATTCATGCACGAGGGGCGGGGGGGGCAGAGGAGGTGTCCCTTAGCCCAGCCTGCACCCTCTCCAATCTGGGACCCCTCAAGGAATGTCTGATTGCCCGGTAGGATCGGGACTAAAGAGGCAGTCGGAAGTCGGACATCCTTCTCACAATCCAGGATTGCTGGCTCCAAACTGCTCGCCTGCCTGACTCCCTGATTGCCCCAAACCACTTCTGCCTGCCAGCCTGATCACCTGCTAACCACTACCCTGTCAGCCTAATTGATGTCTGACTGCTCTCCTGCCAGCCTGTTTGTCCCCAACTTCCCTCCTCTGCTGGCCTGGTCCCTCCCAACTCCCCTCCCCTGCTAGCCTGATCGCCCACAACTGTCCTCCCTTGCAGGCCTGGAATCTCCCACTGCCCTCCCCTGCTGGCCATCTTGTGGTGGCCATGTTGTTTCCACATGAGGGCAGGATCTTTGAACATATGGGGGCAGCCCTCTTGTGTGTTGGAGTGATGGTCAATCTGTGTATTACTCTTTCATTAGATAGGATAGAGGCCTGGTGCATGGGTGGGGACCAGCTGGTTTGCCCTGGAGGGTGTCCTGGATCAGGGTTCCCTTGGGGTGTGGGGCGGCCTGGGCGAGGGGCCTATGGTGGTTTGCAGGCCGGCCACGCCCCCCAGTGACCCAAGTGGAGGTCCTGGGATCTGGAATTAATTTATGTTCTACAATTGAAACTTTGTAGCCTGGAGCAGAGCCAAGCCTTCTACTCGCTCTGGGGCGACAGCCATTTCTGTTAGAAACTTTGTAGCCTAGAGAGGAGGCCTAGGCTAGGGCTATAGAAATTTGGCTTCCTCCATCACCTTGGCAACTCTAGCCTATTCCCTCTCAAGCTCTGTGACTGCCACCATTTCTGTTGGGATTATGTATTTTCTGTAATTGAAACTTTGTAGCATTGAGTGGAGGCCTAGACCAGCAACTGCAGGTGGAAAGCTTGGCTTCCTCCGTTGCCGGGGAAACCCAAGCCTCCCTCCTGCTCTCAGTTGAGGCAGCCATCTTGGTTGGGGTTTATTTGCATAATTTGCTCCTGATTGGCTGGTGGGTGTGGCTGTGGGCAGGCTTGATTGGAGGTATGGTCAATTTGCATATTACTCTTTTATTAGATAGGATTCCCCTCATCTCAAGTATTCTGATTCTAACCATTGGTCCTCAAAATCTTATCCACTTATTGAATTTTGTTGTTGTTTTGTTTATTAATATTCACCTGAGAATATTTTTCCATCGATTTTTAGAGAGAGTGGAAGGAAGGGGGAGACACAGAGAGAAACAAGAATGTGAGAGAGACACATCAATTGATTGCCTCCCACACGCTCCCTGACCGGGGCAGGGGATCAAGCCTGCAACTAAGGTACGTACATATGTGCTCTTGACTGGAATCGAACCCAGGATCCTTCAGTCCGCAGGCTGACACTCCATCCACTGAGCCAACTCATATACTTGCTGAATCAGGACAATTCTCTAAAAACCACTGCCAACGTGGTTTTTTGTTCATAAGGATGAGCAAACTAAAAGTTAAATAATAAAGTAAAACTCACTCCTGGCTTTCCTTAACCTAGTAAGTCTTTTTCTTCAAATCAGGATTGCTTCCTCAACTATTTGTAAACTTACCCTAGGGCCCAACTACTCTTCCCCTGATATCAAACATGTCAGTGAGCCTTCTAACACAATAAAAAGGTATATTGTCACAGTCACATAATGTTCTCCAATTATATAAACCATATTTCTATGACAAGGATAAGCTCCTTGGTCTTCTGCATCCTTCTAACCTCTAAAACTCTGTAGTCACTCAAATACCTGATGACCTACTCTAATAGAGCAAAGTGGTTGCCAAGATACTTAGTTTCCCAAATAGGCTCCATTTATAAACACAGGCCAGTCACTAGTACAAACAGGAAGGAAAAAAAGCTTAAAACTATAAAAAGCTGTAATTTATAATAAAAAAACATTTCTGTCCTAGCCAGTTTGGTTCAGTGGATAGAGCGTCCGCCTGCAGACTTAAGGGTTCCTGGTTCAATGGCTTGTTCCCCAAAAGGGGGCGTGTAGGATACATTCTCATCATTGATATTTCTATCTCTTCCTCTCCCTTTCTCTCTGAAATCAATAAAACTATATTTTTTTAAAAAACAACTTCACACTTTTTAAAAATATGTTTTTATTGATTTCAGAAAGAAGAAGGGAGGGTGAGAGAGACACAAAAACATCAATGAGGAGAATCATTGATCAGCTGCCTCCTGCACCCCTCCCTGCTTTCTGAGGATTGAGCCTGCAACCTGAGGATGTGCCCTGACTGAGAATTGAACCAGCAACCTCTTGGTTCATGGGTCAATATTCAACCACTATGCCACAATGGCCAGGCTATAACTTCATAATTTTGAAGTATTTCATGGGTTAATAGGGAATTACTAAATTTAATAATTTTTTTATTTTAGAATAATTTTAGATTTACAGAAAAGTTACAAAGATAGTAGAGTGTTTGCATATACACACACCCATTTATCCTATTATTAGTATCTTACATTTGTCACACTTTGATGAACTAATATTGATACCTACTAACTGAAGTTCATATTTTATTCAAATGTCCTGAGTTGTCACACTTTTATCTGTTTAAAGAACCCAATGAGGACATCATATTCCATTTAGTCATCATGTCTCCTTAGACTCCCCTTGGCTATGAGTTTCTCAGATTTTTTATTGTTTCTCAGACTTGTTATTAATGACCTTGACAGTTTTTAAGAACAATGGTGGTTTGTAAAATGCCCTTCAATTAAATTTGTCTGATTTTTCATGATTATTCTGTGTTCATGGGTTGTTAGAGGAAAAACCACAAAAGGTAACAGTACCATTTAACAATATCCCATCAAGGATATATACTATCAGCATGACTTATCTCTGTTTGACCTGACTCAAATTGTGTTTTTAAGGTATCTCCACTGTAAAGTTATTCTTTTATCCTCCTTTCTATACATCCCTCTTTGGATGGGAGTCACTATGTGCAGAAACAGTGAGTTATTCTTCCCTTCCTTAACAATGGAATGGCTACATAAATTATTTGGAATTCTGCATGAGAGATTTGTTTACCCTCTTCCATTTATCTATTTTTCAATCACTTATTTATATCAGTATAGATTCATAAATATTTATGTTATACTTTGGGCTATAATTCAATGCTACTTTATTTTATTATTTAAATTATTTTACCTTTGGCATTGGGAGCTGTTACAGTTGGTTCCTGTGTTCCTTTGACATACCCACATCACTGGGGAGAAAGAAGCACACTTCCATACTTTCTGACTCTAGAAAAAGCTATAGGTTTATCTTGTATGTTCCCTGGTCCAGCCTAGGAATCAGTCATTTCTCCAACAAGGCCTAAGAATTACCAAACTTAAACATTCATAAAGACTCACATTTTTCAAACAAACAGTTAAGCCAATTAACCCTTCAGTTTCTAAGGTCTTCCTCAACTATAACATTAAACTCCATGAGGTCAAGAGCTTAATTTTGATCTCTATTGCATCCCCAGAGCCTAAAATACCATGCACAGAGTACACAATTCAGTAACTACTTTAGATACTAAAGTCTCAGAAATTCTGAAGCTCTATAGCAGGGCTCAGGATTGAGTCACAACATAACTCACCATTCCAAGGGAATCTGCCCAGCTTTATCATATTTAGACTCCGGTTCTAACATCACTATGTCTAATTCACTGCATTGTTTTACAGTAAACAAAAGGCTTCCTTTTTCCACTGCTCCGCCCTCTTATTCCACTGCAAGCCAAACGTGTGTTAAGTGTTCCCCAGGAAAATTTCCAGTGCAAAGGACTAATGCATCACATTTCCTAGATTTTTTTCTATAATGGCATATTGCCATTTACATCATTCTGCCCAAGCTCTATTCAAATGATCATTTTAATTTGCTATGTGTAGTTTAAATGAAAGGCATAATGCCAAATTCTTATCGACATTGGCAGAAGAAAAATCACTTACAATGAAAGTGCCAGAAAGTCACTGATACCTGTTTATACATAATGCCCCCTCAAACACCCAGTTAGTGTGCATCTAAAATAAAGCACCTGAAATCTACCATATCTTTTTATAAATCTGCAAATATGTAGAAAGAAAAAAGCATAAGCTAAACATATACTGTCTTATTTGTATAGTGTTTGATTATAATCTGAAGGCATGTTTCCACAGTCTATCCAATTACATGCAAAAATAAGCCAAGATTATAATGAGATAGTTCTACTAAACTTTGTATCTACAATTTAATTAAAATATTCACTAAATAATTTGTGACTGTTTATTTTTTAGAGAAAGTTTCTATAAGGAAAAAGAAAGCTACTCATTATTGACCAAAAGGAATACCTATTTGTATAGTGTGACCTTTACTCTGGCTAACTTACTAGGTTAAGACTTGTTCTGTAGATAGCATTGCCAAGTTAAATCCTCTACAGAGGCATATATCTAGAGATAAAACATGGGGAGTCCCTACCTCACTGTCAAATGACCAAGAAGTGTGTTTCACTGGAAGAGCTAACTACAAACTGGGTAATATCCTTCTCTTAACACAGAAATTCCACTGTTCATATCATCCCCAAAGTTACAGAAACCTTTCATGTTTCCCAGCCTAAAGTTTTGCCACTTGCACTAATGGCCATGTAGTTGTTCCCTCAGAGCTCACACAGATTTTCTACCAATGAAATCATTATCATGTGCCCAATGCACATGGGATCAATTCCACTAAGAACTTATTCTGTACTCTTATATGAAAATCTAAGTAATGCCAGAGATAACCTGATTTACTCAGTCTTATAACTAAACTGAACAAGTGTAAGTTACACCTTTCTTCTCTAGAAAGGATCTCACCTAAAGGGATCATTTTCAGGTCCCTCTTCCTGTGAACAGTCAAGCTTCAAGTGTTGACATATAGGTTTATGTGTCACAGTAAAAACAAGCTACCAATCCAGACCACTAGATTTTTATGCCCCTGAGTGACCTTAAACTGAGTCTAATTAAAAAGACTCAGAAGCAAATGACTCCAAGAAATACACAACTTGCCCCAAAACTGCAGCTCAAACTCATGACTACATATACTGACAGATGCTGCACAAGATTTTGGAACACAACAGAATTATATGTTCTTTTTTTAACCATTTGTACACTATAAGCATCTATAGTTGTAAGCAGCGGAACTTTTTAAATTAAATTCAAAATATCATGGCAGTTACAGTATTTTTCTTGTGATTTAATTTAAATATAGTGCTATTGTTTTCTCTTAGTATAGTGGGACTGAGCTTAACTATGTTTCATTCCTAATACACTTGTAACATATGTTTTCAGATTAGCCTGTGCCTTGGCAGCTATCTATCTACACACCATAATCTCAGGACAGGTACACATGTATATACTCAAAACATATACACAAACCACTTCTGGCTGATCCACTCCTCTGACCAACAAATCCATTATGTCACCAGCCTATCAAAAACACTCAGGGACTTTGCTTTCCTAATATAAACCAGAAATACCTCAAGGTCTTCTAACTACTCCATTTCTCCTTCCCAAAAAGTTGTCTCCAGCCCCTAGACTCTGCTAGATCAGGTTCCTTGCTTGGCAATGCTCAATTTTTGTTCTCTAATAATCTTTGTTTTTCTCTTTAGTAACCGTTTCTAGGGTTCCCCACTAATTAATTCTTATTCATCTTTCCCTCTCTCCTTCATTTAACAGCATCATCAATCCACATAGTCATCAAGGAAGCCTAGAAATGTACCCATTATCCATACACTTTCCACAGTAAATATTATAAAACAGAACTCAGACTACATCATTTACTTGCTCAAAATCTTTCAGGGGCTTGCCAAAACACCTTAGCGCACACAGTACTTTATCATTAGTACAAGCATCCTTCTCAGTTCAAGATCCACACTCTTCCGATTATGTTCTGCTGTTTTATTTATAGATAGAATCTAGAGGAAAAAATAGCTCCCCTCATGCACTGTGGCAACTTTATCCCCACTCAAAACATCATCATAAATTGTAAGGGGTATTTAAGAACACATAAAGCAAATTAGAGCAATTATCACTGCACTGGAATTAAAAGGAAAACCAGACCAAGATAAACCTTCCATCTCTTTCTAAAGAGATGGAATTTCTAAAGGAAACAACTGATGTCCTGGGAAAGAACCTTAGAGGTTGGGACTGATGTCCCAAGGCAGAATCTTGAAGACAACTTTCTAGTAACACTGCAGCAAAAAGGCTAGAGCAAATGACAGGTAAGTGAAATTTAAGAAAATTAAATTAAGCCTGGCAGGTGTAGCTCAGCGATTGAGCATCGACCCAGGAACCAAGAGGCCACTGATTTGATCCCCCGTAGGTGTCGTTCAAGAGGCAGCTGATCAATGATGTTTCTCTCTCTCAAATAAATAAATAAATAAATAAATAATCAATAAAAACATATTTTTTTAAAAAGGAAAAGAAGATGAACAGCATGTTAATAACATTTTTAAAACAACATAACAAAGACAAACAGAAAGCAAACAGAAAAACAGAACTAAGAGAACAGAGGTCAGGAAAAGCATCTGATAACAAACAGGTAAACTATCCAAAACCAAAGTAAATCTATTCAAAAACCTCCGGCAGGAAAAGCCTATAACATTCACCAAAAAAGGCTGCCTTTACACAAGAATTCTGGCCTAAAGTCTATAGGAAATTAATTTGATGAACTGACTGCAAGAAAAATACTTATTCAGAAACCTAGGCTACTGGTAGAGAAAATAAAGGGTTAGGCCCAGGAGATGTAGAGACAGCTTATAAAGACAATAAAGCTTAAGTGTTAGGTTTAGAAGAATGACCTGAGAAATCACAAAAGGTACCTGGAAAGAAGTACTTAATATTTGAAACAAGATGCAACCTGAGAGACATGAAACTATATGTAGTTTGAACCGAGAAATGCTCTCGTAATATGAAGATTAGCTGTAAATCTGACTTAGGTGAAAAGGGTGGTTTTACAAAACAGGGATAATGAATGACAAGGAAAGACCAGCCACTTGACTGGAGAGAATAATCATCTGCTTTTGCCCTTAGGTAGTGAAATATAAATTTAATGCAGATGAAATGAACAGTGAAAATCTCAGAAGCTTTTGTTTGTCTATTTTATAAACTTCCAAAGTCTTCATACCTGCATCAAGTTTTTCCACTTCACTTTAGAGATTATCAGTCAACTGGGAATTTATAAAATATACAATCCCAATCAAATTAAAGGTCACAAAAGATGTTACTATGCAAGTGAGCAGAGAGCTAATCTGCCCAAACACAATGAGTTCCTGCCACCACACCCAAACTGGTGCAACAGGTTGGTATGAGCAGTGAGACAAAACTATCTGTTAACACTGTCCGACCCAAAAATCTCTACAGGCGCTAAGACAATCATCAGAGGAGAGAAAACAAATGAGGGTCCATCCTCAGATGAAACAAAGTGAGTCAAATTGGGTTTTTTTAATACATTTTTGTTACTTTTTAAAAATATATATTTTATTTATTTTTTACAGAGAGGAAGGGAGAGGGATAGAAAGTCAGAAACATCAACAGCTGCTTCCTGCACACCTCCTACTGGGGATGTGCCCGCAACCAAGGTACATGCCCTTGACCGGGGACCTCTCAGTCCACAGGCCGATGCTCTATCCACTGAACCAAACCGGTTTCGGCTCAAATTGGTTTCTTAAACTGTCCTTAGAAAACTATAAAAGCACCCAGAGTTTGCTTCGCATTAGCTGAACAGATAAAGAAAAGAACAAGTTGCTTTACAAGCTCCTTGAAAGATCCAGGTAACAATTTTCCTTGGATGACTGGGGAAAATTTTAAACACCCCCTGAGGCCCTACTTTCAATAGCCCTTAACCAGCTCTAGGATGACCTTAAAAAGCAACTACTAGTCAAATGAAATACATGGTGAGGTCAAGAAAGATAAGACAGAAAAGTCTCCATACATTTGATCAATTAGAGATCTAGTATCCTCACCAAAAAATAGCTTTATAAGAGTATTGAACAAACTGAATTAGCACTTGAATGAAAGGTGGGAAATGTGGACAGAAATGAGAGTAGACTACTTTTTTCTAAAAGTCAAACTGGAAAAGAATAAATACAAAAGCCCTGGCCAATGTAGCTCAATTGGTTGAGTGTCCTCCCCTGCACTGAGAGGTCACTGGTTCAATTCCAGATCAGAGCACATGCCCAGGTTTCAGGCTCAGTTCCAAGAGGGGGCCTGCAGTAGGAAGAGACAATCAATGCTCCTCTCTTGCTGATATCTCTCTCTCTAAAAAAAAAAAAATCAATAAAAATGTATTTTTAATATATTTTTATTGATTTTTTACAGAGAGGAAGGGAAAGGGATAGAAAGTCAGAAACATCAATCAGCTGCCTCTTGTACGCCCCCTACTTGGGATGTGCCCACAACCAAGGTACATGCCCTTGACGGGAATCGAACCTGGGACCCTGAGCCAAACCAGTTTCGGGCTAAAAAGGTATTTTTTAAAAAAAGAATGCAAGAATTAAAGAAAATGGCCTAAAGAAGGACTTTTTAATATGGAAAGCACTTGAGAATACTTAAATTCTGAAAGAAATAGAAAAATGTACTTGATAGGGCAAAGTTCCAGATCCCAAAAGGAAAATTAACTGCCTTGATTTCGAACACACCGTGACAGGTGTCCTTTGAGAACCCACCCAAACTCCTATGACCTACTCTTTCATGACACCAAATGCACTTAGCCAATGCCCTCAAAGAGAGAGGTAACAAGATCCTAAATTCATTTCACACCCTCTTTATTGAATGTAAAAAAGTATTTACACAATAATAACTAATATTCATTGAGCATTTACTACTTCCCAAATACCTTATGTGATTAGCTCAGTAAATTCTCTGGGTTAATAATATTTTTCCCATTCTACAAAAGAAAAATAAGGCTTGGAGAACAGCCACCCAGCCTCTCATCATCTGTTAACCACCCATCATTCTAGTTTTCCTCTAAGCCTCTCTTTTTTAAAAAGGGAGGCGGGGGGGGGGGGGGGGGAGGAAGCAACACTTTCAATCCCCACAAGCTTTGACTTAAGTTTTGGCACATTAATCACAAATTTCTCCATTAGCTTAGAAGTCTAAAGGTACAATGGTCAAAGTATTCTGTGTAATCCACACCACATGGTTAATAACTCACCACACCCCAACATACTCCTAAAATCAGTCTTCCCAGGGAATATTTGCCAGTTAAACAAAATGAATCTCCAAATGACCTAACATTCAACCAGCTGTCAAAGAGACATGGGCAGAGAAAACACAAATTTCTCTTAATCCAAAACACTAAGCCTATCTAACTTAAACCTGGTTCTAAGGAAGTTACAAATGCTTCTGTCTCTTCTTTTTTTTTTTTAAGCTGGAGGGAAAACTGAGACAAAAAGGAACTGCTTAGGTGAAAAAACTGTTCAAAAGCCTCCAGTCCTCTCTGTCAAGAGATCTTAAACAACTTAGGAGACAGAATAACACAGAGCTTAAAAAGAGAAAAACACATCTGTTTTCAAATTCTAGCTTCCCCACACCTACTACCTTTGAGCCCTTGGAGAAATTACTTAACCTCTCTAAGATCAGTGTTTGCTGGTAATATTTATATCACCTATTTCATAGGATTACTTTGAGAATTAAATGAAATGATTTAGGTAAAGAATCCTATCTAATAAAAGTAATATGCAACTTGACCGTACCTACAATCAAGTCATGCCCACCAGCCAATCAGGAGCAGATTATGCAAATAAACCCCAACCAAGATGGCTACCACCACTGAGAGCAGAAGGGAGGCTTGGATTTCCCTGACAATGGAGGAAGCCAAGCTTTCCACCTGCTGTTGCCAACCCTGGCCTCCACTCCATGCTACAAAGTTTCAAATATAGAAGATACATAATCCCATAAGAAATGGCGGCAGCCATGGAGCTGGAGAGAGAACAGAAGCTAGGGTTGCCAGGGCAACCTCCACTCCATGCTACAAAGTTTCAAATATAGAAGATACATAATCCCATAAGAAATGGCGGCAGCCATGGAGCTGGAGAGAGAACAGAGGCTAGGGCTGCCAGGGCGATGGAGGAAGCCAAACTTCTGCAGCCCTAGCCTAGGCCTCCACTCTAGGCTACAAAGTTTCAAACAGAAATGGCTGTCACCACAGAGCAAGCAGAAGGCTTGGCTCTGCTCCAGGCTACAAAGTTTCAATTGTAGAATATAAATTAATCCCAAATCCCAGATCCCAGGGCCTCCACTTGGGTTGCTGGGGGGTGTGGCCAGCCTGCAAACCACTATAGGCCCTTCGCCCAGGCCACCCTACACCCCAAGGGAACTCCCACCCCGATCCAGGATACCCTTCAGGGCAAACCAGCTGGTCCCCACCCTTGCACCAGGCCTCTATCCTATCTAATAAAAGAGTAACACGCAGATTGACTATCTCTCCAACACACAAGAGGTCTGCCCCCATGTGGTAAAAAATCCTGCCCCCATATGGATACAACATGGCCACCACAAGATGGCCAGCAGGGGAGGGTAGTGGGAGGTTCCAGGCCTGCAAGGGAGGGCTGTTGTGGGCAATCAGGCCAGCAGGGAAGAGCAGTTGGGAGGGACCAGGCCTGCAAGCGAGGGCAGTTGGGGGCCATCAAGCCTGTAGGGGAGGGCAGTTAGGGGTGACCTGGCCAGCAGAGGAAGGAAGTTGGGGGCAAACAGGCTGGCAGGGGAGCAGTTAGACATCAATTAGGCTGGCAGGGTAGTGGTTAGGGGTGATCAGGCTGGCACATAGAAGTGGTTTGGGGCAATCAGGGAGGCAGGCAGGCGAGCAGTTTGGAGCTAGCAGTCCTGGATTGTGAGAAGGATGTCCAACTCCCCTTCTAGGCCTGATCCTACTAGGATCAGGCCTAAATGGGCAGTCAGACATCCCGTGAGGGGTCCCAGATTGGAGAGGGTGCAGGCTGGGCTGAGGGACACCCCTCCCACATGCCTTCATGCACAAATTTCATGCACCAGGCCTCTAGTTTCTTAATAATTGGCAAACAGAGGTATTTGATATTTACTATTATAATAAAGGAAGAATATCTAATGACAGATTCCTCTGCATCCAGGATATTGGGGGTCAATCAGGATCCCTTAAATTGGAGCAAGGGAACAAGAACTTCAAAAAATAAAAACAGAGCCGAGACCGGTTTGGCTCAGTGGATAGAGCATCAGACTTCGGACTGAAGGGTCCCGGGTTCAATTCCGGCAAGGGCATATACCTTGGCTACGGGCACATCCCCAGTGGGGGGCGTGCAAGAGGCAGCTGATCGATGTCTCTCTCTCATCAATGTTTCTGACTTTCTATCCCTCTCCCTTCCGCTCTGTGAAAAATCAATAAAAAAATATATTAAAAAAAAAAATATATATATATATATATATAAACAGAAATAGAGGCAAGAAACTCCCTTCTCATTGACTCCTCCACAGTAGTCATTTACGCAAATCCCTTAGTACTTATTTACAGTCCTTAGTATTTATTTACAAGCATAGAAACTTGACCTGACTGAAAAGAAGGATCAATAACAATAAAAATCTACACTAATAAAAGATAATGATACAAATTGACCGTACCTTTGTGATGCCCACCAGCCAATTGGGAGTGTGTATACAAATTAACCCAACAAAGATGTTGGATTAATTTGCATACAAAGGCACCAGGGGCAGGACACTTGAGTCATCATGGCAACAACACAGGCATTCTGCACCACCCCAGCTGCCCTGGGCCTCTGGGCAGCATGGGAAGGCACAAAGGCGGTTCCAGGCTGGAGCAAAGGCAGTGCCGACAGCCTGGGGAAGGAAGGTCCATTCTTGCATGAATCTTTGTGCATTGGGCCTCTAGTATATATATCTATATAAGCATGGACTTCACAGAAGTAGAAATGGCAAATAAAAATATAAAAATATGATTTCCAAACTAAGAATCAAAGAAATTAAATATCTTTTTTTAAAAATTCTCACCAGAGGCTATGTTTATTTATTGTAGAGAGAGAGGAAGAGAAGGAGGGAGGTAGGGGAAAGAGAGACAAACATCAACTGGTTGCCTCTCTCATACAACTTGGGTATATGCCCTGACCAGGAATTGGAACCTTAAACCCTTCAGTGCACAGGATGACACTCCAACCACCTGAACTACCTGGCCAGGTAGTTGATAATTGGCAAACAGAGGTACTTGATATTTACTATTATCATGATAGTTTACTGTTATCATGATATTTACTGTTATCATGATAACATTTTTAGCCAACCAAATAGGCCAAAAAAATTTAATTCTGTTAAAAATGAGCTTTTTAAAAGTATATTATGTATACGTTATGGAAGGATTCTGAATGTATACATGAGACATATTTCCTCCCCTTAAGAATTTTACAGTCTAGTAGAGAAGCCATGACTAAAATTCATAAACTGCCATATCTGTTTTGGCTCAGTGGACAGAGCATTGGCCTGCAGAATGAAAGGTCCTGGGTTCGATTCCAGTCAAGGGCGCATGCTCAGGTTGCAGGCTTGATCCCCCAGTAAGGGGCATGCAGAAAGCAGCCAATCAATGATTTTCTCTTCATCATTGAGGTTTTTATCTCTCTCTCTCTCTCCCTCTCCCTTCCTCTCTGAAATCAATAAAAATTAATTTGAAATAATAATAATAAAAAACATAAAACTACCATCAATTTAGTGCACAAAAGGTAGTCCAAAAGAAGAAATTTCAATTAACAGAATAAATATTTATCAATCACAAGTACATAAAAGCATGTGAGTGGGAAATAAACACCATAACTATCTATATACATAAAAGGCTAATATGCTAAGTGTCCATCCAGGTAATGACGTCACATAGCAATTCCCGGCTTCCTCTCCCTAGCAACAACTAGCCTCCTTGGAGTCTCTTCAGCCCAGGAACACGACTTGCTTTATAGCCACGTGCAAACATTTCACACTTTAACCAAATATCTGTGAAGCGTTTTCCCATGCCTCATCTCATTTGAACCTCACAGAAGTCCTGGAGTAGGTAAATAGGAGACTCAGTGGAATCCTATTTTCTTTTCATTAGCTGGAAAATGGAGACTTAAAAAGCATAGAAACTTGACTTGACTGAAAAGAAGAAATGGTGGACCTTGAAAATGACTTCAGGTTTTCTCATTGTACAGAATATAGTCAAATACTGCTGCAGTTAAATATTTTACCCTTTGTTCTCCCAGCATGACCTACAATAATAATCTGCTTTGTTTTGATATCCACTGTTGTGTTGCTGACAGTTACCTGAAAGAGAAGTTTACGTGCTTCACTGGGCTACAAAAGTTTAGCTAAATCAGAAAGCAGATCTAATTAAGCAAGTTTAATCTATACTGGAGGCCTGATGCACAAAGATTCATACAAGAATGGGCCTTCATTCTCTGGCTCCCAGCACTGCCTTTGCTCCAGCCTGGAGCCACCTTTGTGCCTTCCCACACTACCCAGAGGCCCAGGATGACTGGTGTGGTGCAGAAAGCCTGCACTGTCACAATGGCGACGACTTAAGTGTCCTGCCCCCTGCTCCTTTGCATGCAAATTAACCCACCATCTTTGTTGGATTAATTTGCATACTCGCTCCTGATTGGCTGGTGGGTGCCACAGTGGCACGATCAATTTGCATCTTTCTATTAGTGTAGAACTTACCTAATAGACAAACATTTAAATTGACTGTACCTCTGCTACACCAACAATCAGAGTGAGTATGCAAATTAGAAGGCCAAAGATGACAGCCACCCAGCTGCTCCAGGCACGGATTTGCCAGGTGGGGCAGGGTGCCTGCTTTGAGAGGAAGGGTGGGGGGTGAAGGGATCTACAGGAGCGGAGTGCCGCAGCGAAGACAAGACTCTGGCCGGAGTTTGCAGTGAAGACAAAGATGGCAGACTCTGGCCAAAGTCTTCAGTGAAGCAGCAAAGATGAACCAGCTGGAGTCTGCAGCAAAGATGAAGAAGGCAGACTCTGACCAGAGTAAAGGCCTGGGTACCGGGTGCCAGAGGAAAACTGGTGCTGGAAGCCAAGGGAAGGAAGGCCTATTGCACAAATCTCTTCTTGCAATGGGGCTCCAGTATATATATGAAAGGCTCAGTTAACTTGCACATGCACAACACATATAAAGCTCTCACAGGCACCGATCATACATGTGTGTTTCCGTCTATCATTGTCAATAATGAATTTGGTTGAAACTTCTATTATAGAGAAAGGGCGAATAGCCATATTAAAATTTTTCTTCTAATTAATTTCCTGTCAATATGCACAAATTAGTACACTGGGCCACTAATCCTATCTAATAAAGGAGTAATATGCAAATTGACCATATCTTCACTACACCCACAAGCCACACCCACAAGCCAGAGTATGCAAATTAATCCAACCAAGATGGCAGTTAATTTGCATATCTGCACGCAGAAGACAGTATAGAAGGAAGTCAAGCACTGCAGAAGGGAGCAAAGCTTAGGAGAAGTAAGCAAGTGGGGCGAGGGAGTAGGGAGGGAGCAAGGCAGAGGAGACGAGAGGAAGAGAGGCAACAGAGAAGAGAACAAGGTAGTGGAGAAGGGAGGGAGCGAGGCAGCAGAGAAGGGAGGGAGCTTTGCTCAGGCCGCAGGAAGCTCAATTCTTGCAGGAATCTTCCTGCAATGGGTCTCTAGTGTTATATAATCTAGCAAGACTGTTAAGACAAGCAACAATAGAAAGCAGTAAGTGGCAAGTGCTTTAAGTACAAGCAAAGAGTTCTGAGATTTCAGAGCAAAGAACTCAATCTAGCTTCCAAATTATTTGAAGAAGCTCTACAAGAAGGCACAATATTAACTGAACTCTTAGGATGGGTATAATTTTTAACCAGAGGAGAAAGAAAGAAACAGACAAAATTAACAAATGGAATGGGACTAGAAACATGAGAAGGTAAAAGAAAAATTCCAAGTTCACTAGAATCCAGGTTAAATAAAGGAGAAAAGGTAAGACTTAAAAGGTAGACTGCATTAATTTTTAGAATACCTTGAATGCTAAGAAGTCTGGATCTTATCCTGTCAACAACAGAGAGATACTAAAGGGTTCAGAGAAGAAATGTATGATCAAAATGAAGCTCTAGGTAAGATTAAATTAATACTGGTGTCCAGAATGGGCTGCAGGATAAAGGGCTTAAAGCCAAGAAATCACTTATTAACTACTATGGAAACAATCTCAGTCTGATGTAAGGACTGAATTATGGTATTGGAATGAGTAAGAATGGAAAAGGAAGAGATGCATTAAGAAAGTTTTCAAATGAGAAAAAGTAGGGTTTGACCATTAGGGCTGAGAGGAATGGGAAATTAGTTACAACTTTTCCCCTTGTTTGGAAATGTTTATTAACTCCTGACTACCTACTGGATAAAATCCAGGCTCCTTAGCCTATCATTCAAGTCACTGTACAATCTGACCAGGTGTTCTTTTTCTCCCCTCCTTCTTTCCCCCCTACTCCATATACATAACTTGGTATTTTATAGCCTGTGCTTTTTTAGCTCATACATCTCTCTACACCTGGAGATTAGAACAGCTTGAGTCAATGAGGTTGGCTTAGACCAGTAGAATTACTTGGTCTATGAGTGTGAGACAGAAGAGGTTCCCAAAAGAAAAAGTAGGATAAGTTACCAACAGGAGGGACAAAACCACAAGCATCCTCTACTTTAGCAGTTAGCAATTTACAAAGTAGGTGAAACTGGTAACATTACATCTGGGGGAGCACATTCAGAAACTAGGCACAAATGGAAATGAATCTTTTCACTGTACAGTCTCTATACAGGCTAAATTTGCCATGTACATACACATTTTAGCTTATTCTATTTTTTTAACTTTTTTATAGACATAGAAACTGGGTAACAACTTTTTAAAATATATTTTATTGATTTTTTACAGAGAGGAAGAGAGAGGGATAGAGTTAGAAACATCGATGAAAGAGAAACATCAATCAGCTGCCTCCTGTACACCTCCCATTGGAGGATGTGCCCGGAACCAAGGTAACGTGCCCTTAACTGGAATCGAACCCGGGACCTTTCAGTCCACAGGGTATGCTCTATCCACTGAGCCAAACTGGTTTCAGCGGTAACAACTTTTTAAAGTCACCTCAAATCAATCACAATATCAAGAACATAGTTCAAGCCAAAAAAATTAGCCCAAGATAATTCTGATCCTTCCTCCCTAACTATGTAGCAAAGTTAAAAATAAACAAATAAAACTTTTAAATAGAGAGGGGGGAAAAAAGAAATTTCTTGACTGTATATCAATATAAATCTATTTTTTAAACTTAGAGGAGAAAAGTACCATAATTTCCTCATTAAAGAACATTTCTGGGCCAAAACTTACTAAACAAAGAAAATGTTTAAATATAATCCAAAACGTAAGGTAATCTTGGGGTAATGATTTACTTTACTTTTCTAGTACTTAACAGTAATTTTCAAAATTTCTAAATGTATCTGTCCCATGTATTCAATCCAATTTCCTACATTACTTAAGGCCTCAGTGCTAACATGCATTCAGACTGACATTCAAACTGCAAGAGTGGGAGATCAGGGAACAGCCATGAAGACATTACTAACTAGGGCAGAAAAGGAGATTTACATTTTAGAAAAAAATTCAACACTGCAGATAAAACAACCCAAGTTGTCCCTAAATACTCATTCTTCAACAATTCTAAATATTCATTTGTTTGTTTATAAAATGTGTGTGTGAGAAAGATGTACTTTAGCCCTTTAGGAATTTTTCTAGAATTTTTCTTGACAGTTCTTTTCTTTTTCTTTTTCTTTTTTTTTTTAAATATATTTTATTGATTTTTTACAGAGCAGAAGGGAGAGGGATAGAAAGTCAGAAACATCGATGAGAGAGACATCGATCAGCTGCCTCTTGCACGCCCCCTACTGGGGATGTGCCCGCAGCCAAGGTACATGCCCTTGACCGGAATCGAACCCGGGACCCCTCAGTCCGCAGTCCGACGCTCTATCCACTGAGCCAAACCGGTCCTGGCTTGACAGTTCTTTTCCTTCACAAACAGCAATGTGTAAAATTTTGTTCTCCATAATGCTAAGGATTATTTGAAATGTCTATTTTAGGCAGTCAATTTTTTAAATAAGGTGTTTTAACATAGAACTATAATACTCAAAAGAAGCTCATTGGTTCTTAGAGTCATCTTATTTATTATACACTGTTCAATAAATTTAAAAGTGATCATGCAACAAAAACTATACTAATTCAGAACTGAAGACAGCATGATATAAAGGGAATGTACATCAGGAGTTAGGAGATCACCGGTGAGTAAGCCACTGAACCTTTCTGAGCTTCTTTGTGTGAGCTGAAATAGGACCCTGGGGGGTGGGGGGGTGGGACGGACTTGTCCGCATATACAAATTTACATATAACCCAGGAGATTCACAAATTCTACACAGTCCCAGGAGCCAATCCACAGATTTTTGAAAGGCCAACATATCCCAGGTTAAGGTAACCACTTGGTTCTCAGCCAGCTCTAAAACTTAAGCATTTCTGTAAGTATTTTAGCAATACATTCATAAGGTAATTGATAAAGTAGATAAAAAGGAAAAAAGAAGCTCTAATAGTAAAAGTAATCAACTTTTCATAAAAGACTTTCAAACTCAAAAATTTTAAAACATTCTATTTCACTCACCCACAAAATTGTCAAAAACTAAAAAGTTGATAATGTTCATGGCTGGCAATGCATGAGTTTGGCTTTTGGTCATCCTTAACAAGAGCCCCAATGCACACCATCTCCCAAGAAAATATATACAAAACCTTACATAGAATTTCAGTCTCTTGCCCTAAACTCTAGGTTCACTGTCCGGGGACTTCCCTTCACCTCTCTCTGCCTTTTCCTTTGTGTACAGGGATACAATCACCTGTGTGTTCCTCTTTGACAGTGTGCTCCCTCTCTTTGATAGAGACATCCTTCAGTAGCTTCCTAAAAAGGGACAAGTGGAGATCTGGCATGCCCCCAAATGCCTTTATTCTGCCTACACACTTGACTGATCAAATGGTTGGGTTCTAGGCCAGAAGTCATATTCCCTCAGAATTCTGAAGGCATTTGCTCCACTCTCTTCTCCATTCTGAAACTCTTGAGAATTTGAGGCCATTTCTAATTGTTCATATAAAGTACAAAGAATGAGTGGTCAGACTCTCAATCCCCCACCTGTCAACTGATAAATTTCACTGTAGGGTGTTTGGCAGCATGATCTAGCTAAGGAGACTTTAAATATCAGTATTTATAAGTGTTTTCTGTTAATTGCCCAATTTTTTTCCATAAAGGATAAAAGACACAATTGGCTGCTAGTGTTCTTGAAGCTGAGCAATGCAAGGGGGCTGAAAGTTTCACTTAAGATGTTGCCAGGCCCTGACCAGTTTTGCTCAGTGGATAGAGCATTGGCCTGCAGACTGAATGGTCCCAGGTTCAATTCCGGTCAAGGGCATGTACTTTGGTTGCAGGCACATCCCCAGTGGGGGGGTGTGCAAGAGGCAGTTGATTGATGTTTCTCTCTCTTTGATGTTTCTAACTCTATCCTTCTCCATCCTCTCTGTAAAAAATCAATAAAAATATTTTTTTAAAAGATGTTGCCAGTCCCCTCATTTTCAGGTGAGCCCTTACCCTCCTACCTTCTAGATACCCTGGGTCTAAAACCAGTTTGGTTGACTTTATCCACAAAGTAAGTCTAATTTTTTGTGAGGGTTGAGGAAGAACAATCACCAGGCTCCCTGGTATGAGATATGTACAGAAGTTTTCAGCTTCAGATTCCACCTGCACCCAATTAAGCCAATTTATTTTTTTAATGAAGCTGCTCTGTGGAAAATGGATTATAGAGGGCTAAAGAAAAACAATGCAGACCCAATAGGGAAGCACTAAAATTATTTTATTCTTAAACCTGAATTATAATATTTTAATTATAAAAATAATTACAGAGAATTATCTTATTTGAATAAAATTATTTCATTATTTCATAAAAATGTATGCCTTCTTTCTTTTTACCAGTCTGCTTCTGTTTCCATTGAGTATCTTTATTCTTAACCAAAATAATTTATGGATTTTTATACTTTAATAACAAACTATCATAACTTTTCTAAAAGCTGTAAAACTTTCTGTGCCATTTAAGTGTTCTGTAATAAAACTTCTAGAAACTTCAAAGGCAGAACATAACATAACAACTAAATTATAAAATCTGGGAAATGGTATCTATTAGATTAGGATACCAAAGAATATGTAAGTCTGACCCAAAAATCAAAATGTAGCAATAGCAGCAGCCACTGCTTCTGCCATCTATAAAATTTTTATTTTTTAATTTTTTTATGAATTGATTTCAGAGAGGAAGGAAGAGGGAGAAAGAGATAGAAACATCAATGAGAGAGAATCATTGACTGGCTGCCTCCTGCATGCCCCCTACTGGGGATCAAGCCCACAACCCAGGCATGTGCCCTTGACTGGAATCGAACCCAGGACCCTTCAGTCTACAGGCCACGCTCTATCCACTGAGCTAAACAGGCTAGGGGTGTAAAATTTTTTAATGACTGCAAATTCTTAATACTTTTCCTATTAAGAGATGGAGTAAAAAAAAAAGGCCCTACCAGCGTGGCTCAGTGGTTAAGCATCAACCTATGAATCAGGAGGTCACAATTCAATTCCCAATCAGGATACATGGCCTGGCTGCAGGCTGGATCCCCAGTGGGGGGAACGCAGAAGCCAATCAATGATTCTCTCTCATCGAGTTCTCTCTCTCCCCCTTTCTGAAATCAATAAAAAAATATTTTTAAAGAAAGAGCTGGGGTCTATGCTCTTGCCACTTGAATCTAGAACTTGTAATTTACTTGCCTGTTACCAATAAAATGTGACAAGGATTTTCAGGCCAGTGGTTGGCAAACGGCAGCTCTCGAGCCATATGCGGTTCGAGAGCCACGGTTTGCTGCTCTGTTGACTAATGAGTTTGCCGACCACTGTCCTAGATTAAGTTAAAAAAGGAGATGTAGCCCTAGCTGGTTTGGCTCAGTGGATAGAGCGTCGGTCTGCAAACTGAAAGGTCCCAGATTCGATTCTGGTCAAGGGCACATGCCTGGATTGTGGGCTCAATCCACAGTGGGGAACTTGAAGGAGGCAGCCAATCAATGATTCTCTCTCATTATGGATGTTTCTATCTCTCTCCCTATTCCTTCCTCTTTGAAATCAATAAAAATATATTTTAAAAAATTTTTAAAGGAGATGCAGCTTTCACTTTGCTCACTGGGCAATTCCTGTTGGTGACCTGGGCCAGTCATAATTAGCAGTGTAACTGCCATAAACTAGCCCATGAAGATAGACCACCTGAAGAGAGATAAATGCTCAGCCAACCCTCAGCTATTCCAGCTCCAGCCACCATCTGAATAAAACACAGACGGAACTCTGAGCCAAAAACATCTAGCAAAGCCCTTTCCAACTTATAACCTACAGAAACTATGAGAGATAATAAAAAGTACTGTCTTAGACCACTATATTTTGGAGTAATTTTTCATGCAATAAAAATAAGCCTTTATAGCAAATACATGCTAATTAATTCAACTACTTTGGGGGAGGAAAAAATTTCCATCAATAAGGGTGGTTTTCAATAGGGTGAATTTTCCAGATAGAGACCAGCTTTCACATATTTAAAGAGATTTGAAAAAGCTATATAATAAGGAACATTGTTCCTGAAGTCAACATTTTTATCTTATAGCCTCTACACATTCTTTTCCTGCATCATGATTTTTCTATAGCAAAAGAAAGTGCATAAATATACTAACCAGGCTACTGAGCAATCAACTCAGAGTCCTGCATTACAATTCTTCTAAATGTAGTAATCTATTATGGCCTAAATTAATCCCTGGCCTCTCTTCAACCAAAATGAATGAGCCAGTTATTGCAGAAGCATCAAAACTGCCAAACAAAGCAAATATTAGATTTACTCTTGAACAATCACCACACGCAAAGAATGACCACACTTTACCACTAAATAAGACAGATCTTTTAAATTATGTATCTCATCCATCTTTTTATACTTTTATTCATTTAATTAACAAATATCTAATGAGTACTGTGGTTATACAAATATAAATAAGAGATGGTTCATAGCTTTAAAGAAATTCATGGTGCTATGGGGAAAACATTAATACAAGCAATGAATTTTCCGTCAATATGATAAACGATACAATGAAGTATGCTAAAGTGCCAAGATAATTCAATAAAGGAAACAAAAGTATTTTAACAAATAGTACTAGGAAAGTCAGATATATATGGGGAAGGGGGGATGGAGAACTTGACTCCTACCTCTCATACATATTAAAAAATTAACTTTAAAAGGGTTATAGATCTAAATATAAGAGCTAATATTCTAAATAATGCAGAAGAAATCTTTAGCACTGACAATTAGGAAAATGTTCTTAGTTATGACATAAAAAGTATAAACCATAAAGAAAAAAATGACAAACAGGTCTTAGTCAAAATCCAAAACTTCTGCTCAAGATACCACTGAGGGAGGAAAAAGTCATAATATAGGAGAAAATATTTGTAAAGCACATATCTGTAAAGGACTTATATCTGGAATACAAAAAGAATTCTCAAATCTCAATAAGGACACAGCCCAATTTGAAAACTATGAGCAAAAACCCAGCGGATATGTCTCAGTGGTTGAGTGTCAACCCATAAACAAGAGGTCATGGGTCCATTCCGGTCAGGGCACATGCCTGGGTTGCAAGCTTGTTCACCAGTAGGGGGTGTACAAGAGGCAGCCAATCAATGATTCTGTCATTGATGTTTCTATTTGTCTGCCCCTTTTCCCCGCGTCTCTCTGAAATCAATCTTTAAAAAGCACATAAAACTATGAGCAAAAGATTTGAACAGATAACAAGTCCATGAAAAAGATGCATAACACTGTAGGTCAACAAGAAAATTACAATTAAAGCTACATTAAAATATCTCAACATACCAATTAGAATAGCACTAATCAAAGATTGACAACAGCAAGTTGGTGACTAAGATTGGGAGCAACTGAAACTCTCATACACTTTTTTAATTTTTTAGTGTTTAAAGTATTACATATAGTATTATATATGTCTCATCCCCCCCCCCCCCCCGCATTGACCTCTCCCCGACCACTCCCACCCCCCAGCACATGCCCTCACTCCTCTACTGTCTGTGTCCATTGGTTATGCTTATATGCATGCATAAAAGTCCTTCGGTTGATCTCTTACTCCCCCCACTCGGAACCCTCCCCTCCCCTGCCTTCCCTCTGAAGTTTGATGGTCTGTTTGATGCTTCTGTCTCCGGATCTATTTTTGTTCATCAGTTTATGTTGTTCATTATAGTCCACAAATGAGTAAGATTATGTGATATTTATCTTTCTCCAACTGGCTTATTTTACTTAGCATAATGCTCTCCATGTCCATCCTGCTGTTGTGAATGGTGGTAAGAGTTCTTTCTTTTTTACAGCAACATAGTATCCCATTATGTAGACGTACCACAATTTTTTTAATCCACTCATCTGCTGATGGGCACTTAGGCTGTTTCCAAATCTTAGCTATTGTAAATTGTACTGCTATGAACGTAGGGATGCATATGTCCTTTCTGACTGGTTTTTCTGATTTCTTGGGATATATTCCTAGAATTGGGATTACTGGTTCAAATGGGAGCTCCATTTTTAGTTTTTTGAGGAAACTCCATACTGTTTTCCACAGTGACTGCACGAGTCTGCATTTCCACCAGCATTCCCACATCCTCGCCAGCACTTGTCATTTGCCGATTTGTTGATGATAGCCATTCTGACAGTTGTGAGATGATACCTCATTGTCATTTTGATTTGCATCTCTCAGATGATTAGCAACTTTGAGCATGTTTTCATATGTCTATTGGCCTTCTATCTGTCCACTGTCAAAAGTGTCTATTTAAGTCCTTTGCTCATTTTTTGGTTGGATTGTTTATCTTCCTATTGTTAAGATGCATGAGTTCCCTATGAATTTTGGAGATTAGGCCCTTATCAGATATAACACTCGCAAATATGTTTCCCATGCTCTCATACACTTCCGATAAAAATGCAAAACTGTACGTCTTTGAAAAATAGTTTAGCACATTTTTTAAAACTTAAATACATATTTACCATATAACCCAACAATCCTAATCACTGGAAATAAAAACATTCATAAAGAGAGGTGCACTCAAAAGGTACATTTTTCATAATGTCTAAAATCCCGAAACAACAAATGTCTGTGAATATATGTAAATGAATAAACAATGGAATATATATATTCAATGCAGTATTCCTCAGAAATAAATAGGAACAACTGATACACAACATGAATGGACCTCAAAAGTACTGTGTTAAATGAAAGAAGCCCAATTCCACTTACATAAAATTTTAAGAGAAAGCAAAACTAGAGACAGAAAGTAAACTAACTAGTGGTTACCAAGGACTAGAGATGGGTGGAGACTGGCTAAGCAAGGGCACCAGGAAACACGGTGGGAAGAAAGAAGTACCCTTTGTGCAATCATCTGTAGTAATTCCTTCTAGAATGAATTCAAGATTTACTTTAAAACTGAAGTTTTAAGTATGCTATCAATTTTTAGTATGAAACTAAACTGCCAAACAAGATACATGTTGATACTTAAAGCCTTGTTAAATGTAGTTTTTTTAAATTGTTTTATTTTTTTAAATATATTTTATTGATTTTTCACAGAGAGGAAGGGAGAGGGATAGAAAGTCAGAAACATCGATGAGAGAGAAACATCGATGAGCTGCCTCTTGTACACCCCCCACTGGGGATGTGCCCACAATCAAGGCACATGCCCTTGACCAGAACCGAACCCGGGACCTCTCAGACCGCAAGACGACGCTCTACCCACTGAGCCAAACCGGTCCTGGCAAATGTAGTTTTTTGTTTTTTTAAGCATTCAATGATTTCAGAAGTTACTCTAAAATTAACACAACATTCCTCTTTTTATACTAATTATACATACATTAGTGGGAAAACTGAAAAGAAAAAATGTTAGCATTCAACTGCAAAAATTGCCAGATCCTGATAGCCAGAAAACTGGCATCAAGTGGAAAATTAACAAGCTTAGTGTTCTGCAAAACTCTAAGAAAAAAATATGTATGATGGCATTCCTAAATATAAACAATAACTAAGATTAGAAAATACAATAAATATGCCACAAATGTAAATTAGCTGGAATTACTTTAAAACATAGGAAGAGCTCAGTGGATAGAGTGTTGGCCAGTGGACTGAATGGTCCCAGGTTCAATTCCCGTCAAGGGCACATGCCTGAGTTGTGGTCTCAGTCCCCAGTAGGGGGTGTGCAAGAGGCAGCCAGCCAATGATTCTCTCTCATCATTGATGTTGCTATCTTTCTCTCCCTCTCCCTTCCTCTCTGAAATCAATAAAAACATGTATTAAAAAAATAGGAAGAAAACTATTAAACTATCCTGAGCAATACAGACAAATGCTTAAGGAAGTATAAAAAGATAAAATGCTCCTAGGTGAGAAAACTAAAAACCGTACTTAAATGCCTCCTTCTTCCAAAGTAATGCAATTCTAATTATAATCCCAATTAAATTTCTTTATAAATTTAACAAGTTTAATATTCATATAGAAAAACAAACATATAAAATAACAAAAAATATTAAACTAAATTATAAAACTACTGTAATGAAAACAAATAGCACAGAACAAGAGGTGATCTGATTCTACCCTAACTAATTTAACGTAACTAAAAAAATATATCACTGTAGAAAGGAAGAATTGGCTAATAAATAATGATGAGGTGACTAAATAGCAATTTCGGAGGAAAGAACCTCCTAAACCATTTTTTAAAACACTAAAATAAAATGTACTTAAATATTTACTAAGCCTCTTGAAGAAAAAGGCCTTCCTAAGTATAGAAATAATAGGAAAAACAAAAGAAAAGTTGGACAGATTTGACTCCTAAAAATAACAAATTTCTGTGTATCCAAAAATGGTCAAAATGAAAAGACAAATAACAGACTGGGGAAAACGTTTGTAGCAAATATGACAACAGACTAATATCGTTTAATTCTCAAACAAATCACTAAGAAAAAAACTAAAACCCTAGCAGATAACTAGGACAATGCTAAACAAGTCAACAAAGAGAAATATAATTAGGGAACAGAGAGGAAAATATTCAACTTCACAGAGAAATGTTTAAAACTATATGGTAAATCCTGACCGGTGGCACAGTTGGTTGAAGCATCATCCATACCAACAACAAAAGGCTGTGGATTTGATTCCCAATCAAGGCATATACCTAGGTTGTGGGTTCCATCCCCAGTCCGGCACATATAGGAGACGATTGATGTTCCTCCCTCCCACCCTCCCTCCCTCTCTCTCTCTCTCTTTCTTTCTCTCTTTCTCCTTTCCTTTCTTTCCTTCCTCCCTCCCTCTCTCTAAAAATCAATAAAATTGTCCTCAAGTGACAGAAATGGTGAGAATTTATTTTTAATTTTAAATAACAGTCAATGCTTATAATAGAATAAAAAGAGATATTTACTTATCCATTGCTACTCTGAAATAGGCACAATTCTTTCAGGAAGCAGACTGAGAAAGATTAATCAAGAACCTTAAAACTGCCAAAACCGGTCTGGCTCAGGGGATACAGCATCGGTCTGTGGACTGAAGGGTCCCAGGTTCGATTCCGGTCAAGGGCATGTACTTTGGTTATGGGCACATCCCCAGTGGGGGGTGTGCAAGAGGCAGCTGATCCATGTTTCTCTCTCATCGATGTTTCTAACTCTCTATCCCTCTCCCTTCCTCTCTGTGAAAAATCAATAAAATATTTTTTTTAAAAAAAGAACCTTAAAACTATCCATACCCTTTAACACAATAACACTCTTTCTATAAAACATCCTAAGAAAATAATCCTTAAAGCAAAATCAAAGTTTTCTACATCAAGATATTTATAGCAATTATCTGTATAAATGACATTGGTTAATCAACAAAAGTGAAAAGAAGAAAACTACATGAACATCCTCTGTGGCATCCTCTTAATTGGTTATCCTAAAAAATCAGTCTTCACAATTCCCATCCCAGTCCATCCTCCCTACTGCCCCAAGGTTAATGTTACTAAACATCAATATATCAAAGCTTATAATCCTCACCACCTTAAAAAACAAATCAAACTTATTGGCAAAATATAACAGGGTCTTAAATGGGTTTGTCCCTATCTGCTGCCTCATGTCTTGCCATTCACACGCAATGCATTATTGTAAAGAACACACACAGAATTACATATAATTACTTCTGTGTCTCCATCATCCTATAAAATAAAAGCCTAATATGCTAAGTGTCCATTCAACCAATCAAAGCGTAATACGCTAATGATATGCTAAGGCCGCTCAACCACTTGCTATGATGTGCACTGACCACCAGGGGAGGAGATAGTTGACCAGTCGCTATGACATGCACTGACCACCAGGGGACGGACATACAGTCAACCGGTTGACCAGTCGCTATGACGTGCACTGACCACCAGGGGGGCAGACACTCCGGCCGGTAGGTGAGCTTACTGGTGGGGTTCGGCCAATCAGGACTGAGCGAGACAGGCCGGACACAACCTGGAGCCCTTCCATGGTCCCTTCCTGGCTGGCCAACCTCCCGCGTCCCTCCCCAGCCCCATGCAGGAGCTGCTCCTTGGTGGTCAGTGCACTCCCACAGGGGGAATACCGCTTAGCAAGAAGCTGAGCTTATGGCTGGCCAGCACAGTGGCAGAGGTGGGAGCCTCTCCTGCCTCGGCTGCAGGCAGGCAGTAAGGAGCAAGGGGTCCCAGACTTCAAGAGCCCTGGGAAGGATGTCTGACTCCTGACCGGTGGACATCCCATGGAGTCCCAGACTATGAGAGGGTGCAGGCCGGGCTGAGGGAACCCCCCCACCCCAGTGCACGATTTTTTTGCACCAAGCTGCTAGTTAGTTCAATAAAATGCCAAAATGCTCTTAATCTATGCTGAAACAAAGATTCTGCCTTCATGGATTTTACAGATAAAAACAACAAATGCCCTTCTGTGAATTACAGAGCAAAGGTCAACTAAGGTCAAGAAAAGTTCTAAGGATAAGGGTAATCCTGGACTTGAATCTTAAAAGACAGGCAAGGATGGCAAGGGTAATTCCAAATAAATGGAAAGTATTTGTGTTTCCACACAAAATCTTGTAAGCTTGTAACAGACTTTCTAGACAGACAACTCTAAGTTAACCTCTCTAACTTTCTATCTGTTGCAGCTATTGTGAGAATTAAAGCTGATAACAGTATCTGGCACTTAATAAGCATTCAATACATGTCAGTTATATGGAAACATAACAATGCTGGTTACAAAAGTATATTCCAAGGGCCTAGCACTCTGAGAACAAAGAAAATAGCAGTAAACAAGATCAGGGCAAAAACAGAAAAGCAGTAAGAACAGAATTAATTAAAAAACATATCACCAAATAGCCAGTGTCAAACAGCTATCTCTACATACCATGACAATATCCTCATACTACATATTACAACAGAACAATAATTTATACTCATAACTAGAGGCCCAGTGCACGAAATTCATGCACTTGGGGGTGGGGGTCCTTCAGCCCAGCCTGAACCCTCTCGCAGCCTGGGAGCCCCACAATTGATCGTCCAGTAGAGGGAGGCCCCACCCACCACTGCTGGCTGGGCAGCCTGGGCCTCCTCTCTTTAGGGCAATCGCAGAGCCCCCGGGCTGATGGCCTGGGACTCCCTTTGCAGGGCAATCATAGGGCAATGGCGGGCCCCCCCAACCAATCATATCACACCTGCCTTGGCGGCGGCAATAAGTGCTGGGTCACCACAGCGCCTACAACCCAGGAGGAACCAAGAGGTCACAAGTTCAGTCTGCTCGCCAGTCCCCACCCACCAGAGCCTGCTATGCACGCAGCCTGGAGTTCGGTTGTTCTGTCGTTTTGGATGTTACAGACCCTGGCTCTTTATATATTAGGATGATACTGAATCATAAATAAAATACTAAGTTCTGATAAGTATGGTCTATTTTTTTTCTTTTTTTAATTAATTTTTTATTATTTTTTTGCAGTATAACTTATATTTAATAGTAGTACATATGTTTTCCTTTTTTCCCCCAAGTTCAGTCTGCTCGCCAGTCCCCACCCCCAGCCTCCCTACCCCCCAGCACATGTCCCCACCTGCCCCCCTCCCGGCCCCAGTATCTTTCATTCATTGGTTATGCTCATATGCATGCATACAAGTCCTTCAGTTGATCTCCCCCAGCATCTGCCTCCCATCCACCCCAGCCTTCCCCCTGTAAGTATGGTCTATTTTGAAGGGGTAGGACATATTACATCTTTAAGAGTCTTCAAAATCTTTAAGACATCAAAAATAGCTAAAATAGCCAAAACCAGTTTGGCGTTGACCTGTGGACTTGAAGGGTCCCAGGTTCGGTTCCGGTCAAGGGCATGTACCTTGGTTGCAAGCACATCCACCGTGGGGGATGTACAGGAGGCAGCTGATCGATGTTTCTCTCTCATCTATGTTTCTAACTTCTATCCCTCTCCCTCAATAAAATATTTTTTTTAAATAGCTAAAATAAGAATCTTGTTGCCTAAAGCAGTGGTCAGCAAACTACGGCTTGTGTGCCAACTAATGAGTTTGCTGACCACTGGGATAGGGGCTTAATCACAAGTAACAACAACAGCCAGTAATTATTGGAATCGAGAGTCCAGGTCAGTGGTCAGCAAACTCATTAGTCAACAGAGCAGCGAGCCGCAGTTTACTGACCTAAAGTACAGCCTTTCATTTACCTTGAAAATTTAGTTATATGCAAAATACACTAAATTATATGCTAAATAAATGACACATTAATATGCTGAGATAGTTACAATTCAACCAAGAGGGAAAAAGTAGAATCCATAATTAAAACACACACACACACACACTTTACTTGCCAATGAAAATCAAACTACATGTAGCACTAGGCAGGTCCAACTGTCTGCCTAAAGGTTAGAGTAGATGAAATAACCTAAAGAGAAAAGGAAGGAGGTAAACTAGATTGCCTTACAGGCAGTCCTCAGGTTACATCAGATTCGATGTGCGTCGTTTCATGGTTATGTCGCCACCTCCCTTTTTTTTTTTTAAAGGTTCCATCATTTTGACATATGTACATATGTGCTTTGTGTTTTTTATAATTTATTTACGACAAGTAAAGGTTAGGAATTATCTTTCTTTAATTTTTTTTTACTGTGCCACTTCATTGCTGCTGTGGATGTGCTCCCTGTGAGTGGCGTGGGTGCTTATGGAGGGGGGTTCTGACTTAGGCGAAAATCAGCGTGTCGTCGCACTGTAGGAACGGATCTCCGATGTAACCCGAGGACCTACTGTACAATGAATTGGAGACATTCAAATCACTGATACCCCTAGAATAAGTCATTATGGTATACAGGCACTTTCCTCCTCAGAAACCTGTGAGATATAATCAAGTTGCAATTTTTAAACCCTTAAATCAATGAAATATGCCGGAAAACAATTCTAAAATACCAGCATATCTAAGGTGAGGTTTTTAAAGTTCATTTTTCTTTTTTCTTTTTTTTTCTATTTTTACTGATTTCAGAGAGGAAGGGAGAGGGATAGAAACATCGATGATGAGAGAGAATCATTAACCTGTTGCCTCCTGCATGGCCCCGACTGGAGATCGAGCTCGCAACCCAGGCATGTGCCTCTGACCGGAATCAAATCCGGGACCCTCTAGTCCACAGGCTGATGCTCCATCCACTGAGCCGAACCAGCTACGGCTAAAGTTAATTTTTATTAGCAAGACAAGGTTTACCTCATTACTGCCAAGGGTTTTATAAATTAGTAATATGAGGAGCAGCATACAAAAACATTTAAATTACAAAAAGGTCTGGAAAGGTCCTCTATTACTTCTCCATATCTAAGAATTTTAAATATTAGGAATTATATTACACTGCTTTTTCCAAATAGCTAGGGTCAAACAATTTATTGGTTCTCAAAAACAATAATGAATGAAAAAAAACCACAACATTAAAAAATTACCCCCAACTTTTTACTATAACCAAACACAAAGAATATGTAAAAAAAGCCTATTATCAGATATTCATATGTGTAATGTATATAAATTTTATAATCAATTTGCTCTAGAAGTACTTGTTAAAACTGATATCTTTACCACAGAATTCATTGTAATGAACAAGTATTAATACGTCATAAAGATCAACAGAAGTAGCTTAATGGACTCAATCTGATTTTAACCACTAATGGCCTAAGGAATCTTAAATTAGCCCTAACTTCTTAGCATCAACAAGTACCAAACTGTTCACTAGTTGACTGTGGTCTTCAGAATAGGTGGAAAAATCTAGTGTCTGTTGTGGGCAGAGATCTCACAGTTCAAATATTTCTTCTCCTTCAGTTTGTGTGTATATGTACTAGTGAGTGAATGTGTGTGTCACCACCTAAGAATTGTTGACACCTTTCAGTAAAGGGGCACCTCTCCATTAAGGATATAATTGAGTGACTACATTTCATAAAGCACCCTGAAATCAAAGACACTAAAAATTTTAAATACTGGTATTGTATTAACATAAAGCAAAGAACAATAATCTAAAGCATCTTACAGCTCCAGTGTATTGTAAAACATATAAAAACTCATTGTGTGATCTGCCTTTTTTTTTTTTAAGTGATTTTCCTCTAGTATGGAATCCGGATCTAAATGAACTGTTAAACACTTAGTCTAAAGGTATGCCAAACATTTCTTAAGGTCTTAACAAAGAATCAACTTTTTTTTTTTCCAGAAAACAAAATGAGGCCTAGGTTAAATATTTTATTTGGCTTCTCAAGATGGACTGAAAAGTCGGGCACCAGCTCCAGACCAATTCCTGGACGCACATCAAACACAGCCCTGTCATTTATCCAGTCAGTCAAAACAATCTTTTCCATCTAACCCTTTAATGTTTATGTCCTAAAAAGCTGCTAATTGAACCCAGCTCTTGAGATCTCTTTGTTAAAATATATACCATCTAATTTGTAAATGAACAAAAAAGAAAAAAATATTAAGTTAACTTTCCTGGCAAAACAGAAGAAAACCCATCACAAGTAACCAAAAGGGAAAGAGCAGTGTTTTTAATATTTAAATATTTTTCTCTTAAAATACGACAGAGACAAATTCCCAATGGCTTTATGAAATTGAGAGTACCTTAACTGTTTTTACAATTACTAGTAAGGGGACACAGTATATTTAAAATTCCTCAGGAAAAAAAAATCTGAAAATACAAAATCACTCTATAAATTTAGTCCAGTGTTCCTCTCTTCCCCTCCCCCCAAAAATAATAAGTAATCTTTTCTCCTAACTTTATGTGTGAATTTTTCTAATGTATCATACGCAGTCAGGAAACCATAGATAAATACTTTAAGATCTGATGAGTCACACAAAAAACCTCAAACTTATTTTATCTGCAGAAAATCAAAATCCCAGTTTTCTCCCTCCTTTTTTCATCAAATATATAGACTAGAAGGAAGTCAATGGCCAACAGCCTATTTCTGATGCTGTCTGCACACCTGGAGTCACAGGCTCTTTTCCCAATCACTGACTCAGGACTGGCTCGGAGGGGAGCAGCAGTAGATAAACTCTAAAGCAACAAAGATCCCTTATAAAGGTTTCCATTGATTCATAAGAAAATAAGGAAACTGAATGGGGGAAACAGGAGACAGACAGGCATTCCCCCAATCCAGGTTTTCCATTAAGAACCACTCAGTTAATGATTCTTAGCCATTTTCCCGAGGGAAAGTAAAACTGTCATGAAAGTAATATATTTTTTAAACTGCAGCCAACATAGGCTACCTTCTCAAATACCAAATTCACTGCAAGTCTGCGTCTCGCAAGTTCAGCCAGTGGGCAGGGAGGTGACACACAAGCATACAATTACAAAAATTAGTCCATATAAATCTCAAAGTCTAGTGTAGGCAAACATAATTACAGTTTACTCTTTACACATGTACGCGCACACACACACACACACAAACACACACACACACACAGAGATCAAGCAAAACCATCTTTCTCACCACACATCCGAAAATCATGGTGGGTAATTTATTAATAGTGAATGGTAAATCGCATTTCAGTTACACTTCCCAAGCCAAAAAAAAAATCACTTTTTCCTTAACATGTGTCACATCAAAAAAACGGCAGGGTAAGCTAAAATGGACCTGGGACGTTAAAGATTCAATGGCCTTGGACTCCTCGACACTTTGTAAGGGAAGCCTTCTATCCAGCAACCCCTCCAGACATTCTTTTCTCTCTAGAAAAGGAAAGAGGGGGAAGCTGAGGAGAGAAAGGAAACTTCGCTTGGAAGTTTGTCTGAGCACTTAGACATGTACAAAAAGAAAGGAAAAAAGAAAGTGTTTGTAAGGCCGGTCTGGAGTTAGAAAGAAGTGAGACAGCTCTGCGGCCTACAAGGAACAACCCGAAACACGCTACCCTGCAATCAAACACTTCCAAACACAGCGCCCGACCGGCCCGAGCCGGCGGAGCGGCAGGCACACCGGAAAAGCCCGCCTCGGCCGCCTCCCCGCCCCGGGCCGGGCGCTCAGGTGTGGGGCCCGGCTCCCCGGCTGGCAGCACGGTGCGGGGTGTTGCACGGAGGCACCGGCGGACCAACAAGTTAACAGCCGGGGAGCACACACACGCCCTCCCGCTAAGCGCTCCATCTTTAAAGGAGTGTTTACAGCCCGCAGCCGGGTCCCATCAGCCCCGCACGGGAGCTGCCCGGCCCCACCGGCCCCACCTGGGCTGCCTCCGGGGGCTGCTCCTCCCCGAGGCCCGGGAGCGAGTCGTGTTCTTGGCGGCCTCAGATCCGCCTGGAATTCCACCCGGGGCCCCCGCCCCTCCACAAAAGACCCCGAGTCACCTTTAGCTTTTTCAAGAATTTCCCAAACAAGGGCGAGTGGTCTGGCCCTCACTCTCCCTGAACTAGGCCTTCCCACGTCCCCAACCCCCGCCCCCCAGCTCACCATTGATCGCGACCCTGGCCCTTCCCAAGGCCACAGGCACCCCCCGCCGGATCGCCCACCCGCGGCTGCCCAGCCGGCCCGCCGCCCGCCCGCCCGGCCCCCTCACCTGTCAGGCGCAGCTTGACGGGCCCGTTCCTCCGGCCCCCGGGGTTAGACATGTCCCCGGCGGCGGGGGCGGCGGAGCTGCGGCCGCGGCGCGGGGCCCGGGCCGGCGGGCGGCGGGCGGGGGCGACGGCGAGGCGCGGCGGAGTCACCACAGCGGCCGGGGCTGGGGCCCGAGCAGCCGGCGCCGCGGCCGCCACGGCCGGAGGGTCCCGGATGTGCCAAGCGTCGTCGCCATGAGCCGCGGAGGGAGCGGGACGCCGAGCTCCCCCCTCCTCCCACTTCTCCTTCCTCTGCCCGGGCCGCACAACAAAGCGGCAGCCGCGGCCGGCCGCGCCGCCTCGGCCCGCGCCCGCGCCCCCGCCGCCTCCACGCAGCCGCCTCCGCCTTTCCCTCCTCTCGGCGTGGCGGGGCCCGGAGCCGACGGGGCTGGTCGGCTGCGGCGGGCGGTGCTAGGCGGCGCCGGAGCAGACTCGGGGTTCGGCCGCTTCCTCCTCCACCCGCCCTCTTGTCTGAGCGAACCGGGTCCTGCAGCCGCCGCGGCCACTCGTCGGCTGCGGGGGGCAGGGAGCAATCTGAGGGGGGGGAGGAGCCTGGGGGCGGGATCAGAAGTGATGGGCGGGGTGTGGGCGGGGCATGGGCGGGCGCGCGCGGGGTGCCCGGGCGCGGGGCGCGAGGCTGGGCTCTGCCTGGGCTCCGAGGTCGGTCCGGGGTCCCACGCCGAACTTGAAGGGAGCCTGCAGAGAAAGGGGCGGCGCAGAGCTCTCTGGCTCCAGGAGGGGCTCCGTGTCCGGGCCACGTGAGGGAGCGCTTTTGTCCATGCGACGCAGACCGCACTTACCGGTGGCCCACGGCGCGCAGAGCTCCCCGAGAGGTGGGCGAACGAAGTTAGAGCCGCTGCCGGCTGGGAAGGGAGAGTCACTGAGGGAAGAGACACTATTTCCCTGCCCGGGGGTGGTGGTGGGGGGCGTCCTGCAAATGCCCCCAGGGTGTTTTGCTCCTGGTGCCGCAGCTGCCACCTGCATCCAGGACTCACCTGGTGAGAGAGATCGGGTTACCTGCTGCTCAGGCTCTTTCCAGCTGCAGCGCCGGGATAGGAGGATAATGACGCTGCTTTAGAGGATTACTACCAAGACAAGCCTTAGAGAGAGGCGTGTGGAAAGCCTGACATACAGTACTGTGTGTCGTTATCTCAGGAGGGCAAACCAAAAATAAGTGTACCTTACCCTTTGCCTCTGTCATTGCACTCTTAGAAACTTATTCTGTAATACAGAAGATGTTCTTTGCAAAGTCTGGTTCATAACAAAAGGGGGATTGAGCAAACAGCCTGGTGATTGATTACATTGCATCAACCGCATGGGGTTTTGTGCAGCCATTTACATGGCAGTTGTGAAGATCATCTGTGATGGAAGAGTTTACAAATAATCAAAGTTTTAAAAGCACAATAAAAAGGTGTATGTATTGCTGGGGGAGATCAACCGAAGGACTTGTATGCATGCATATGAGCACAACCAATGAATGAAAGACACTGGGGCGGGGAGGGGGGCAGGTGGGGACATGTGCTGGGGGTAAGCGAGGCTGGGGGGAGGATATTGGAGAGGGGGAAGGAAAACATATGTACTACTATTAAATATGTTATATTGTAAGTAAAAAAAAAAAAAAAAAGGTGTATGTATGCATGCAAAAGGGTCCAGCACAGTGAAAACTAAGGATTACAGCATGGGAGATTTTTTTGTATGCTTTGTTTAAGACTAGTATAGCATTAATGCAAATTTAAATATTTAATAAAGTCAAAGATCTTTTCATCCTAAGTCAGTGTCAGTTTTATTTAGAACTCATCAGTGATGTCACTTCATGATCCAGATGAAGTTACCTCCAAAAGCTTCTCATCAGTCTGAGTACAATCTGCAATGAAAGTGAAAGAATTATATAAAGCTCTACAAATACTAGGCAAATACTAAATGCCTACTATGAGCCAAAGAATGAACAAGACCCGTTTTAAGTGCTTCTTTTGCTACAGAAGCTCTGACGATACACTAATCAATTCAAACAATAGCCTCTATCACCATTTAAGAGACTAGATGAGTAATGGAAGTAAAAGTTAGCAAACTGATATACTCATACACTTTTGCCTTATTCTTATGGCAAACACTTGGTTCCCAACCACCCACTAAAGTAATTTGCAGATTTGTGTTAGGTACAAGTTAGGATTTCAGAACGTGATGAGAGAGCTGAGGAGACTGCCTGTTGTGAAGTTCAAAGCAGTGCGTCCATATGTAAAAGCCTGTGACCTTTATGACCACATGACCAGAATGACTGGTCAACCAGTCGCTATGACATGCACTGACCACCAGGGGGCAGACACTCGATGCAGGAGCTGCCCCGTGGTGGTCAGTGCACTCCCACAGCCAACCTCCTGAAGCCCCTCCTCCTGCTGGTTTGGCTCCTGTTGCTAAACCATTCCTAGAGACCTGCTTCGAGGTCAGGGTTTCATAGGTAGCAGAGCAGCTTCCTCACTGCGATCTACTGAAAGTCAGCCCTTGACACAAGGGTTTGTCTCATTCCCATCCTGGTGGTGGCGGCATGGCAGCAAGGGAAGAAGGGGGGAGCGGGAACCGCATGATGGCAGGGCATGACAGCAGCGTTGGCATCCGGTGTCCCTTCCTTCTGTGCCTGGCTCAGTACCATTGCCTCCTCTCCTGACTCTGCCCAGGCCCTCAGGCCTGAGCTGGGATGGAGAACCGGGTTGGGTAGCGGCAGATGCGGCCTGTTTCCCAGGGGGGCTGAGGGCCGGCCGCCAACCTCCCACAGAGCCCTCTTCCTCTGCCCCCCCTGCACACATTCGTGCACAGAGCCTCTAGTTCAACTGTAAGAGATACTGCAGAGAAATGCACACATGCTTAATATACAGGAAAGACTCTGTTTAGGCTTGCCTGTGTATAAGTATAAATCTTACTGCTTAAAACAAAAGATTCTGATAAGAATAATACTTTAAAACCATTCATATGCTAATGAGAGGCAACCTGTCATTGAATTAAATTTTAGAATTAGATATATAGCATTGGCATCATCATAATTTTAGTCATATTTTTGAAGGAAAAGGGAAGAATAACAATTCTTAGGGAATTCACTTTTTTTCTTTCTTCCTAAAATAGAAACCCACTACCTATACATGTCACTAATGGGTACGGGAATTACAGAAAATATTTCAAAGCCTTTTTATTCCCTTATTTCTTCTCATCCTCAGCACTCTTGGTTGAATTGTGCACCTTTATCAAACCATTGATTTAGGTATGTGTCTCAGGTACATAAACTCTACCTATTTCATACTAATAAAATGTCTTTTTCCATGGATGTCACTAAATAGAACCTTCCAGTAAAAATGTTGTAACAACTCATTAAGTGGCAATTTTGAGCAAAAGTTTTCAACTTTTTATTATTGATCACTTACTGTTGCCCTCTTTACGATGTATCCTAAACCAGAGGTAAAAATGGACATCAGGTTATAAGAATATGTAAAACCT
Source organism: Antrozous pallidus (assembly GCA_027563665.1). NCBI lineage: Eukaryota > Metazoa > Chordata > Mammalia > Chiroptera > Vespertilionidae > Antrozous > Antrozous pallidus. The sequence goes on from CM050526.1 coordinate 35,196,114, forward strand.
TTGTTTAAAACATGTTCTGTTTTCCAAAGCTAATGTTAAATTTGATGTAACTTTGCAAGCAAATGCTTACCATCTGTAGTTGGTATTTTTCTTCTGCTCCAGCCATTAATATATTTTTTACATATAAGAGTTGTCTCCAGTAATAAAAAATCTGTCTGAGGTAAGGTTTTGTTAATAACAGTACTCCTGTGAAGCTATTTTTATAGTATAAATTTCAAATTTAATACCGTTTATGTGCCATGGAAAAAGCAAGCATCGGGCATGCAGCGATTTCTACCCCTGCTGAAAATTCAACTTTCTTTACTGTTTAAAATGTCATGAACTGAATTTAATATTTAGTTCTAGCTTCCTCCAAATCAGCTTACCACTGATGAAGCAGCCAAGCACTGCCTCCGAGTACCTGCAGCTATCAATTGGGCCCTTCCTTCCCCATTTCCACTGATCTCCTTTGCCTTCCCAGGTCCTCAAAGTTAGGATCACCGAAAACCCTCATGTGCAGTCCCTGTCCTGACATGGTTTAGGATTAGGTCACATCCCAGGCCATTTTCTATTACCCCTTTCCTGTCCCCTTGCCTGCAGATCTGGTCTCCAGTAAGAAAAACTGAGGTCACATCTGAGAGCCATGTCTCTCCACGTCCGGGCTCCCCATGCCACTCTCCTTGGCTCTTGCTTCTCAGCCTCTACCTTGGTATACTAAGATGGTAGTCCTTGCCCACATCCCCTTCTGAAGGAATCTGACCTCACCTACTGCTCTAACATAGTGTCCTAGGCTCCCTCCCTGCAGATACTGACTCCACAGGTTGTGGTGGGGCCCATGAATTTGCATTTCTAATGCTGCTGGTGGGGAGAACATACTCTGAGAACCACTGCCTTACACCGAGGATGAACTTGGACAGCTCTGTTTGTAATAGTTGAGCTTGGCCTCAACTAACTGAGCAAAAGGTGAATGGCTCACCAAGAGGCCAATCACATTTTCTCTCGTTGGAACTTGAAATGGGGACACTGGGACATGGAGTTAGTGATGGGCAGCTGGGTTGAGAGGTCACAGAGTTAGCAGCTGAGAAAGCCTTTTGAAGTTCAAGTAGATAAACCAAAGAGGAAATGAGTGTGTAGAAAATACTAAAAAGTAGACAGAGAAAAGTGGAGATAAGATACTTCGTAACCCCAAAGAGAGTGATTGTCTGACAGATTTCCTGCCCACACCCCTGGCCCAGGTATGCCTTCTTAAAATTTATTTCCAAAAGGTCTGTGCAGAATGACCACCTAACACTCCCTTCCTCTGACTTAGACAAGCTTACCGTGGATCCCTGTCCCTTGCATTCACTTGTCTCTAGTCGGAACTCTGGCCTGTTTCATCTTCAGGCCTGTTCTAAGCTCTTCCCCCAAAACCCTCAATCACCTGCCTTGCTCTGCTGTGTTCTTCCCCAGAGCTGAGCCTTACCTGCAACCCAGCTGATGGCTGGGATCCTCCCACAGAGGGGCCGCACTTCTAGAACCTAGAGCAGTCCAATACATGCGGCTCTGGTGCTCCTAAAATATGGCTAGTGATGTGCTGCAAGCATAAAATGCATATTGGATTTTGAAGACTTAGTATGGGGAAAAATAAAGCAAAATTTTTTCATTTTTTATACTGATGACATCGAAATGATATATATGGGATATATTGGGTTAGATAAAATATAATATTAAAGTTCATTTCCCCATTTTTTTTTTTTTTACTTTTTCTAATATGACTACTGGAAGTTTTGAAACTACAACTGTGACTTTTATACTCAGTCATACAGTGGTGATCTAGAGTATTATGACCATCCCATCTATCTACCTCTTTAATGTTTGCCACCAGCTGGATTCCCCCATCAGTGGGCTCTGCACTCTGCCCAGCACCAGACCTCCTCTGCATCACTCTTTTTTTAAAAAATATATTTTATTGATTTTTTACAGAGAGAAAGGGAGAGGGATAGAAAGTCAGAAACATCCATGAGAGAGAAACAGCGATCAGCTGCCTCTTGCACACCCCCTACTGGGTACATGCCCTTGACCAGAATCGAACCAGGGACCTTTCAGTCCGTAGGCCAACGCTCTATCCACTGAGCCAAACCAATTTTGGCTATATCACTCTTTAGACCTTATCTACCCAGCCCTCCAACCAATTTCTATAGATAAGTCCGTTCAACAGCAACTATCTCACCCCAGTGAGAATGGGAAGATACTCTTCAAAGGTAAGTTTAAGTTCTAAACTGCATCCCCTGTACCAGTAAGTGTGGCCTTCCTTGAAAACAGGGTCTTTGAAAATGTAACCAGGTTAAGATGAGGCCAGGAGGGTGGGTCCTAATTCAATGTAACTGGTATCCCTATAAGAGGGAAGACAGAGACACACAGGAAGAATGGCATGTGACAACAGCGACAGAGTTGTAGCTGCAAACCAAGGACCGCCAAGGATTGCTGGCAACCACCAGAAGCTGGGGAGATCCAAGGAAGGAATCTACCCAGTGTCAGAGAAAGCATAGTCTTGCCAACACCGTAATTTTTAAATTTAGACCTTTAGAACCCAGAAAAAACTCCAGTTGTTTTCAGCATCCTGTTTGTTATACTTTGTCACAGGAGCCCTCGGCAACTAATACAACCCCTAAATCCCTTCCACACTGTATGATATTTTACACAGTACAAGTGAAAAAGCACACAGCATAGCTGATTTTCATTAATTGTTGCATTTACAATACTGTGCTTCTTAAAAAATAGAAAACCCTGTGAATCTAGGCCATTTTTATGCACCCATTTTCAAATGTCCTAAGTATGCAGACTGCCCTGTTACATTGTGAATTCTGAGTTAAAAGAGAATATAATTTGAAGAGCTTGCATATTTTCCAAAGCCAATTTGGTGATTTAAGCATGGAAGTATTACAATTAAATGTTTGAAAAGTTATCTGTGCATGGTTTGCTGTAAGCTGATATCATGAAACAACACATCTTTTCAGGATGAGGTAGCAGCCCCAGCCCCCGGGGGAAAGGGAGCGGGCACATCACTCAACTGCAACTACTTTGGACAACTGAGCAACATGAGCAGGCACACAAAAATAGTCATATCCAATCATCTTCAAAATACAAACTGTAGTAGCTACAGCACAATTCTCTAAGGGCAGGATGGGAGGAGATGTGAAAATACTTGTATGATGCAGTCTTCATGGGTAATGCAGAGAATGTGGGCCAAAATGAGATCAACATGGCTCATAAGCCAATGGGTCAATGTCAACCATTGCTTAAAAACTTTCAATGGCTGCTCGTTGCGTTTAGCAGCCAATCCAAACAGCTTTAATGACATAAGGGAATGTTCATGATTTAAATATGTAAACTTTCAAAAAGCAGAAAACAAAAATATATGTAAAGAATGATCCCAATTTTAAAATAAATATACTTATGCATTCATTCAAAATGATGTTGTTTACTAAGCATATGTTAGCTGTTGAGTACAGCTAACTAGTGGAGGAAGACAACCAACAAGAAAACAATACATAAAATACAAAGGGTAAGACAGTATTATCTGTTGCTTTCTAGAGTGCATTTTCAATGTTTAAGTCAAATCAATCCCAGTGATTCTTCAAAGTTAAACTGAAATGTTAAAGATTTTACCTCGCCCTAGCTGGTTTGGCTCAGTGGATGGAGTATCGACCTGTGGACTGAAGAGTCCTGGGTTTGATTTTGGGTTACAGGCTTGATCCTCAGTAGCGGGCGTGCAGGAGGCAGTTGATCAATGATTCTCTCTCGTCATTGATGTTTCTATCTCTCTCTCCCTCTCCCTTCTTCTCTAAAATCAATAAAAAATATATTGTTTTAAAGAAAGATTTTACCTCTTCCCATTAGACACGAAGCTACAAAGGACAGAAATTGCTATGCCATATTGTGGCCCTCCATGGCAGACAATGTCTAAGATTGAAGTCAACACAGAAGAAGAGGAGATGGAGAATGCAATTTGGTCCTGATTATCCCATCTGAGTCCCTGTATCCAGCCATTCCTAAAGCTACCATGTAGTTGGGTCAAGTTTTCAGTCACTTGCCCACAAAGAGTTCTAACTCCTCCAATGAAGCAGAACCTTGGGTGGAAGCTACAATCTGCATTGTTAACTAGGTCCCCATGTGAATAATCATTGAGGAGGTGAAGACTTGGCTGGAGAACGCAGGCTGGCAAACTTTTTCTGTAGGGGCCAGAGAATAAATATTTTAGGCTTTACCAGCCACTCAACTACTCAACCGTTGTAATGCAAAAGTATCCACAGATGAATGTGCATAGTTTTATAAACTTTATTTGTAAAAGCCAACAATGGGCTAGTTTTCGACAACTGGCCATAGTGCTAACCCCTGCTCTAGATCTAGAGCTATAAAGAAAAAGAACAGTACCATTCCTAGAATGAAGGGCCAGTAAAATTCAGTGTTTTTCCAAGATCTGTGAAATCTGATACTATATAATAATTTGGGAAAAGAAGCCAATACAATTATAAAAAAGAACTAATACTTATCAAGGGTTCACTATGTGCTAGATGCTATGCTAATGAACATATCATTTAAGATGTTTTGGTTAGCAAGGGACAGAAAAGCTAACTCAGATAACTTAAATAATAGAGGAGATCTGTTATTTCTGAGATAGATTGATTCCATAATTGGAGTTTCAGTGATTTTGTGGTTTGTTCAAGACCCAGGTTCTTTCCATCTCATGCCTCTGCCTTCCTCTGGGCTGGGCTTTGCCTTCAGGTGACCCCCTCCGTGACCACAAGATGGCTCCTGCAGCCCCAGACCTCTCATCCCAACCAAACAACATTCAGAAGAAACAGATCATCTCTTCCTCTCTCTGCTTCTTAGGAGTGAAGACATCTTTTTCAGAAGCCCCTCCGCATCAGCATCTTTCCCTCTCATCTCTCATTGGTCAGAATTTGATCATATACCCACTCTTAAACGAATCACTGGCAAGAGCAATGGGCTTTCCAAGATTAGCTGAGATGAATGAGGAAGCCCCTCCTGATCTGAGTTATTTATGTAGAGAGTGCAGAGGAGGATGTGGACGATGTATGAATACCTGAGTGAAATCAGAGTTCTGTTAAAAACCAGGAATGGATATTGCATAAGCAGCCACAACTGATATTAGTAAGTGATACTCTTTCATTATTATAGACAAGAAAATAAAGTTCAGAGAGAGGAAAGGGACTTGCCCAAGGTCATACAACTAATAAGTAAAAAAGGCTGGATTCAGTTCTGGGTTTGAGACTGCACTGTGTAATTCCTCCACCGACACACGAAAGGGCTATTGCAGAGCTGAAGATGTTAGGGAAGAGCAGGATAGCCTCACAATCAAGTAAAATTGAGCCAGTTATTAAACTTGTGATGTGACCAGACCTCCCCAACAGGTCTGAGCCTTTGCTGTACAACAAATAACCTCATAAGACAGTGTGTAAAACCACAGTAATTTATTCAGTTCACAATTACATGGGACATCAATGTGAACTTGGCTCTGGGCTCAGATGGACTCGCCCCTACATCTTTGATTAGCTGCCACTTCGCTAGCAGATCAACCGGGACTGGCTGGTCTAAGAAAGCCTCCCGGTAGGTGGCTTCCCTTCACTCCACGTCATTTCTCATCCTCCAGCAGAGTGCCAAGGAGAGTGAAAATACGCAAGGACTCCTGAGAACTAGCTCAGATCTAGGAAGAGTTTCTTTTTGACTAGGGACTGAGGTGAAAAAGGATTTCCTTTCCTCATTCCACAGAAACATTGATGCTATAATACTTGTGCGACAACATTATTCCCATTCCCATGCTTGTAGTTCAAATAGGCTGGCCTATTTTATGGCCAACATATTATCTAGGCTCCCAGATGACAAAAACTCTTAACTAGACATGGCAAATAGCATCCAAAGGTGGGACATGGATTCAGTATAGAGTGTTAGAAAAGCAGCACTGTGGTCAATGGGTTGAGGCTGGGATAAGAAAACATGAGAGCATCTGAAAACCAAATGTTTAAACCCAAAGACAAAATTGCACCATCGATTTGTGTCACCCAAAAAACATTCCCTATGATAATAAAGAGACAAGAGCCATATTTTCTACTATCCTGGTAAACAAGCAAATATTTTTTGTACCAAACTCTGTCAAATGTGAAATGAATTCTTACTTATCAAGTTGCTGTCTTTTAAAATATCCTTCAGAAGGACTTCTGTCATCTTTATAGCAACCAAGAAAGTTTTCCCTAATATCAGAATTGCTTTATGTGAAAAATTAAAGCATGTGATACAATCTATCTGAAAATATTGATATCTTTTTTCTGAATTCATTCACTGCTATCATTAGCAGTTTAAATCTATGGCTGTATGTAGGCATTTAAAACACTGCCTTAATTTCTAAGGAAAGGTAGTGAGCACAAGCAAGTTGTATTTCGTCTTATGAACCCATTCAGAAATTTACAGTCTAGGTATGAACTTACACAGCATGAAGCTTGGCCCACAGCATTTCTGAAAGTGGAATTTGGCTCATGCGAATTCTCATAACAAAAGAGGAATTGCCAAAACAAGCAACTTCCTCTACCTACAGGTGAAATAATATTCTTACAAAGTAAATCCTCACAATGTGAAAATATACAAAGTTCACTAAATGTTCTCTAAAATAGTTTTCCATGGAACCGAAGCCATGAAAAGCGATTGAGCCACTATTATAGACGGAATTCCTCTCCTGCTTCATTATGCGGGAGAGACAAGAAAGAACTCAAGCAAACCAAGGTGGAATCACCTAGCCCTCTGGGAGAGAAGCCTGAAAGACGACGTTCTATTGGCTTGAATTATCTCCACTTCTGCAGCTTGAGAAGAGGCATAGATATAGAAAATGTTCATGAATATGAATATAGAAAATATGTAGAATATAGAAAATAAAAACAAAAGATATTTACTGTATTACTTAATGTTCATTGTGAACTTTCTTGTTGAAAACAGCAATTTCTAATGTGCCATTCATAATTACATTACATCTAAGCAATTTATGATGTATTCAATTAATAAATGGCCATATGGGCCATTAAAAGATGGCCATGTGGGCCATTAAACTACATTAATACACTGAAATGTATATTTGTAATAAAGTTATAAAAATGTTTAAGAACATTGAGTTAGGCATCATTGAGTTAGATTTTACACACTGACTTATGAGGATTTTTTAACTTCTTTGTTAACAATAAGCATTAGCAAAGAAGTTAAAAACACACAACCTAGTGGAGTGATTCTGTTTAGAATAAAAAGGTTGTATTCCAGCAAGAAAGTTTAAACTATCTGAATACCTAATCATATAGGATCAGTTAAGTAAATGATGGCATCTTCATATTATAGAATACCTACAGCCATTAAAATATTATAGAAATGTATTTTTAAATATAAGATATAGCATATATAATATATAAATGTATTAGTCATATGTCTATTTCTTCACTTGATTATAGCCAAAAGACCAAGTAATTATATGTCTACTTCTTGACATGGGAAAATACTTCAAGCATGCTGTCAAATGAAACAAGCTTTATAATATTACTGTATAAATTCATTTCTTAACAGAAAAATAAATAAAACATACATGCATATTTAAACATCTTAAAAGAAAGACATCAAAATGTAACTAGAAGTTATTTCTAGATAATGGGGATTTCTATTTCTTCTTCTTTCATATATTTGTGTTTTCCACTTTCTACAATGAGCCTCTATTACATGTAATGACACAGTACAAATATTGAGTTTTAGCAAGCTAAAATTATACAAATTTTTAAAAATGAAAAAAAAGCACTAATGTCAACAATGATTACCACTAGATGATGGCATCATATGGGATTTTCATTTTCTTCTTTAACTTTGATGTTTTCTTAATTTTTCACAAAAGGAATATGTTAAAATCATACTATATATTACTGATGTATATAATCTCCCCACATATTGAATGAATGGGCAGGAGAAAAGAAATAGTTACATAGTTAGGAGAAAGTTCTTTTCAATAAACTAAAAATAAAAACTTCTGCATTATCATCAATTGCTATAGATTCTTTCCTCAGAAATGTCTGATTTTCAGTAGCAGGACTCTTAAGTAAGCGGATAAAAGTATAATTTGCAAATACCAGTGACATCTTTATATTGGTCCAAATGGTGGTGGGATTCCCTGACTCAACACTGCCCCCTTCCTGTAGTCATAGCATCTTTCTCTGAGACAAGAATAGCCCTATGTCAAATTCAAGAGAGTAACTAGAGTTTAAGAGGGGTTCCTTGGGTAACTTGGGTTCAAAGAATCAATTGCTCAAGTACAACTTGAGGGAGATGTGAATCAACAGTAGCTCCTAGGGAAATAACTTCAGGCTCTTAATTGACAATGGGCTCAGCATGAGTCATTCTAGTGACACTGACTTTAGCTGAATTCAGAGCAGTATTCTATTGGGAATGAGAGTCATGGTCCCCTCTACTTGTAGACCATCAGCCTATACTATACCAATACTTTGGATGCTGCACTGTACAAAGGACAAGGGGTAACGGAATAAAAAATGCTGAGGAGGGCCTGTCTGTTTTTTTTCAGTGGTTAGAGCATCAGCCCTCGGACCAAAGGGTAGTGGGTTCAATTCTCAATCAAGGGCACATGCCTCAGCTGCGGGCACACAGGGAGTAACCAGTCAATGTGTCTCTCTCACATCAATGTTTCCCTCTGACTCTTCTTCCTCCTTTTCTTCCATTCTCTCAAAAAAATCAATTCAGAAATCAGGTGAGGATAAAAAAAAAATTAAAATGCTGAGGGGCTTCAAGTCATGTCCCATGCAGAATGCCTGGAAAAGCTGAAAAAGAAACCCAGAGGAACACATCAGCTGCCTTAAAAGAATACATTCAGGTGAATTAAATGTGTTCATATGGTTTTACAGGAGGAACTATGACCAGCGTGCTGAAACTAGGATTGGAATTCTATCGAGACAAATATACTGGCCTTGAACCTGCTCCACAAAGGGTGGGTCCAGGGAACCACAGCGTGGGCTAATCGGGAAACCCATCAGAAAAGTGCTGAGTCTCAGGACCAGTCTAGACCTAAATTAAAATGTGCAGTTTTAAAAAATGGCCAGGCAACTCAAATGCATATTATTATATAGACATGATTGATTTTTTAAACATTTATTTTTATTTATTTTAGAGAGGGAGAAAGAGACAAACATCAATGATAAGAGAAAATCATTGCTCGGCTGCCTTTTGCTCACCCCACACTGGGGAATGAGCCTGCAACCTGGGCATGTGCCCTGGCCTGGAATTGAACTGTGACCTCCTGATTCATAGGTTGACACTCGACCACTGAGCCACCCCAGAAGGACTATGGAATCATATTTATCCATTTATTATTTTATGGGTTCTGGGCTTAGTGTCATACTTGGACAACATTTTCATTTATAAAATAAAACAATATTCTTCAATGGAATTTTCAAGTGCTTTTATAGTCCCTGTTGGTGTGTGCTTTTGTTTTGTTTTATTTTGTGGTGTTTTGTTTTGGTTTGGTTTCGGACATCTAAATATTTAGTGCGTATGAAATTTATCCCAGTAAAAGATTTGGATTTAATTATTTCCCCCCAGATGGCTACTTAGTTGTCCCCAACACTATTTAAAAAAAATTATTCATATTTTTCCATTAATTTACACACCGTTATCCTACCTTAAATTTCACTGGCAACATTAAAATGATGGTTTCTTTATTTGAATGTTAAAAAATACTGGGTGTAGGCACTTCATTTCATCCCTCTTCCCTCCTGATACATTGTTAAATCAATACCAGGAACACCTTCAAGATTATGTCAAAACGCAGGGGAAATGCTTCTGATGCAAATGACAAGTGGAAAGGAATGAGAAAAACTTTATGCAAACTGAGAATGACCACATTAAGAAAGCATGTGCAGCAAAGAGTCACATGAGCAATACACCAGAAAGATAATAATGGTTTTATCGGAATGAGAGACAAGAAATTCCTCCCACATTTTTCTTCTGAATTTTCTGTAAAGTGGTGGTATCAACATAATTTTAAAATATATTTTTTAATAATGGCAGATTGTCCACATGGTTTTTCCCCCATGAAGAACTCACTAATATGATAGTAAAGAAATAAAAATATTAGAGAGAGAGAGAGAGAGAGAGAGAGAGAGAGAGAGAGAGAGAGAGAGAAGGGGAAGAGAAAGATCTCATGGCTGAAAAATCCCAACGCGTTTTGGGAGAGGGCAAGCTCATGGAGGAGTGGTAACAGACACCACAGAGCGGTGAAGGAACCAGAAGACGCTGGGTGGGGTGGTGATTAAAATAAAACATGTCACTTGGGGACAGGACTCCAGACTCCCCTCCTAGGAGACATCTCTGACTCACTGTGTGTGCCCTCGAGCCAAGACACTTAGAAGTGCTCTTGCCTCTTCTCCCAACTGAACAAGGAACACTTGTATTTAACATCTCTAGCTTCCGCTCGGGGCTGTGGGGAGGTTAATTACCGCGTGAGAACGTATGTGAGCTGGTGGAATAAAAGACCCAACAGGCAGGAGGGGGGTTATTACCAGTCAAGTAACCCTTTAAATCCTGCGACCCTCTCATGCACCCAGAAGGTCAGCACTCGGGTTTCTACCTTGGCAGCTGAGGTGCAGCTTAATGCAGACTTGGCCAAATGCTCCCATCGCTGTAAGAACAGGGCAGGCAAGGCCAACTGTGCAGATATGAATGGGTGTAAGACTCTGGGACACCAGCCCAAGCACATCCTTATATTCCCTATAGAGCCAGTCACATGTCTTCCTTGGTCTCCCACTCAGTACCCTTATTCATCCCCAGATCTGGGGCCCTGTCTCAAACTCTCATCTAGAGTCCCTCACTGCCTTGCCATGCTCCTGCTTATCAAGACAAGTTCAGACCTAGCTAGTTTGGCCCAGTGGATACAGCATCGGCCTGCGGACCAACGGTTTGATTCCAGTCAAGGGCACATACTTTAGCTGCAGGCTCCTCCCCAGCCCAGGCCCTGGTTGTGGCACATGCAGGAGGCAACCAATCGATGTGTTTCTCTTACATCGATGTTTCTCTCTGTCTTTCCCTCATTCACTCTCCCTAAAAATCAATGGAAAAATATCCTCTGGTTAAGATTAACAACAACAACAAAAAAAAAGACAAGTCCATTCTCCATGAATTGGGAGCTCTAATGCTCTAGAGTTGCTGTTCAGAATGCAATGGTCTTGTCAAGATATAGAAATGTGGTACAATTTCATTATCTACAATAAATTGATGGTGTTGACAGTGACATCTACTCAGGAGTACAATGTGCATACACACACACACACCCCTGATTTTAAGAACTTGCTGGTGGGTTTAGGTACAGTCTCTTTTCTATGGCTTAATAACCAAATAGAGCTAAAACTATTCATTCATTGATTCTATCAGTTGTCTTTATTCTTTCTTTGAGAGAATAATTTCTTAGCCCAGAAACACAGCTTTAAAGACCACAATAATCACTTATTGAAATTCTACTCAATGGGTCAGTCCCTGTCTTAGACCCTATGAAAAGAAAGAAAGAAAAAAGAAAGAAAGGAAGGAAAGAAGGAAGGAAGGAAGGAAGGAAGGAAGGAAGGAAGGAAGGAAGGAAGGAGGGAGGGAGGGAGGGAGGAAAGGAAGGAAGGAAGGAAGGAAGGAAGGAAGGAAGAAAGAAAAAGGCCGAGACCGGTTTGGCTCAGTGGATAGAGCGTCGGACTGCGGACTGAAGGGTCCCGGGTTCGATTCCGGCAAGGGCATGTACCTTGGTTGCAGGCACATCCCCCGGGGGGGGAGGGGGCGGGTCTGCAGGAGGCAGCTGATCGATGTTTCTCTCTCATTGATGTTTCTGACTTTCCATCCCTCTCCCTTCCTCTCAGTGGAAAATCAATAAAATATTTCTAAAAAGAGTAATATGCAAATTGACCATCACACCAACAAAAAAAGGGCTGCCGCCATGTGGACACAAGATGGCTGCCACAAGATAGCCAGCAGTTGGGAGGGACCAGGCCTATAAGGGAAGGCAGTTATGGGTGATCAGGCCAGCAGAGGAAGGCTATTGGGAGGAACCAGGCCTGCAAGGGAGGGCAGTTGGAGGCAATCAAGCCTGCAGAGGAGAGCAGTTAGGGGTGACCAGACCTGCAGTGGAGGGCAGTTAGGGGTGACCAGACCTGCATGGGAGGGCAGTTATGGGCAAACAGGCTGGCAGGGAAGTGATTAGGGGATGATCAGGCTGGCAGGCAGAAGCGGTTAGGGGCAATCAGGAAGGCAGGCAGGCAAGCGGGTGGGAGCCAGCAATCCTGGATTGTGAGAGGGATGTCCGATTGCCCATTTAGGCCCCATATTATTGGGATCCTACTGGGATTGGGCGTAAATGGGCAGTCTAACCACTGATGAACAATTGGATTGCTTTCAATTTGGAGGCTCTTTTCCTTTTTTATTTGTTTTTATGTTTTTATTTATTTCAGAGAGGATAAAAGAGGGAGTCCCAGATTAAAGAGGGTGCAGGCTGAGCTGAAGGATACCACCCCACCCCAGTGCACAAATTTTGTGCACCCGGCCTCTAATTTATTTATATTTACTAGGGGCCTGGTGCACGAAATTCGTGCATTTGGGGGTGGGTGGTCCCTCAACCCAACCTGCCCCCTCTCACATACTGGGAGCCCTCAGAGGATGTCCAACTGATGGCTCACCTCCAGCCAGCTTTAGGCCTTGGGCACCCAGCCATTGCCCTGCTCAGCTCAGCCCCAGATGCCTGTGACCACCCAGCCCCGGGGGCTGGGTGCTGGCCGCCACTGCCATTTCATCTCCACTCTGAGGGCCCGGTGCTCGTGCCACTTGGCCCCGCCCCTGCTCCTCATTGGTTGGTAGCATAGCCAATCAGGAGCCAAGGTACGGTCAAATTTGCATGTTTCTCTTTTATTATATAGGATATCTTCACCTGAGGATATTTTTCCATTGATTTTTAGAGAGAGTGGAAGAGAGAGGGAAAGGGACAAGAGTGGTAGGGGCTGTTATTTGATATGAGAGAAACACATCAATTGATTGCCTCCTGCATGTGCCCTGACCAGGGCCCAGGCCAGGGAGGAGCCTGCAACTGAGGTACGTGCCCTTGATGGGAATCAAACTCAAGACCCTTCAGTCCATAGGCCGACCCCTCCTTTGATTTTATTCTGAGTAGAAAGGGAAATCATTTGAAGATGTAAAGTAGAGAAATCACATAATCTAGGCTACCTTTTTAAAGAAGGATCACATGTTAGACCTCTTTGAAAATTTATTGATTGATTTCAGAGAGGAAGGGAAGAGGGAGCGAGGGATAGAAACATCCCCGATGAGAGAGAATCGTGGATCAGCTCCCTCCTGCAAGTCTCCCACTGGGGATTATGCCCACAACCTGGGCACGTGCCCTTGACCAGAATCGAACCTGGGATCCTTCGGTTCACAGGCCGAAGCTCTATCCACTGCACCAAACCAGCTAGGGCAAGTTGGACCTTTTTGAAGATTACATTTTTAAAATGTTCATATGAAATGAAATCCAAGCTCGTCGGTGCCAGCATGAAAAGCATGCCTCCAAAGTGATATGTGTAGGCAGGACCACAATGTTGAACCACGGATTCATGACTCCAAAGCCTGCCTGCCAGCTCCGTGCGCACCTCCAACTTTCTACGGCCAAAGCCAAGCCCTCCGACAAGGTTCCCTCTCAACTGACGGCAGCACTGTTCTTCTGTTTGCTTGGGTTGAAAACATTGGTGCTGTTGGTGTCATCTTTATTTCCTTGCGTTTTTTCACACCTCACATCCTGTCTATCAGCAGACCCTGTGAGCTCTGTCTTCAGAATATTCTGGAGCCACTGCTCATCACACCCCTGCCACGACCTTTCTGGGCTGCCATTATCTGGCTTTCACATCCTGTCCTCACTCCTCAGGCTGTGATCTGTGCAGTTTCTCAAGAGATCCTGTTGACGCATAAATTAGATCCTGACTCTTCTCTGTTTAAACTCTCCTGTGGCTTTCCATAACACTGGGTGAACACCAAAGTCCATAATACACTCAGTGTGATATGGCTCCTTAACCGGACTTCTCTGGCTCCTCATCCCTCTGCCACCTCTCTCCTGTAGCCACACTCGTGTCCGCCTCAGTCCCCCCGCAGGGCCTTGCACTTGCAGTTCCCTCTGCCTAGCATGCCCTTGCTCCCACTGCTTGCTCCCTTGCTTCCTTCGGATCTTTACTCAAAATACCCTTTCCTGCGCAGCCGGCCTGGCTCAGGGGTTGAGCGTCGACCTATTAACCAGGAGGTCACAGTTTGATTCCTGGTCAGGGCATATGTCCAGATTGTGAGCTTAATCCCCAGTGGGGGCATGCAGGAGGCAGCTGGTCAATGATTCTCTCTCTCTCTCTCTCTCCCTCCCCCCCAACCTTCCTCTCTGAAATCAATAAAAATATATTTAAAGCAAATATATCCTTTCCCAGCAAGGATGTCTCCAGCCACCTTATTTAGGGTTCCACGCTTCCTCCCATCCTCAACATTTTGTATTTGTTTCCCCGGCATTGTTTTCTCAGCTTAGCATTTATCACTATCTCACATGCCATAATGTTTTATATTTTTTTATCTTATCAGCTGTCCTTCCCAGTGAACGTAATGGCGACGACATTGATTTTGATGTTTTGATGTTTACCTCCGTAGCCCAGCATTTAGAACAGGGCTTGGCACGTAGTAGGTACAATAAATATTTATTGTACGAATGAATGAACAGATGGACGGGCCCTTGCCCTAGATACCTTCGCTCATTACCCGGGGCTGAGAAGCGGTGGTTTCCCAGCACCTCCAGTGAGCTCCTGTTGCCAATGGAAACATGCTCCTCCTATCCTCTCCTTTCCCGGCAGGCAGGGACTTGAGGAAAGCGGAGATGCTGATTGGCATCTCTGGCTGGGGAGGAAGATGGGATTAGGTACTAGAAACGAGAGGAAGGATGTCTCCGCCCGTCTGCGCCCAGCACCAGAGACTGCGATCTGCCTGGCAAGTCTCCAGCTCCCAGAAACAGGATGTGTCCGGAGAGGAAGTGACTGCAGACACGGTGCGGGGCGGGGGGAAACACGCTGTGCCTGAGACAGAACACTTGAGGCTAGTCATTCCGGAGCCTTCCAAGGGTCCATTCCTTGGGGATGAGTAAATTCCGCTGCATGGTCCCCGGGTGACTCAGTCTGTATCTCGGGGAATTTGCAGCCCATCCCTAAGACAGAGCGGACAGGTGTTTCCTCCTTCGGGGTTCCCAGCTTGGGTGACGGGATGCCGCCAGGGAGAGGATGCCCGTGCCAAGCCCACAGCCAGCTCAGGTGGGCTGAGAGGGTAACCTGCTTCTGTGCCAGCATCTTCCCGGGGCGATGTGGAGGAGGAAATGAGCTCTATCTGCAGAATATTCTATGGACAAAGCAGCAGGTCTTTTGTCTTTTTATTGATTTCAGAGAAGAAGGGAGAGGGAGAGGGAGATAGAAGCAATGATGAGAGAGAATCATTGATGGGCTGCCTCCTGCACGCCCCACATGGAGAATCGAGCTCGCAACCCGGGCATGTACCCTGTCTGGGAATCAAACTGCCACCCCCTGGTTCATAGGTCGATGCTCAACCATTGAGCCACACTGTCTGGGCAAGGCAGCAGGTCTTACTGCCGTGCCTGCTGCTGCAGAGAGGAATGCTCAGTCCCCGGGAGAGAAAAGGGCGCCTGTGTTTAAGGCTCCGCCGGAACTGTCAGCGGGGGTGGCTTTCTGGAAGGTCCTCTGACCAGTCTTGTCCTCCTGGATTTGAGGTCAGAGGTTAGTGGTTTAGAGAGCCATTGCCTGCGGTTCTCCAGCTTCCGGGACCTTCGCCACTTCGGTACCTGCCCATGCCGGGTCCTCACGCTCAGCCCCCCAGCGGCCCTCCCGCTTTATGAAGGTTCTCCAGCCTCAGCGCCGCGCAGACCAGGGCCTGACGGCCTTTCGCAGCAGAGAAGCCGCGCCTCCAGACTCTCCCCAGCAGCTCTGCCTTGGGGGGCTCTAAGATGTGGACTCTGCATTTTGGCCAATAGGCATGAGTGTCATAAAACCCATACATACCAGGAAACCTGATGAAAAACAACAAGGCTGTTTAAGAAAAAAACCCACAAACCCAGGGCTCAGCATGGAAATGGCAGATGCATTAGTTTAAGTTCCCAGAAGAACAGAAAAGGAAAAAATAAATAAATAAATAAATAACTCCGACACGCCGCGTGACCTCAGACATCTCCGATGAGCTCCGGGCCTTCTGTTTATGGCGAAGTGCAGTGAGCAGCTCAAAGCTGGGAAGGGGACTTAGGAGCATCACAATTATTGTCAGAAAAGCTGCCGCTTTTTTGTTCCTTCTCTCTGAAAACCAAAACAAGCATCTCGAAGCTTGTTTATGGCAAGAGATTAAAGAGAGCAGGAGGTGTCATCCCGCAGGCTGCTTTGTTATTTACAGAAAAGTGTTCAGAGGGCACAAACCACTCTGCAACCTGCTTTTTTTTTTTTGCTTAAGCAACGCATGGTGAGCTCACGTATGTATTGGTGATGTGTGTGCTGTATCTACATCCTTCTATGTGCTCCCTGTAAACTAAGAAACTAGTCATCTTGGGGTGGCCTGAAGGTGGGCCCCAAGCAGACACCCACTCTGCCAAATGAGCTGCTGCCATCCCCGCACCAGGCTCACCACCCCGGCACTTCCTCATGGTAAGCAGAAACTGGCCCGTCTTTGTCTGAACCCCCTCTTCCATATGACAGTCCAAAAGGTGGGGAGGGCACCTCCTCTTGGCTGTCTACTGCTCCCGCTCTCGCAGCTTCCCCTCACTTTGCTCCCACCTCACTTGTTCCTTCTAGAAACTGGAGATGGAAGGCAAAGCAATCATCTCCCCGGCAGAGGGAACAACCCTCCTGGTTTGCCTGAAAGTGAGAGGGTTTTCCTGGGACATGCGACTGAGTTTTAAAACCAGGACAGTCTCAGTGAAACCAGGAGGCTTGGTCACCCAATTCCCAGAATTATGGGATTGGGAGGGTGTGGTCAATCCTGACTAAGTTGCTGGAGATCCCCTTTTCACGGATCCACCAGGGTCAGGCTGGAAGTTTCTGGAAGGCATGCTCAGAGATTCCCGTCGACTGAGCCTGCCTTAAATCCACCCTGGAAACAACCGCCGGGACCGGAGGTGGGTGCCTGGGAGGCTGAGAGCCATCCACTAGGAAGGGGGTCAGCTCAGGTCACTGAACACTTCCCACTCTGCAAAGCCTTCCGGTGCCTGAGCCAGCCACAACGTCTCCCCAGAGTCTCTAAGGTGTCCCCAAACGGAGTGGCTCCCAGGCCCTTCCCCAGCCCAGGCTGTGGGATCAGGAAAACAGCCGCCTGGGAGAAGACCTGCAGCCTTCTCTCCCACCTGAGCACTGGCATCCTCCGAGGAGCGGAGCTGGGAACCAGACCCAGCCCAGGAGGGAGGAGCCACTAACAGCTGGAGGACTCCACTCCTTCCCGTGGAGACAGGCTCCAGCCTGCACAGTCAGAGGCCAGATAAACGTACGTTTAAGGCAGTGGTCAGCAAACTTCAGCTAGAGAGCCACATGGGGCTCTTTGGCCCCTTGAGTGTGGCTCTTCCACAAAATACCACGGCCTGGGCGAGTCTATTTTGAAGAAGTGGCATTAGAAGGAGTTAAAGTTTAAAAACTTTGGCTCTCTAAAGAAATTTCAATCGTTGTCCTGTTGACATTTGGCTCTGTTGACTAATGAGTTTGCCGACCACTGGTTTAAAGAGTATGTCAGGGACACTTTCAAATAACACGCCCCACATGTTTGAATGCCTCTATGTTTAAACCAGCGGGGAAATAAAGACATAATACCAGCACACAAATTTCCCTGTGTTCAGAGTCTCTGGATGTTTCTGTAGTACACATATTGTACTTTTTTAAATATATATCTTATTGATTTTTTACAGAGCGGAAGGTAGAGGGAAAGTCAGAAACATTGATGAGAGAGAAAAACATCGATCAGCTGCCTCTTGCACGCCCCCTACTGGGGATGTGCCCGCAGCCAAGGTACATGCCCTTGACCGGAATCGAACCCGGGACCCTTCAGTCCGCAGTCCGACGCTCTATCCACTGAGCCAAACCGGTCTCCATATTGTACTTTTTTTTTGGTTTAACGATTGAACCCAATAATTTCAATTTAAATGTACCCTCCTCCCTCACTAGTGTGGCTCCTGGTACAATTCCCGGTCGGGGCTCGATCCCCAGTAGGAGGTGTGCAGGAGGCAGCCGATCAATGATTTTCTCTCATCATTGATGTTTTTCTCTCTTTCTCCTTCTCCCTTCCTCTCTGAAATCAATTTTTAAAAAATAGCAGACACTTTAAAAAATAAATTATTGAATAAATAAGTGAATGGAAAATAGAAGGTAAACTTCCCATACAGAAGAATTCCAAATCATTGAGGTAGTTACTCCCCACTCAGGCAGAGGAGCAGAACTGCCCGGTTCCTGGCTGTGCATCGCGACTTCTTACAAAGAGCACAGTCTGGAAAGGGGGTAAAAAGGTAACTTTACGTGGAGAAACCCGACAACACGACCTCAGCCAGGTGATTCCAGAAGAAAGAGCTTGTCCTGTGTTCCTGACCTCGCTGGACACCATGGAACTGTGGGGAGGCAGTCTGTAAGGCACCACAACCTTGAATCAGTCCTTTCTCCGTGTGTCCTTGGGGCAGTCACCTCACCTAACTGAGCTCTGGGTCCTCATCTATAAGCAGGAAGAGGAAGGGAACGTGGTGACATATGTCTGCTCTGAGGTGCCAGAGCAGAGTGCAGGAGATGGCTTGGCAGAGGGACATGCTGTCCCCACCCCCTAGCCAATTTCCCTCCTGCCTCCCCATCCATCTGGCTGCTCACTCATTCTCATGGGGGGATGTCAGCAAGGTCAAGGGTCTTTCAGACCCACTTAGTCAATCTGGTCAGGGCGGGGGTGGGGTGGGGTTGCACAAAGCCCTGCTTGTTAACTTGAAGGACCCAGAGGGCGCGCTTTACAGAACACAATGTTCATGCCAGCGTCTCAGACCACAAACCCCAGGAGTCTGCATGCTGAGACACTCAGGAAGTCGAGAGGGTTCTCTCATCTTCAGAGGCCCGGCCCAGCTCACGGGAATGGCATGCATCAAAGGCAGGAAGTCCCTGCACGTCTGTCCCGTCAAGCCACCAGACACTGGTTACCTTTATGTGGCTGCACAGAGGTTGGTTCTCAGGGAGGAGTGAGGTGATGGGGACCTGCAGAGCTGGGAGGAGCCGCGTCTGAGAATGAGGCCGTCACAGGAAGCCGGGCTCCCCGCTGCCGAAAAGAGGGACTCAGAGTTGGGGGCCTCAGCTCCCTTCCGGGATAAGGGGCATTTGGCCCCTGTGTCTTCCCCTGTCTGTTTTTCTTTTTTCCCCTCATACATTCTCCAAGGAAATCTTAACCATGGACTGCACCTCCCAAGAACAAGCTCCCCAGAGTAACACGAAGAGTGGGTGACCTTCCGTCAAGATTTGATGTACCAAGGTCCAAACCTGTTTGGCTCAGTGGATAGAGCATCAGCCTGCAGACTGAAGGGTCCCGGGTTCAATTCCAGTTGGGGCCATGTACCTTGGTTGTGGGCACATCCCCCGTTATGGGGTGTGCAAGAGGCAACTGATCGATGTTTCTAACTCTCTATCCTTCTCCCTTCCTCTCTGTAAAAAGTTAATAAAATATATATTTTTAAAAGATGTGATGTACCAAAGCCAGGGACTGCCCTAGCTGTCGCTCTCACGTGCTGGCTGTGCCACACCGCTGGCTCGCCAGGGCACCAGCTTCCTGTCCTGGGCTTCCCCGGGGGGGGGGGGGGGGGGGGAGGCAGATGGCCACACTGAAGAGACAGCCTGAAAAGATCACAAAGTTGGACTTAGTCACAAGGGCCTGTGGGAATTTCTCTGCAGTCAATGGCCCCATGATGAGAGAAAAAGAGAGACTCTCTTAAAGAAGCCTGTAGGAGGGAGAAGAAATAAGTTGGCCGGGGAGACCAGCCTGCCCCCTGAAGGCAGTTATAGGCAAAACACCCCAGTGGTCACCTGAGTCCTGCTTAAGACAGAAGCAACCCAGCAAAGGAAAGGAAAGGAGGAGGAACTGCACAGCCAGGACAGGAGGAGGAAGAGAAGCAGAGGGAGACGGAGAGCCACATGCAGCCTCTGGTTTGGGCATGCCAGAGCCCTCCTCTGGGCCACGGGGCGCCCTGGACCTGATTACCATTGCTCCTTGCATCCTCGCACCATTTAGATAAGAAAAGCGAGACCAACGAGGTCCCAGTCTTCATCTTGGGGCCACAGGTTCGTGACTCTGATCTGAGCCCAAGACTGTGTGACTCCAACAACCTCCAGGCTCAGCGGAAACTGCCTCAGAGCTGCAGGCCGCCGGCTTGGGGTCCACATGTGACCCGTGGCTGCCTCTCATTGCTTGTCGCTTTCAATATAATCATGTAAAAGAAAGGGGACAGCCGGGGGGTTTGAGCACATCGTTTCTCCTCACGTTGTACAGACAAGAGTCATAAGAGCCACATCTAGGGGCAAACGAATGACAGGTGAGCCACAAAGGTGACTCCCCCGCTCTTTGGGCAGCCAGGGGAGGCCCGGCCCGGGGGTGTCTCCCACCATAAGCAGCCTGGTTTATTAACCCAGCATCCCGCCTGGCCTCCACCCTCCTGGAGTTTGGTTATTGTCATCGAGATCAAGGACTCTGGTTTCTCTGACCTCACCGCCAGCCCACAGTGGCATCACCCCCGAAGGATGCTGGTGCCTTTCTCGCCGTCTTGGTAAAGGAAATGTGCTCAGGCCTTGGGTGGGGGGAGGGAGGTGTGGTCGGGATGGCTGAGAGGTCTCGTAGAATTGATGACATTCCTATTTTTTTGAGCTTTCAGACTCCTTCCTCTGCGCTCAGCATGCCAGGGCATTTTCAGCATGTCAGCCTCATTAACGTTAGGTCACTACTGAATCTAGTCTGAATTAGAACTAGCGTTCTTCATTGTAGGAGATTATTTATGCCAAACCGCAATGCCCAAACCAGGGTGAGTGTATCCATGTCAGCGAATTCAGTCCAATCAAGGCTTAAATTTATCTTCCTCGAGCTATAATGCATGGAGTTCATTCCCAGACATGTTCTCAAGACTCTGGATTTAAATTGGCTAGGTTCTGCCCTAACTGGTTTGGCTCAGGGGAGAGAGCTCCTGCCTGAGGACTCAAGGGCCCCAGGTTTGATTCCGGTCAAGGGCATGTACCTTGGTTTGGGCACATCCCCACAGTAGGGGGTGTGCAGGAGGCAGCTAATTGATGTTTCTCTCTTGTCACGTTTCTAACTCTCTATCCTTCTCCCTCGCTCTCTGTAAAAAATCAATAATGTGTGTGTGTGTGTGTGTGTGTGTGTGTGTGTGTGTGTGTGTGTGTTAGATTGGCTAGATCCTGCAACTTGTTCCATATCTAAGGTGTCCAAAAAAATGTTTACACACTTTTAACAGTTGATAGCTTCATTTTTAAACTGAAACGTATTTTAATGAACATTGCCTGTGTAATTATCAAAGTGTGTGTGTACATTTTTGGAAGCACGCTAGATGAAGTCCGTCTCTTTCTGGAGCAGGGCTTGCGCCTCCCCATCTGGGCTGAGTTGGGACCAGACTCTCCTTTGGGGCTTGGAGGGTTGAGGAGGAGGCTTGACATCTCTTTTGTGAAGTGACTGTGCTGAGCGCAGTCATGGAAGGCTCCTAGGCAGGAACAGTTGGTTCCCCGGGTGACAAGGGAGGTTCAGGGGGATTTGAGACTTCAAACCTCTCAGCCTTGTCTGCGACTTCCCAGACACTCCCATTGTAAGTCTTGGGGCTCCACTGCTTCCCTGCTGTGCCCTCCCCTGAGCATTTAATTTCTGCTACATGTGCATCGAAGCCGTGGGCCCAGTCTTCAGCCATATATGCTCTACAAGAGCAGGGAATGGGGTTCCTTCACAGCCGCCGCCAAGCCTCTCTCACTGTCCATTCCATTCTCAGTTCAAAATCTACAGCTTTCAGTTTCTCCTTTGCCCTGCGTATTCTCTCTGGTGATGTCTGTAGACACAAGTGACTCCACAAGCTGAATGATGGCCATTATTGACATAGTATCTAAGTGCCCAAGTCCTAGAGCCTTATCTTCCACCTGCCCTTCATCCCATGCCACTCCTAGTAAGTTGAATGACTATAATGCCACCAAATCCCATTGGTGACACCTGACCCATTCCATGCCCACTGCTTCCTTCAAGGAGGTTTGGCTCTGTGGACAGAGAGCCAGCTTGTGGAATGAAGGGTCTTGGGTTTGATTCTGGTCAAAGGCACATACCTCAGTTGCAGGCTTGATCTCCACCCCGGTCAGAGTGCATGTGGGAGGCAACCAATTGATGTGTCACTCTCACATCAATGTTTCTCTCTCTCTCTCTCTCTCTCTCTCTCTCTCTCTCTCTCTCCTTCTTCCTTCCACTCTCTCTAAAAATCAATGTGAACATATCCTCTGATGATGATTAACAACACAAGAAATAAAAGGAAGAAAGAAAGGAAGGAAAAAAGGAAGGAAGTGAAAAGAAGTGACAGTAGCAGGAATCCAGGTGACACAGGAGCAGGGTGGGCATGAGGGGATGAAAAGACAGCCCACAGAATGGGAGAAAATATTTGCAAATCGTATATTTGATAAGGGCCTAGTACCCAGAATATATAAGTAACTATTACAACTCAACAGTACAATGACAAATAATCCAATTTGAAAGGTGGGCAAAGATCTGAATAGACATTTCTCCAAAGAAGATATACCAGTGGCCAATAAGCACTTGGAAAATATTAACAAAATAAATAGTCATTAGGGAAATACAAATAAAAAACATGAGATACACCTCACACCCACTAGATGGCTATATTCAACTAGATGGACAATAAGATATATTGGTGAGGATGTGGAAAAATTGGAACCCTTACACATTGCTAGTGGGAATGTAAATAGTGCAGCTACTTAGGAAAGCATTTGACAGTTCCTCAAAATCTTAAACATAGAGTTGCCCTGCAACTCAGCAGTTCCACTTCTAGCTATATACCCAAGAAAACTGAAAACATATGTCCACATAAAAATGTGTACACAAATATTCATAGAAGCATTATTCGTAATAGCCAAAAAGTGGAAATAACCCAAACGCCCATCGACTGATAAATGGATAAACAAAATGTGATGTAGCCATTCTCTATAATAAAAAGGTAATATACAAATTGACTCTAACGGCAGAACAATCAGGAATAAATGGTCGCTATGATGCGCACTGACCATCGGGGACAGACACTCAATGCAGGAGCTGCCCCTGGTGGTCAGAGCGCTCCCACAGGGGGAGTTCCACTCAGCCACAGCCAGGCTGATGGCTGCAAGCACAGCACCAACTGTGCTTAGCTGTAGTCGGACATCCCCAAGGGCTCCTGGGCTGCCAGAGAGATGTCTGACTGCCAGCGTAAGCCTGATCCCCTGGGAAGTGGGCCTAACCTGGTAGGTGGGCATCCCCCAAAGGGTCCTGCACTGTGAGAGGGCACAGGCCGGGCTGAGGGACTCCCCCCCAACCGCACAAATTTCCATGCACTGGGCCTCTAGTCTATATATATAAAAGGCTAATATGCAAAGTGTCCCCTCAGGAGTTTGACTGGGAGACAGGGAGTTCAATCACTTGCTATAATGTGCACTAACCACTAGAGGCTGGTGCAGAGCAAAGGGAGGCCTCAGCAGGCAGCCAGAAGGCCCCAATAGGCCCTGATCACCGGCCAGGCCTAGGTGTGCAAGAGGCAGCTGATCGATGTTTCTCTCTCATAGATGTTTCTGACTTTCTATTCCTCTCCATTCCTCTCTGTAAAAAATCAATAAAATATTTTTTAAAAATAAAAAAATAAATGAAGAACTGCTCTAGTCAGTTTGGCTCAGTGGATAGAGCATCAGCCAATAGACTGAAGGGTCCCGGGTTCAATTCTGGTCAAGGGCATATACCTCAGTTCAGGTTCGATCCCCAACTCTAATTGGGGCCATGTGGGAAGTAACCAATTGATGTCTCTCTCTCACATTGATTTTTCTATCTCTCTCTCCCCCATCCTTTCCTCTCTCTTCAAAAAATCAATTAAAAAATAGCCTCAGGTAAGGATTAACAAAAAAATAAAAAATAAATAAATAAATGAAGAACTGACAAATGCTACAATATGAATGAACCTAGAAAGAATTATGCTAAATGAAAGAAGTCGACACAAAATTCCACACACTGTCTGATCCCATTTGTATGAAATGGGCAGAATGGGCAGATCCATAGACACTGAGGCAGATGAGTAGCTGTCTTCGGCTGGGAGGGAGGGTAAATGGGGAGTAACTGCTATTTGGGGACAGAGTTTCTTTTTGGAGTGATGAAATGTCCCAAAATTAGATAGTGGTGATAGCTGCGTAAATGTAAATATACAAAAAGTACTGAATCATACATTTTAAAAGGGTCAATTTTATGGTACATGAATATACTTCAATTTAAGAAAACACATAAAAGATACTGCGTTGGAGTCTGTGGCCTGCTCTGCCCCTCCCTGTCTCCTTGGAGGGGTTCAGGACAGCATATGGGAGCATGACTTGGCAGTTGCTCAGAGGCTTGTCCTCCCATGAAGACCATGAGGAAATGAAGCTGGAAGCCTGTGTCAGAATCAGTTTTACAGGCTACAGTGTGGCATCAAGAGTGTTTGCGTCTTTATCTCATAGCCAAGCAAAACACATGCTGATTACAGGAAACAAATGATCTCTGGAGGGAATGTGATGGTTTAAAAAGTCTCTGCATATTTTCGACCTGTAGTAATTGCCCTGAATCTAATTAATAAAACCCTAATATGCAAATCAATTGGCCGGCAGAACGACCAGTCACTATGATGCACATTAACCAGTGGGGGCAAATGCTCAATGCAGGAGCTGCTCCCAACTGGAAGAGTGGTTAGAGGAGATCAGGCAGGCAGGCAGAGGGCTAAGGGGTGATCAGGCAGGCAGGCAGGTGAGCAGCTAGAAGCTACCAGTCCCAGATTGCGAGAGGGATATCTGACTGCTAGTTTAGGCCTGATCCCAGATTGGAGAGGGTGCAGATGGGGCTGAGGGACCCTGCCCCTGCCCATCCCATGCACAAATTTCATGAACCAGGCTTCTAGTACATAATAAAAGGGTAATATGTAAATTGTCTCCTCGACCAGGAGTTCAACCAGAGTTCAAGGGCCCCTCCCTCAGCCAGCCTCACCCCTAATTGGCCCCCCACACTCCAATCGGGGGCAGGGCCAGCTGCCAACCACCTGGGGCTCCTCCTCCTGGCCAACCCAGTCCTATCAGCCCCCAATCAGGGCAGGCCAGCCAGACCCCACCCATGCACAAATTTGTACACCAGGCCTCTAGTTATTTATAATAGTCCAAAGGCAGAAACAACACAAATGTCTATCAACAGATGAATGGATAAATAAATGTGGTTCATGTGTATTATGTGTGTGTGTATCCTATCTTATAAAAGAATAATATGCAAACTGACCATCACTCCAACACACAAGATGGCTGCCCCCATGTGGTCAAAGATCCTGCCCCCATGTGGACACAAGATGGCCACCACAAAGTGGCCAGCAGGGAGGGCAGTTGGGAAGGACCAGGCCTGCAAGGGAGGACAGCTTGGGGTTACCAGGCTTGCAGGGAAGGGCAGTTGTGGGAAACCAAGGCCTGCAGGGGAAAGCAGTTAGAGGGGACTAGGCCTACAGGAGATGGCAGTTGTGGGGGACCAGGGCTGCAGGTGGGGGGGCAGTTAGAAGTGACCAGACCTGCAGGGGAGGGCAGTTAGGGGCAATCAGGATGGCAGGGGAGCAGTTAGGCAGCAATCAGGTTGACAGGGGAGTGGTTAGGAAGTGATCAGGCTGGCAGGCAGAAGCGGTTAGGGGCAAACAGGAAGACTGGCAAGCAAGCAGTTGGGAGCCAGCATTCCTAGATTGTAAGAGGGATGTCCCAGATTGGAGAGGGTGCATTTGGGCTGAGGGACATACACCCCCATGCATGAATTTTGTGCACTGGTCCTCTAGTGTATATATCATAGAATATTATTTGGCCTTAAAAAGGAATGAAAGTCTAATACATGCTACAACATAGATGAAACTAAAAATCATTATGCTAAGTAAAATAAGCCACATACAAAAGGACAACTATTATATGATTCCACTTATATGAAGTAACTAGAATAGGCAATTAATAGAGACAGAAAACATAATGGAGATTGGCAGGTGCTGGGGAAAGAGAAGTGAGCAATTACGGTTTAATGAGTAATGAGTTTCCATTTGGGATGATGAAAAGTTCTGGGAATAGACAGGTTGATGGTTGTACAGTATTAAGAATGCACTTAATGCCAATGTACTGTACACATAAAATACTTAAAATAAATTATATGTTATGTATATTTTACAATAAAAAAAACTAAAAAGAAAAAGACTATAACCACTCAGAACAGCCAGGAGACAAGTTCCCATCCCCCACATTTATCAGAGAGGGTGACATTTAAAGTTGGTGGGGAGAAATCTGCATAAATGGCATCCGAGAGCAGACACTGGGATGAACATGCTTTTACAAGACAATGAGGTCATATGTCTCGAACACGCATCTGTGAAAAAGACTGCCTATGATGTGGCCTAAAGCACACTGGCCAAAGGAAATACAATGTGAGACACATGTGATTTTACATTTCTAGTTGTCACGTTAAAAAAAAAAAAACAGGTGGGATTCATTTTTGCAAGATATTTTTTTAACCCAGCATATCCAAAACATCATCTCAGCTTGTAAACAATATTAAAAAATCATTAATGAGAGACTACATTCATTATTTTTTTCATGCAAAGCCTTCAAAAGCCAATGTGAGTTTTGCATTAGCAGCATAGCTCAATGAGGCCTCGCCACATTAAAGGCTCAGTGGCGGCCGGGCTCGTGCGGCTCAGTTGGTTGGGTGCGGTCAGCACGGAACCGGTCCGATCACCAATCAGGGCACACATGCAGGTTGCAGGCTCCCTCCCAGTAGAGGGCATGCAGGAAGAGCTGATTGATATTTCACTCTCACATCAATGTTTCTTTCTCCCTTCCTCTCTAAAAGTCAATTAAAAATAAATAAAAAGGTTCAATGGCCACACACATTTTGTGGCTTCCATACTGGACAGCTTCGGGCTAGAAGGAGTGAGGCTCTGAACGGCGTTGGTACCCTGACCCCAGCTCCACCACTTAAAGCCATGGGACCTGTGGAAAGTGCCTTAATAGTTGTAAATCTCAGTCCTCATCCTGGGAAATTCCTAATAAAATAGAGTTAGCATTTCACCCGAGCAAATTACAGTTATTGGGAGATGACATCAAATTAGAAAGGTTCATACAGTTGTGATGTCTGACGGAATCTATGAATCAGCCCCCCAGTACGCCGTGCTAAAACTCTAGGGTTAGGCAATAAGAGCTGTAGGCAAGACAAATACTTCTGTGCATGTGAAGTTGGAGGAGGCATGCAGAGAGGGTAGAAGGGAGAAGGTTATGGTATTATCAGCAAAGAACTCCACAGCAGGCTTATCCAAGAAAAGGAGCCCCAGTATGTTGAGCCCAAGGAACACACGGTTATAATTGCTTTGTAAGTCAATTTTCTTTAAGGTTTTAAGATGCTATTTCTTAAAGGAAGGAGCTCAGAGGTTCCTTGTGTGTGAATTTATTTTTCGGGGGTGGGTGTTTTAAAGAGCCCGGGCCATTTCCTGATGGTGCACAGCGAGCTGGCCTGCAAGCCTCAGGCCCCAGCAGGGCTGACCACGGGCCAGACCCAGAGTAGGCTTCATCCCACGCTTCCTGTCGGGTCCGGCAGCCTGAGCTTCCTGGTGGCCCTTCCCCGCACCCAGCGGAGTCAAAGGCCTGGCAAGCCCTGGTGCCAGCCAAGAAAATCTAAGGCAGCCAGGTTTGTTATTTCAAATCTTTAACCCTGCAGACCTCTGTGTTTGGCTAATAAATATGAAAATTAAAACAAGGATGCGTGTGATAGCCATGATTATAGGACACGTGGACAAAAATGCCTGTATAACGAGCCTTCTAAATGCCAGCCCATTTCAAAGTTAACTAACTTAACTACTATCGCAAAGTAATAAAAGCAATGGGGAATGTAAAATGGTACAGCTATTCTAGAAAATAGTTTGGCCATTTCTTAATAAAGTTAAACATACATGTATCATAAGATCCAGCAATTATACTCCTGGGTGTTTATCCCAGAGAAATGAAAATTGATATTCATACAAAAGCCTACACATCAATGTTCATAGTACCTTTACGAATAACAGTCATGTGTAAATATGTAAAGAGATTTATAATAAAGAGTTGGCTCACGTGAATATAGAGGCTGACAAGTCCCAAGATCTGCAGTCGACAAATTGAAAAGAGACGATGTGTAGTTCCAGGCTGAGTCCGAAGGCCTGAAACCCAGAAAGAGCTGATAGTCCCGTTGGAGTTTGGAGGCAGGAAAACAGACAAACAAAAAAAAACAGTATCCCAGCTCAGGATAGTTACGGCGAATTCTCTTATTTGGAAGAAGGTCGGCCCTTTTGTTCTATTCAAGCCTTCATCTGATTAGATGAGGCCCACTTACATTAGAGAGAACAATCTGCTTTACTCAGCTATTGATTTAAAGGTTAAATTCATCCAAAAACACCCTCACAGAATAAGATTTGCCCAAATATCTCGTCCACCCTCCCCCCATGGCCCAGTCAAGTTAACACATGATAGTAACCATCACAAGTCAAAAGCTGGAAACAAGTCGAATGTCCTTCAACAGGTGAATGGAGAAACAGTGAACATCCACCCGATGGAATATTACTCAGCATTGAAAAGGAAAGAGCCACTGACACATGAAACAACTTAAAAGGATTTCAGGGCTTTATGCTGAATGGAGGGGGGAAAAAACGATCTCAAAAGGTTACATTCTGAAGATGCTAGCTGTGTTAACTAGCTTGATTGCAGTAATCACTTCGCAATGCATACATATAAGCAAGTCCTCGGATTACCTCGGAGATCCGTTCCAAGGGCACAGTAACTCGACTTTCGCCATAAGTAGGAAACCAGCTACATAATCACCTCCATCACTCACATGGAGCACATACACAGCAGTAATGAAATGAAACAGTAAAAAAAAATTAAAAGAAAGATAACAATTCCTGATCTTTACTTGTGGCAAATAAATAATAAAAAACATAAAGTACATATGTCAAAAAAACGGAACTATTTTTTTTTATAAATACTGTAAATGGGAGATGGTGACGTAGCCACAAAATAAAGTCAAGTCAGACGTAACCTAAGGACTGCCTGTATACCAAATCATTACGTACACCTTAAATTTATACAATTTTTATTTTTCAATCATACTTCAACAAAACTAGAAAAAAAAAGAATAACTTAACCCTAGCCAGTTTGGCTCAGTGGATAGGGCATCAGCCTGTAAAGTGAAGGGTCCCAGGTTCGACTCTGGTCAAGGGCACATGCCCAGGTTGCAGGTTCGATCCCCAGGAAGGGTGTGCAGGAGGCAGCCAATCAATAATTCTCTCTCATCATTGATGTTACTACCTCTTCCTCTCCCTTCCTCTCTGAAATAAAAAATACATATATATATCCCTAATATATAAATAGACTGATAGGCGGAACAACCAGTCGCTATGATGTGCTCTAACCACCAGGGGTTGTGCGCAGAACATGGAGGGTGGTGGCCATGGTGGGATGGTGGAGCAGGTGAGCAGGGGCACTAAGGTGGGGCACCAGTCACTGCCATCGGGGCAAATCTTTGGTGGTTACCAAAAATTCTTTGCTCCCGCACACCATGGTCCTGCCTGGTGCTCACACCTGCTGTCAATGCCAGAGCCACTGCTCACACCCACTGCTGGTGCTGGCACCAGCCCTGATCGCTTGGCGCTATCAGTGGATGCAAACAGCGGTTGCCAGCCCTAATTACCCCTGAGGGCTTCTCCACCTCCCCCTGCTCCTGAGGGGTGATCAGGACAGCAGTCATCACTCGCACCTGTTGATGGCGCCAGCCCCACTCACCTGCTGCTGGTGCTGGCCCCAATTGGTCCATGCCGTCAGCAGGTGTGAGCAGCGGTGGTGGGAGTAGGGCTGCCAGCAGACAGGGGATCAGGGGCCACGATGGGAGGAGCCGGACGGAGGCATGGAGAATGGGTCGAGACCTATCCCTGTGCTCACTGCAGCCTCTTGGCCCACAGTTCCTTTCAGTGTGCACGAATTCATGCACTGGGCCCCTAATGTTTGTTTTTGTGTGTGTGTGTGTGTGTGTGTGTACACACAAATACATATACATATACATATATTTATTTTTTTAATATATTTTATTGATTTTTTACAGAGCAGAAGGGAGAGGGATAGAAAGTCAGAAACATCGATGAGAGAGAAACATCGACCAGTTGCCTCTTGCACACCCCCCACTGGAGATGTCCCCGCAGCCAAGGTACATGCCCTTGACCGGAATCGAACCCGGGACCTTTCAGTCTGCAGTCCAACGCTCTATCCACTGAGCCAAACCAGTTTCGGCCATATACATATATTTAAATTAATCCCTAAGCTATTTTGCTTTTTTTGCCTGATATACTGACTATTAAATTTTAATAAAACTAATATATGTTCATTGCAAAAAAAAGTTACATATTGTTTGATTTTTTTAAGTGACAAAATTATAGTGATGGAGACTAGATCAGTGGTTGCCAGGGGTTAGGGTTACAGGGAGAATGCAACTCTGAAGGGGTAACTAACACAGAAGGCTTTATTAGTAGTGATTGACCAGTTCTGTATCCAGCTTGTGGGGATAGTTACTTGAGTCTGCACATGTGATAAAATTCCATAGAACTACACACCAAAAAGTAATAATAAAAGGAGCATGCTCCAGCCGGGCAGCTCGGTTGCTTAGAATGTCCTTACAACATGCCAGGGTTGAACCCCGGGTCAGGGAACATACAAGAATAAACCATGAATGCATAAATAAGTGGAACAGGAAATGTCTCTCTCTTTCCCTCCCTCTAAAATCAATACTTTTTTTAAAAGGAGTACTTTTTTTAAAAAATGATGATGAATGTCTATTTGGTGGTGAGTACCACATTCCCCACACTACTCTTGAAATTTTATATATATTACACATGATACTGACAATAACCTTGTGAATAAACATTAGCATCCCCATTTTAAAGAGACAGAAACAGACACCCAGAGAAAGTCAGTAACCCTACATGATCACGTAGCAGGTAAGTGGCAAAATCGGGACTTCAACCAAACCTGTCCGTCAGGTCTGCCTCATGGAACCTCTGTCACTCACATAATAGGTCATTCCAGCCCTGATGTCATCTTGTGCCACAGTGAAGCATCCTGCACTTGCCCTTCTCACATTCCCTGGAACCTCAGGTCCTCAGATAAACACCGGACAGGGGTCCCAAAGCAAAGGGAGCAGCTTTCCCCTTTAAACCTCACTTGAATTTAGAAGGTGAACAACTTTTCAAGTCCCTCTTCAATGCTCACATGTCAATAGAGCTTATTAGAGACTTAACACACAGCTCTAGAATCCCCAGTGTACATGCCATTGATCTTGGAGCCCAGCACAAAACTTGATTTGTGTGGGGGCTCTGTGTTTGTTGAGTGAATGAATTAACTGCAAAAATCTAACACAGGGGGTGTGGACTTAAATGCCGTCAGAGGCCAGACAGACAGTACAAATGGAGGAGGCTGAGGGTGGTAACCGCAGGGAGCAGAGGGGACGAGAGTGAAGCAGGTCACCTGTGCCACACCTCAAGGGGCATGTGCTGGCCATGTGCTGCCATGTGGGAATGTGGACCATCTAGTCCCACATCTGATTTTTCTAGGGAAGCCAAAATGCACTTTTATGATGAACTCCTGATTTGTTCAAGTTGTAAACAAATTTTAAACTTTATTAAGTGAGGGCCAAATGAGACACATATGGTAGGTGACCACTGCCCAGAGGACATGTTTGGAACATCTACTCTGAAACTCCCAGCCGTTTCTGATGTAGTGACAGGGAGTTTGCTGAGAACTGCTAGGCAAAGGGGTCAACAGCAGGCAAAGGAAAGCCAGTGTCACCAACACCCTTAAGCCAGGTCCACGTGGATGGCCTCTTCGTCAGGCATGCCACTGAGAGAAGCCCCAAGAGCAGGCAGGAGCTCTGAGGCTGGGCTGAGGGTACCAGATGGCCTGAGGACTTCTAGCAGCTTTGGTTATGGGATTCCCCTGTAACTCCACCCTCCTGAAATAGGCATCTCTTCTGAATTACCTGACTATTTTCATCCTGGCATCACAGGCACAAAGACCAGGCAATCTCATCTAATGAGCAAAAGATGGTCTTGCCAGGTCTACTTAAAGAGGAGCTACTTGCTGCAGACAGAGGGAATTTAAGACAAGACTGGACAGGGCACTGGGAAGAGGCCACAAGGGTGAATCAGCCCTGGCTGACGGACCGAATATGGATGTAAAGTCTCCCACCTCCCACCTCCTACCCTCCACGTCAATTTCGGGGGGCCTTGAGTCATCTTCATCAGACAGTTCTTCCTCTCACTCTAAGGAAAGGGCACAAAACTCAGAATGGCTCAGTTTCAAATCCTCCTTCTACCATTCACTTGCTGTCTCTAGGCAGGTGACAGCTTCAGAATTTCAATGTATACCCCTTTATTTATTTTACTAATTTATTTTTTAGTGAGAGAAGAAGGGGAAACGAGAGGCGGGGGAGAAAGAAAAGGAGGGAGGGACATTGATTTGTTGTTCCACTTATTTATGCATATCATTGGTTGATTCTTGTATGTGCCCTGACTAGGGGATCACACCTGCTACCTTGGCGTATCAGGACAACACTCTAACCAACTGAACTGCTCGCCAGGGTCCCAGTTGTCTACACCTTTAAAATGTAACTAATACACATTGATAGCACACATCCCGTTATATGATAGAATAATGCTTCATCTCTTTGGTATTCTTTCCAAAAATGTACATGCCCAGTCTAATCATGAGAAAACATCAATGAGCTCAAATTGGGGAACATTATGCAAAATATCTGTGTGTACTCTTCAAAAGTGTCAAGATAAAGAAAAACAAGGACGGACTGGGAAAATGTCCCATAGTGAAGGAGACGAATAAGACACAACTCAATGCAACATGGTATCCTGGATTGGGTCTTGGGATGAAGGAGGCCATTGGTAGAACACCTGGTGAGCTATGAATAAATTCTATAGTTTTGTTTTAAAATCATGAGAATAATAAATAGCTCTTCTTCATGTCTCTTTCCCCTTCCTGAAAAAGTCAGCCCTAAAATGTAGGTGGGACAAAGCAAGGTAGGCAACCAAGGTAGTAGGTAGGGAGCAGTGGCAATCCAGGGTGGGTGGCCACACAGGGAAGACGTGAGACATAAGGCAGAGCCCAACGAGATGTGAAGTGTCCACATAGGGCATGGTCAGGGTGCAGGGGTAAAGCATCGCTGTCAGAGCAGGGAGTTACAACTACAGAAAGGAAGAGGCTGAAATGAGCCCTGTGGTGTTGGATAGACACTGGACATAGCAGTGTGAACTCAGGCTTTCATACATACAGATTTAAAAACAATCCTAGAGATGGGTGCTTAATAGGTATCGAGTTTCAGCTTTGCAAGATGAAAAGCGTTTTGGAGATGGATAGTAGCAATGGTTGTACAAAAACATAAACGTGTTTAATGGCACCAAACTGTACACTTAAGAATGGTTGAGACGATAAATCTCATGTTTTGTGTATTTTATCACAATTTTTAAAAATAACAAATAGCCATAGCTGGTTTGGCTCATAAAAATTAGAGCATCGGCCTGCGGACTGAAAGATCCTGGGTTTGATTTCAGTCAAGGGCACATATTCAGGTTGTGGGCTCAATCCCCAGCAAGGGAGGAGGCAGCCAATGGTTCTCTCTCATCATTGATGTGTGTGTGTGCCTCTCTCTATCTCTCTCTCTTCCTTCCTCTCTGAAGTCAATAAAAAATGTATTTAAAAATCATAATAACAAACAGTCCAGCCGGTGTGGCTCATGGTTGAGCGTAGACCCATGAACCAGGATGTTGGTTTGATTCCCAGAGCACATGCCCAGGTTGTGGGTATGATCCCAGGGGACATGCAGGAGGTGGCCAATCGATGATTCTCTCTCATCATTGATGTTTCTGTCTCTCTCTCCCTCTCCCACCTGTTGATCTTAAATCAATAAAAACCTATTTTTTTAAATAGTCATAAACATAGATGTAAATGATTGTGTGTGAAGTGTGTCACTTTGTGTGTGCATGTGTATACATAGCCACATTCCCATGCCCTGTCCACGGAGAGGGATTGGGAATTCCCTCTAACAGCAGTGAGCACACCCAGCATCCAGATCTTGACTTCTAAATGCCATTTAACTAAAACCAAACCAGGTTCGTTGGCCAAACGGCTGATTCCAGGGCCGGGCCAGGAAAAATACAAGATGAGCCTAGAACAGCTTGTGCTAGAAAGCTCAGAGAATGACGGATGGTAGCCAAAAGGACACTGCAACCAGCTAAATGGAAATAATTTCATTAACAAAATAAGTAATGAGAGTAATGAATGCAGACATAAAAATATTATTTGCCCAACATCACAAGGGGGTAAAAACACTCACTCTTTTTTCTTTTTTCTTTTTTTTAATGTTGTGAGTGGAAAAGGATGACACATAGAACAAACTGGAAGCCAAAAAATTCCTAGAGAGACTGTCCAGGACATATGGACTTTGAGATCTGTCCAGTGTCATTTCCTGTTGGTGGGGAGGATGCAAGGTGCCCATGAGGAATGGGATATGGGCGAGAGGGTAGCAGGCGAAGGGGGCTGGGCTGCAGGCAGAGGAGCTGAGAGTGGTGAGAGGCCTCCTGGAGTGGCCTCTGCCCTGCAGAATGAGGTGCCCCACATCTGGTTCATATCGCTGGGTAAAGGCCAACGGATGTCTGAGCTGGAAGAAGCCCAGCATCACCTCTTCCGAGGGTCACCAGGCCTGGCCAGCTCCCATGGGCCCACAGAGGGGCTGCCTTCGGAATGAGGCCATCTTCTCTGCTTAGAAACACGTTCCTGGGCCCAGCTCTGCCTAATATATAAAACAGTCTCATCGTGTCCAGAGGGGCTGGCCTGTGACTTGCAGATGACTAATTTCAGGTCTGGAATGACGCTAGCTACACACACACCAAATGTAACCATCTCCACCCACAGGGCTTGTCTGTGCTTCTCTGGATGCCTCCCTTGGCTGGGAAGAGACAACTGTTTGCTGTGGAAACTTGAGCAACTTTCTTAGCTTCTCTGAGCCCGTTTCTCCATCCATAAAATGGGAACAATTCTTTCCTCCCAGAACAATGGTTAGCCTATTAAACGAAAGGCAGTTACAGCTCCAGAAAGCTCTCAATTAATGGCTACCATTCCTACCAGTCATTTGGATACCAGTCTTATCGTTCTAGTGGATGATAAAATCTTGGGGGAAACGAAATTTTTTCTTCCAGGCTTTGTAGCACAACAATTAATTAGTACCATCCGAGGCAGCATGAGGCAAGGACAGCCAGCCAACAGTCCACTCTCTGCTGTTGCTCTTTAGTGGCTGTGTGACTCTAGGAAGCGTCCTTAATCCTTCATGGCTTTCTCTGTAGAACTGGAATTCTTGCCCCTGTCCCAGGTGTTTGTGAGAATTGAGGGAGGTAACGCATGTCAGGGGATGGTTTGTGGTGTAAACTATTTTCCTTCCCAGACTCATTTTCAAGGCCCAGGGAACTCGAAGTTGTTGGGTTAAAGGGACACACATCAGGGAAGCTTCTCTTAAAACCGTCAGCTTTGGCCCTGCCTCTGACCAGCATTAATTCTTTCCTCCTCAAAAACTGGCAGCAGCCGGAATAGAGCTGATTCATTCTGGAGAGAGCTCTGAGGCCCAGCATCCTGGCCAGTGCCCCTTGAAGGCCTCCGCTTCCTCCCCTGCTCTTGCCTGTTGCTTGTGTCCTCAAACTTATAAAAGGATGTTGCCCCTTTGCCAGATGCAACCAGCTCGCTCTTCCCCAGTGCCCTCTTGGGTGGTCTCAGGGAGCCAAGCAGCTTCAGTCTGGGTTCTTGTCCATTGCAAAGAGCCCTGGCCAGGAGCCAGGGCTGCAGAGCAGAGTCTAGGTTCCAAACATCACCTCCTTTTTTGTTTGGGAGAAAAGGAAACCAGAGAAGCTGGCTACACTGTGGCAAATCATTTGACCTCATTATGCCTCTGTTTTCTCATCTATAAAAAGGGCTTACAGACACTCTCCACCTTATACAGGGCGATGAGGCTTTCCTGAGAGGTCCCAGGAAGGGGCGTACTTAGTACAATGCCTGGGACATACGTGCGCAGCAAAAGGTCACTCTTATGATTATTGCCTCTCATTTGGAATCTCTCCAGCCCTAAATAATTCCTGCTGAGCAGCTCAGAAATTGCCAGGATTCAAACTCAACTCTGACAAAGCAGGGCTACTGGAGGAGAAAAACAATCTCTTACTTCTATTCACTAATAAAGAGCCTGATGTTACATCAACATCTAATTCACTCCTATAAAACCAGCCAGACAAGCCAATCTGCAGATGGAACCATAACACAATCCAGTGATGAAAACCAAATGCCTTCCTTGCCCGGGCTGTTGGTTAGGCATCATCTCGTCACAAAGAGGTTGCTGTCCATTGCAAGTCAGGGCACGGGCCCGGTTGTGGCCTAGACCCCCAGTAGGGGGCGTGAGGAGGCAGCTGATCTTTTTCTTTCTCATCGTTTCTCCCTTTCTCCTTTCGTCTCTCTCTAAAAATCAAATCTTAAAAAAAAAAAAAAAAAAAAAACTAAACTAAATTTCTCTCATCTGATGACCTAGATCTCAACACACCCAATTAACCCCTCTCCTCTCCAAAACTTATCACCCATTGAAATAGCAGCCATAATATTTACCCACCCCCCAACCTGAACACTGTTCAGGGTAATCAACACCCAAACTGAAAGCTTTTGCTTACAGCTGTCTTTGAAACCGTGAAGAAAAAGAGCAGAAAAAAAAGCAGACTTCCCCACCTCTATGGAATCCTAACTGAAAAGCCCAGAATATAAAGACAAAGATAAATTAAATACAGAATTATAACATGTTAATAAAATAATTATGTAGCATAGATCATTTCCATGTGTGCTTGTATACACGCTACCAAAGGCTAAAAGAAGGCTTGTCACCCTCGGGAGTGAAATGGAACGAATGACACATTTTTTTGCGTGACAAGGGAAAGCTAGAAGAATAACACCGTGGAGGCCACTGTTTCTCAGAGGCAGCTGTTGGAATCTGCTTTATGACCAAGACGGCAACGTGAAGACTGGGGATAGGGGCACTGAGTAACTGTTTAGAGATACTGTTCTCAAGAACATTTTATCTAGCTGTCATCCAGCTATCAGAAATGTGTTCTCCTGAACAAAATAGAAACAGACTCTTAGATACACAGAACGGACTGACAGCTGTCACAGAAAGGAGGGTTAGGTGGCTAAGGGGAAAAGTTGAAAGAATTAAGAAGAAGTCCTCAGAGCCACAGACAACTGTATGATGATTACCAGGGAGAAAGCAGGGTGGGAGAGGAAGGAGAGGGTAAACGGGGATAAATGGTGACGGGAGGAGACTTGACTTGGGGTGGTGAACACACAATATGACATACAGATGATGCACTATAGAAGTGCACACCTAAAAATCCATATAATTTTATTAACCAATGTCACCCCAATAAATTCAATAAAAACAATAAAAACAAATCCACCTTACAATTTTTATTTTACATTCCATTGCTCAACTTGAGAATAAACCCCATTACAACACAGTAACAAAATGTAATCAATTTGTCTAAAAATAAATACATAAATAAGTTAATGAAATTTAATTTTTAAAAAATGTGTTGCTATCCTGGCTAGGTGGCTCAGCTGGTTGGAGCGCTGTCTATACACCAAAAGGTTGTGGTTCAATCCCTGGTCAGGGCGCATATAAGAGGCAGCTGGTCAATGTTTCTCTCCCACAATGATGTTTCTCTCTCTGTGTGTCTCCTTTCCTCTCTAAGAAATCAATAGAAACATATCCTCAGGTGAGAATTTAAAAACAAAACAAAACTGGTGCCCTCACCTTAAACTCCTACTTTCCAAAAACTGAGGTATAGCCTTAACTGGTTTGGCTCAGTGGATAGTGTCAGCTTTCGGACTGAAGTGTTCGATTCCAGTCAAGGGCATGTGCCTTGGCTGCGGGCACATCCCCAGTGGGGGGTGTGCAGGAGGCAGCTGATCCATGTCTCTCTCTCATCGATGTTTCTGACTCTCTATCCTTCTCCCTTCCTCTCTGTAAAAAATCAATAAAATATTTTTTAAAAAGAATGAAATCAAACAAAAACCAATTTTATTTTAAAAACTGAGGTATAATTGGCATATAACATTATATTAGTTTCGGTTGTACAACATGATTTGATATATTGTATGTATGTATACACATACACACACACATGCTGCAAAATTATCTCCACAGTAAGTCTAGCTGACAGCCATCACCATAGTTACCAAAATGTTTTTCTTCTGATAAGAACACCTTTAAGACCTCCGTCTTCACACCTTCCAAATAAGCAATACAGTATCCTGCTTTTTAAACTACTACCAATTGAGAGCTTACTCATGGAGCTAATCTCGTTCACACTGAAAATATTCGAGTTGGATACCACTATCACCCCCCACCCCCTTTTTTGCTGTACTGGAATGAGAGCAGTTAAGTAACTTTCTGGAGGTCACACAGCTTTTCAGTGCCAGATTCGGATTCTAACTCAAATCTGATTCTGGAGCCCACGCTGTTAACCACTGGGCTCTACTGCCTCCCTGTGGCGGGTTTTTCAGTTGGGAGGAAGTCACTGGTTTTCTAACGGGACCCTCCCACCATGTGAGACAAAGAACTCAGTATCCCCCACCCTGGTCTCATAGCAAACCCCACACCCTGTGTCCACAGTTTCCACGTGCATGAAGTGTTAGCCCACTGTGAGAAAAAAAGAATGCATTGGTTTGGTTTCCTTTTCACCAATAACTTCTACTCTCCCCGACTCTCAACCACTCTAAGCAAAGCATCACTTTTCACCTTCGGTGTAAATCCAGAAGAATGAACTCACGTGGACTCGAAGCGCATTTTGAAAGCCTTTTGGAATCCGGTGCTGCCTGGCCTCCGTTCCAGAGACTTCACCCAAATCTGTAAACTCGGAGACAGGTCGTGTCTCCACACTTTTAGAAGCATCTTCGTTCCTCCAATCAGTGTTTCAGACTCTTCGGGTGGCAGGAAGGAAGGTTTATTTTTTTTCCTGTTAACACTCTCAACGTTCAAAGCAAAAGCGTTTGGCCTGGAAGCTTAGTTTCACTGTGTGGTGGGTGGGGCAGGTTTGATTTAATTGATGGAATTGGAAGCAAATGTAGCCCAGTTAACTGGGCAGATTAGAGCAGAGCTGATGGGATCTGGGTGGGATGGATTGAATTAAGGTTTGATTGGGCATTTGGTTCCTTACTCTTTACCCAGCAACGTGGAGGCAGCAAAAAACAGCGGAGGAAAAGGCAAAGGCGTGAATAGGAAAGGATGACCCACTGGCAGGATTCTGAGGCCCAGAGTTAAGTGTTAAGACAAGAGGAGGTGAGCTTGCAAATGGGTAAAATAAAATCATTAAACAGACGAAAATACTGTGTTTCCTTTATCTTTCTCAGATATCTCCGTCTCTGAATCAAAGCTTTCCGTGTGAAGTTTGCTGAGAACTTGTGATTGTGGAAGGCAAAGACCGCTGCCTCCCTGCCAACAGCTGGGTGTTACTGAGCACTTGCTGTGCGCCCCGCCCGACCTAACCATTTCATCTGCACAAAGCCATTTGCTAGTAACCTTCACAACAGCCACATGAAATGGACACGGAGGCCGAAACCGGTTTGGCTCAGTGGATAGAGCGTTGGCCTACGGACTGAAGAGTCCTGGATTCAATTCCGGTCAAGGGCATGTGCCGTGGTTGCGGGCACATCCCCAGTAGGGGGCGTGCAAGAGGCAGCTGATCGATGTTTCTCTCTCATCAATGTTTCTGACTTTCTATCCCTCTCCCTTCCTCTCTGTAAAAAATCAGTAAAATGTATTTTTTTTTTAAAAAGAAAAAGAAATGGACCCTGAGGCCTCCCTGATGGCTGGGCCTTAAGAAATGCAGAAATAAGCAGCTGCTCACTGAAATAGCCCGTCAGAGAAATGAAAATACCTCCCTCTACCCATTGCAAGGATAACAGGACCTCGAAGCTCTAGAGCCCAACTGGGAGCTATACAAAAAGTGGTTTCCTTTCCAGAAAAACCACTCACAAGATGCACATGCATGTGATTCCCAGGGAACATATGGTGCAAAGAGAGGCAGGAGTGTCTCCCATATCCCACAGCTCAGGGCAGTGGTCAGCAAACCGTGGCACTAGAGCCACATGCGGCTCTGTTGACTGAATCTGCCGACTACTTACCTAAGCATTTAAGAGAGGAACACTATGGCTCAGTAGTTGAACTTCGACCTATGAACTATCATGTGGGTCGGAGCCGAGGTTTGCAGACCACTGGCTTAGGGGAATGTCATCACCTGCAGATGCATGCAGGGCTAGACCAGGAACCCAGGATGCCTAGGAGCTTAGAGCCTAGATCTGAATGAGCTCAAAGGTCATCAACATAAGATCTGGGGCAGAGAGAGAGGACACAAGCCAACACTGAGTCTGTGAACCTCTAGACAGGCTTTGTCTGCCTCGGCACTACCAGGTAACCGTAATTGTGGGGAGCAGTTCGTGCATTACAGCATACTTAGCATCCCTGACCTCTGCCCACTTACAAGCCAGGACAACCCCCTTCCCAAGATTTGACAACCAAAAATGTCTCCAGACACTCAGATTTTCCCTTGGGGGTAAAACTGCCCTCAATTGAGAACCACTGCTTTGCATAAAAATTAATCTTAAATAGTTCTTTTTTAAAATTATCTGTCATCTTGCTCAAAAGTCTAAATGACCCAATTTAAACATCAGTATCTGAACACCACAGAATGTAGCAAAAAGTCAATCAAAGAGGCAATTAGACAGGACCGGTTTGGCTCAGTGGATAGAGCGTTGGACTGCGGACTGAAGGGTCCCGGGTTCGATTCCGGTCAAGGGCATGTACCTTGGCTGCGGGCACATCCCCAGTAGGGGGCGTGCAAGAGGCAGCTGATCGATGTCTCTCTCTCATCGATGTTTCTGACTTTCTATCCCTCTCCCTTCTGCTCTGTAAAAAAATCAATAAAATATATTTTTTAAAAAAAGAGGCAATTAATTACATGGTGCCCCACTTGCTTCTTCTTTGCAGCTTCAATAGCATGAGGCAGTCGGTTTCCTTTCAACTGTTTGAATTGTTGCCGAGAGTAAAGAAGGCAGCTGGTTCACCTCAGAGCTGGCACGTTTCAATAGCAGCTAGGAGGACTCCCCTGGGGCTTTCCAAGCTTAATTAGTTCTTATTTGTAAAGTTCCTTAAGAAGCTCAGGCCAGGATG
This sequence comes from Antrozous pallidus, assembly GCA_027563665.1. Taxonomy (NCBI): domain Eukaryota; kingdom Metazoa; phylum Chordata; class Mammalia; order Chiroptera; family Vespertilionidae; genus Antrozous; species Antrozous pallidus. The sequence goes on from CM050526.1 coordinate 35,237,805, forward strand.
CTATGGGGAGTCCAAGTTACTAGGATTCTCGCCACCCTCTAAAAAGAACATTTCTGCAGGAACAGGCTGGGAGAGTCAGAAAAGAGCTCCTAGGAGTGTGTGTGTGAATAGGGGAGTCCTTGGGAAGCACATTTGCGAGCATAAAGGAGAAATACTTTCCAATTTTCCAGCTCTCCTCCTATTCTCCAGAGCAGGGAATTATTTCAAGTATTTCCTGAACAGCTGAAGTATGTTAGAAACCTGCTAGCATTCCCTACAGGAAATAGATGCTGAAGAATTTCTTCCCGAGAAACTGAGCTCTACTGCCATCGCCACCTGAACATGTGTGTATGTGCATGTGTGTCCTGTCACTCTGGAAACTGGAGACAACAATCTTAGATCATTTTGATGTCATACTCAGTGTCCCAAAGAACATACCCTGGAGAACTCTTCTAGCAATGTGTGTATGGGTGTGTGTGTGTGTGTGTGTGTATACATGTATATATGTATGGAGAGGAAAACTTCTAGCATTTTCTGTTTGTGTGTGAATACATGTATATATATATATATATGTGTGTGTGTGTGTATGCATGTGTAGAGGAAAAAATCTAGCATTTTGTGTGTGTGTGTGTGTGTGTGTGTGTGTGTGTGTATGTATGGCGAGAGAGAGAGGGGAGGAAGGATGCAAGCGAGTGAGGGAGGGAGGGATTTTTTACACTACTGTCGGAAAGCAAGCTCAGAGGGTAATTCAGCAATGTTAAGTTTGCTAGTTATCAACTCATCCTCTTTGGTGGAGGTCAATTTCTTCTGTTTTAGGCCAAACTCCAAATGTCCAGCAAAAAGAAACCCCCATCCCACTTCGAGAGTTTAACCCTCCCAAGCAAATCAATGTTGGGATGTTGAGGTGGGGGGAGGAGGAACATGGGACTGAGAGCCATCTGTGAGCCAGCTGACTGGCCAGCAGATTCCTCTGGTCTATGAGAAAGGCAAGCCTGCTTGGCACAGCAGAAATACCAGAGGAAAATGGCAGTCGTCACCTCCAAAGCAAAGGACGAGGCCCAGAAAGAAAGCCAGTTCCTGAAGACAGTGACAGATCTGATTATGCTGAAGGCGGGGTGAGTTCCCTGTGGTCTCATAACAGTTAGGAGCCATTCATTCCCCCAGGTCAGCAGGGCTTGAGACCCAACATCGGAGTGTACGGTTGGCCTATCAGAGACTTGGCTGTCAGCAGGAGGATGAGGAGCCAGACATGTCCTATTCCCGCCCATCCTCCAGGGCCTGCAGGAAAGGCCAACTGAGGCCGAGGCCCACAAGCCCCTGCCATCTTCAGGGGACAAGTGCACCATTCTTGCGGAATGAATGTCAACCAAACGCTAACGTTTAGGGACGGCAGTTACGACTTCTGTTCAACTCGAGTTCTTTAAATTACAGCTGAATTCATTGGTCTGATGTTTCATACTACTGTCGGAAAGCAAGCTAGGAGGGTAAATTTTTAAAAAGCACACTACACATGTGAAAAAATTAAATTGGAAAGATCTATACCTAAAGTTTGTAATATTCTCAAGGTGGCTCCACCTTTGAGAACCTAATTTTCATCAGGCCATGAGTCCATCTCAGCAAAGCTTACATGCATGTATTTCACAGTCAACTTTGCATCGTTTCAGGGGTTCATGGGCCCCCCTGAAGGCCTGTCCTGCATCTCAGGCTACTTATATTCAGAATTCCTACCTATGATAAAAAGGTAGAATTCCATGGAGGGATTTAGACTTTTTTTTAAAATGTTCGATTTTATTTTATTTTTTATTACTTTTAATATATTTTATTGATTTTTCACAGAGAGGAAGGGAGAGGGATAGAAAGTCAGAAACATCGATGGGAGAGAAGCTTCGATCGGCTGCCTCTTGCACGCCCCCTACTGGGGATGTGCCCGCAGCCAAGGTACATGCCCTTGACCGGAATCGAACCTGGGACCTTTCAGTCCGCAGGCCGAAGCTCTATCCACTGAGCCAAACCGGTTCGGCTAAATGTTTTCGATTTTAAAGAGAGGGAAACATTGATGGGTTGCCTCCTGCATACCCCCTACTTTGCATTGTGCCCCAGCATCTTGCAACCTGACTGCTCTGACTGGAAATGAAATGTGGGGATTGAATGTGACCTACTGATTCATGGGGCGATGTTCACCCAGCTGAACCACACTGGCCAGGGTAGCTATTATTTTAACCTTTGTGGCATTCTGTGTCTTTAAAGTTTTCGCCGAATCTAGTTTGCCTTAGTGGATAGAGCGTCAGCCTGAGGATGGAAAGGTCTCAAGTTCAATTCCAGTCAAGGGCATGTACCTTGGTTACGGGCGCATCCCCAGTAGAGGGTGTGCAGGAGGCGGCTGATCAATGTTTCTCTCTCATCGATGTTTCTGGCTTTCTATCCCTCTCCTTTCCTCTCTGTAAAAAAAAAAAAAAAAAAAAAAAATTCAATAAAATATATTTTAAAAATATATAAAATTTTCTAAAATAAGTATTACTTCTGTAACTAGGAAGAGTTACTTCCCAAAGTTACAAAAAACAAACAAACAAACAAACACTGGTTGGGAGGATGGGCAAAAAAGGGGTCAGAGTTATCTGCCAACTAAAATTTTGGTGTAAGTCAGGAGAGGAACAAGGTGGCGGCATAGGTAAACACCTGTCTTGCTGCCCCACACAGCAATTTCAAAACCACAACTTAACAGCAGAACAAACACCATCCAGAATCACTGGAAAGCTGGCTGAGTGAAAATTCCACAAATAAAAGTAAAGACAGGACACTGTGACTCAGAGGAGCGGCGGAGGGCAGCGTTGAAGGTACGCACGGAGTCAGAGGTTTAAAGCCCTATGCGGGTGGGCGCGAGCGAGTGGAGAGGGCAGACGGCTGCAAAAACAAAGGCGTCCCATTGCACTGATTCCCCAGTTCCAGGCGAGATCTGGGGAACCCACACTCATACGGGGTGAAACTGGAAAGTGGGGAGGCACGCTGAAACTTGGGCACTGCAGAGGTCTGTGAGCTTGTTGAGAGGGCGAGCTTGTGGAGAATGCGTGTGAACTTGGGAACAGCAGAGCTGCGCAGGCGCGCAGAGGGGACTCGTGACTTGCTCTCTCGTTTGGGAAACCACTGGATTGCATTGTTTTACAACCCTGGGTGAGGCTTTGGGTGTGCAGACTCATTTGTGAAGAGGCTGACGCTGCCTGCTCAGCCCGAAGACTCCGTCCATCCAACCTGAGCACAGCTGACCCGCACAGCCAATTGGCCTGGAGGTCAAACCCTCCTAGTGCTAACAACAATAATATAGGCCTAACTTCAACAAGACTGTGCAACCCATAAAGGGCTGTAGCAAGAGTATCCACTTCAGGTAACTGGGGAGGCTGAGCCACTGTCCCTTAGAGGACATCTACCACACAAAGTTAATCGACCAACTCAGGAAAGCAGCCACCATGCAGAGACATGGAAAGAAATCAGATGTGAAAGAAATGGAGGGAAAAAAACGACTGGACATAGAGTTCAAAACCACGGTTATAAGATTTTTCAAGAGGCTCCTAGAAAAGGCCAAGACCTACAAGGAAATGAAAAAGGACCAACTAGAAATTAAGCATACACTGACTGAAATAAAAAAATTTATACAAAGACCTAAAAGCAGTCTACAGGACTGCAAAAACCAAGTCAAAGATTTGAAATAGAAATAGGCAAAATCCACTCAGCTGGAAAAGCAAGAAGCCAAAAGAATCCAAAAAATTAAAGATAGTGTAAAGGGCTTCTGGGACAACCTCAAGCATACCAACATCCGAATTATAGGGGTGCCAGAAAAAGAGAGAGAGCGAGACAATGAAAACCTATTTGAAGAAATAGTGACCAAAAACTTCCCCCACCTGGTGAAAGAAATTGACTTAAAAGTCCAAGTAGCGCACCGAACTCCAAACTATAAGAATCCAAAGAGGACCACACCAAGACACATCATAATTAAAGACACATCATAATTAAAATGCCAAGAGCAAAAGACAAAGAGAGAATATTAAAAGCAGCAAGAGAAAAACAGTTAGTTACCTATAAAGGAGCACCCATACGATTGATTGTCAGTGGATTTCTCAACAGAAATTATGCAGGCCAGACAGGAGTGGCAAGAAATATTCAAAGTGATGAATAGCAAGAATCTACAACCAAGATTACTCTATCCAGCAAAGCTATCATTCAGAATTGAAGGTCAGATAAAGAGCTTTGCAGATAAGAAAAAGCTAAAGGAGTTCATCACTGCCAAACCAATATTATATGAAATGCTGAAAGATATTCTTTAAGAGGAAGAAGAAAAAGGTAAAAATAAAAATTATGAACAACAAATATACATCTATCAACAAAAGAATATAAAAATCAAGTGAATTAAAAATCTGATGAACAGGATTAAGTGGTGAATATAACAGAATCATGGGCATAGAGAGGGAATGTACTGACAATTCTTGGGGAGAAAAGGGGTGTGGGAGGTGCAGCAAGAGACTGGACAAAAATCATGCACCTATGGGAGATGACAGTGGGGAAGAGGTGAGGGCGAAGGGTGGGATAGGTACCAGGTGGAGGGGAGCTATAGTGTTAAAAAATGGGGAACAATGTAATTAATAAACTGAACAATAAAGATTAAAATAAAATAAAATTTTGGTGTAAGTCAGAATTATGCAGTCTTATTTCTATGTTTTCCAAAGAATTTTTTTCTGTATTCCAATTTTTGCTAAAAATGTAATTTTTGTAGCTACATTCAGGAACTGCCATCTGTATATCATACCTTTTCATTCCATTTGCATTTTCTTATTAATCCAATTTTTCCTCATCTTCCCTTGTTTTTATGGATGAGCTTCCAATATTTCTGCCTGAACCTGTTCAAGCTCTAAACGGTAAACTCTTTTCAGAGTAGAAAATACAGCTTTGTTTTGCTGTTTCACAGTCAAGCTTCATATCACTACTGAGCAAAGGCCTATCTGTTGTTTATACAGACAAGCTTTCAAGCAAACTATCAGTACATTGGACTTAGGTGGCTGTTCTCAGGGCCAGTGAAAAGTTGGAGGTGCTCCAAAAAATTTGTCCAATAGAATTAACAGTGGACACAAAAAACTTAAGAGTTCTCACCGGATAGCTGCAAAGGCTAAAAGCTAGGGGTGCTGTACAAAAACCTATATAAAGAGCTGATGGCTGACAAAACATCCAACTTTTGGATAGAATCCTCTCACTGAATACAGAAACAAACCGTGTGGTGAGCTCATGTCCATTTATAACTGTGATTAATAAGAAAAAAAAGTAATAATGAGTAGCCTAGGAGGTAAAACATATAAAAATATAAGTGTATAGAATAAAAGAGAACCTTTACTGTTAAAAGCTTTGGAAAAGCTGTTCTATAGCTATAATATTTACCTGGGATATTAACATAATAATGAATACCTAGACATTAACATAACAATGAATATCTAAAGAGTACTTATTTTATACTAGGGATTGTGCTATTTTAACAGCCCAATTGTCAACGTATTTGAACTTGGGCAATCTGGCTCCTAACACGAGTTCATTCCACTACACCCCATCCCAGAAACAAGGATGGGAAAGACATTTGTAATTGTGAAAAGCTTGGGAGGAATGCATAAACTGATCAATTTAAAAGGGTTTGATGGATACAACTCCTACATAATGTTATGAAACTATCCCAAATATTTAGGAGGAACTGGGTGTTTATATAGACACCAGAATTATGCTCCCAAACTATGCCAACAATATGCCATTTAACACACAAATGTTCAAAATTAAATAGTTCTGTCCTCAAAAAAAGTCCTACTTGATAGCTTAAGTGTTTATCTTTATTAGCTGGGGTTCTGATACATATCCGTGATATCGCTAAAACATTTTCACTTACACTTTCCCTTGGGGGATGGAGACACTGCATGATTTGGACAAGTTTTGTTAATCACAAATGAGGTCAACAGCCCAATCTCAAAAGAAAGCACCATTAGTGATATTTCCATGGCTTTCCAAAATCAGCCAGCTGAGTCTTGGCAACTTCAGCAGGGTGCAGGGAGGAAAGGAGTAGCCAGCTACACGTCCACTAATGGCCTTCTGAACTTGGGATCCTGTATCTCACAACTTTTTCAACTGCCCATACAAACAAAACAAGAATTTGCTTTGACCACTATTGGTAGGATGGAAAGGAACATGCCACTTTGGTGAACACAATTTTGGTTCTGGAAAAAATGAGAGGGATGGAAAAGAGCAATTTAAGAAGCCAAATGCTGAAGTAAAAATCCTATTTAACAATAAGGATTTACTGTTACAAGAAATTATCCAGAGTTTGGCGCAACCACAGAAAGATTTGAAATTGGGACCGGGGATGGAGGGGTGGAGAGGGAAATCAAACCACTTTAGGAATGTTTATTTTCTATTTTACTCCAAAAATAGTCAGTAGCTTGTTTATATTTAAAGTCAAGACACAATGTAGCAACTTAAAGAATTAATATTTGTGCCGAGCCATGTGGCTCCTGGCTGAACACTGACCCATGAAGCAGGAGGTCACAGGTCAGGGCACATACCCGAGTTGCAGGCTCAGTCCCCAGTAAGGGGAGGTACAGAAGGCACCGGATTGATGATTCTCTCCCATCATTGATGTTTTCCTCTTCCTCACTCTCCCTTCCTCTCTCTGAAATCAATAAAAAAAATTAGTATTTTGTGAAATATTTAATACAAAAAAGCAATCTTTTAATGATACTTTTTGTAACGAATTCAGCCAGAACCAAGATGGCGGCATAGGTAAAACACCTATCTTGCTGTCATACACAGCAATTTCAAAGCTACAACTTCACGAAAGAACAAACACCATCCAGAATCACCAGAAAGCTGGCTGAATGAAAATTCCACAAATAAAAATGAAGATAAAACACTGTGACTCGGAGGAGTGGCGGCGGACAGCGTTGAAGATATGCACAGAGAGAGGTTTGGAGGAGCGCATGCACCAGCGGATAGGGCGGGTGGCTGAAAACCGGCCAGTTTTCTTGAATGGGGGAGACAAAGATATCCCACTGGACTGATTCTCCAGCTCTGGGCGAAGTCCAGGGAACCCACTATCATATGGGGTAAAAACTGGACAGTGGGAGGGCATGCCGAAGCTCAGGTGCTGCAAGGGTCTGCCAGCTTGTGGAGAAGGCGAGCTAGTGCGGAGTGCGTGTGAGCTTGGGAACAGCGCAGCTGCCTGACCACACAGAGAGCACTCGTGACTTGCTCTTTCATTCAGGAAACTGTCAGACTGCATTGTTTTTTGACCTTGGGTGAGACACTGGGTGTGCAGACTCATTTGGGGAGAGGCTGAGTTCTCCGGCAGCCGGTGGAGCTCGGCAGTGGCTCTCTCTCTCGAGACTCTGGGGCCGCATAGGGCGCAGCTGACGCTGTCTGCTTGGCCCGGAGACTCCACCCATCCAACCCGAGCACAGCTGAATGTCACAGACAATTGGCCTGGAGGTCAACCCCTCCAAGTGCTAACAACGACTAACCTGAGCTTAACTTCAACAAGACTGTGCAACCTATATCCACCTCAGGTAACTGGGGAGGCTGAGCCACTGTGACTTAGAGGACGTCTACCACACAAAGCTAATTAACCAACTCAGGGAAGCAGCCACCATGTACAGACATGGAAAGAAATCAGATGTGAAAGAAATGGAGGAAAAAAAACGACTGGACATGGGATTCAAAACCACGGTTATAGGGCTTTTCAAGAGGCTCCTAGAAAAGGTCGAGTCCTATAAGGAAATAAGCAAGACCTACAAGAAAATGAACAAGACCCTCAAGGAAATGAACGAGACCTGCAAGGAAATGAGCAAGACCAACGTGGAAATGAATGAGTCCTACAAGGAAATGAACGAGACCCTCAAGGATATGAAAGAGACTCTCAAGGATTTGAAAAAGGACCAACCAGAAATTAAGCATACACTGACTGAAATAAAAAATTTTATACAGAGACCTAAAAGTACTCTAGAGCACCCCAAGGACCAAGTTAAAGATTTGAAATACAAAGAGGTAAAATCCAGTCAGCTGAAAAAGCAAGAAACCAAAAGAATCCAAAAAATTGAAGATAGTGTAAGGGATCTCTGGGACAACCTCAAGCATAACAGCATCCGAATTATAGGGGTGCCAGAAAAAGAGAGAGACCAAGACAATGAAAACCTATTTGAAGAAATAGTGACTGAAAACTTCCCACACCTGGTGAAAGAAATTGACTTAGGAGTCCAAAAAGTGCACCGAACCCCAATATATAGGAATCCTAAGAGGACCACACCAAGACACATAATTAAAATGCCAAGAACAAAAGACAAAGAAAGAATATTAAAAGCAGCAAGAGAAAAACAGTTAGTTACCTATAAGGGAGCACCCATACGATTGTCAGCGGATTTCTCAACAGAAACGATGCAGGCCAAACTGGAGTGGCAAGAAATATTCAAAGTGATGAATAGCAAGAACCTACAACCAAGATTACTCTATCCAGCAAAGCTATCATTCAGAATTGAAGGTCAGATAAAGTGCTTCACAGATAAGAAAAAGCTAAAGGTGTTCATCACCACCAAACCAATATTATATGAAATGCTGAAAGATATTCTTTAAGAAGAGGAAGAAGAAAAAGATAAAAGTATAAATTACGAACAACTAATTCACATCTATCAACAAATGAATCTAAAAATCAAGTGAATTAATAAGCTGATGAACAGGATAAACTGGTGAATGTAACAGAATCAAGGACATAGAGAGGGAATGGACTGACAATTCTTGGGGAGAATGGGGGTGTGGGAAGTGCAGCAATAGACTGGACAAAAATCATGCAACTATGGGAGAGGACTGTGGAGGCGGGTGAGGGCGGAGGATGGGATGGGTACCAGGTGGATGGGAGCTATAGGGGGAAAAAAAAGGGAACAATGTAATTAATAAACTGAACAATAAAGATTAAAAATAATAATAAAAAAATAAAGATTTTTGTAACAAAATATCCATCAGCATTTTTTACTTGATATTTGCCTCATAAAAACTTGTGTTATCTTCCCATCCTTTCTTATAATACAAAAATGAAAGTTATAGGCAAAGCTATATCATTTATTAGTCTTAAATGAGATTTAAAACTGCTAGGAACTAAAAAAAAAAAAATTTAGTGCACCAACAAAAGCAATTAACACATGAAAGAGGAAAAATCTAGCAACTATAGAATCCTCTCTTCTGATTTTTAAATATCAAGCTGAATATGAAAACTCATTCTCCAAGTCAAAAATTTAGTCCAATTAAGTTCAATAAAAACAAATGTCTCTAAGAATTTCAACTCCAAGGAAACCAGCATAACAATTTTATCTAAAACGTGAAAATGTGTTTTTGGAAATCAGCTATCTCCTACTTCATGCTGAATCATGCTTTTGCTTTTTAAACGCAGACCTTGTACTGTTTACATTAATCCCTCCAAAGCCATTGAAGCTCCACCTATTTGTAGGGCAGAAGTCTAGAGGGTCCAGATTTACTTTTGTATTACCTTTTCTCAAGTTAAAAGACTTTTGGATCTAGCATCCAAGAAGGGACTTATGTTTTAGGAAGAGCAGAAATAAAAAGGAGGGAGCAAGAGTATCTGGGAGAACACAGGCAGTCTAGAGCTGCAGTTTTACTTCTTTTTCCTCTCCCCCCACTTCATGGGTAAGAACAGAGAAAGCAAGAAAAGGACCACAAAATGTCCTAAATTTAGGGAAAACTACATGTAACATGGTTAGTGTCCAGGTTAGAAGCTTGTCTTCTCTGCACACAAGCAGGGTAAGCACTATTTCATGTAGGAAACCTTTAACCATTACCTGCCCTGGCTGGTGTTACTCAATTGGTTGAGCATCATCCCATGCATTGATTGCCAGATCAATTCCTGATCGATGTTCTCTCTCTCCCTTTCTCTCTGTAATCAATAAGAACATTTTTAAAAATAAATAAGACTATTATCTGCAATAAGTAAAATGTACTTGTGACATAGTTGACATTTCTCAGTGGTTTTCTTAGGACATGCCTTCAGTGGCATCTTTCTTTGAATTTTGCAAATTATCTATATTTATAAAAGGCTAATATACAAAGTGTCTCCTTGGGAGTTCAACCAGTTCAATCACTCGCTATGACATGTGCTGACCACCAAGGGGCAGCATGGAACACGGCAGGCGATCACGAGCGAAGCAGTGAGGAGGCAGAAAACTGGATTGACCCTGATCACTGGCAAGGTCTAGGGAGCCTACCTGTACATGAATTTCGTGCACTGGGCCTCTAGTACTACAATCACTTTTCAAAACAAAAAGTAACAAATTAAAGTGGTTTTATTGTTTCCTACAAAAAAAAAAGTCTTTACATGTATATTGAATTGGGGAATACCTTTACTGCTCAAAGGTAAATAGAAATTTGTTACATTACTACTGAGTTGAAAGACTACCTTGCCCTGGCCAGTTTTCTTAGTGGTTAGAGTGTCACCCTACAGACTGAAGGGTCTTGGACTCTATTCTGGTCTGGGACACACGCCTGGGTCGCAGGCTGTCCACAGCTGAGTGAGGGGACCAGTTGATGTTTCTCTTTTTGAGTTCAAAGCCCTTAAAGGTCATCAATCACTTGTACTGTTTTTTTTGCAGTTTTATAATTGTATTCAATAATCAGCAGGTAATTCTCATCCACGTTAACGGTAGATTTTTTAAAGTGGTGACACATATGTAGATGACCAATGCATAGAGCTTGTTTGGTGAATCTTCACTTTAATTACATTTTCTGAACAACGGCACCCAGATACGGTATAGCACATTCCTTATTCCTGTGGCCCAGTTTATCTGGAGTTCTCATCTCCTTCTTGGCAAATTTCCAGATCTGAGTGCTTGAGGGGCACAATTTTTGAAACCCACCCCATGGACGTGCTTGTGAATGTTGATAGTATATTCTCTGGTCACTTCTACAATGACAGAAAGACCCTTCTCCCACCCTTCTTTGCGGGAGCCATTTCGTCATACCCACATTGGAAAAGTATAAATACTTTAAACTTGAGTCTCAACCCAAATCCCCACCCCTCTACCACTATGGCTTTTTCTATGGGGAAAAGGCAGGCAAGGCTGTCAGAGTTTAGTAGTGGAGGCTTGACTCATCACTTTTCTAACTCATCCAAAAAGCACAAACAAGACTCCTTTTTAAATCATTTCATTTTTCTCACTTATGGATACTGTAGTTAACACTCCCACTACAACCACAACCACCTAAATCCATTTCCTATCCTCCTAATAGCATAACTATTTCTTAGAGTAGTGGTTTTCAACCCAGACAAAATGGAACAAGCACCTGGGGATTAAATTTTAAAGATATTAATAGTTGGACCAACCCTTTACCAAATAAACATAAATCTGGGTAAACTTTGAAGAGTGCCAGGTGTAGCCTTGAAACCACTTTCAGCCTTAAAGGTTGGAAGAAATGAATGCCACTTCAAATTCCCAGACTTATGATTAAATTTAAGTTTTTATTCCCTCTCCCTGGCCACTGAGACTAGAGGAGAGTGGCTGAGGGCTTCTGGGAAATTTTATTCATTCCTTTATGAAAACTCTTGAAAAATATTTTTCTGGCTAGTACCATTATTACTACCAAGAGGAGAAGCAGCCTAGAGCAAAGCCAGAAATCAGAAGCAGGTAGGAAAAGGTATCACCCATGTATCCTTACGTCAAGTGATGTCTGTAACCAGAACTACACCTCTAATTAGTCACATCATTTTGGTTCATTGGCAGTGTAGGAGCTCCAAATTGGAAAACAATTCATAGGCATGGTAAAGTAACATAAATGGTGGAATTTAATCTTTATTTACAGGAGATTGCAAGATATGAAATTCCACATAGACGTAAGAAACTCACTGAGAATGGAAGCTTCATACAGTATGTACAGTTTGGAACTGTTCAAGTACAGATTTGTTGTAAAAAGTGCTACAATAACAAACCACATTTAAAAAGAGTTCTTAGTAGAGAAACAGTAAGACATACTTATACCAAACATAGGACACAAAAAACAACTTTATGCTTCAGTTGTACAGTCTAAAAGTTAAAAGTCCCAGCAGTGCCATCCTGAACTTGGAATGTATAACCTTCAGAGGTAGTTTCTGGCACAACACTTTGATCTTCCTCTTCCTAGAAACATTAAAAAAAATAATTCCCATAAATATGGCATAATAAATAAGTATTCCCATAAATATGGCTTATCGCTAAGTAGTAGCCTGCGTAGAAGTCTGTATTTACTCTTAAGGTCTTCATCTGCCTATTTCACCTTTAACCCTGTACCACATTTGAAATAATGGAGGGAGGGTAGGTTGCTCAAACTTGCCAGTTTGTTAGTACCTGGGAGGGGAAGGTTCTGACTAAGAAATGCTATTATGATAACAAAAAGAGATTTCTTCTCTATCACTTAAATAGGCAAGGGAAAAACTGGTTATAATGTCCAGAGTATGGCTATGGGGTTGACTGATTTCTCTACTAACTCCTACACAAGCTTATCTCAAGATAATTCTAAGACTCCCAAGGCTATTCATTTGAAAGTAAACTGGTGAGCCGAAACCGGTTTGGCTCAGTGGATAGAGCGTCGGCCTATGGACTGAAAGGTCCCAGGTTCGATTCCAGTGGTCAAGGGCATGTACCTAGGTTGGGGGCACATCCCCCAGTAAGGGGTGTGCAAGAGGCAGCTGATCGATGTTTCTCTCTCATTGATGTTTCTCTCTCATTGATGTTTCTGACTTTCTGTCCCTCTCCCTTCCTCTCTGTAAAAAAACTCAATAAAAAATATATATTAAAAAAAAAAAGAAACTGGTGATTTTTTAAAATCTCAAGTTAAAAAGATATCATGTACAATGACAGGCCTGACCAGTGCGGCTCAGTGGTTGTGTCAAGAGGTCACTGGTTCACTTCCTGGTCAGGGTACATGCCGGGCTGGGGGCTCGATCCCCAGTAAGAGTTGTGCAGAAGACAGCTCATCAACGTTTCTCTCTCTCTATCTTCCCCTTTTTCTCCTCTCTCTAAAACCAATAAAAATAATTTTTAAAAAGATATCATCATGCCAAACATTTGAAGAGCAAATATATACATTATATCCCACTTACACTGATATTTTGCTCTATTTAACAAGAACACGGGATTTATTGAATAAGTATGAAAAAAAAAAAGTCCATGGGCTTGACTTTAAATGTCCCTTTTCCAAGTTCTTAACGTTACCATGTTACTACTCACCTCTACAGAGAAATATTTCTCAATCAAGTTTAGCGAAGCTTTGTACACAGACTCATTTTCATGGTTTTGTAGAGCTTCAATTTTGTCCAGACCTCCACATTCTTCAATCATTATACTTAGTTTCTCAGTTTCACCAAGTTTCTCAGCAGCCTAAAAAAATTCCAATCTATGTTTGAGTACTAATATCTTATCAGACAGAAATAAACACTTCCTTCAACAACCCTACAAGATGAAAACGATCTCCATTTTGTATTTTTTAAAAATTCAATGTGATCAGATCTGTACTTGCTCTCAGCAACTACTTCTATAGCACTGAGCTACAAAGAGTTTTGAATAATTCTCAGCCTTTTCTGTTCATCATCACCTGGGCAACTTTAAAAATGACACTATATGCAGGTTCAATTGGTCTGTAATGGAAACAGAAAATTTGTTTAAGAGCACCCCAGATAATCCCAAAGTGTACTCAAGGCGGAGAACCAGCCCAGCTGGTGTAGCTCAGTGGCTGAGCATTGACCCATGAACCAGGAAGTCATAGTTACCCCTTCCTGGTCAGGACACATTCACAGATTGCAGAGTTCATCCCCGGGGGGCAGGGAGGGGGGGGGGCGGGAGGGGGGGCGTGCAGAAAACAACAAATGAATTGAGTCTCTCTCCTCATTGATGTTTTTATCTCCCTCATTCTCTCTGAAATCAATAAAAATACTTAAATAAGTAAATAGCCCTAGCTGATTTTGCTCAGTGGATGGAGCATCAGCATGCAGACTGAGAAATTGTGGGCTCGATTCAAGTAAAGGGCATGGACCACAGCTGTAGGCTCGCTCCCTGACCCAGTCTGGGTGTGTGTGGGAAGCAACTAGTTGATGTGTCTCTTTCACACCAACGTTTCTGTCTCTCCCCCTCCCATTATCTAAAAATCAATGGGAAAATATTCTCAGGTGAAGATTAACAAAAAAATTAATTAAAATAAACATCAAACCCAAATACAAATGATACCTTGTTAAACTTACCTGAAAGATATTTGAAATGGCATCCAGAATAACCAGAATAATCTTGGTATCTTTCGCAGTTAAGAGGTTCATCAGTGGTTCTATTATGCCACAATGAACGAGGTATACAATTTGTTCAACTGTTCCACCACTTGTATAGTTGGTCACAGCCCATACAGCTTCCTTTTGTGTCTTAAAGTCTGCCTAATAAACATAAGGAAACAAGTTTATTTCAGAATGGTTGTAAAAAGACTCTAAAAGTACTGTTTCAGAAAAAAATGACTATTAAACCTTAAATGAGAGATTACTGGCCATTTTAGCAAAGGACTGTAAGTAGAAGCCAACATTAGTACATTAAGAACTTACCAAGCACACCTTTACCAATTGCCTGTCCATAAACACAAACAATCCTTTGATTAAGGCCTAAGACTCCATTACCTTCGAAAGAACAGCAATGAGTAATGGGATTAATCCATGATTCACAACTTGCTGTATCTGGTCCTGGCGGCCAGCTGTGATGTTTGACATTGTCCATGTAGCTTCCTTCTGAATATTAGTTTTGGAGTTCAGTAGCAGGCTGGGAAAGACAGCAAGTGCTCCCGCATCTATTACAACCTGCGTCTGTTCATCTGTCCCAGTGACAATATTTCCTATGGCTCTTAGTGCAGGAGTCTAAAATGGGGGAGAAAAGTTATGCTGACAGTTACACCTTTTATTATTTTCAATATTGCTCAAAAATACTATACCCCAAACGTTTTGACAATAGGCTTATCATGGCCTAAAACGGCAGAGTCAACATTAGTATCAACTGATTATGTTCCTTATATTTTATGTTCTTATCTGAAAGTTAATAACTTACCACAATTGGCAATTCAGAAGCTCCTAGGAGCTTCACAAGTTGGGGCACAACTCCTGTTTTCACGACCATTTCAATCCGTTCATTTGGACCATCGGTAAGGTAGGAAATGGCCCAGCAGCTGTCTGCTAACACTTCTGGATCATCATGATGCAGGAGACGAACTAAAGTAGGAAGAATCTGTTCAACAGCATCTAATGGGGGTACAGGATTCTTGTTGCGACAAAGGTTTGAAAGTGTCCAGGTCAGATTACGTAAGTAACCACACTGTGGGAAAAGAAAAAAATGCAATGAAAGGTCCTGTTTTCTGAGATGGTGGGAAAATTAGAATCAACAAGTGAATAACTTACTGCTAAAGATGACATATCAGGAACTGCAAGAAGAGCCAACAGTGGGTCAACTGCACCATACTTGATAACCAAGTCTCGGAAAACTGAACCATCACCTGAAAAAAGAGCAAAGTTAATCTTATCAACTTTTCTAGTATCAATGGTCAGTGAGTGACTCAGTGCACCAATGTCTTAACATAAAGACAATACTCTCAGGAATTCCCTAACTTACTTAGATGTCACTTTCATACCTAATAAGCACTGAAAGAAAGCAAGTTCAAAACACAAAGGTCACTTACTTATACCAAGCACTTACCCCAACCTCAGCATGATTAAAACAACTTAAAATGCCAAGTACCTGCAATGTTTCCTAGAGCCCATACAGCTTGTTCACTGATATGAGCATGGGGAGACGCCAACAGAGAAATGAATGCTGGGATAGCACCTCCATCTACTACAGCCTTGGTCTGTTCCGAAGTCCCAGAAGCAATGTTCGTGAGGGCCCAAGCAGATTCAAACTGGATGGGACTACAATCAGTTCTGCCCAAGAAGGACACAAATTTGGGGATCAAACCGGCCCGGATTATGTTGTCTATGGGTGGCTGTTTTTCCCTAGAGAGCAGTTTCCTAAAGGTAAAGAGAAAGGCAAACAAAAGTTGGTGATTAACAAATGAACTTTTGTAAAAAGCAATTGAAAATGCAATTCAAAAATTTAGAACTTTAGACCATCTTGTACAGTGAAGCACTAAATGCTCAGATATCCTGGACTGTAAAAGGAGCTAAACAGATTGGTGTCTTTACTATCTTTTTTCCAAAATAAAAACATTATAGTAATGTAGGTTATCCTTTCTACATCTCTGAAGAAATCTATTTTAGATCTTGTCAGTTTTTTTTAATCTGACTCTCACTGTTCATTCAATTTGTATTTATCTGACCAAGTAAGGTGAAACATCTTTTCCATGCTTGTCATTCAGATTTCTGCATTGTCAAACTTCAGAAATTATTAATCCTTTCTGGGATAGATATTTGATGTCACAAATATCTGTGTATGAAAGATGAGTCTAAATATACATATTTTCTAAATGGATGTGCCAATTAAAAATTGTAATTTTTGTAATTACAAAAAAATTGTAATTTCCTTGAAAAGTATACCAAAAGTTGCCCTAGCTGGTTTGGCTCAGCGGATATAGTGTCAGCTTGCCTACAGACTGAAGGGTCCCAGGTTCAATTACAGTGAAGGGCATATGCCCGGATTGCAGGCTCGATCCCTAGTTGGGGGCATGTAAGAGGCAGCCCATCAATGATTCTCTCTCATCATAGATGTTTCTCTCTCTTCCTCTCCCTTCCTCTCTGAAATCAATAAAAAATATATTTTTAAATTTAAGTTTTTATTGTTTAAAGTATTACATGTCTCCTTTTCCCCCCATTGACCTCTCCCGGCTGTTCACACCCTCCAGCACATCCCCTCACCCCTCTACTGTCTGTCCATTGGTTATGCTTATATGCATGCTAAACCATTTATCACCCATACCATCCGTCTTTTTCCCATTAAAAAAAAAAAAAACACAACAAAATCTAAAAAAGCTAATTTCTAATGGTTACCCATGCTACAATGGACAAAACTTACCTTGCAGCTTGAGTAGCTTGGAGCTGGCTTTCCAAATTGTTGCTATTTATGCCTTTGACAATGTCCTCAACAGACCAATTTACAGTGCCCTACAAAAATAGTGGAATTTTGCAAATTATCATTTTCAGATTAAATAAAAATAAAACCCCGTATTTGCCATTTTTTGGCTTATAATCAGTTACTAAAGGTTTATTAGCCCTACATTTAAGTTTGCCTGTTAATTAAATATCAATTATGTAGAACAGTCCCAAACAAGTACAAAAAAATAAGAGAATTTTAAAAAAGGGAGGTAGAAATAGGCCAGAAAGAGGTTCTGGACACACTTTCAGTTGGTACTGGAAGGAGCCAGGTTAAGTTACTGAGCCGGTAGCTGTAAACACAGGAAAACTTATAAAGACCTTGCAATCAACTTGAGTCGACTATGGAGAATCCGTAGAAAAGAACGGATTCAGAGCAGGGACAAAAAAAATCTTCAGATTTTATAGTTACAACAGTAACAGTAGCAATGTTTTTAAATATTGAAGTCCCATACTGGATTTCTGGCTTTACCATAATTCATAAACTAAAATGTATTTACCTGGTTGTTGCGGTTCTCCTGCAGTGGAGAAGTAGCATCATCAGGAAATGAGCTCACATTTCTCCTCTTCAGCATCTGGTCATCCTTCTTCGCTTTCCTCAGCTCCACGTTAACTTCTATTCGGCGCCGCCTCATTTCCTTGGGAAAAGGTAACATGTCATTTCACCCATCATTCCAGGTTTTGCTGCAGAATGAGGGCTTTCTTCTTGGCCAAATTCCCTCCTAGTTTTGACCCCTTCCCAATTATCTCCCCATTAAAAAAAAAAATGCCACGTGAAAGCAACGGAGGGTACTCACTGTACTGTCTTTCCCCTTGTTCTTGAATCTGTTAAGGCGGGCAGCTGGCGAATTAGCATTCTCGTTGGTGGACATGGTTATGAGACAAAGGGAGAAGCTCTAAGATGGGGGAAGAGGAAAAAAATGTTCCCTTTTTTATCATTTTGCTTTGTCGGCAAGAAGAGTGTTAATAGCTATTTCACATTCTTTTTTTCATACCAATTCTTCGAAATCTTGTGTGTTCTGTAAGCTTACAGCACAGCTCACTCAAAGTTCTGGCCACAGGCATTTGGAAACTCCCTACGGGACAGGGCGGCTCTGGACTCGGCTACCCACAGTCCACAGCTCAAGACAAAGTAGGAAACGGCGCCTACCCTGAAAATCAGCGTCCGAGGCGCAATATATTCAAAGCCTCTGGTCTTTTAATGGCCAAAATAGGCACACTGTTCACACTTAAAAATGAGAGAAACATTGAGTTCATTACTGGTTGTCTCCCATAACTCTTGTCAAGCCTGAAATGTTGCGACGCAGTCCTGCCGTCAGCATCCCTATAACATTTTCATTTCTAGGAATTTCGAGTGAATGCCCTTAATTATTGGCTCCTGTTCGCTGACATCACTCAGACGCAGATCCTTATGAGCGATCTCCCCAAGATGACAACATTCACTTCGATCTTTTCAACGTATTTTGATCCCATTACGTTAGTTCACAAAACTGACACCGCCCACCCAAACC
This sequence comes from Antrozous pallidus, assembly GCA_027563665.1. Lineage (NCBI taxonomy): Eukaryota > Metazoa > Chordata > Mammalia > Chiroptera > Vespertilionidae > Antrozous > Antrozous pallidus. The sequence continues at coordinate 35,256,444 of CM050526.1, forward strand.
CTACGTTTGGAGGGTTCCAATGGCCGCCTCCACCTCCATCCAGTCCCTTCCCCTGCGCCCCCCTCGCCCCCCAACACACCCCCGGAATATGCAGCGGCGCCCAGCTCCTTTCGGGACTTCGGCCCTTAGGCCTCGCCCTGCCTCTGCGAGTCACGAACCGCAAAGGCTCCCGCTGAGGTCCTCGGGGCCTCGGCGGCCCCAAGCCCGAGGACTCGCCCCGCAGTAACAGCCTCCTCGTCAACGAACGACGCCCAGGAGGCTCGGTCACCGAAGGAGGCCACGGCCAGGCCAGGCGTGTGCCCGGGGCCTCCCCTCCCGCCACCCGCAAGCCGAGCGCGGCCTGAGTCCCGCCGGGACCTCCGGCGGGGCCGGGCCCGAGTTCTTACCCACACGGCCGGCTCGGGCTTTCACAGGAGACCGTGAGCGGAGGACAGGCTGCGGTTCGGTTGCTCTGAGAACGTCTACCTCGGCTCAGCTCTAAGACCGTGTGGCTCGCGCAGCCGGCCGGCGCGATTTAAATTTCCCGGCGGCTCCGCATTCTGATTGGCTGGTTCGAGCCTCGGATGAGCGTCTATTGGTGGATTTGAAAAACACGTTGCGGGGGGGAGGGAGTCATAGGGCTTAGCCGCAGGGAGAAGAGCCTCGCGAGATGAGGGAGCGTGCGGGCGGTCCCAGAATACCTAGCAGCTCGGAGGGTCAAAGCTCCAAACTCCGGGCAAGGAGCGCCCAAAGGGCTGCTTCTCAGTCTAGTCTGGGCCTGAGCCCCTGCCCCCCTGGCAGTTTAATCAAGTAATACAAATGATTCCCAAAATCATCCTCTTTAAACTTATTGATATAGAAACATATTGCTATGCACATTTCACCGGAGGAACTTGGCAGGGGTTTCTAGCCACTCTGGAGAGGAGGCAGATATGAGTGGCATGTTTCTTTTTAACTTGCATCATATTGTTATAAGCACCTCTCACCTACACCAGATTGGATCCAGCAATATAGTAAAAAGATCGTACATCACGACTAAGTAGGATTTATTCCAGGGATACAAGGGTGGTAGATATTAGCAAATCAATAAACGTGATACATCACATAAACAAATTGAAAGGCAAAAAATCACATGATCATATCCATAGACCCAGAAAAAGCATTTGACAAAATCCAGCACCCATTTTTGATAAAAAGTCTCAGCAAAGTGGGAATAGAGAGATCATACCTCAATGTAATAAGGACTATATATGACAAATCCACAGCCAACATCATACTGAATGGCAAAAACTAAAACCATTTCCCCCAAGAACAGGAACAAGACAGTGCCCACTCTCACCACTCTTATTTGACACAGAACTGGAAATCCTAGCCACAGTGACCAGACAAGAGAAATAAAAGCCATCCAAATTGGAAAGGAAGAAGTAAAACTATTATTTGCAGATGACATGATATTGTACATAGAAAACCCTAAAGAACCCACCATAAAGTACTAGACTTAATTTTAAAAATTCAGCAATGTCGCAGGATATAAAACCAACAACCAAAAAGCTATGGCTTTTTTAGACACCAATAATGAATTACCAAAAAGACAAACTAAACTACCCCATTAATCATTGCAACAAAAAAAATTAAGGTAGTTAGGAATAAACTTAACCAAAGAGGTAAAAAACATATACTTGGGAAACTACAGGACATTAAAAAAAGAGATAGACGAAGATATAAACAAGTGGAAGAATTTACCATGTTCATGGATTGGTAGAATCAACATTATTAAAATGTCCATACTACCCAAGGCAATCTACAGAGTTAATCCAATTCCTATTAAAATACTAACAGCATATTTCACAGATCTAGAACAAATACTCTAAAAATGTACACAGTACCATGAAAGACCCCGAATTGCCGCAGTAATCTTGAGAAAGAAGTACAAAGTTGGAGGAATCACAATACCAAATATCAAGTTATATACTACAAAGCCACTGTAACCAAAACAGTCTGGTACTGACACAACAACAGGTACATAGATCAATTAAACAAAACTGAGGCCCCAGAAATTGAACTAAGACTTTATTGTCAATTAATATTTGACAAAGGAGGCAAGAACATTCAATGGAGTCAAGACAGTCTCTTTAATAAATGGTTTTGGGAAAATTGGACAAATACATGCAAAAAAAATGAAGCTAGACCACCATACACAAGAATAAACTCAAAATGGATAGATTTAAATATAAGTCATGAAACTACTAGAAGAAACCATAAGCAGAAAAATCTCAATTTTTAGCAATATGTTTACAGATGTATCTAGGGCAAAGGAAACTAAGGAAAAAATAATTAGGACTACATCAAAATAAAAAGCTTCCGCACAGCAAAAGAAACCATCAACAAAACAAAAATGGAGAACATATTTGGCAATGATACATCTGATAAAGGGTTAATATCCAAAATATATAAGGAACTCAGACAACTTAACAAAAGGAAGACAAGTAATCCAATTAAAAATGGGCAAAGGACCTAAATAGACACTTCTCCAAAGTGGACATACAGATGGCCAAGAAATATATGAAAAAATGCTCAAAGTCACTGATCATCAGAAAGATGCAAATTACAATGACAATGAGGTAACACCTCACACCTGTCAAAATGGCTACCATCAACAAATGACAAGTGCTGGCAAGGATGTGGAGAAAAGGGCACCCTAGAGCACTGCTGGTGGGAATGCAGACTAGTGCACCATATGGAAACCAGTATGGGGTTTCCTCAAAAAATTAAATATGGGATTGCCATTTGACCCAGTGATCCCACTTCTAGGTCTATATCCTAAGAAACCGGAAACACCAATCAGAAAGAATGTCTGAAAAGAACTCCAAACTTGTGAATGGAAAGAAAAGCCCTGGGCCTTTGCCTTTCAAGGATATAGTAGAAGTACATAAAAAGGCAAAGTTTGTGAACGAGAGCAGCTAAATTGAGGTTAGGCTGTTTCTATAATTTGGAATAATAATAAGAAGAAAGAATGTATGTACTCCTGTGTTCACAGCAGCACAATTTACAACAGCTAAGATCTGAAAACAGCTCAAGCGTCCCTCAGTAGATGAGTGGATAAAATAGCTTGGTACATTTTCACCACGGAATACTATGCAGCAGTAAAAGAAGAAGTATCTTTTACCCTTTGAGACAGCATGGAGGAACCTGGAGAGTATTATGCTAAGCAAAATAAACCAGTCAGAGAAAAACAAGTATCACATTATCTCACTCGTATATGGAATCCAATGAACAAAATAAACTGTTGAACAAATAGGTCCAGAGACAGAAGCATGGAACAGACTGCCGAATCTCAGAGAGAAGGTGGGGATGATTGGGTGGGCGGGAAGAAATCAACCAAGGAATCTATATGCATATATGCTGAACCCATGGACACAGACAATAGGGTGGTGGAGGGCTGAGGTGGGGCAGGCAATAAGGGGCCAATGGGAGAAAAAAGGGGACATATGTAACACTTTCAACAGTAAAGATTAACAAGCCCTAGCCAGCTTGGCTCAGCGGAATGTGAGCTCTTTCTCCCTTGGGAAGGGTCTCCTCAATAAAGTCTGTGTCCTGGTACCCTGGTCTCTGTGTCTCTCTCTTTCTCCTCCTTCTGTTTCATCTTTCAGTGTCAACCCGCAGACTGAAGAGTTTCCCAAGTTCAATCCTGGCTAGGGGCACATGCCTGGGTTGTGGGCTCCATCCCCAGTAGGAGGTGTGCAGGAGGCAGCCAATCAATGATTCTGTCATCATTGATGCTTGTACCTCTCTCTCCCTCTCTCTTCCTCTCTGAAATCAATAAAGAATTTTTTTAAAAGGTTAACAACAAAAAAGTGTACTAAGGGGGAGACTTAATTCAATTAATAAATTCTTATAGCATTATCAAGGACATTCTTAAGTGAAGTTGATTCCCCCTTCTTCCTCCTTCCCCTCCACCCCACCCCCACCCCCCTTCCAGGGCAAAAAGGGGAGGTCCCATTGTCTTAATTCACTAAGGTGACAGTGTTACCCAAGGCTTCTGCACCATCAGCGCTGGATGACTCGTTAATTCTTACTAATAGTGTCTTGGTTTCCATGAAAAGCACTTCCTGGATGGACAGTGACACACAGACAAGATTTAAATTCACCAAAACTTTAAATAGTGTTTAACTCTGAATGGTAGGATTACAGTCATTTTTCTTTACTTTTCTTTTTTTTTCCCCCCGTCTGGCTTACCCATGTTTTATAGTTTTACAATGAACAGGTATGATGGGTCCGAGAAGAAAATGAAATTGTGGTGCTCTATAGTTTGGCTGTAATTTTGATATGGTGGTGGGAGGATGTGAGTTCCACATTTACCTACCCTGCCGTCAGAACCAGAAACCTCTCCATTCTCCCTTTAATCCGGAAGGAAAGAGGAGAAAAATAAATGTAGATAAGTGGGGTAGAAGGGCGGATTTAAAGGAAAGCCTGTTTGCCTTGGAATCCCGCAACAGTCCACAGCAAACAGTAGTTTATGAAGTGAACGCTCCTGGAATAAATGCAGGAAAGAACGAGAAGGAAGGGCCTGCGGGGGGTGGGAAGGTTGAAGCGGGGTGCGGGAGGGCTTGCGCTCTGCGAGTGGTTCTGAGCACAGAGGCGGCGAAAGGCCCCGGGAACTTTGTCAAACGAAGACGCCAGGTCCTGCCCGAGTAAACAGAATTAAAGTGAGGGGCGCACAGCCAGTGGAGTTGTGCTCAGAGGTCCCCAAGTGCGAGTAACGTGCATCCAGGGAAAAGAACCCCGAAAACACCCGGGACACAGGGAGACACGGGGCGTGGAGAGCCAGGCGCAGGCGCCTCCGGATTGGCCCGAAGTCTAGGCCAAGGGTGCACAGGGCGCAGGCGCGCGCTGCCGCCGTCGGGGCGGCTTCTAAAGCTCACCGCCCTACGCAAGGCGGCGGAGCGCAGGGGCGGGGCGTGATGATGGCATCGCGTAAGAGGACGTTCTGAGAGCCTTGTTCGTGTGGTGACCCAGTGGCCTAATGGATAAGGCATCAGCCTCCGGAGCTGGGGATTGTGGGTTCGAGTCCCATCTGGGTCGTTACGACAGCCTTCTTTTGGTTGGGGGGAAAATACTAAATCAGTAAAAATAGACTGAAGTGTGCTTATTTCTGTCTCTACAGCGATCGCGGGGAGAATTGTCTTGACAAATTAGGAAACGTAATTCAAAAGTGGGCTTTTCCATCTTGCTTAACTTCTTTAAAAAAAAAAAAAGCCGACTGGACAGACAGATGGCTCCATTCCTTTTTCTGCCTGCCTTTTCAAGATGAGCTTCACCATGGACAGCCACACGTGTAAAACTTCCTCCTCATCCTTGTCCCAAGGGGTATGTGAGCAGATCCAACTGTGCTGGTTCCAAACATTTATTTCAAAAGCAATTGTGCTGTCACAACACAAAAATATAATAGGCATAATTTATGGTTTCTGTCTCTAAACTATTATGAACAATAAATTGCAGTTAAAATGTATGGGTTTGGGGTAGGGGGATGTCTCTGTGTCTGTGTTTTATTTGCAAATTTGTGTGAAGAAAACCAGATTTAAGCTTTTTGGGCCTGGTCAGTTGACTAGCTTGAAAAAGTTTAAACTCTTCTTGCAGAACTTGTACAGGAAGAAGATCACTCAGTTAATTCCACTCTTGAAAAAATGCCACACACTAAATGCAATCAGTGTCCTGAATTTGAGCCTGAGACAGAAGAAGGGCATTAATGGGAAAACTACTAGAATCAGAACACAGCCTGAAGTTTGGTCACCAGTAATGTACTGGTGTTGATGTCTTAGTTGTGACAAATGTGCCTGGTACATTTCAGCCCTGTGTTGTTTTACTTCAGTTGTACTTACTTCCTTTGCAATGTTGACTGGCGTAAAGGTGACCCCCAAGCCAAGTGTGAGAACACCAGTCTTCACCCGGCCCACGGGGACAGAAGCAATTCCACCAATTTTGCAGACATCCTGGAGGGGCAGACACAAGGTCTTACCTACCCAGTTGGATGAGTTGCTGGCGGCAGGATGCAATCAGAGCTTCAAGCAACATGTTCTGCTGACATTTGACACCTTTACAGGTGACTTTCCATGCCTTGAACCAAGGCATGTTAGAACTTGACTCCAGCGTGTTGTCACCATCCCAACCAGAAACTGGCATAAATGTCACTGTGTCAGGGTAATCAGTTTTCTTTATGTGGGTGCTGACTTCCTTAACATTTTTCTCATATCTCCAATGGCTCTAGGGCAGCTCAGGGGAATCCATTTTGTTAACACCAAAGGGAAGGGTAGGTCCAAGATGCTTTCAAACATAATTTGGGGGATGCTCAAGGTAAGCGGGGATCCTTGCTGAGTCTAGAGCCCAATCCTGGGAAATCCAGCATCACTAAGGGAAGCAGGTGGACACATGAGGAGACAAACCATGGCAGAACCCCAAAATGTTGGAATTCACGTGATAGGCTAGTGTTTGTCCCCAGTAGCAATATATGACTATAGCCCTAATTATTTGGAGAAACTCATTTTCCCCACAGAAAGGTATATTGTATCTAGAATCAAAGGTAGAATCCTTAATAAATGAAAGAATATGACAAAATTCAGAAATTTAAAGTTTTGCATAAATTTCTCCTTTCCATTTCGACTGACCCAAATAAATATCATGTGTTTATTAGGATCGTGCTTTATTTTTCATTGTAGGCTATTCTACTTTTCCGTTAAAAAACGACTATCAAAGTGTAATACACATGCAGAAAAGTCACATTTCATGTGTGCAGTTCAGTTATGTTCACAAACTCAACACACTTGTAGAACTGGCACCCAGATGAAGAAACGGGGCATTGCGGAGACCAGTGTGGCTCAGTGGATAGTGTCGGCCTGAGGACTGAAAGGTCCCGGGTTTGATTCCGGTTAAAGGGCATGTACCTTGGATGCAGGCACATCCCCAGTAGGGGGTGTGCAGGAGGCAGCTAATCAATGTTTTGACTTTCTATCCCTCTCCCTTCCTCTCTGTAAAAATCAATTAATTTTTTTTTTAAAGAAATGGGGCATTAATCACTGCAGAAGCTCCCCTTGAGTCATCCTCCACCCAGGATGACTAGGAGCTTTTACTTTTACTTGTTTTTATACTAGATCACTTTGGAATTTTAATTTTTAAATCTTGGATACATACAAATATTTACTAGTAGTGTATTCGTTCAGATTTTCAAAACTCATTTTAGAATTTCAGAGAATACACCAGAGTTAATGTTAAAACACAATCCGATACTATTAACATTCAGAATTGTCATACTTTACGCTTTACCAGGTTGCAGTATTAAACATGCGGTAAAATTGCCGCTTTTCTGCACTCTCTTGGAAATCCCATAAAAGCCACAAGGAGGATGAGAAGCAGAACCACAAACACCATCAATGAACCCAGGAGCTATCTGAAAGTCCTCAAATAAAAGGGGGAAGCTACTAAAAGCAATGGAGGGAGAAGAGGCTCTAGCCTCGGATCTTAGGAAAGGCCAGCAGAGGGCGCTTCTCCAAAGGGAAGGTCAGACTCCTGGAGGTGACAACAATCCCTTGTTTGCAAGGACTAGACTGCGTGTGGACAGCGCCTGCCCCGCACCGGGCAGACCCGTGTGCCGCCAGCATCACCACTCCCGGACTGAGACATTGCCAGGTCGCAGCAATGTCTGGAGCGTGGCCCCTCCCTCGATGTCCTTAACGATTCACGAGGAGAAGGTTTGCTTTCCTTCCCAGGGATCCGGGACTCTGTAGAGGTCCTGGAGCCCAAGGGAGAAATATTTAAACCCGGACACACTGTCATGGTTCCTTCCATTCATGCGAAGCTGAGGCTGCCCGTTGACCATGGGACTCTTCATGGTGCTGAATCAATAGACAGGGGTCAGCCGAAACTGGTTTGGCTCAGTGCCTAGACCCTTGGCCTAAGGACTGAAGGGTCCCTGGTTTGATTCCTTGGTTGTGGGCACATCCCCAGTGGGGAGTGTGCAGGAGGCAGCTGATGGATGTTTCTAACTCTCTATCTCTCTCCCTTCCTCTCTGTGAAAAGCAATAAAATGTATTTGGAAAAAAAAAAATAGACAGGGGTCATTGTTTATATCACCCCAAAATCTATATGTTGAAGACCCAACCCAAATCTTTTCTTTAAAATGTAGTTTTATTGATTTCAGCGAGGAAGGCAGAAGGAGAGAGAGAGACTGAAACATAATCAGTGATGAGAGAAAATCATTGACTGGCTGCCCCCTTGCACCTCCCCCTCCCCCACTTGTGCCCTTGGCTGGAACGGAAGTCAGAACCCTTTGGTCTGTAGGCCGACACTCTGTCCACTGGGCCAAACCGGCTAGAGCAACAGGTCTCAGTATCTTACTGCTACAGGCCGAGGACTTCAGTTCCTTGCTATGTGGACTTCTTGAGTGTCAGCCCAACATGGCAGCTGGCTTTACCCAGAGCAAACGGGTAAAAGGAAGAAGGAAGGCATGCCCACGATGAGAGTTCAGTCTATTTGTAGCCTCATTTGGGAATACATATCACTTCTCCCATATGCTGTTTGCCAGGTTAGTCCTGCTACAATGTGGGTGGAGAGAATAACAGGAAGTGAGGATCATTGGGGGCCAGCCATTTGGAAACTGGTTACCACCAACTGGGTTTGTAATTATTTTTAAACTAGAAAATATCAAGTACACAGGACAAAAAAAAAAAAAGTTAACATTTGGCAAAAACTGGTCATACTTAAACAAGTGCTCATTATATTATTCTCAATAATTTTCTGAATGTAAATTATTAATCTTTGTAATAAAAATATCTTCTCTGATTGCCAGATGGGAGGGGGTTGGGAGGCTTAGTGAAAAAGGTGAAGGAATTAACAAATACAAATTGGCAGTTACAAAATAGTCATAAGAATGTAAAGTACAGCATAGGGAATATAGTCAATAATATTGTGGTAATTTTGTATAGAGCCAGGTGGGTACTATACTTATTGGGGTGGTCACTTCATGTTATATAAATGCCTAACACTGTTGTACACCTGAAACTAATATAATATTGAATGTCAACTGTAATTGAGAAATAGCAAATATTTAAAATAAAATAAAAATACCACCCCCTTAAAAATGCTTGGAGTAAGAGTATACCTCAAATTAAGATGACAAAGAATTGTGAAGACAGTATCGAAAAACAGCTAGGCATTCTCACAAAAGTACAAAAGAGATGGTCCTTGTGAATCAGGAAACTTCAGAATTGAGTAGACACAGATGAAAGAGCAATAGGAAGAACCAAAGTAGGAGTTAACTAATAATAATTCCTTAGTATTAGCCCTGGCTGGTTTGGCTCAGTGGATAGATCATCAGCCTGCAGACTGAAGGATTCCAGGTTCGATGTCTGGGTTGCGGGCTTGATCCCCGTTGGGGGACATGCAGGAAGCAGCCAATCAATGATTCTCTCTTATCATTGATGTTTTTATCTCTCTTTCCCTCTGCCTTCCTCTCTGAAATCAATAAAGATATATAATAATTCCTTAGTATTAAATCCTTATTGGAAGGAGTCAAGGCAGAGTTGATACTACTGAAAACAAACTTCAGTGACATAATGTACAAATTCAAGAACCTCTCCTAGAATGAAAAGAAAAGAGAGGTTAAAATGATTAGAGAAAAGATACAATATATAAAAGACACAATCTGATAGTCAATATTAAAAAAGTCACAGTAGAATATAAATATTTCTCAGATCCTAAGTAAAAATGGTGTGGGTGTACAGATAAATATAGCTCAATGTTCCTGAAGGGAATCAAGTCTTTAGGCACTTGAAAATGGAACATTGGAGGTATTTTCTACTAACGAGGATACCACTAAAACAAAGATGATGATTATGACATTATTCAACAAAGTTTGGAAAGTTCTTATCAATTCAGTAAAAAGTTAAATAAATATTTGAGAGGAAGAGGCCAAATATCATTATTTATAGACTATATGTTCCCCTCCCCCCCGGGAAAACCCAAGGGAATCAATTGAAAATAATTTGGACTATTTTTGGATATGCACAAATTGGGGTATAAACAGTAAGTATAGATATATACTCAAATCCATCTTTTTCTATATATCTAGAAAAACCAGTTAGAAAATATAAAGGGAAAAAAGATCTTTCCAAATTGCATTAAAAATATAGAATACCAAGGAAATACATTTAACAAGAAAAGTTAAGATGTAGAAAAGCTTAGATGAAAAAAATGATAATATTTTGACAGAGGGGAAAGAAGACTCAAAGAAATGTAGATATTTTATCTTCATGGACAGAAAGACAATACAGAAAAGCTGTCAGATCCTTTACAAGTTAATCCATACATGTACTGCAAATTCAATAAAACCAACAGGATTCTTAAATTTAGCAGAATAATTCTAAAGTTAACTTGAAAAAAAAATAAACACTATCATATCAAAAACAAATTTTTCAAAAAAATATCCTATCTAATAAAAGAGTAATACGAAGATTGACATCATTCCAACACACAAGAGGGCTGCCTCCATGTGGTCAAAGATCCTGCCCCCATGTGGACACAAGGTGGCCACCACAAGATGGCCAGCAGGGGAGGACAGTGGGAGGTTCCAGGCCTGTAAGGGAGGGCAGTTGTGGGCCATCAGTCCAGCAGGGGAGGGCAGATGGGAGGGACCAGGCCAGCAGAAGAGGGAAGTTGGGAGGGACCAGGCCAGCAGAGGAGGGAAGTTGAGGGCAAACAGGCTGGCAGAGGAGCAGTTAGACATCAATTAGGTTGGCAGGATAGTGGTTAGGGGGTGATCAGGCTGGCAGGCAGAAGCAGTTAGGGGCAATCAGGGAGGCAGGGAGGCGAGCAGTTTGGAGTTAGCAGTCCTAGATTGTGAGAAGGATGTCTGACTGCCCGTTTAGGCCCGATCCTACGGGCAGTCAGACATCCCTCGAGGGGGTCCCAGATTGGAGAGGGTGGGCTGAGGGACAACCCTCCCCCATCCCCCACTCCTGCCCCTGCACGAATTTTGTGCACCGGGCCTTTAGTCTATAATAATAAAAGGATAATATGTTAATTAGACCCAACAGCTTTTTAAAAATATATTTTATTGATTTTTTATAGAGAGGAAGGGAGAGGGATAGAAAGGCAGAAACATCATCAGCTGCCTCTTGCACACCCCCTACTGGGGATGTGCCTGCAACCAAGGTACATGCCCTTGACTGGAATCAAACCTGGGACCTCTCAGTCCACAGGCCAACGCTCTATCCACTGAGCCAAACCGGTTGTACATTTGGCCTCTAGTATGGTATAACAACATGATAACTATAACCATGCCCCACTATGGACAGATATGTCAGTGATTTTCAATCTATTTCATCTCATGGCATATATAAACTAATTACTAGCATTCTGCAGCACATCAAAAAAATATTTTTTGCCAATCTGACAAAAAATAGACATAATTTTGATTCATTCACATTGGGTGGCTATTGTTGAGTTGGTGTCTTTTTTTTTTTTTTTTTTTTTGACAATCTGAGGGAAGACAGGTCAACGCCTGTAATTAAGTAGTCAGGTATGCATGTTTTAAAAATTCTTGTGGCACGCTGGTTGAAAATCGCTGCTTTATGTTAAGGGCGACATCTCAGTGATGGGAAAGGATGAATTTATTTGCCAATTGGATTAGACAACTTCTTAGTCACTTGAGAAAAAAAATAAAATTAGATTCTTACCTCATACTACATACCAAAATAAATTCCAGATGGAATCGGGATTTTACTACAAGCACTAGAAAAACATAGGTTTATATATTTTTTGAGATGGAGAAAGGCTTTTGAAGCATGACAAAGACACCAGGGACATTGTTAGACAAGAGACTGATGGATTTTACTATGTGAACTGTAAACGTTCTCCAAAAAAAATCGCTAAGAAGTAACAAGTCAAATGAAATTCTGTGAGGAAATATTGGCAATATATATACAGGGTGGGTCAAAAGTAGGTGTTGTGAATTGATACATAGAGTTTATTCTTGTATTATTATTTAGTAATTATTGTATTATTTTCCTTATAAACAACTGTAAATCTACTTTTGCTCCATGTTGTATAATGGACAAAGAGTTAAAATTCTTAGACTATAAATAGTTCTTAAACTCATAAAAAACAATATGAACATCCTAATAAATAGACAAGGAATATGAACAGGAAATTAAAAGAAATCCAAATGGCCAATAAATCTACAAAAAAAGTGTGCAATATCACCCGCAATGAAAATTTAAAAAAAAGGGGGGGGGGATTAAAGAGAAACCTTTAAAAAAACCTCTTCAGGGTGAAAAAGGTGGAGGGAGTAAGAAGTAGAAATTGGTAGTTACAAAATAGTCACGGGGATGTAAAGTACAGCTTAGGGAATATAGTCAATAATATTGTAATAATGATATATGGTCCCAGGTGGGTACTAGACTTATCCTGGGGAAGCACTGTGTAAATTATGTAAATGTCTGCCACTTTGTATACACCTGAAACTAATATAAAACAATATTGAGTGGCAACTGTAATTGAAAAAATATTTTTATAAGACTTTACATGGATGCTGAAACCGGTTTGGCTCAGTGGAAAGAGCGTCAGCCTGCGGACTGAAAGGTCTCAGGTTCGATTCTGGTCAAGGGCATGTACCTTGGTTGCGGGCACATCCCCAGTAGAGGGTGTGCAGGAGGCAGCTGATCAATGTTTCTAACTCTCTATCCCTCTCCCTTTCTCTCTGTAAAAACATCAATAATATATATATATATTTTTAAAAAAGAATTTACATGGAAATGTAAAAAAAAAAAACCTCTTCAGAACAACAAGGATCTCCAATAGGGGTGTTTCCCATCCCAGTGTGGAGAAGGGGGCATTGGTGCAGCCTGTGCTGCTCAGTGGACTGATGAAGCGTGTCTGCGGACAGCTCAGCAGCACACAGCAAGACACTGGGGTTTCCTATCCCATGACTCAGCAATTCAATGTTTAGGAATTCAGTCGATAAAAATTATTATGGAATCCTGCTTACTGAAATGGAAAGATGCTGACAAATCATTAAAATTAAACAAACAAAAAAACACATTGCCCTGGCCGTTTAGAACATTGACCTGCACACCAAAGGGTCAAGGGTTTGATTCCCAGGCAAGGACCTGGAGCTGCAGGTTCTATCCTCAGCCCAGGTCCGGCGGGTGCAGGAGGCAACCAGTCGGTGTGTCTCTCACACATCGATGTTTCTTGTTGTCGTCTCTGTGTCTCTCTCTCTCTCAGTCACTCTCTTCCTCTCTCTCAAATCAATAATAAATATGAATACACCATGATCCCACTTCTACAGAAAGACATTATGTAACATATATTTACATGTACATATATGTGTAGGAAAAGTCTGAAAATGGACACACCAGAATATAATTTTTTCTAGACAATAGAATCACATTTAATTTTTTAATTTTTTCTTGTCTGTAATATGCAATTTTGGAATGAATATGTATTATTTGTATAAATTTAAGCTTTTATAAAGGGATGAAAGATGTTACAAACTACATGACATCTTTTAAAAAAATATATATATATTTTTTTATTGATTTCAGAATCAATGGAAGGGAGAGGGAGAGATAGAAACATCAATGATGAGAGAGAATCACTGATTGGCTGCCTCCTGCACACCCCCTACTGGAGATTGAGCCTGGAAGCTGGGCATGTGCCCTTTTAAAAATATATATATATTTTATTGAATTTTTACAGAGAGGGAGGGAGAGGGATAGAGAGTTAGAAACATTGGATGAGAGCGAAACATTAATCAGCTGCCTCCTGCACACTGCCCACTGGGGATGTGCCTGCAACCAAGGTACATGCCCTTGGCCGGAATCAAACCTGGGACCCTTAAGTCCGCAGGCCTAGGCTCTATTCACTGAGCCAAACAGGTTAGGGCTGGGCATATGCCCTTGACCAAAATCAAACCCGGGACCCTTCAGCCCACAGGCCAACGCTCTATCCCTGAGCCAAATCAACTAGGGCATGCTGGGATATGACATCTTTGACTATATAAACTAATACCACTTCTTATTTAAGATATCAAAAATTAGTAAGTCAAACTCTAGAAAACTTTAGCATCAGAGACTCCCCTCTCCCAGTATCCTTTCTAGTTAAGACCTCCTCCCGAGAATGACCATTCTCCTGCCTTGTATCTCCGTAGATCAGTTTTGCCTATTTGTAAACCTTATAAAAGGAAATTGGACTTTTTTTTTTACTTGACATCATCTTTATGAGATTCATCTCTACTGTGCCTTTAAAAAAAAATATATATATATATATATATATATATATATTTTTTTTTTTTTTTACAAGAAGGAAGGGAGAGGGATAGAAAGTCAGAAACATCAATTAAGTGCCTCCTGCACACCCCCACTGGAGATGTGCCTGCAACCAAGGTACATGCCCTTGACCAGAATTGAACCCAGGACCTTTCAGTCCGCAGGTCGACGCTCCATCCACTGAGCCAGACATGGTTTTGGCTCTATTGTGCTTTTGTAATTGTGGCTCATTTATTTTGATTGCTGTGTTAGCAATAATATTTTGACGAAATAAAAACTGGCAACAAACCAGGGAGTTCTCACGACCCCCCTCAGATCTGATGGCTCTCTACGGTGGCTCACAGAATTCAGGAAGGTGCTGTGCTTACGATCACAGTTTCATCGTAAAGGATACAGATCTGGAGCAGCCAAATGGGAGACAGATATGGAGAGATCTGGGAGGGCCCAACTGCAACGCATCCTTGTTCTCTCTGCACGGAGCAGGGCATGGCATCTTCCCAACACGTTACTGGGTTCACCGAGCGCCCCTGACTGTTCGCTGGGGTTGGATGGCAGGATGGGTTAAATCCCTGCCCGCCCGAGTGAACCCAATCTCCAGCCTCTCTCCCCTCCTTGGAGGTCCAGTTGGCTCCAAGTCTTGACCATTTAATTGCATGGCTGTTCTATCCGGTCCCAGCTCCCATCCTGAAGCTACCAAAGGGATCTCTCCAGGAGTCCCCTCATTAGCACACACTCCGGCGTGATCCAGGAAGCTCATGAATAACAAAGACACCTCTATCACTTGGGAAATTCCAAAGGTTTTAGGAACTCCATGTCAGGAAGCTGGCAAAAATTCTTTCTTATCCAACACATAGGAGACGCTCAACAAGTATTTGCTAAGCAGAAAGATCCAGTCCAAACACCAGAAACTGGCGGCAAAGAGGAAGGCTCTTGGATTCTGCCACCTGCCACACACACACACTCACACACACTCACACACAGATACACACACACACACACAGACACACACCCACACACAGACACACACACACACAGAACACACACACACACACAGATACACACACACACACACAGACACACACACACACACACACACTCACACACACTCACACACAGATACACACACACACACACACACTCACACACACTCACACACAGATACACACACACACACACACACTCACACACACTCACACACAGATACACACACACACACAGACACACACCCACACACAGACACACACACACACACACACTCACACACAGATACACACACACACACACACACCCCACACACACTCACACACACACACACACACCCCACACACACTCACACACACACTCACTCACACACACACACACACACACACACCCCACACACACTCACACACACACTCACTCACACACACACACACACACACACTCACACACACACACACACACTCACACACTCACACACACACACCCACACACACTCACACACACACACACACACACACTCCCACACACACTCACACACACACACCCCCCCCCCACACACACACCCCTATTCTGGAGATGGACACATTAGGCTATGAGAAACCAATACTGTTAAACATTCCAATCATATGACAAACTCCTCGTGCTCTGGCTCATATTACCGAGCATCATGCTGGTGATTTGGCTCCCCCCCCCACCCCACCCCCCGTGGCTTGTTTATAGGAGGAGAATGTTAGCCAGGCTGACACGAGCATGCACCCTCGCCTGGGTTGATCTCTTGTAAACGAGTAAGTGGCGTTCTGGCTCACAGAGGTCAGCCTCTGAGCTCTTGTGCCCCCCTCCATCTGTGTGGTTCGGAAGTTGCAAGCCAGATGCTGCCCAGCCCTGGACCCCGCACGTTCTCCCAGGCTGGGGCCGCCCGGGAGCCTGTGGGCGCCGCGGGAGCCATGCAGCCGGTCGCTGCCTCCACGGTGCAGGGTGTGGGCTTAGGGGCCTTCACAACATCCCTGCAGCAGAGGAGTTTCTGGAACACCCCAGATTGGATCTGCGTGACGTGACTGTGATCTCCGGCAGGGGCGTCTGAGACGTGGTTGTAACTGAGGAAGCTTAAGCCTAGTTAGTTTTATTTCACTTGACTTAAAGAGAGGACATCGATGAGCTGGGCCCCAAAAGCACGAGTTGCAGTGTATTTATGTGGTGCTGGCCAGAGGCTGGAGACACTGACTGGTGTGCTCAAGCCTCGCAGTGGCCGGAGAGATTCAGTCCTCCTCTAAAACCTGTGACAAAGATTGGCCTACCTTCAGCTGCAACTCAATTCAGTGCTCAAAATACAACCTTCTGATTCACCGTTAGACCTCGGGATCACCTTTACTATCGCCTCTCCGTCGCATATTAATAAGTAACATTCTTGATTATACATCTGCTCTTAACGAGTTTGGTTAACCTGAGTCAGTCCCATGAATCTGAGCCGTTGATGTCCTCTGGGTTACAAGCTGAGGAAACGTAGGGACCCCCTGCAACATCCTGCCCGCCTGTGGCTAGACACGCAGCTCCTCTGGGAGGCCCACGTTTGCCTGGCTGCATCCCGCAAACCACAACAGTCCTCACTCAGGATCCTTCCTCCAGCATCCCCGAATGACGCTCTCCTGAGCGCCCCCACGGGCCAGGGGCTCACGGTCCCCACCCTCCAGGCGGCTTTCTGGGAGCGCTCGGATGTTGCCATGTTGTCCTCGATGGAAGTAAACCTGTCACTTCATCACTTGAGCCTCCGGGTTCTTTCACAAAACACAACCGATGGATGTTCTTGTGTGTCACGGCTGCCGACCCCCGTCCCCCCAAAAGAACTTAAACGCGGTGGAGTCCAGCCCTCTCACCACGCCTTTGTTCTCCTTCTAGCTTCCCAGCGTCTTTCTGGAAAACTCGACCCCCCGGAATCCGGCCGGTCCCCTTGCACCATTTATTTCTGAGACGTCAGATAGTAGTGCAGCAGAAGTTTGCCATTTCTTCCAGCCGCTGCACCTCACTGTTGGCTCAGATGCTTCTGAGAAAACGCCTCCACCTCAATGCGTTTCCCCTTTCCCTTGGGTTGGAAGCCATTGAAAGCAGAGCCACGCAGGGCAGGCGGTGGGTTTCCCAGGCTGAGCCAGTGCCTGCCCTTGGTGAAGATTGCTCCGGTGCCATCTGAGGAAGAGGCTCCTTAGCCCCGGTCCGGTTCAGAATTCAGCCCCAACAGCGAGCCACCTCCTCCCGATGAGCCAGGACCGGAGGCCAGGGAAGGTGCTTTGCTCACCTCTGTCCCTGCACCTGGGGAGGGGGGGAAGGCTTGAGGAGTCCTGCCAACTAGACACCAGTTTCCATGGGGGCTGGAGAGGAAGAAGAAAAGCTGTTTTGCGGATGGCTTTCCCCCCTCTGGTTCTAGGATATAAAAATTGTATACAGAGTAACACCCTTCAACCAAACCTAGGATGTGGTGACTTGTTTCTCTTGGAATCCCTGACACATTCTGCCAGGAGCTTTGTCATCTGCGGTCTCCTGCCGCCAAGCCCAAGCTGTCTGAAGGCCAATGTGCTTCTTTGTTGTAGACTTCATCCGGAAAACAGGTCCTACGGCTCACTCTCCCCACCCTGTCCCTCGCCCCCTAACACCCTGTTCTCTCCACTGGCCAGCCCACCCTCTCCTCCCGCAGCCCGGCCGGGAGCCCACCGGGGTTGAAAGGCTGGGATGGGATGGGATCGCTGCTCAGAGGCCGCAGGAGGCACACTCGCAGGGACAACTTTGGGAGGCCACGTGCCGTCCCCCTGAGGACCTGGGAGGCGTCCCCGCGGCTCCCTGTTGCTCCGATGGTCTGTCCAGTGAGTGCTTCCCGTTTCCCCGAAGGCTGCCTCTCATTAGCATGGAGCGGGGTGGGGGTGTGGAGCGGGGGGCGGGGGAGAGAAACGGCAAAGAGCGGGGCTGGCTTGTAGAGCCTGGGAACCGCGTCTGCAGAAATGACAGCTAGAGCTTTCTGGCTCCTCTGCTTGATCATTGGATCGTCTCCCGAGGCCCCGGCGGCGGAGGGGAAAGGTAAGACCGAGAACTGCTGAGCCCTGGGAGAGGGACGGGGACCCGGGGGCAGCTGGGGAGGGGGCGCGAGGAAGGGAGAGACCAGAAAGGGGCCAGAGTTTGCAGAGAGAGGAGACTCCGGGTCCGTGTTCGTAGGGAGCAAAAATGGGTCCCCGAGATGTTGTGTGTCTTGGCAGTCTTTCCGGAAAGGAGCCAGTTCAAGCTACTGAAACGGCCCGGAGCGAGCCGGGCGGGCTGCTCCTTGCCGGGCCGGGACGTGTCCGGAGGGGTCGCGTCCGCCTTTGGGGAGGGGCCCCGCTCGCAGGACGCGGCGGGAGCAGGCGGCGGGAGCAGGCGCCCCGAAGGGCGCGGGGTTCGACCTGCGCCCGAGCCCCACGGGCGACCATCGCTGCGCCGGGTGAGCCCACCGCGGGCTGAGGGCGAAGAGAACAAACACCCGCCCTTCCTCCCCGAGCCCCGAGCCCCCAACGAGCGGCCCGGCCGCACCTGGCTTTAGAACGCACCGTTCCGTGCACGGAAGGACGATGTCACGGAGAGGTCTCGGACAACAGGCATTTTGTGTGGCGCGGTTTTTTTTTGTTTTGCTTTTGGGGGGATGTTTGGAGTCACTGTCTCTGGGAAAATAGCTTCCGCACCTCACGGGGCAATTTACTTTGGGCTATTTTTCCACATGGAGTGACTTCAGTGGCATTTAACCCAAATATCAGGCCGTCTTTCCCATGACAGCAGATGGCGAGAGCGACGGGGAAGCAGCTGGGAGGTCAACAGTTGACAGCGGGAGCTGGATCTCCACCAGGACTTTATTCACTGCGTGTGGGGGGCCAGCCAGAACCAACCTCTGCACACACACGCTGTTATTGCTGGGGGAAAGCCGCTGTCCAAGATGAGCCATTTGGCAAGATACACCCCTTTACCCCTTTAAATGAAGTGTTGCAAGAGCTGCAAGCGGGCAGACCAAGCTCTCCCCTTAAGAGGAGAGAAATGCTGAAAACCAGCCGGTTTAAAACGACAGAGAAAAAAATAAAAATAAAGACGGGTCCCCGAGCCTGGAGGGCGCTGGGACCCAGGCAAACGGGGAGCTGATACTGTGTGACTAACTGGGCATGGGAAGCTGCCCAGCTCCCAAGTTGGCTGAAGTTTTGCTCACCAATCTGTCTGGATGATTTCTAAATCATTAATGATTTAAAAATTTGTTTGCATGCCATACCATTAAGGATTTTTTTCCCCCGCCATCATCGAAGGAGGGGAAACGGTGAGCGAGGTGTGCGCTTTATACTTCACCCGGGCCTCCGCCTCCCGGCCGGGCTTCGCGCCGCTCTGGGCTGCGGTTTGCCAGGGAGCGGTGTCCAGGAAGCCAGATAAAAATCGCCACGGGCGCTCGGGGCTGGAGACCGAGACGACAGTGCAAACACGATGGGAAAACCAAACAGCTCTGTTGTCAGGGCCGCGCAAACAACCGGGAGGACCTGCAGCGGGAGCCCGGCCCCCGGGGCTCGCTCCGGGCACTCCCCACAGCGGCACACGGCCCCAGGGCGGGTGTTCCTGCGCCTTACAGAGAGGGCAGAGAGCTAGTTCCTCAGCCACAACGGTCAGTGACGTTTGTTCCCACAACAAACAGGGGGCTATCATTGTCAACGCTATCGATTTGGGAAGGCTCCTGAAACAAACAAAATGTTCCCACGTGGTGAGAAAGTTTTCTTAGTCGGCCTCCTTCTCAGAGGGCAAGACCCCTCATCTCCGCCTGCCTTTGGGGCCCAGGAAACCGACCAGAAGCCGAGGCTTTCCCTCCCTGCCCCGGGGCGCCTCCCTCTCGCCCTCCCTTCTCTTTCCTTCGCTCCCAGGCCTGCCGGCCGACCCGGTCTCCTCTCGCAGGTGCCTGCTAAGTGTGCCCTGTCCCCATCTCCTCTCCCCTCCAGGGCCCTGTCCTCTCTCCCCCATCGGTCTCTCCTCCCCTCCGCGGCCTCCCCGCCTCCAGCCTCCCTCCAGCAGCCTCCCGGCCTCTCTCTCTTCTCCCGACAGCCTCGCCGCCCCGCGACAGGAACCCCGATCCCGGCGGCGGTCCGAGCGCCGAGGAACCGCTTGGGCCGCGGGAACAGCCGGTCCCCGAGGCTGCGCCTCCCGCCTGGTCGGACGCGCGGCGCCGGAAGCCCCCGCCGCCCGCCGAGAATCGGACCGGCTTCCGGGAGGCCGCGCGCGCGCCCGCCGGCCCGCCGAGCCCGCGCCCCCCGCAGGCGGAGAACCGCGCGTCGCCGCGCCGCGCCCCGACCCCCGCGCTGGAGGAGTCCCCGCTCCGCGCGCGCGCCCTGGCCCTGCGCTTCCCCGCCGCGCGCCCGCCTGCGCGCGCCCCCGGCCGCCTCGCTCACCCCAACCGGCCGCGCGCCGCCGCGCCGCCCGCGCTCCCCGCGCCGCCGCCGCCGCGCCAGGACCGGCCGCGGGGCGACGCGGATCCCGGCGCCGAGCCCTGCGCGCACGCCTGTCGGGTGGATCTGGACGAGCGCGAGTCCTACTGCGCCAGCGAATTCGGTGAGCCCCGCCCCGCCCCTCCTCCCCGGCCCGGCCTCGCGGCCCCGGCCAGCCCTTCCGAGCCGAGGGCGCTCGGCGATGCGCGCGGACACCCCACCAAACCCTGGGAAACCCACCGACCCGGTCCCGCAGGCCCCAGGCCCGTGTGGACTGTGCCTACATTTGTTAAAAACGCACCGGGGAAAGAAAGGGGAAGCGATCGTTATGCATCCAAACTCTGTGTTTGAAGCAGCAGTGAACGGAATCGTGCACGATGTGGACGTGGTCGGCCCAGGCATCCAGCTGGTGACGCTGCTGGTGGACCGGGACGGGCTGTACAAGATGAACCGCCTGTACATCACCCCGGACGGCTTTTTCTTCCGAGTCCACGTCTTAGCCCTGGACTCCTCCAGCTGCAATAAGACGTGTCCGGAGCTGAAACCCGGTATGGATGCTGCTCTGACCACTTTTTGTGGGTACTGTATTTCCATCGCCCTTTGTAAAGTGGGTGCCACAGCTTTGTCACCCCAGCACCTTTGGGGGTGAGGCGTATTCAGGACTAATAGAATTTGGACAAGTTAATTTGGCCATTGTTAATTTAAGCTCCAACAATCCTCCCTCCACCCTCCGCTTCAAGGTGGGAACAGCAGGGGATTGGCACAAAGCAGGCACTCAGTAAATATTAGTTGACAAATTGAGTGCATGATTGGAAACACCGTTGCCAGAAGGGGCTGTTTAAGCTGCGTTAAAAAAAAATCTTTGAGGGTTGGGACACTGATACCCTCTCTCCCGTCTTTCTAGAGATGTGCTCTGGCAAAACCCCGTGGATACATTGTGATTAGGACCCTCGTTCTCTAATGTCCAGTGCTTACAGGTGGATAATCTGGTTCTACTCTAAAGGTCATTATTAGACTGTTTCCACTAGTTGTCTGAGGTTCAAAATAATAGAGCAAGACAATAGATTCAAGCTTAGTCGATTCTTAAGGAATTTACGTTTTCTTAGTGTTTCATGGCATTTAAAAGACACCATGAATTTATTCCCCCCCCCCCCCCCCCCCAGGCAGCAGGTATATTGTGATGGGCCACATCTACCGTAAGAGAAGGCAGCTCCCTACAGCTCTGCTCCAGGTCCTCCGAGGGCGGCTCCGACCGGGAGATGGACTGCTCCGCAGCAGCAGCTACGTGAAAAGGTTTAACCGGAAAAGGGATGTGCAGGTTCAAGGTGCGAGTCACACCCAATGCATTTGAATTGACCATCCCGGCATTTCTGGATCCTAAGACACTTGGAATCGATCAAGACTGGAAAGGTCTTATCATGTAATCCCTGCTCCTTAAAACCTATGTTTTGTGGGAACGTTCATTGTAACGGGACCTTCCTTTACAATAGAGCACATGGCTCCTTTTTATGAACTAGTTGCATAGTTCCAACTCTAATCGGGACGTTGTCACCTTACTTACAAGATGCTTCTTAAATGTATGCTTCTGAGCTCGGTGGCAAAGTTATTCTCAGTGCTAGTTATGCACATAGCTACTGACCTGTCCCATTAACAGATCACTGCTTCATGCTGTTTATTTTTAATTATTTTAATTTAAATACATTCTCAGTAGAAATAGTTCACAAAAAAAACATTTCCTTGATTTTATATACAACTTTGAATAGTTTGTATCATGTATCAAACCAAATGTTAGACCTACAGCATCACATTTTAGGTTCTGTACATAACAGTAAGTGCACTAGTCAAAGACATGTACCATGTCCTATAGATCAAACAAATGGGTCAGAGCCCAAGACACATTATGAAGTTTCACACTTAAAGAATATTAAAGGGCTTAATTCAAGCAAAATATTACTCAAACAAGTATTTCTGATGTACCAAAGTGTAAGATAGTTTATGTTCATGCCTCTCTGCTCCTAAAAACCTGTGTTTTGTGAATTGTCAGGTATCCCAATGCTAAACATATTCAGGGTGCATCTGATGTCATTTTTTTCTATTAAGACCAAATATGTTTGTAAAGCAGTAAACCTTTCCTTGAAATCAGATCTTGGATACACCTGTTTTTTTTTTTTGTTTGTTTGTTTTTTAGCCTCAAAAGTTTGGGAAGAAGCATCTCTCAAACTTACTCAACAAACCCTAGCACTGATATTCAGTGACAGCTTGCCAGCACGTGAATTTTAAACATTTTCCAGTGGGGATAACCATTAGCTGAATTTCATACTGATTTTTACTTGAATCCACAAAAACATTGAAGGTTTCCCCCCAGAAGACCAAACTGTACTTCAGTTCATTTGAAACACGGAGTAGACACTGGTAACCCATGGGTAAGATTACTGCCCAACGATCAAAAGGAACTGCACTTGAGAGAAGACGGCCTGTCTGGTCTGAAAGGACATGCGCGCAGTGTGTTCAGCAGGGTCTCGCTGGGCGGCCCTCGGGCTCAGTGGCTGGCGGCACTGCAGCACACCAGGACCCTTAGAGACACGTGAGGGAAGCAAGTAGCAATAGCCTAAGACATAACATCTGAGTGTGATGGGAGATCCGGCTACCTTATTTGTCCCAAGCATGGGCACAGAGGTAAAATAAAGGCCGAGAGGTTCTATTACTCTGTGGCTAAAGCGTTACTGGAAAAAATTTTTAGAGAATTTTTTCCAAAGTGCGTCTTGCCCAACCATCATAAAAATCCTACTAGAAAGGCTAAGAATCAACTGTGTTCCTACATGACCTGTTAGCAGTAGAGTATACAGTGAATGAGGAGCTTCTGCGTTAGTTTCAGGATAAAAATGAACTCAGACGTCAATAGCAGCAGTCACAAAAACCAAGGCGGAATTTTTAAATGTCAAGGCTAAGCGGTAGACTTGAGCAACACGGTGGGGAAAAACAATGGCCAGATAGAGAAATGATTGGCTGGGTGGTCAGATGTTAGAGCATGACATCTGGTTTAAAAGTGAAAAAAAAAATCACTTTTACAGAGCCTGAAGGTTAGGGTTGGTTAGGCTGATTTGAGAGCACTACTTTCTTTGTTTTGGAAACAAAATGTCCCGTAACTGTGCGGTCTGCACGATGCTAGAAGGCCATATAGTTAATAAACACACCGAGGCCAGCTTCTTAGGAACGTCTTAAAATTAAGGCCACCATTTAAAACCAGATTTGCCATGACAAGAATGAGGCTCAAATGAGTTAGAGCAGTGGTGGGCACGGGGATGGGCACAGTTCAAGGGGGGAAAAAAGACTTTTGCCCTGGCTGGTTTTGCTCAGTGGATAGAGCATCAGCCTGCGGACTGTAGGGTCCCAAGTTCGATTCCGGACAAGGGTACATGCCTGGGTTGTGGGCTCAATCCCCAGCAGGGGATGTGCTGGAGGCAGCCGATCAGTGAGTCTCTCTCATCATGATGTTTCTCTCTCTCTCCCTTCTCTTTTCCTCTCTGAAATCAATAAAAAGAAATATATTTTTAAAAAAAGACTTTTTTTTTGTAACATACACTTTTTTTGGGTACTAGCTTTTTACCTAAAAACTGACTTATAACACCAATTCAATTTTAGGAACAGGAGTTTATGATTTAAAAAACACATTCTATTTCTTCAGCTGAATTTGGTCCCAATTGGGTCAACTGTGGTGTGATCTAAAAGCCTTTTTTTTTGCTATTTTATTCTAAATAAATAGAAGGATCTCAGAATATTTCAAATTATCACACCCCTTGCTAGGTGGCTGTTGGTTGGAGTGTCACCCCCTATACCACAAAGGTCCGGGTTCGATTCCCAGTCAGGGCACATGTCTAGGTTGTGGGTTCAAACCCCCCTTTGGGCGCATTGGAAGGTAACCAACTGATGTTTCTCTTTCTCCCTCTCTCTCAAATCAAAACATATCCTCGAATGATGATTAAAAAAAATTATTAAGAAGACTTCTCAGTGGGCTCTAAGTACATATAAGGCATTACTTTGCCCGTAAGGGCTCCAAATCTGAGGCTTACAGGTAAGAGCCTCAGTCACAGGAGAGTGAGTTCTCAGGAACGGCAGCGCTGCGTCGCGCCTTCTGTAAGAGTGCACACTGGGAAGGTCCCCAGGACGGCTCTCAACAACATCAGACACACACAAAGATGCAGGGAGTCTGCCGAATAGAAGTGAACAGGACAGGGAAAGAACTTTTATTTGCAGATTTTGGGAAGGTAGATTACAAACCACAGCAGCTGTCAGTGTCTCTAAAAACCACTCCAGGCCACTTGATATATAAAATGGTAACTTTCACTTTAGAAAATATCTCTAAAAGTTCACAACTTTAAAAAACCTACCTATTGCAGGACATTAACTAAAACCAAATCCTGCAGAATTTGGATAGGAGCAAAAAAAGCGTTATCAATATTATGAAAATACTTTTCCTGAAACAGTTTCAAGGATTGTGAATTTGGCAGATGAAAGATAATAAGCACTGAAAAACTTTAGCCAAGGCAATCTATTGATGTAAAATAAATATATTTACAAATCCAAAGACTGGGTAGAAAAATCCTAACTATCACAAATGAGCATTTTACTACTTGGATTATTGGGGGGGAGGGGGAGAATAGTTGTAGTATGTATATTTTACTGAATAGCAGACACTTGTCAAAGAATACTCATAAAAAAGCTTTTGAAACTCATGTGTTACAAGAATGTATGCTTTTCAAAAATTACCCCTGGAAGACTAAACTCTGTAGTTGATAAAAATGTCTATGCATTTATATATGGTGATAGAAATTGCAAAAGGCTTTATAATATTAAATACACACATGAAATTAACGCCTGCCTGGTCAGAGGATTCCCATAAAACTTGCCTTTTTTGCACAATTTGGCAATGCCAACAGCTACAGAAAATATATCAACCAACCAACCAACCACTGTTTCATTAGAAACTGCACCAAATCCAATGTCAAAAACATTACTTTATTTTTCTAGGATGAAATGTCCTATTACGTACAAAAAGAATTGCTGTTTAGAAGTTACCACAATCTGTTAAAAACATAGCAATCTATTGCCTACAGGTAGGAAAGTTCTTGCCGCAACAAGTTTTAAATGGTTAAGCCCATATATATATCTCTCTCTCTATATGAATAAATAGTACAGAAATACTAATGTGATGAGATGCAGAATAATTTTATAATTCATTAAAATGTAGGATTCTTGCATCAGCATAGTGCATACAATATGTAACATTTTTCAAAAGTAAAAGGACAAAATAACCTATATTTGATTACTTCCATGTTAATATTTTAACAAAAACGGTTTCCATGTTTTATATTGAGCATTAGTCTCTTTAGTTTGTAAGCATAGGTTTAAGTGACATTTTTATGTACAAAAAGCAACGGGCTTTATTAGACAAAATTAACCCAGAATAACCTGTACACCTGAGCCTGGAATAAGAAAGAACTGGGAACTGGAGCAACATATTTCTTTTAAGAAACAAAAGTCTGGGAAAGGTTTGCATAGCAGGGTGATGTTAAACAGAAGAAATTCTTTAAAAACATTAATTCCAAAACGTGGTGGGACAAAGCTAGTATGAGTTAGTGCAAAATCTAGTAAAATTTTTGCAAAGCTGCATAAACCAACCACGGCAGGTCTTGTAGAAGCTATTATCACAATGCCTTGGTACAACTGCAGTTAGAACGCGGAAAGGAGAAACATGCAAATGTGCCCTCCTCCACTGCTTCCATTCCCCACCCTACTGCTTACCCTACTTTTCCTTATATGGGGAAAAAGAAAAAATCCAAACAACTCAACCAACCAACCAACAAGAAAATACAAAAACAGAGGATGCCATCTAAAAAAATGCCCTTTATAAACTCTAAGCAGCTATGACTGAGAATTTGCTTCATATCATAATGTACAGATGAAGGCAATGTGTGTGTGTGTGTCACACTGTCTTTTGTATTAGTCCAATCAACTGAAGCAACAGGACCAGCACGCCCTGAAGGTTTTTCTCTGCCGTGACGACAATGGACTGGGAACTACCAAAGGAAGGGCTACTACTATCCTGGACAAACCCAGGTACCATCGGACGGTCCTGCCTTTATTTACCTTGCAGCCCACCCTTTCCCCTTAAAGGCTTACAGATTAGCGCACATTCAAAGACACCGTCTGTGGGAGAAAAATGATCTCCATTTATTTTGTTTCATATACATCCATAGTTGAATTTTAATACAAAAAGAAAAAAATTAGAATCTGACAAATGTTTACAAACAAGATACCTTCAAATAGATTTTACTCATTTTAGCCTGGTGCAGAGTAAATGACAAATTGTACTGTTATATTCAAGGCAACAGAGTCTGTAGTCTAAGACCACTTAGCTCAACCTTTATGCAAGCTTAATTTTCACCTACCATGAACAATAAACCATTGTTGATTCCCAGTTGTGTGTGTGCACATGTGTACATAGCAGCTCCTTTCACAGAAAGAAAAGACATCTAGAGGTCGTCTTGTACTTTTACCTATAGGAATCATGATAAGATGCAGAATGGATTACATGTAACCAGGGCTGGATTTTATAAGAAAAAATAATTAGCTGACAAATGAGGGCAGCAATAAAAAAGCGTCTTTTTTTTTTTTTGCAACAATAAATAAATACAGTCAAAAGTTTTCTGTGAGACTCTAAACCAGCTTCTTCACTGAAGAGCAGACGTGGCATTTCCATGGAGTTACACTTGACCCCATATTATCTTTTTTTCTTGCTTTCCTTTTTCTTTTTTTTTTTTTCAATAAACAAAGTTTTCCCGCTTCTGCCACAATAGTAAAACCATTTGATCTTGACAAGATAATGGTGTCGTTGACTTCGCTTTTCCCTTGTCCGTTGGACAAAATTGGTCAAGAATAAAATTGGACTGTTATGACCAATAAAAACGAAGTTTAGGTCAAGTCTTGTCAGGATAACCTGACTAAAAACATCTGGCTCATTTTAAAATAGTTCAGACAACCAGATTCTTGCCGTTTTATGTTTAGATTAACACGCTGAACTTTAAGAAGCTGTAGACTGCAGCTTGTTGTTATGAGACCTACAGAATACAGAAAAAAGGGAACAATTAAGCACCCTTCATTTTTTAAAACAATGATGCTTCATGTGGATGCCCAGGTCAGTCTGTCTAGGGGAAGCAGCCATGCTCTTTCATTTACCCTTGGTGAGCAAATGTACTGAGAACAAGTAAGAAATTTTTAGCCTTCAAGTTAAAAAAATTTACTGTACACAAAATATAAAAACTCACAGAAAAATGTCAATATTAAAAAAATCTATATATATATATTTGCCTAATAAAAATTACATTTTTAGCCAAAGGAACAAATAGGGACATTTTCAGAAGCATTACTCTTGTGGTAAATGGTGTGTGTGCATGCATGTGCTTATTTATACTGATTTGGGGAATGTGAAGGGAAAAAATTATGTTAAAAGAGAAATAACAATATTAAAATCACATTTTTCTACTAAACTCCAGAAAGTATTCTTTCTAGTTTCACAGTTTTATTCACAACTTTTGTTAGTAAACCAATTACTGTACAGTTACCAGGACTAAAAGTATGTCTTACTGCAATAGTGTATATAAATACAGCAATTCAGGAGTTTACAATCTTAAATACATTTTTCAACACGGCTGCTAGAATAAATTGTTTATTACTATACATCTTTATTTAACATTAAAAAATTATATTAACTAATCTGAACTTTGGGGTGGAACTTTGAATTAGGTAATCACGTGGTTTAATAAAAGTGTGACCCCCACATCCAGTTCTGATTCCAGTTAAAAATTCAGACTAAAGATATCATAATCTGTAAGAAAAGAAAGAACACGGATGGTATAAATGATGAATGGTAACAAAGGACAGTAATGAAAATAATTTGCAAACAATGCTGGCAATTATAAATTAAAAATGGGGGAAACATGGCAAAGGAAATATGGGAAACTATAAATAAATCAAATTCCAATGATTGGCTATGTGTTTCATTCTGCCTTAAATTGGGAAATCAACAAAAATTCCCCAACCTCTCTTCAATTATATTTTATTTAAGCAGAATTGAGTAAACTCCTCAATGGGCTCCCATGTTCTAGTTAAAACTATATAAACTCAAATAAAATAAAAAGCTACATAAGATAAGCAGGTGGCAAGCTCTCTCGAGTGGCCCCTTTCTGTGCTGGTCCCCCCCCCCCCCCCCGTTTCTGTTTCCACAGGTCCCACCTCAGGGTTCTGCCTGCAGACTCCCAGCTTCCCTCCCACAGTTCCCACCAAAGGCTATATATACAGCCTTTCCAATTAAAAAAAAACTTTTGAGAAATGTATTCAGAGGATAACTGCTGGCAGTATAACTCAAAAAGCATGGAGAGGCTGCAGTCCCCCGTGCTGTCTTTACTGAATGGGAATCCGGGCTCTCTAGGATCAATCACGTTGGACTTCCTGTTCTCAGTTAATTTGTTATACTGCTAGTCTCCATTTTATGAACTTTATATTGTCCAAAATCCTGTTATGGCAAACAGAAGTGAGCTCATGTAACCATTTTCCCCTCCCTCCTTTAGTCCCCAAGTTTGACTTCCCTATAAATGTAATCTTTCTATGCTCTGTCTACAGGCTGATTCTAAAAGTTGAAGATCAATGTAGCACTCACATTATTACAACTATGTAAATATTTTTTCTCCACAGCATCTACTCCTGTGCTCAGAGGGCACTCTCAGTATTCCTACAACATTTGGTTTTTCATGGGGTTTCTAACTGCCTTTCGCTTTCTCCCAGACACCTGCCTCCCGGAGTGTCCCCTCTCGTGCTCGTCTGGACTGCCATATGAAGGTCACCTGGGTCAGAGGAACTCCTACTGCTTTCTTGAGTTCAAGGTCTTGTTTGCTAGATTTGCTTATCTGGCTACTGCACATCTTAAAATAACTTGCTAAGAAAGATGCACGGAAAGGAGCCCCTTTCTGAGCCCTTACATGACTAACATGTATTCTTCCTCTATATTGGATTGTTCGGCTGGACAAAGACTTCTAGGCTGAAAATCATTTCCCCTCAAACTTGTGGATTTATTTCTCCATAATCCTTTAGCATTCTAGTTGCTAGAAAAAAGTCTGATACCAGTCTAATTTTTGATTTGTACATTGTCTGTTTTAAAGAGCTTCTTTTAACTTTGGCATCTGGACATTTTACAAAATGTGCGAAGGGTGGAGCTTTTCCACGTGTCCAGCTGGCTCACTGTTTATCAGTGTCCTCACCACTCCACACCACCCCGCCCTGTCTTCCTACCACAAAACAGCAAGCTCCAGGGAGCGAGAGCCTTATTTGCTCACTGCTGTATCCAGTCTCCGGCATACAGCAGAGTTTCAATCACATGTTGAATGAATGAATTTGCTTCGATTTGAAGTCTTGTGCTTCTCATTAGCTCAGGAAACTTTTCTTATGTTAGTTTTTTTTTTTTTAATCATTTCCTCTCCTTTGTCTTCTCTATATTTTCTTTCTGAAATTTTGGATACTCTAAAACATCTTTTTTCTTTCACATTTTTCATTCCCTGGTCTTTATGTTCTTTACACTCAGAGTTTCTTGATCCTAACTTTACTGTGTGTAATTAAAAATTTTTTCTAATCACTGCTTCCCCTCAGATCGTTCTTTATTCCTAATATCCTGTTTACCATTTACAATATCGTCCGAAGTCTCTCTCGGGCCGTGACTGAGAGGCTCTTATTCTGTTCTTACTGAGAGGCTCTCTTTAAAGCTCCCTCTGGGACCCCTCTGCCACGCCATGCCCCTCCTCAGTCACTGAGGTTTCCTTATGTATCTGGCTGCCCCCGGCTGCAGGTTCACAGGGAAAGAAGTTAGTGGACTAGGCAGGTCACTGGAGAGCCCTGTGTGTATGTGTGGGGCTGGCAGGCAGGATTTTTTGCTTTAGATCATGGTTTCTCAGTCCACTACTGACATTTTGGAGCTGGATAATTCTGTTTGTGGGGCGTTCTGTGCCTTGTAGGATGTTTAGCAGCATCCCTGGCATCTATTCAGATGCCAGTACCACTCCCCTCCTCTAACAACAAGGTCTCCAGGAATTACGATATCCCCGGGGAACTGGGGATTGGACAAATTATTCCTGTTGAAAGCCATACTTTAGAATGAGGGGCTGAGGACTGGATCTTTCCGAGGCCAGGGTACTTTACTTTGGGTCCCATTCTCTTCTGTCTACTCAAATCCCCCGAAGTGTAATCCATTTCTTTAAAGGAGAATCCTGTGCTCTTCCAGCTTCTTGGGCTTCTACACAGGTCTGCACACAGGGTTAGGGAAGGTCCTTGGGTTACTATGATTCGACTCAATGATGTTTTGACTTTACAAAGCTGCAAAAAGGTGTGCTGTGCGTTTAGTACAAACAGGTGAAGCTACGCTATTATGTTCAGTAGGTTAGGTGTATTAATAAATGCATTTTGACTTAGGATACTTTGTGGATCTACGATAGGTTTGCTGGGACGAAACCCCATCGTAAGTCGTGGAGCAGCCGTGTGAATCTTCAGTTACTCCCTTCCTTTCCCTTTTCTCTGGCCTTCCGTGTGATTTCAGAGCCTCTGTCGGAGGCCTTCTGGGCTTCTACTGAGCAGCAATCCATCCTCTTCCACCTGCATTCTGTCTTCCAGAATCTGTTGAAATCTCATTAGCTAACCATATTCTCTTCACTATTCTGAGTCTCTTCCTTTTATTCCTTTATTGTTAGTTTCCAGGGGATTCTGTCATATTGAATAAATCCCCCTTCCATTTTAAGTTTTACGGCAAATAGGTTAACATAGAGGGAATGATAAAAGGGCAATTTCAGAGATTTTGTCAAGTCTCTTGGTTCCTGGTCTACAGCTTGACTGCTTATATACCTGTGTCCTCCTCCCCTCCTGCCGCCATTTTTGTTCCCTTCCTGAGAAGACAACTGGACACTTCAGCTGGGCTCTCCTTCATTTATTTTAGGTGGACTGACTCTAAAATGCAGTTCTTGATATAACTTGCTGCAGGAAAAGGAGAGACAAAAAAACACCCTACAGATTTCCCTCCGGGGAAACCACTCAGCAGAGCACCGGTTCTCACCCTCTGGTGCGGGGAGCCGCTGGGCCATCAGCTAATGAGTGCTCACCCCAACCCAGCCCAACCCACTCAGCTGAGCTTCTAGGGACAGCCAGGCTTGTGGGGTGGGGAACGCGAGAGGGAATAAGGAAATCGCAGGGGCTGAGAAGGGGTGGCAGCTCCCAGGGGACTGAAAACGGGGCTCCTGTTGGAAGGAAGGACGCCGTGGGCTCCAGAGGAGGCGGGGGTTAGAAACAGAGGTAACACAAGTCACGGCACACGAACATGACGCGAAGTGGCTCGACGCCTCCTGTCACTAGAGGCTCAAAGAAAAGGTCTGTGGACTTAAAAGTGTAGTTTTGTCCATAGAAAAATACCCAGAAAAAGAAACCTTTTATGATTTCAAAGACACAGCAAACATCTATTAAGGAGGAAATACTTACATTCCCCCTTCATTGTCTCCCCTCTTGCACCTACAGAAGTCACTTTTATACTCTGAGATGGACCAAGAGCTCTGCTTCCCTCTACTATCTTTGTACGTGCAGTGCATTTAAGAGAACATCCTGCTTCCTGGAAGCATTTGATAAATGCTTTTGTAATTTTAAAAAATGACATTAATTCTAAGTAGATCACAAACAAACCCAGCACTCTCTCATTATGAGTCTGTCCTCTTGTCCTTAGCAGTATATCATAATGCTAATCCTATTTTATTTTATTTTTTAAGGATTCTTAATGTTAAGGTTAAAATTTACCATAAACTTTATTGGCTGATTCCTTTGACAGAATAGTATAAAGAGTTTGAGGAATAGCCCTGACCAGTTTGGCTCAGTGGACAGAGTGTGGGCCTGCGGACTGAAGGGTCCCGGGTTCGATTCTAATCAAGGGCAAGTACCTTGGTTGTGGGCACATGCCCAGCAGGGGGTGTGCAGGAGGCAGCTGATAGATGTTTCTCTCTATCCCTCTCCCTTCCTCTCTGTAAAAAATACACACAAACACACACACAGTTTGAGGAGCTGAATTAACCCAGAACAATGAACACATCTGCTTACCTGCTAGCCTTGAATCCTTTCAATTTCTGTACAAAGAATGATTCAAGAACTTCTGCACACTGGTAAAAAGGGGAGTCACTCGGATTGTAATAACGACAGTTATCAAAAATTTTGGTCATATCTGCCACAAATTCCGTCAGCTTTTCATAATATCGTCTTTGAATTCTTTCTTCCATGGTGGCAAGGTCTTAAAAACACAAAATGTAAAACATTTTCAAAGCTTTAAGGTTATTCCAATGTGACCACCACTCATAAGAATATATATTTCCGCCCAAACTGACTCACCATTAAGGCTTTAAGCCAGTGGTTCTCAACCTTTCTAATGCTGCGACTCTTTAATACAGTTCCTCATCTTGTGGTGAGCCCCAACCACAAAACTATTTTTGTTGCTACTTCATAACTGTCATTTTGCTACTGTTCTGAATCGCAGTGTAAATGTCTGTGTTGTCCGATGGCCTCAGGCTCCCCAGCGCGGTGCTCGCGGGCCGCGGCGTTAGGAAGCAGGAGCACTGCGCTGGGCAGCTCCTGAAGAAAACAGCGCCTTGGTCCTGTCTGGGGGCTGCGTAAACCTCTTGGCTACTGATAAGAAGGCTCTTTTACTTTCAGTCAAGTACAGAGAACAGCTCTTTATTCAAATAGTTTTAAATAACACGATCAATACATATTTAAGTAAAATGCATTTTCCACAGGCACACAATTAAGTGTGACTATCATATGTACAAAGAGAAGGGGGAAATCCAGAATTAAGAACAAAATCTCTACATGTAGTTTTGTAATCCATGATCAAAAATTAATGTAGACTTGATTGACAGAGACACAATTCTAAACTAAATCTCAATGATTATTTTCAAATTTGGTGAAAAATAAAAGCAATGAGAAAATTTAATCAGACATTACAAAATATTATAAAGCTGTGATAATGAAGTTTGGCACCTTGCAGGATGACACAAACCTTAATAGAAGTGAATTCAAAATAGGAATAGACCTAACCGTATTAAGCACAAGAATTTCATGTATGTTGAGGATGTCATTTCAAATAAGCAGAAGAAGGAAGAATATATATATAAAGAGAAAAATTCCACCTCACATTAAAAGCCAAAATAATTCTAGGTGGATAAAAATTTTAGGCCAAAAATTAAAATTATAAAAATTGCTAAAAGACAATATTGCAAATGTAATTAATCACTAAATTGTGTATATAAAGATAGTTCAAATGGAAAATTTTGTTACATTGTTTTCACACACACACACACACACACACACACACACACACACACACGTCTTTGACTGTTTCCATTTATACCACCAGGGAAAACGGGCAAACCAGGACAACTGCACCAAACGCCTGACCACGTTCCAAGCATGATCTGGGCACATCTATTCCGTGGAGGTTATAAAAAAGTAAAATACTTCACATATCATACCAGGATATTATCAGTTTTGTACTTAACTTCTGGGTATTTACAGCCTAACTAGCCTTTTCTTTTCTTTTCTTTTTTTAACTTTATTGACTGATTTTTTAGACAAAAGATATACATTGATTTCTTGTTCCCCTTTATTTAGGCATCCACTGGTTGTCTTTTGTATGTGGCCTGACTAGGAATTGAACCTTCAACCTTGGTACATTGGGATGATGCTTTAACCAACTGATTTCAGAGAGAGGAACAGAGAAATAGAAACACCAAAGGGAGAGAAACATCATCAATCAGACGCTCCTGCATGTACCCTGCTGGAGCCCACAACCTGGGCATGTGCCCTGACTGGGAAGCGAGCCGGTGACCTCTTGGTTGATGCTTAACCACTGAGCCATGACGGCCAGGCTTATTTCTGCCTCCCGCCCTTGGTCTTTCTAAAGACATTTATGTACCCTTAGAGTACATATACTGTTTACTGCATAAAAGCTAGGTATCGTTCTCTTTCTCTCTCTTTTTATTGTAGACACTATTACAAATGTCCCTATACCCACCCTCCATTTGCACCCCTCGATCCAATATTGTTTGGTAACTTTCATTTTTCTTTCAACAGTATGTCTTGGAGATCTATATTGTCTCTATGTACATACTTACATAAGATGATGTTTATCTGGGCAGTAATAATAAAGAAAAAAGATAACAAAATAGTCTAACTCTTCAGGAAAATAATTTTGGTTAAGTATCCTGAGGTATATCCAATTTAAAACTATATAAAGCCACTAAAATTCATGTTGTTGAAGATTAATGACATAGGGAGATGTGTACCAGACAGATCATTATATAATCTCAATTTTAACATACACACACCAAAATGTAGTGAAATTCAGTGAGGAAAAGATGAAAGGTGTACTTAATCTTTTTTATTTCCTAAATTTTCTATAATTAACTTGTGTTAATTTTAGAAGTAGAATTATTTACCTACCAATCTATCTAACACACATTATACAAATCTGAAACACATATAAGGATTCAAGGATTAACTTCTACCTTCAACTTCGGGAGAAGTGAGGTAACAATTATTTATGTTGTTTTCTTAAAAAAATACTTTAAACTGAGCCCTCACTTATTTCTCCTTCATGTTTCCCTCTTTAAAAAGTTGTCACCAGCCTGGCTGGTGGCTCAGAGGCTGAGTGTCAACCCGTGAACCAAGGAGGTCATTGGTTCAATTTCTGGTGGGGGCGATTGATGTTTCTATCTATCTCCTTCCCTTCTTCTCCCTCTAAAAATCAGTAAAAACATATTTTAAAAAAAGTTGTCACCAAACACAAATCCTTCTAATTAAAAAATACTTTAAAAACTAAGATACAGTTGACATATAACACTACATTAGTTTTAGGTGCACAGCTTATGATTTGATAGACATATAAACTGCACAATGATCACTGCAATCAGTTTAGTTAACATCCACCATCACAAAGCTACAGATTTTTTTTCTTGTGATGATAGCTTTTAAGATGTATAAAATGCTTAGCTGGCTTTGGAATACTTTTTTCATCAGCTGGATGAAGCTACTATCCCTTTGGCAGTTTTGTAAACTAAATGAAATTTTAATTTTATATTATTTCTGTTGATACACTACCTACCTACCTACCTACCTACCTACCACCTACCTACCTACCTACCTACCACCTACCTACCTACCTACCTACCTACCAAAGCCTAAGAGATCATTACAACCGAGCTACCGGAACAACTGATCAACCAGTCATTATGATATGCGTGGACCCCCAGGGGACAGACACGCAATGCAGGAGCCATTCCCTGGTGGTCAGTGTGCTCCCACAGCCACTCTCCTGCCCCTCCCGCCCCACTGATAGACCTCAATCGCTGGCCAGGTTGAGTGACCCCACCCGTGCACTAGGCCTCTAGTTTTTAACATAATCACTGGAGCTTTCCACCTTAATATAATCACTGGTAGCTGTAACTTATTAACCTCCTACCCCCAAAATGAGGCTATTTTCTCTTTGATCTCCACCGTGTGTCCATCAAATGGCTCTCTCAGGAAAAGACGAGGAAGAGGAACAGGATTAGAGGCTCAGACAGACTCGACCCATTCATTCTTTTACATAGCTGAATAATACTCTACTTTTGTTTGGCTACTCCTTTACTTAGGACTCTTTATCTCATTTCCAGTATTTTTGCAATTATAAACACTGTATGATGAACGTCATACTTGTGCACATGCAAATCCTAAGAAATCAAACTGCTGGCTCCAAGGGTATGCACACTTAAACATTAATATATATTAGTAATTTATCCTACACGTTACCACACCAATTTATACTCTTATCAAGATTGCTCAACATATTCTCATGATATATTAATTTTATGGGTAAGAAAGGAAATATTTACTGAGACTTGGAAAAAAACTCCATATTCCACTCCAGTACTTACTTACCCATAGGCTCTTTAATAACACCATAATAATCTGGTGCATCATTAGGGTCCACTGGTTCCAGGAAGGGCCAGGCCATCTTATGGGCCTACAAGGAAAGAAAGGGCCATTCTTATAGTCTCCACTTAAATTTCCCAATGGAATTACTTGCTTCAATCAATGTTTAAACTCCAAAAGTTTTAAGCTGGATAGGTAATATTGTTTATAATTCTGCTCTTGTCACAAATTATCTCCGATGGGCACAGTCTACAATAATGGCTTCCAAAGACTGATCTGAGGACCTCGGCATGAGGGGACAGGGTTTGAAGCACTAGTTTAGGAGTAAAGAAAGGTGGCATGATGACTTGCCACCTGAATGATGCCGGCACTGTAATCACACCATAAAACAGGGGATGGGGTGGGTTCAACGTGTGGAATGGGAGTCCTGGTCGGGGAGCTCAGCTGGTTAGAGCGCTGACCCAATACGCCATGGCTGCAGGTGCAAGCCCAGGAAGGGCACACCCACCAAGGGCCTGGCAGGTGTGGCTCTGTGTCTGAGTGCGACCCATGAACCAAGAGGTTGCTGGTTTGATTCCCAGTCAGGGCACAGGCCTGGGGTCTGTGCAGGAGGTAGCTGGCCCATGATATTTCTCTCATTGATGTTTCTATTCTTCTTCCTCCTATCTAAAAATTAATCAAAATATATTTAAAATAACAAACGAATTATCAATAAGTGGAATAACAAATCTATGTCTCTCCATTCCCCCCCTACCCCCGCTCTTGCTAAAACCAATAAATTTAATTTATAAGGCAAAGTGTGAAATGGTCAGCACTGCTGGCTAATGTGGTTAAATGAGGTGGCAGAAATGTGATGTTAAATAACATTTGACCCCGTGCTGAGACTACTGTTCTCCTTTCAGTTCTTCCCATCTTCTCGTCTGTCATTACAACAGAATGTCAGTCTAACACTGATGTCGTGAGTACACCTTAGCATTTGCTCATCTTGTAAGCCTTCCCACGTCCTTTTGATTTTTAATAAGGGGAGGGAAGGCTTGGGCTCAAAGACTTACATAAGCATTTGTATTTCTCTAGGATTTAATCAGACTGCCTTCAATCTATGATGGTGGGATGAAGTTTTCTTTAAAAATAAAATTTAGGTTAAAAAGTGAGTCATCTTAGCCCTAGTTGGTTTTGCTCAGTGGATAGAGTGTTGGCCTGTGGACCGAAGGGTCCCAGGTTTGATTCCAGTCAAGGGCATGTACCTCGGTTGCAGGTTCCTCCCTAACCCGGGCCCTGGTCAGGGCTCGTGCAGGAGGCAACCAATAGATGCGTTTCTCTCACATCAGTATTTCTGTCTTTCCCTCACGCTCTAAAAAAATCAATGGAAAAATATCCTCAGGTGAGGATTTAAAAAATAACAATAAAGTATCTCATTGTGTTGGTAAAGAGCAGCGGAGCTATGGTGTGGCTATGGAAACCTCATGACGTCGGCATGTGAAGGACTGAAGATTGTGGGGCACTTGACTAGATTGGCCAGGGTCAGTGAATGGTCAGGTAGTCTAAGATTGGCCAAGTTCAAACACTAGGAGTGTTTCCAAAGTCACGCTGGTAAATTTCATCTTCAAATGTGGCACACAGAGTGGTTTCTCACCTGGAGAGAACGCAGCACCCTCTTCAAACCCTCATAGTCTTTCTCTGTTAGTGGCGTGAGCACTGTCATGGCATCCTCTGTCGACTGGCACTGTGGACAGACATACTCGTCAATGAGCTCTGCCTCACTCTGCAAGATGCCAACACAGCGCCCATGGTACCAATTCTGACACCGATCACAGCCAATATAAAATCTGCAAGATCCGAAATGGAAATGTGAGTTCGAAACAGATGGGCTCAAATTATTTATAATTTATCTTAAAAAGTAATAATGCATGCATCTGAAAATACTCTAACCCTAGGATATAAAGATTTAGTATTATAATTGTTTTAATAGTTTTGAAGATTGACATTCTATATGTTAATCTAGTATTTCTGATGTTAAAAACAAGCATTAAAAATTTATTAAGGACACTGTATAATATTAGAGAACCAATACGAAGAAAAATGTAAAACATTTTAATTTTCTTTAAAGCTCAAAACAAAATAAAGCCAAAAATCTTTCGACAAATACCATATCAAATGGGAAGCTGATATTGGCCACCCAACTGGGAGTTCAAAATCCTGGAAGCTAAAAACAGAGTCTCAGAGCTTGTTTCCAAATTAGTATTTTTCTAACCTACAAAAATGCGCCTTTCAAACACTGATGAAGTCCAAACAAGGCAGGCTATTTTAATCTCATTAAATTCTGTTACATATTGAAGAATCAAGTCTACCATTAAACCATATTTTTCCCAATAAATCTCAAACATTCACTAAGAAGCAACATAAATTTTGAAGGGGAGGTAAAGAGGGAAAAAGAGAAAAAAAATGGAAAGGAATTTGTAATGTAAGTGTATAATATATGCAGAAAATATCTTGCTTTTCATTTAAAATAAATAATCAGACAGAGCAATTTGGCTTCCTAAATTATTAAATATGATGCTCTTATCAGAACTCACTGTGACTCATCATAAGGTGTTCTGCAGATACAGTACAATTCCTCACTGCTGCCCTCTTGTGCCCGTTTACAATCATTACAGATGTACACATCCATTTTCTTAGCCTCCTTTTCTGTGATGCCAACACATTCTCCATGATACCAGTTAGTACAAAGATCACAGCCAATATAGAACCTAAAAGTATTCACAATGAAAATGACAATGTGATTGTCATTTTGAGCTGCATGATACTTAAATCTGTCTTCCCTGTCTTGATTCACTTTCTTATAGGATAACTTTCTGCAATGTGTCAGCTAAATATCCTGAATCCGACCATTCTACCCCTGGCAAACTACAGCATCTGACTGTATCAAGTGTGAAAACATAAAGTCACTCACATCAATTTCAACAAATACACTGTGTAGTAAAATATGAGTCTTAAGAAACATACTGGAATTTGAAAAAATAAAGAACACACTGATGGTAATGTCTGCCTCTTAATGAATGTGTGTAAAACTGTAACAGGCACAAAAACCAAAGCCAAAGAATCAAAGACTTACATCTGTCAAACCTATGCCACAGAAGCCATTTCAAAATCAGGGCTACTTCTTAGATAGGTTTGAAAATGTATCTCACAATTTAAATTTGAAAACAAAGCAAAGCGCAAACACCAAATAGAAGTTACACTACAAGGAACATGCAGGCCAGCCAGGTGTAGAAGATAAATGGTCGAAAATGATATGAACAAGAAAGATACATGTAGTAATTCAATTTCTAACAAATAAATGTTGTAATTTAATCTAATTGTGACAGATTATGCAGGGGCCAGTTTTTCAGTCAACACAACGTGTGAGACGATGTGGAGTGGCCGGTCACACGGTGCAGGGTGTAAGGACAGTTATCCAAAACCATGTTTGGCAAGGTGGGGCTCTATGGGTGGTAACGACTGTGTGAGGGCTGATCACATTCAGGGTTATCGAGGCTTTTGAAAATAAGGTCCCAAATGACAAAATGAAGGGTGTCTCTATGACAAACACGTGTATATACAAATGTTGACAGGCCCTGGGTAGGAAAACTCATCAAAATCATAGGAAGAATTAGTATGGATCACAAGGAACCAGACTGGCCTTGATGATAGCACTGGTTCTAGCAAGGGATTTCTTGGTCAATTCACCTAGAGAAATAGTTATACTCAAGCTTCAAACTTTATGAGAGTTAAGGAATAATACATGGTTGTGTGGTTTATCCTATTACCACTAACTTTATTCTTTTGGGATTATGACTTCTGCAGAATTTTCACAGTCCCAAGTAGGGGCCACCAAGGTGTTTCTATGTTGCCTTCACCAGATGGTGGGCTGTATGTTGTGGAAATAAGCTCAGGACTTGTATTTCAGGTTTTAGTCACTCTCACTAGATTTCCAAAGATTACAAAATATTCCTTAAAAAACACTAACTCATCGGAACTCAAACAGGAAGTGAATGAACCTGGTATACTGAAATGTTAATGACAAACTGAAAATATGAAATATACACAAAATAATGAGGCGATCTCAATACAATGAGCACATGTACACGTGTGCCTCATTTTATGCAACTTAGAGATTACATAAAATACATTTCTGTGATCTTAATATTTTAAGTAGACCAAAGAAGACTGTTAAAGAAATTCCATAAGCAGATCTTTTTGTAAATCATATTCTGTTTTATTCTACAAATCATTCAGTATATTTTGCTTAAAGGGAGGCACACTTGTATTAGACTAAGGGAAAAATCAGTTAATAGGGCTCCACTTTTTACATTATGTATAATTTCCAGTAAAGTAAGACAATGAAAAGTGAAGATGCCTAAACTGATCTGTGTTTAATTCAACACACAGCTAAGTTTACCAACAGAAACTTTTGATCTCGCACTTGCAGATTATAATTTAAATAGCACCATCAAAGCAGCTTAAAGGTTGCAATTTAAACATCATTAAAGAGAGAATTTTATTTTAGAAATGGATCAGGCATCCACTTAAAGTAGACATTAGGCATTCCTAATTCTAAATGATATTTTTTAGCACAATCAAACTTTTCAGTACTATAAAATAATCTTGTGGTTAATTTTGGCTTTTAAAAGCTGGCCTACATTTAATTGTTCAAAATGCAAGCTAAATACTTAGTTAAGACAATGATAAAAAAATAAAAGTACATTTATAGGTTAGCACCTCTAAAATCTCAAATATATTACCAAATACAAGTCACAACTGTCAAAAACAGCTCCCAGCTGCCATGCTTATTCAATTTTTGAGGGTCTTAATTGAGGAATGGGTAAAAGGAACACTTTTTTTTATTTCTCTGACTTTTTCCCCAATAAGAAAGTGGGAACTTTGACAAAAGTAATATTGTTATACCATTCCAATATAAAAAAAAAACCAGAGAAATGCTTAAAATTACAACCAAAAACCACTCAAACTTGAAACCTCCCGGACCAAATTCACAGTACCTAGAATTTGATGTGTAGGGGTTGTGAACAGATTCTAGAAAGGATGCTCTGGACTTTGGCAGCAATAATCACACACCTCCTCCTCCAGACAGCACTACGGACTGATTTGGAGTTAGTACAGAGCGAAGAGGAGAAAGCCCAGGAGCAACAGAAAGCGTGTTTTTGACAGAAAGAGAATATGAAGGACAAACACGAATCATGAACACGGGAAATAAACTTTTATTTGCTAGTGTCCAAGTTAAGAATATCAGATGCAAGATCAGAAATGAAACACTATTACCCTTACTTTTAACTATTTCCTTTATGTTGCTACCAATACACTCATTTCCTTCAAAACTGGAAGATTAGCAGCTAACCTTTAAGGAAATAAACTAGAGCTCAAAAGGATCTACTCACTTAGATTCATCGTAAGGCGTTTTACAGATACAATAAAGCTTTGTGTCCTTCTTAGTTTCCTTTGAGGTAGTAGAAATCATTTTCTTCTTCTTGGACTTGGAGCTCGAATCTCTTTCCTCTTCTCGCTTCCTCTTCTGAGAAGCTGTAGACAGCGTGGCCGAGGCTGTGGCTGTGGCTGTGGCTGTGGCCTGTGGCCCCGCGTGCTGCGGGGGAGGTGGAGGTGGAGGTGGAGGCGAGGGCGGAGGGGCTGGAGGCGCAGGAGGGGCTGCAGGGGGAGTGGTAGCTGCTGCAGTGGCCTGCACCATTTCTTTTTCTTTC
This sequence comes from Antrozous pallidus, assembly GCA_027563665.1. Classification (NCBI taxonomy): domain Eukaryota; kingdom Metazoa; phylum Chordata; class Mammalia; order Chiroptera; family Vespertilionidae; genus Antrozous; species Antrozous pallidus. The sequence goes on from CM050526.1 coordinate 35,298,969, forward strand.
TTAATTTTCAGGTCTCTCTTGAGCTCTTCCTGTTGCCAATTAAAGACAATATAAGACTATCATTTGACTTAAGTAAATGCACAAACTGGCCAGAGGATGTTACATTACCCCCCTTGTCGCAATAGCTCCATAGTCCCACCTAACGTGAGGGAGTTGCAATAATTCCAAACACCCATGATTGGACTATACCGTAAACCCAATGACAACAACTAGAAATGGAAGATGAAGTAACAACTAGAGAGCTGTTATCCTCACAGGAGCTCTGACAGAACGATGCAGTGTCTAACAATGACATCCCCTCCCTCGGCCCGTCATGGCGTGGTCATTTTAGTCACTGCTCAGGAAGTGATTTCCAGGCTCCTCACCCCCTGGTGCTTTCTTCTGGCCACTCCCCTTCTGTGTCCTTAGACTGAGAATGGACATGAATTGATACTCAAACTGACCCGCGGCAAAGCAGGATGAGACGGATTTGCCTTTCTTATGCAGCTATGTCTAGAATTTACGGTTGCAGGGAGAGCATTTTCTTATTACAGATTTTCCCGTAAATTAAAATCCTTTTTCTTTTTTCATGTGAAATACTTTACAAGCACATGTCTGTTGCCCAGTGTAACGACTTAGTCTTAGAAAAACCACTGGGGCTGGTATCCAGGAACAAACTTGGTGTAAATAAAGCATAATTATGACTGAGCTTTTAAGCATCACAAATATTCTAACAAATAAACCTGAATGGTCTTGATTTAATAAATCTATTTTCTCCATGTAATCTAGATAGTCTTGTAAATGAGAAGATAAGCTCTGTGGCTATTCAACAGCCCTTCTCTATTTAAAAAGAATGTCTGAACTTTTCCCCAGGGATGTAAGTAAATCTTTCATTAAAAGTTTCATTTTAATAACATGGTTTATAAAGTATAATGAGATGACTGCCGGAAAATCAAGATCGTTAGGATGGTGTGGTGGGTCTACAACGTGATTCCCCGACAAGAACATACTAGTGAGTCCTGGCCAGTTTGGCTCAGTGGACAGAGCACTGGCCTGTGGACTGAGAGGTCCCGGGCTTGATTCTGGCCAAGGGCACAGGCCCAGCGTGCAGGCTTGATCCCGAGTGGGAAGCGTGCAGGAGGCAGCCTATCAATGATTCTCTCTTATTGCTGACGTTTCTCTCTCCCCCCACTATCCCTTCCTCTCTGACACCAATAAAATATATTATAAAAAAAAAAGAACACACCAATGCTTGTAAAGTATAAAAAAGAGAAAACTGAAAAGACATAGCTATGTTTCAATACAATATAAATGTCTCTATGAAACAAAAATACAAACTTTGTACAGGGCTAGAACTGCAGGCCTATTTGGCTCCAGACTTGGAAGTAGGAAGTGGTAATCCACAACAGCAACAGGAAAAAGGGGACTTGAGCTTTGTGTGAGGTGGGTAACGAGCAATACAAGACTATCATTTGACTTATGTAAATGCACAAGTCATTTGGATATTAAGTGTTGGCTATGTACATTGGACTTTAAGAGAGGAAACAAAACCAAACCCAAATCACTTAAAATACCGAATGCAAAACCAAATGAACACATGTAATGTGAAAAAAGACTACCAACAAAAATCAATAACTAAATCTGCATTCACTCCATATAAGATTAATTTTATAGGGCAATGACAAAAAGTTTATAATACACGTGTTTGAGAATTTCAGAGGCAAATGAAGATATATAGTTCTATTAAAAAATGAGTAAATTACTTTATAAAAAAGTCAAGCAGAGGGGGATGAAGAGGGATGAAAAGGTGGAACACCGGACATTTTTAAGACAGGGAAACTATTCTATATGATGTTGTAATGACATGCTTCTGTATTTTGTAAGATGTTGTCCTTCAAAGCAAATTATCTTAGCATAAGTTCTAGTTAAAATAATACTGATTATTTTCTTAATGTATAATTTTTCTACATTAGATAAAACACTGTCAAAAAGAACACCATTAACTGTACAAAAGAATATTTACAACAGTAGCAACATCTTTAAATGGCTGCATAATATAGTGAATGCAGAAAAATGTTCAGTATTATGTTGTCTCCAGTGTGACTGTTTTATACATAATGTGTTTACATGAATACAAATATTATAAACAAGGTATATTCTAAAATTACTTTAAAATGGCAATCTTTGGCCCTAGCCGATTTGGCTCAGTGGATAGAGCAGCAGAACCTGTGTACTGAAAGGTTCCAGATTCAGTTCCAGCCTGGTTTGTCTGCTCGATCCCCGATGGGGGCGGGGCGTGCAGGAGGCAGCTGGTCAATGATTCTCTCTCATCACTGATGTTTCTCTCTCCCCTCTTCCTTCCTCTCTGAAATCAATAAAAATATATTTAAAATTAATTAAAATAAACAAACAAACAATAAAAATAATAATCTTGGCTTAACCCAGTGGTCGGCAAACTGCGGCTTGTGAGCCACGTGCGGCTCGTAAGCTTCGGTTTGCCGCTCTGTTGCCTAATGAGTTTGCCACCACTGGCCTAGCTGGTGTGGTTCAGTGGTCCTATGAGCCAGAAATCAAATCTGATTCCGGTCAAGGCACTGCCGGGGTTTGAGCTCGATCCCTAGTAGGAGGCGTGCCGGAGGCAGCCGCTCAATGATTTTCATCATCAATGTTTCTCTGCCTCTCTCCCGCTCCCCTCCTTTCTCTGCAATCAATACAAACATATTAAATAAATAAATAAAATGGTAACCTTTGGGCAGCATAAACTTACATATAATTTTAACTTGTTGGATAAGGGTAATTGATTTGAAAGACATTTAAATGTATGTTTGTATGTTCGTTCGTTCATTCATTTATAAAGGATACAGATTACAAATATTTCCCTACCTTGTGCAGAATAGGGAGCAGAAGCAATATGTGAAACACCCAAATGTTAAATAAATATTTGTTGAATGAATTGAATGGATACATCACTCTATAAATACTATTCTGCAGCCTACGTTATCATTCAAATATTTATGAGGATTTCCTCAAAGAATTAAAAAGACAAAAGCACTAATCCTACGCTGACCATTGTGAGGACACTCACACTCCAAAACACATTTAACCCAGTGGTTCCCAACTGAGATTGTTTTTTTAAATTTATTGATTTTTCACAGAGAGGAAGGGAGAGAGACAGAAAGTCAGAAACATCCATCAGCTGCCTCTTGCACACCCCCTACTGGGGATGTGCCCGCAGCCAAGGTACATGCCCTTGACCGGAATCGAACCTGGGACCCTTCAGTCCGCAGGCCGACACTCTAGCCACTGAGCCAAACCGGTCTGGCAACTGAGATTGTTAACAGTACCTCTGGAGGTGTTCCAGTATGTATGGAGAGAGGACAAGGTCACTCTTTTGCTGGTTACAATGAAGGGAAAGCTACTAGCATTTGGAACCCAGTGCTAAACGTCCTACAGTGTCAAAAACTAGCCTGTTGAAAGACCCAAAGTGCTCCTGTTGAGAAACACTGATAACCAATCTCTTTGTGGACTTAGGGCCGATTCCAGATTATTATTATGGTTAATATTCATCATGTCCTTGTTCGTGTATCTTACCTAGTTGTTTCTCAGATGGTTCTAGAAGTAAAATTATAGATCAAAGAGTATTCACATTTTAGTCGTTTTATACATAGCAATGAAATGTTCTCTAGAAATACATGGTATTTTCTCTAGAAAAATAGTATTTTCATTATTAGGTTGAATATCATTTTGTTTATTGATATTTGACAGATTTGAAATCTGCTTATTTTTGTGTCTTAAAAATCTTCTATTGGAGTTTTTTTAAAAATTTCAGCTTTATTAAGGTGTATCTTAAAAAAATCATAAAATATTTAAAGTGTACATTGTAGTATTTTGATTTACATGTATATTGTGAAAGAATTCCCCTTATATAGTTAATTAGTGTTATCTTTTTCTTACTGACTTAAGTGCTCTTATTTTAGGGATACTAATTCTGACATAAATGTCACAATTTCCCCCCGTTATCTGTTTTACAATGCTGTTTATGGTATTTCCCCGAGCAAATAAAATTTTTCTGTCATCAAATCTATCTTTCTCCTTTGTGGTATTTGAAATCTGAAATGCATGGATGTGATTTTTCCTATGCTGAGATTACAAAAAAATGACAATCATATTTTATTCAATTATTTTTGTGATTTCCATTTTTACACCAAAAGTTAGATCTATAAAATATATCTTAAAGTGGGGCGTGGTATATTATATATTCTGTTGCTTCTGTGAGTTGGCTCTTTTGCTTATTACATCTCAACAATGGTTGTAATCATGATATTTATTGAGTACCTTACTGAATTCTCTCATAAATTTTAATCTTTTTTTCTTTTTGGGGGGTTTTGAGATAATAATTGTTTCATACACAACAACTTTATCTTCTTTTTCCTTTTGTTGGCTTAACATATTTGCTAGAATTTCCAGAGATGCTAAAAAAAAAAAAAATGCTGATTTTTGGTACTGTCATCTGGTTTCTGACAACAGTGAGAAGAACTCTGTCTTAGAGCTATGTTGATTTTTTGGCTGATCAATATTTTAATATTTCTCACTTTAAAATATTTCTCACTTTTGATGCCTACTTTTCTTTTAAAAAGCTGCTTAAATATGTATGAATAGATGTTTTTTCATTTTTCAATAAATCCCCCAAGTAATCAGAGAATTTGTAATGCCTGGGAGATCAGTTTTCATTCTCAACATTATTTCAGTTTCTCTGTCTACCTCTCTCGTGAAACTTGGTTCATGATAACTTCTGGCAAGACGGTGTCACAGAGAATAAAAAATTATTTTCAAGAGACTTCTCAAATGTTTTAGTCAACAGACTAACCTCTTCTTACTTAAAGTGCCCGATTTAGAGATTACAATATACATTTAGACATAAAAATCTCTTAAGACATGTCCCACAGCTTCTTATTGAATATACAAAAGTATAAATTCTAGAAAACTAGATAAAATATTAAGCTTAACCAAAATTTCAAGAGAGGAAAGAATAAAAGTAATGCTAAAAACTGGCCAGAGAAGGAAAGGAAATGCCTTCTTACCTGCACTTCCACCTGTAGGTCTTTGTCCAAGAGAGCCCTCTTCCTCAGGATGTCCGCTTTGAGCTGCTCTTTGTGTCTGAAGAGCAGCGCGGAGAGCTTGCTCGCATTCTGCTTGCTCCGCTTCTGTTCCACACTCTCTTCACGCTTTCGCTTTTTCGCTGCTTGTTTTTCTTCTTTATCTATCTTATCCAAAATATACTTCATCACCTGGTTACAGACAATCATTCTAGAGAGAAATATACAACCTATGTAATGCTGGGCATTTCACAAGATTTTTGATGTCTCTACAGGTAATACACAAACTGAGTAATTGGAAAGCTTCAAAGAATGATTCAAATAGGCAAAGAGAACCTATTAGTGCCAGGGGTTCTCACTGAATTAACTTCAGTCATGATTAAAAACTGTAAACTCGGCCCTAGCCATTTTGGCTTAGTGGATAAAGCTTTGCCCTGAAGACTGAGAGGTTGCTGGTTCAATTCCAGTGAAGGGCACACGCCTTGGTTGCAGCCTCCATCCCGGGCCCTGGTAGGGGCGAGTGTGGGAGGCAACCGATCGGTGTGGTGTGCCTCTCTCACAATGATGCTTCTCTCTCCGTCTCTGCCCTCCCTCTACTCTCTCTAAAAGCAACGGAGAAAATATTCTCGGATGAGGATTAACAAAAATACACACAAAACAAACAAAAAAACTATAAATTCAGAACCCTTTGTCAGATACAAAAGAGAAGACATGGACATACAACAAAACCCTGTTATCAGCTCTCCCTACCTTTGGTTCTCCTCTCTTTCAGCTGGAGTCATGGTCTTTTTCTGTTTTAAATGTTCTATTACAGCATTATGCTTCATCACCACCTTCAGGACAGAAAAAAAAATCCAAAAGTGCTTATTTTATGATGACTACACGTTGGTACATAGGTAATAGTAGAAATCTGAGGGCAGCTATGTGTTTCCCAAAGAAACTAAGGCTTTTCTATCATAGTACTACAAATAAATCAGAGCTATATGGTATGGATGCTTACCACGTAACAGGCCCTGTGCTAAGGTAAGAACTTGACATTGTCTCATTTATGCCTCATAACATGGAAAGGTAGAATAGTTTTACAAAGAGATCCTGAGACAAAAAAAGGAGTATGGCTGTAATTCTAGCCCAGCAATGATTTTCCAAAGGCCATGTTTTTAACATTATGCTTTTTCCAGGCATTAATTTTAAAGATTCCTCCCACCTCCATCCCACAGATAGGCTAAGAGATTAGGACAAAGGCAGGTTATTGTGACACATAATTCTCAATTTATAAACTATTCAGTACTAAGAGCTGGGTGATAAAACATTTAAACATTACATATGATGTCAATTTTATAATTCTATTACTAAAGATCTTTAAAATCTGTTGTTTAAAAAGTGCTTCTCTTTTAATGATATAATATAATCATCAAAGTTGCTAAGAGACTAGATATTTATTATTCCAACCACTAAAATGAAGCAATTATGTGTGACATGATAGAGGTGCTTATGTTACAACAGCAACATTACAATATGTAAATGCTATCAAGTCAACAGATTATACACCTTAAACTTACACAATGCTATACGCCAAATATATTTCAATGAAAAAAATAAAAGTGCTTCTACATACATGACCTCAGTTAATCATTACAATGATCTTGGGTGGCTGGAAAGAGGGAATTTTAATAAAGATATAGCTCAGAGGAGATAAGTGAGTTTCAGGGGCTGTGAGTGGGAAACCCAGGAACAGAATGTAAGTCTCATGACATGGGAACACTTGAAATCCACACTAGTACCAGGCAGTGCGTGCTGCAGACATAAAGAAAAAATTTTCCAGTAATGCTACAAGATGTTATAATGTGACTTCATTTTAAGTAGAATAATTCTTACTCATCTAAGTTGCCTTACTTCACTAAGATGCTACTGCATAATGCCACTTTATAGGTAAGCTATGGAATCATAGTAGTTAAAATTTCTAAAGGTTTGGCTAGGAATGCAAATGAGTGAAATTAGTCTATAATTTGCTTGGTCTACATGAACATGCAAACTAAGGGATGACAACTGTAAACAACTTCAAACAATTGCTATGACACCTGAAGTGGCTTTAAAATTTCCGTTACACCTGCCAGCTCTGTATTAATGATACTTCAACTCCTAACTCCACTCTTTCCATCTTAGTTCTCCCAAAATGCTGGTAGTTTTTCTAATAAGCACTGACTACTGCCAACAAAAAAGTTCCAAACCATAGTAGTATATCAAGATTTTGGTCACACCAATATTGCTTCTAAATTCAAACATCAGTGAATTTGTCTTTTAGGAAACCTAACACAACCAAACACTAAGTCTAATGCACAGCACAATAATTCAAACTACTGAACATGCTGCTTTTACTTAATAACTTTACCTGTTTCTGAATGATTTCACTTTGATTAGATGCTTGGAGGGTGTGTTCCCGCTTAATCTCTATCTGTTGCTGTTTCTTCTTTTGCTGCTGATCCCTGAGTTGCTGAACCCTTTGCAACTGCTCTTGCACACTGGCTGCCTGCACTGTAACCACATTCTGAATCTGGTGAGTCTGCACAGGACTGCTTTGCTGAATTTGAATAGGTAACTGGAGTTTGATTTGCTGGGGCACAACACCTTGCTGAGCCTGTATCTGAGCCACAACCTGCGACTGGATCTGAGAGAGAACCTGGACTTGTTGTTGCAGCTGAGGCACAGCAATGACTTGGGGCTGTGGCTGCTGTATTTGTAGCTGAGGACAGGATGGGGATGAAACAGTAACTTGACTTAACGTTTGTCCCGATGAAAGAGTTTGAGGTGAAGACTGTACCTGGGGTTGTGATTGTGGCTGGCCCTGGGAAGGTATCTGAAGAGATGTATGTGGCTGAATTGGAATCGGTTGTGAAGTTGTAGTCTGAACCTGGGATTGCTGTCCAGGAGACACCTGGGATGGAGGTGATGGACGTATTCGAGTCTGTGGTGGACTTTGGACGCGAGCAGGCGGCTGTCCTTGGACATTACTTTGAGGCTGACACTGTACTGCAACTTGGGGTTTGGATGACTGAGTTTGGGCGGGTTGTGATTCCAAAGAGACCTGTGATGCAACAGTTGCTTGGGTCTGAACTTCAGGCTGAGTCTGAACTTCAGGCTGAGCTGGGGACTGGGGCTGAGTTTGGGGCTGAGGCTGAGCTGGAGGCTGAGCAGTCTGTGGCTGGGAATCTGGAGGACTCTCACTTGCTGGCTGAGCTGGTGGCAGGGGTTTGGCTTGTTGCACCTGTGCTGAGGGTGACAGTTTACTCTGTCTTTGTTCACCTGTACCTGTGGAAAAGAAGACCAAATAATTATGTTATTCTAGAACAGTGATCGCCCACCTTTTGGGACTCACAGACCACTGGTTGGCGACAGATGCTCTAGAATATAAGACCAAGGTTAAAGAAGAATTTGAAGGATTTTCTAAAGGTGAGAATTCTGAATTTCAGTATAGAGGAATGCTTTAGAAAGGCTCCACTGAGACACACTTGAGTTACAGCTCTTTTAAATTGGGGAGCAGAGGCCCTCTCTGGGAGCCACTCTCTGCACACTTCGCTGACTCCCCAGAAAGCTCACTTCCAAAGTGAGGTGCAGTCTCTGGAAATCAGCCAGGTCTTTTGGCCCAGGCGAATACTAGCCACTATTTTTTCCCGAAGCGTGGTGGCAGTTAATGGTGGCTACTTGCAGAAGGAAAACAAAATGGCGTTGGACCTGCAGCTCTCACTTGTAGGTTATGAGCTGGATATATCCACCTGCCCTGAGATTAACTCCATTACTTAATCAGTGTCCATAAAGCTTGGAAAGGAATGTGGGCATAGTTAGCATGATATCCAGACCCTCACCTCCCTTTCTATATATTTTGAGGGGTGAAAGTGACAAGAGTCTGTAATAAAAGATCTTGCGAGGCTGACCAGTCAACTGGTAAGCTTACTGGCTTGTGGTTTATTCTCCCAAAGATAAGCACTGGGTGCTTGCCCAGACTGTGAGCCCAGCAACTTGTGGTAATAACACACAGTACGCCTAATCACCCCCAAGTTCTACCTGCTGCTGTGGTGGAAACAGTGGTGGTGGTGCTGGTGCTGGCTGCTGTGGCTGTTGTTGCCAATGGGGTAAAGAGGAACCGCTGAACAGTACCATTTGGCATTGCAGCTTGCATCAGCTGCTGTCCTGGACCTGGAAGTATAGTCACCCCTTGAGGTATCAACTGCAACTGCCCAGTAGTTTGACCTTGTCCTTGAATTACTACTGTCAAACCTTGATTGCCACCCTAGGGAAAAAACACACATGTAAATAGTATTTAAAGCATCAATATGTAAGTAAGTATACATTTTTAATATTAAAAAGATCCTATACTATAATGAAAGTATGCAGTATTTGAATGTCTACCGAATGGCACCAGAAGGAATTAAGATAAGCTAAAATAAAAATATTTATTTCAAAAGACTGAAGCTGCCTGGACAGAGTGACTCACTTGGTTAAGCAATGTCCTGTGCAACGAAAGGTTGCCGATTCAATTCCCAGTCAGGCAACAGAGTTTGATTTGCTGGGGCACTCACAACCTGGGTTGTGAGTTCGATCCCTGGTTGGGGGCACGTACAGAAGGCAACCAATTGGTATTTCTCTCATGTCAATGTCCCTCCCTCCCTCTATAAGCAGGTCTCGGCTGAAGATTAACCAAATAAAAACACTGATGCTGTTTATTAGAAAAACCATGAATTAACAATCTGAGTTCCAAATGGATAGCCACAAGATTCTGGTCAAGGGCCTGTTCCTCAGTGGCAGGCTTGATCCCTGGCCAGTCGGGGTGCGTGCCAGAAGCAACCAATCAATGTCTCTCTCTCACATCAATGATTCTCCCACTCCTTTTCTCTCCCCCTCCCTTCTTCCCTCCTACTCTCTCTAAAAATCAATGGAAAAAATATCCTTGGGTGAGAATTAACCACCACAACAAAAATGGCAAGCTACCATTTTTTAAAATAAGTACATTTTTTAGTTACTGAATATAAGTACATTCTTTTAAACTTACAGGGATAAATATGGTCACCTCCAAAGTTACAATGAAATGGCGTTACTTACATGGCCCTGGGTTAACTGAGTGAGTTGAGCCATGGTAAGCTTCACCTGTCCTTGCTGGGGGCGAGGGGATGGTGAGGTCGAAGACTGCACATTTGCAGGGGATGTTCCTGAAGTTAACCCTTTCTGCGCAGGTGCTGAGGAAACTGTGTTAGGGGCAGAGATTGCAGTGGAAACAGGCTGCCCTCTGATGATCTGAGTCACCACTTGTTGAGGAGTACCTAGGCAAACAGCAAAACATCACAAATACTCGTATGTCCTTACCAGCACTATTAATTGAAATAGTTCAACACTTCAGATGAATGTATTCTTTTCAGTTTCGAAAAAAGATTTATGGGATGCTGACAGTTCAAGCATGCATTCAGACATATATTCTAGCCCAAACGAACACACCTTGTCAGTGAGCGTGTTTTCAATCACATCACTGACAACCATTCTTCAGTTTCTGCTATCTATAGTATAGTGACTATTCTTCCTGCATGTCCAAAGCCAAAATGATAATAGGAAGGACAGAGAAAAATGCGTAAGGTATGCCATTTAGAAGACTGCCTTTCCTTGGGAATATAACATTAAAAATAATTTAATAAAATTCATATGAATTTTAAACAAAAACGTATAGAATCTAGAATATTCTGGATCAATTTTAAAAATATATATTTTATTGATTTTAGAGAGGAAGGAAGATGGAGAGATAGAAACATCAACGATGAGAGGGAATCATTGATCGGCTGCCTCCTGCAAGCCCCTTATACTGGGAACTGGTATGTGCCCTGGGCTGGAATCGAACCTGGGACCCTTCAGTCTACAAGCTGACACTCTGTCCATTGAGCCAAACCAGCTAGGATTCTAGGTCAATTTTTAATAAGCTTTTCTTACAGCTATGTGCCAGGTAAGAAAAGTAGGAGGGGAAGGGTCACTATATCCTTCCTAATCCATACCTTGTTTTATTAGACTTGGCATTAATTCGCTTTACAGGTGTTACCTTTTTTAAAAAACAAGAAGGCAAGACCCTCCACCACCAAAAAGATTATAACTTGCTTTATTGCAATATTTGCTTTATTGTGATGTCCTGGAACCAAACCCATAGTATCTCTGAGGAATGCTTGTACTCAAAAGTACTCAAAAAATGCTACCATAGCCATTATTTAATAAAAATCTAAGGATGAATAAAGTTTAATTGGAATGGCTCTAGTTTTCTAAAAACTTCCATTTCTTATTTAACTTGCTAAAACTGGAAGAAAAGGTAGGTGGGATTTTTCTACCCAGTGGAATAGTTGCTAAAAATAATTATTTGGGAGCTAATTTTACATTTTGTGAATAATATCATGTTTTTAAAGCTTTATATTCACTTCCTTTCTTCCTTCTATGAATGCAATATTTTTGTGTATTTTTCTGTTAATGGCTGGTATTCAATATAATGTATAAAATTGGACCTATTTTGACATTTTAGAATATATATACACACAAACACTTAAAATAAATCCATGGTGAAACTCTTACTTATCAATTTTTAGGTGCTTCTAATTATTGCCTTAGAATAAATTCTCCCCCCTCCTAAATTACTAGGTTCATAGTAAGAACATAGTAGTAAGTTACATTTTAGAAAGGTTTTATCATTCATACTCTCACCACAACTGAGTGCCCATTTCATTGAACAATGAAACTCTAGGATACCTGTATATAATTCTCTCTCTTTTAAAAAAAGATATATTTTATTAATTTTTTATAGAGAGGAAATGAGAGGAATAGAGTTAGAAACATTTGATGAGAGAGAAACATTAATCAGCTGCCTCCTGCACACTCCCTACTGGGGATGTGCCCACAACCGAGGTAAATGCCCTTGGACCAGAATCGAACCCGGGACCCTTGAATTCATAGGCTGACGCTCTATCCACTGAGCCATACCAGTTAGGGTCTCTTTTGAACTTTAAACATTTTCTGCTTTCTAATTATATTAGTACTTTTATTTTGCTTCCTCCATTCTGTTTTCATTTAAGATTTGTTTTAAATATTTTTCTAAGATTTAAGTCTTTTTTTTGGTCTGTTTTGTTCACCAATATAGTTCAATTACCTAAAGTAGGTGCTCAAGTATTTGTTAAAGAATAAATTTGCCTCTGATTCAGCTTTGACAGCATAGCTTAATTGATACTTGATAATCTGTTTGAAATTACACATTTAATGTTTCTTTAACTTAATAATTATTTACGAGAACACATATTTTTAAATTTACAAGCAAGTAAAGATTATTACTATAATACTTAAATACTAATTTTGAGTTTTATTACAAAGAATGTGGCCTATAAACATTCTACTTTTTTAGAATTCATCAAGTTTGACCCATAATACATTATATGAGCATTTTTGTATAAATTGTCCATAAGTACTTAAAACCAACGTGTATTCCTTAAAGTACAAAAGTTAATACACAATGTTTCTAATCTCCTATGCTTCTGTTAATCCCTCCTTGATTTCAAAAATAATTTTTTAAACATTTCAGTGATAATCTTATTTAATTCATAAAGATCCAAGATTATATCTTCTTTGTAACCTTTATATTTAAGTCAATAAGAAATGACCCTTTCCCCCCTATACTGTCTTCTAAAAAACAGCAAATTCTACTCTGTCCAATATTAGTGAGACCATCCTTATTTTCCTCACTGGTTGGTTCTCTTTTATTTCTTTGTCCGTCTTTAACATTTTGTGTGTAACTTAATTTTACTTATGTTTCTCTAAAAGGTACAGTCGAATTTTTTTTTCACTCAGTCTTTACTTTTAAAAAAATATTTTTATTGATTTCAGAGAGAGATAAACATTGATGAGAATCATTGATTGGCTGCCTCTTGCAGGTCCCACACTGGGGATCAAGCTTGGAACCGGGCACACGCTCTGACTGGGAACCAAACCATGACCTCCTGGCTCACAGGCCAGCACTCAACTCCCGAGCCAGGCCGGCCGGGCTTCGCTCAGTCTTTAGTCTTCAAACTGTAACGGGAACGTGTCAGCCTAGTCACATTCATGAAAGGTTGGCACTACCTTTATCATCTTGCTTTATGCTTGTTAGCTATTTTATTTTTCTTCTGTTTGTTAATCCTCACTTGAGGATATTTTTCCAATGGTTTTTATGGAGAGTGGGAGAGAGGGAAAGACAGAGAAAAACATCGATGTGGGAGAGTCAGGGCCAGGGCCGGGGCCGAGGAGGAGCCTGCAAGCAAGGAATGTGTTCTTGAGCAGAATCCAACCTGGGACCCTTTGGTCTGCATGCAGACCAACACTCTATCTACTGAGGCAAACTGGATAGGGCATTAGCTATTTTCTTGATTTTATCTCCACCTTTTGATATACAGACCATGTTTTCTTTACTCATTCTCTGCTCCAATATTTTAATGTATATATAGGATGTCCCCAGAAATGTATACACACACTTTGAATAATTATAAAGGCAGTGTTTATTAAAATACATTTCATTTTCAAAATTGAGTTAGCAACTGCTAAAATGTGTATACATTTTTTGGGATACCCTCATATTCTATTTATTAGAAATTTAAAAAATATTTTTAATAAGCATAATTGGATCTATTTTTGCAATGCCAAAAATGAAATAATTGATATAAATGCATACTATGATGCATTAGAAATTTAGTATGCTTTAAAATCTTGATTCAAATTGTATTTTCTAGTGTAAAGAGTAATACAGACGATTACAGATTTAATGGACTGGTTGTGTAGAAGTAAAATGGCGACACTGCACGGATGAATACCTGGCTGTACCACCACAGGAGTTCGGATAATCGTCTTTCCCAGTGTTGGCTGCTGGAGTGGCGTTCTGATCACTGTCATGCCAGGGCGGATCTGAGGCCCTGTGATTACCTATAAATGACACAAAAGACAGTAAGTTAAAATGTCCTTAAAAGACAAAAGCATGATGGACTTAGAACACAGATCTTTAAATACTGTATATTGATAAACAAATCTACACAAGTGACAGAAGCTCTTGGATACCACATTTTAAATTATACTAAGCATCAGAATAAAGATGGAATTGTGAGGGCAGAAAATTAAATTTAAATGAGATCATATGAAATGCTTTGTCACTGACACCAAGAACAGTCCACAGGCTAAAATGATGGAACAAGAAGACCCGGCGAAGCTCTAATCTATAACCACCATAGCTGCTCACAGAAAAATTTTGCGTTCTATTTTCCCTGCTCCAATCCATATCTGTAATCCAGGGAATGTAAGAGTAAAATCACAAACCAAATGTTCTTTCATAGTTTTAAAGGAGCGAGCACAGAGCATGTTATTTCAGTTTTATAGTTAGGATCAGAACATTTTCAAGTCTGCAAAAATTCAAACCTTTTCCATGTAACTAGTGCCAAAGAAATGATGTCTCTAACACGTGTGCAAATCAGCTGATTACGAACTAGTTAGTGTGCTGTCGACTGTATTTTTCATTCTATTTCCTAGCTGCATAGTAAGTTTCCTTGGTCTGGTCCACAGCTGACCATTATTTCATATATGGTCTCGGATTTCTTTATAAAATCCTAGAAAGGAATTCTTATAATTCATAAACAATACTAACATACAATTAAGTATATGTTAAATATAAAGTTTGTCATGTATCATTTTTACTTAAATAATTAATATTTTTTAAAATCAGTACTTTGTCACAGATTAAATAAAAGGCAAAGGAAAAACAGAAGCTAGATTAGTTGTGGAAAAGTCCATTCTAAAAACCTGATGGCAGTAATATTTCAAAGCAAGATAAAGAATTCTTACTTGTGAAGTGCTTGTGGTTCCTCCAGAAGCTGTGGTATTGGGCCTAATTGTGACTGTTGCTGTCCTGGGCTGGAATGAAGTAAATGTTTGCTGATTTGTACCTGTAGTTGATGGAATGATACCCAGGACTTTTTGCTGTACTTGAACAACGCCTTAAAGAAAAAGATAAAGTAATTAACAACTGTCCCTTTAACAAAAAGCAATAGCTGTTGCTCAGTTTCTGGGGAGAAACTATGTGTGGCAGGGTTGTACAGTGGGCTACACAGAATGTGAGATCCGAGGACTGAGGTCAGTGAAAAGGAAATGAAAAATGATGGCAACGGATGATCTGGCAAATGTGAACTAAAACTCTTCACATTTCCCTTACCTCCTTGTGTTGCTGGCACATTTACAGCGACAATCTTGCTGTTTGCAGGAAGTGGCAGTTTGGTAATTACTTTTCCTGCCATAGTGACGGGATTGCCTGTAATTTGGAACGTCTGACCTGTGCTGGCAATGGCTGTAGCAGATGTGGCAGCTGTACTGGTGGCTAATAGGGTATAAGACATTTAATAAGCTTTACATTTAAAATAACCAGCAACGTAGTGACTTCTAGGAAGGGCACCAATGCATGAACTGTAGTTCATTTTGTACTAAAAAAAAAATTTCCTCTCTACTCAAAGTGAACTATGTAAATGTTGAAAGTGAAATAATGTAAGAGAGGAATTTTGCTAATGTAATATTATGGATATTATCTGTAACAAACTAACGGCTACAGCTTGTCTGCTCAATCTGCTGAAGAAAAATAATTTCTAAAGAGATGTTTTATTTCAGTAGGTAATCGAATGCAATTCTTTTTCTTGAATGAAAGCAATCTTTTACTTAATCACAGTGTGTACCTGAATTTGACTGGCCTTGCTTAACCCATGTAGCAAAGGTCTGATGGAAGTTCTTGTTCTGCTGGAATGTTACTGTAGCTGGAGATCCAACTTTAGTGGTTAGTACCATTTTAGTTCCAGTTGAAACTGAGCCACTTAAGGGGGACACCATAACTTTCTGTGCTGGAGACACGGTACTAGTCGTATTGTTTGTTGGGGAAGTCGTGGAAGCTGAAATTACTGTAGATTTCTGCTGTTCCAACCGTTTCTAGAAAAGTCAAGGAGAGAAAACATGAACCAATAGTTCTAAATAAAAACAGTACCATTCTGCAAGAAGTCCACCTAGAATTTCTCCCAATCTAAGAAACTGTACCATATTTCAAAAATATTTTGCTTTTGAAAATATGCCCATAAATTTACCTGGAATTTAATTCCTTGATGAAAATATTTTTATGACTCTATATCAGATATATTTTATTAAAAGTAGTTTTTCATAACAAAAAATTAAAAACTATCAAGTTTTTTCAGCTTATACGAATGTCCAAACTTTCAGATTGAAAATAATGGAGATATGGCAATCTTATCAGACACAGAAATGCTGCTCAGCAGTAGTCAGAGAGGATAACAAATAATACTAAGTGTAAAAGATTTCTGGTTTACCATAATGTTAACTTATCCAATCACAAAAAACATGATAATATCCAAACTACTCAAGATGGCAAACCTGCAATTAAACAAGCTAAAACTTATACAATAATTTTTCTAGATTTATTGTTTTTGAGTTCAAATATTTTTACAGAAAAATACTTTAGGCTATTCTGTATAGACTGGTATAATCTGATCTTTCAGGTATTAGTTATTAAAAATAAATTATGTACATTTTATCATAGATTGATGACATTTCCTGACAGCTTACAAACTTGGTGGTGGTAAGCTTACACATATAAAAGAACTAGTGGCCTGGTGCATGGATTTGTGCACTGGTGGGGTCCATTGGCCTGGCCTGCAAGGGATTGGGCTGAAAACTGCTCCTACACCTCCCGATGGGTCCCAGATTTCAAGAGTGCATAGCCCAGGCTGAGGGACTCTACCAGTACATGATCTCAACTGGGGAGGAACTGCAGAAGGGCTCCAGGGTGTGTCCAGCCCATCTTGCCCAGACCTGATTGGCTGAATCCCAGCAGCAAGCTAACCTATTGGTCAGAGCGTCTGCCCCTCTGGTGGTCAGTGTGCATCATAGTGACTAGTCAAATAGTCGGACACTTAGCATATTAGGCTTTTATTATATAGGATAGGTGGCATAGATTACAAACCTGATGGCAGATACTTTACCTTCATTAAATGCTCAGACCAACCCAATAATGTTGCTGGTATTGTGATTTAAAGATGAGGAAACTGAGACTCAGATTGTGAAACTGGCCCAAGGCCAGAGCTAGTCAATGGTAGTGCAGAGATCAAATTCCAATACTGAACTATCTCCTATCATTGGAAACCACTCACCAATAACATCACACCCAATCTTCTTAGGACTACACCCTCTATGCCTGACTATAATGTATTTCACATAATTTCCTCAGAAAAAAAGGAGTTTAGTTTTGGATATTTAGACATATCTGATTAAATCAATAAAAAAAAGGAGGCGAAAATACTGAACACATATTTCCAGAGGCTGAATCTTCAAAATTAAATATGTTCACTATCTTTGCAAATAAGGATGTTAAAGAAAATTTTAAAAGTAAATCATTAAGGTTACATTGTGGAGATGACAAGACACATGCATAAAATGAAAAACAAACAAACAAACAAAAAAAACCCCAACAACAACCAGCCAGTTTTTCTATGAATGAACAGAATTCAAAAGTGCTATTATTTCAAAGTCTGATGTAAGTGAAGATAATGACCTACAGTAAACTGATATAAAAGATAAGAATCTGAAAAAATGTTTTATAAAATATAAGAGGAAAAAAGTAGTTTGGAATGAAGAGTTAGTTTATATAAAATATAATTATTTTAAGTTATGTGTAACAAGTTAATGATATTATAAATAGACATGTATCTATTTCATCTGTATCTTTCAAGCTTATATATTCAAGTTTGCTAAAAAGTTTTATATTCCTTAATAAAAAAAAAAAGAGGCAATCATTCTTATGTGGGTCCCTAATATTCAGGCAATGTTTTCTTACCATTTCCATAGTTTTATGGTCATCAATTTCAACAAACTCAGAATTTTAGTACAATTTGCTTTTCATAGAATAAAGAGATTTTATGGATTGGAATTCTACAGGGAAAAAAATTCCCTTTAGGAACTATCCACTAAATTATAAAAATAATAAATAAATCTTATTTCAAATATTGTACTCCAAATATGGATATATTCGAGTAATGAAATTAAGATATATTTTGAGATAGCCTTAAAAAATAAAACTACACAAATATATCATTACTGTGCTTTCAGTGTACATGAAATTGGCTAAAAATGTCAATTCATTGCCAGGTGGGACTGGTACCAACTCCCCCACCTGCTGGGCAGCCAATCGCTGCTGTTTGAGGTGAGCCTCCATTTGGGCCTTGAAGTCCTCTGCCTTCTTCTGTTCACTAACCTTAGCTTGTTGCTCAACTGCTTGTGCCTTTTCTTTCTCCACTCTGCAAGGGGAAAAAGAGAACTTATCAGAAAATACCTTATTAGGCATGTGGCATCTAATATTAAGTGAAATCTGGTTGACTTTTATATCATAAAGACGTATCAAATTATTTTGATTTAAAAATGAAACACTTAAATTAAGATAATTGGAAACTCACAAGTGAATAAAGTTAAAGCAGAATATTAATAAATTATATACTGCTAGTATTTGAAATCAAAAGGTAGAATAACATCAGAACCCACTGAATAAACTACTAAGGGGGTAATTCTTTAATTCTGAAGTGATAAAATTTTCAAATATCTGATAACTTGTTAGCCACTTCCTTACCTCTCAGCAAACGCCCTGATCTCCCATAATTCCAACTCTTCCTCCGCTACCCAAGTTTCAATAATAACAGGGCCAGTCTGCTTGGGCGTTTCTGGTCTCTTTGGCCGTAATGCACTTGATCGAAGGCCTTTCCTCTGGGGTGTAGGTGTTTCTTTGGAAAAAGAAATCAGAGTATTTTCAGCAATATAGCTCCTAAAATTATAGTACTTCTGGCATCTTCTCTTATATATCATGAAAAGCAGGGATTGGCAAACTTTTCCTTGAAAAGCCAGATGGTAAGTACTATGTGGACCAGATGGTCTCTGCTACAACTTCTTAACTCTGCCTTTGTATCACAAAAGGAGCCAAAGTTAATACATAAGTATGGCTATGTTCCAATCAAACTTTATTAACAACAGCAGGTGGTTAAGGCTCATGAGCTATGATTTGCTGGCCCCACATACAAAGGCCTATGAACTGTTCCAGTCTGTCCCCTCTGCCTTGAACATTTTTCTAGGCAGAGGGAACCCACCCCTCAGTGGTCCAACGCCTATTTATCCTTCAGAACCCAACACGGACACAGCTTCCTTCAAGAAGCACAGCTCATTCTTCCCACAGTTGGGCTGGGTGTCCTCACCATGCACAACTCTGGTAATCTGTATTTCCCTATCCAGGCACTGAAAAGAGGGACTTGAGAGTTATCAACATAACAAAGAGATCTGAAAACTATTAAGAACAGGCAAAATATCCTAATGATAAGATTTTCAAAATAAAAAGTAGGGAGAGCAAGCATTGAACCTTCCCATGTTTAGGGAAGAAGCGGTCGAATCAAAGGAAAGCAGCAGAAGGAAACCAAAATCGCAGCAGCGCCTGGGCTGTACTAAGTGACACAAGCCAAAGAAAAGTGAGTTAGAAGATGGCAGTGGTTTGAATCGAAGGCTGTGGGGTAAAGACTAAACACTGATCAGGAATACCTTCTTGTATCTGTGTCTCTGCCTATCATTTGCACTGTTCCAGGACAATATTTTTATTGATTTCAGATAGAAAGAAATATCAATGGTGAGAATCGTTGATTGGCTACCTCCTGCATGCCCCCTATTGGGGATGGAGCCCGCAACCCAGGCATATGCTCTTGACCAGAATCAAACCCGCGACCCTTCAGTCCACAGGCTGAGGCTCTTTCCACTGACCCAAGCTGGCTAGGGACAGGACAACGTTTTTAATTATACTAATATTTCATATCTACTAGGACAGGCAGCCCCTCATCAGTGTTGTTTTCAAAAAGCTCATTTTTTTCAGTCATTTATTCTCTAGGATGAACTTCTGATTTAATTCAATCAATATTAAAAAATTAAATTTATACATCTGGAGAAAACTTTTATAAAATAGTATATTTCTAAGAATAGCATTTTCCTTTTACTAATTTAATAACTTTTTTCATAAATATTTTATGCACATCTAAGATAAAATTATTGATTTTTGTCTATATATCTTGAATCTGGACACATTACTGAGCTCTTTTTAGTGTTCACAGTTTTGGTCCTCAAGTATATTATGATACTAATATAACTTCTTTGCTTTCTTGAGAATAGGAGCTGTATCTCATTCTTTTACTTATTTACCTTCCAGTGCCTATTATGTGGGCTCTCTATAAATGTTTCCTGAGCCAAAACTGGTTTGGCTCAGTGGATAGAGTGTTTGCCTGCGGACTGAAAGGTCCCGGGTTCGATTCCGGTCAAGGGCACGTACCTTGGTTGCGGGCACATCCCTTGTGGGGGGTGTGCAGGAGGCAGCTGATTGATGTTTCTCTCTCATCGATGTTTCTGACTTTCTATCCCTCTCCCTTCCTCTCTGTAAGAAATCAATAAAATATATATTTTTTTTTAAAAAAAGTTTCCTGAGTACTCCTTAGCCTCTCAGATTATTTCTACCCTGAACAAGAAAATATTTTATAGTATCTTTAATCCTTGAGTCAACAAATCTTCAATGACCACTTATAGGTCAATTGCTGCAGCAGGTGCTGTGACTACAGCTAACCAGGTGGACTTGGTGGTTACCCTCTTGGGGCTTGTGGTCCCGTGTCAATCACTGTTCCACATTTTAATTCTAAGAGGTGTTGTTATAGCTCTTTGTACTGTTCCTATTCTTGGTACACTACCTATGGGTATCAACATGTGGCTAGTGGAATTTTACTGTATTTCTACTTAAATACAATTTTTAAAATTCAATAATTTGTAATAAAAAATAATCTCTTTCAGAAGTTGAATAAAGAGTTAAAGAAACAATTATAATGAACTTCAATTCATAAAAAATGTGGCTAACAGGTCAATAATGAAAGAACAGACTTATTTCTTCTCCTTACCTTTTGGTGCTTCTGGAACGCCAATGGGGCAAATTATTTTCCTGATACAGTATTCAGACCGAATGCCGTAAGGACCAACATCTCGTCTCTTAATTATTTCTGTTGTTGTAATTTCAGTTTCGGATGTTTCTATAGTGATTTAATTCACAAAGTATTAATAAGCAACTAAAGTATTTAGGTACAGCATCTGCTACTTTAAAAGAAACACACATGAAACAAACTTTTGGAAGCGTTTTATTAACGGTCAAAGGAAATATTTGAAAATTGCTAAATTGAGCAAAATGCTGTTTGGGGTAGCTTAGTTCCTAGTGGCCAAACTCATCCAAAATAATATCACTAGGAGAGAGGGAGCAAGCATAGAGTTTGAACTGTCCCGGTTTCAATTATTTATACTCCAGAACAGCAATTTTTAATTTTTTTTTTTATCCCATGGCACATAAACTCATTACTAAAATCCTGCAGCATACCAAAAAATATATTGTGTTTTTTTATCAATCTAATAACAACAAAAATAGGTATAATTTGATTCATTCACACTGACAGCTTTTGCTGTGTTGGCTGTTGTCATTTTTTAATTTGACAATCTACGGGAAAGAAGAGTAGTCCCCCTGACTTCATGTTTTAAAAATTCTTGTAGCTCACCAGTATGCCTCAGCACACAGGCTGAAAATCACTGCTCTATAATATAAATCTCTTTTAAAAATTCAGACTGGTTCATATATAAGTGACTCACCTTATAATTTGAAACCTCCTTCCCTGCCCCCAGGATTTTCTAGCTGACAAACTTTAGCAAAGCTGTATTTTTAATACATAAGCACTATATTTTAGTAAGTATCAGATATACTTAAACAAACTGTCAAGTGGTTTTAAGTATAAACTAGAAAATCAAAAACCCTTACCTGTGCGAGTGGTCCCTCCTCCTGGAGGAGCCTTGGCTGCCATGTCATCCCATCTCAGACTTGCCCACAGTAAGCGCAGCATGAGGCTCACCCCGGCTAAGGACTTTACAGTCTGGAGTCTGTACCTGAAAGAAAAACGCAAGGGTACCATATATATGTTCATACACACACACTATTAAACTGAAGGACTATTTCTTGTCTTCATTCAATATTTATAATATGGCTTTGTAAGCAATTTGGTTATTATATGTCCCTTAATAAGGAATGTTTTGTTTCTAGGTACAACATGCATCTAACAATTTAAAAAGGATCGTAGTCACTTCAAATGATGTAAATCTGTGCAAAAAGCATGCTTCACTGTATGATAGATACAGCAACAATTTATGAAGATCTTATCAATTTAGCCTAATCTCAAAATAAGTGTTAGGAAATTATGAAGGAGAGCAAATATAGAGAATTAAATTTTGAACTCAAAAAATTTTCCAAATAAGAGAAAATTTTGTGTCCAAGTGGTGGCTCTGCAAAACATGACCCCTACACCAACGTCACCTGAGCGTCGGTGTAGTTCGGGAACCCTAACGTGATGGACACTAGAAAAGGACAACACTGTATCAGTTACTCATCAGGAGATAGAATAATCTTGTTTTGCCGACAAAAAACACATTTCAAAACAAATTTACATTTGTAATGAATGTCAAGTTTTAAAATGGAATTAACCATAAAACATTTTAAAGCAGGCCGAGGCTGTCAATTCTGTTAGTAATCTTTGAGTAATTAAATACTTTGTTGACATTTCCACACACTTAAATGAATAGCAGGTTGATTGCAGTGTAGAGAAGACTTCTACAATTTAAATAATTTCCTCCTCTTATAGAGGTATACAGTAAATCTTAGACAGTTTGGAAGGCAATGCTTTCTATTCTTAATGTTAAGTTGAAAAAGTGAAAGATGTGAGAAAAAGGAAAGCAAAAGCCAAAAAGTTGCTGCAACTTAATTTCCCAGCTCCACCTGTGACACCATTACTTTATTCCTTGTGTTATCACCCTGTGAATCCTCCGACCTGCACAGGAGAATTTTTTAATTAGTGGGCAAATGTTAACTAGTTCAGGGATGTCCTAGGAGGGAGGAAGAGTGTGTCCCTTTTAGACCACATCCTATAGAAACGCAGTAGGAACTCTGGATTCACTATTTGAAAAGAGAAGTGTTTTCTCATGCTCTTTCTCCTTCCTCTAATCCAGTGATAGGCAAACTCATTAGTCAACAGAGCCAAGTATCAACAGTACAATGACTGAAATTTCTTTTGAGAGCCAAAATTTTTAAACTGAAACTTCTTCTAACGCCACTTCTTCAAAATAGACTCGCCCAGGCCGTGGTATTTTTGTGGAAGAGCCACACTCAAGGGGCCAAAGAGCCGCATGTGGCTCGAGAGCCACAGTTTGCTGACAACAGCTCTAATCACTCTCTACAAAGAACTTTAAAGCATTTCTATTTTGCAATGGAAACATCAGGTGGGGAAAATATCTCATGCATTATCAGCCTGTTCATTCATTTATTCATTAAAAAATAAATAAATTTCAGTGCCTTCTATGTGTAAGTGAAAGGAACTGGGGACACATTAATGAATTATAATGTCGATGTGTCCCCAGGAGCTGTAACAAAGAAAAGCACGGGGAGGGAGGGGGCGGGAGACATCCGATTTGGCTCAGAGTTTTGTTTGTGACTCACATATGAAAAGGATGTGGCGGTGGCTGGCCAAAGGCAAGGGGCACACATATGAATGGGGGGAATGTAAAAAAAGCACACACTTCTTCCCCAAAACATATCTGGTGTGCTATGGCTGGCAGTAAGGGATGTAGATGTGCATCATGAGATGACGCTGGCATGAGAGAGAAAGGCAGAGCCAGTATGTGCTACACCAAGCAGAAGGATTAAGGAGGAGACTCAAAGGCAATTTCTATTAGGGCCTCTGAAATTTATCCAGTATTGGATGGGTTACAAAAGGAAAGACAGGGGACAAATACTTTCTCCTCAGCCGGGCAGTAGTTAACAAGTCCCCTTTAAATGTTTGCTAAATTCAATCAGAATATTCACAGGATAGACCTGCATTTTAGGAGGGTACATCAGGCAGCACTGTGGAGACAACTACTGGTTCAAAGTGAAATAAAACACGGAATCAGGGCCTAAAGAGAGAGGAAGGAACGGACAGTGGAGGGAAAAAGAAGCCCTAATGAGTAGATGAGACAAGTTTCACTTATTCAATATGGCTCAGCCTTAACATCAATCAAGATTGAACATGCACCTTTGGCATTCTTATCTCCTACTCTAAACATCAGACATTTTTTATTCAAGTGTAAGTATAAAAATGCATTTCACATGCATGTTTTTTTATAGCTATACATTTTCAAAAATTGCATTCTAAAGTAATAAATAATTTACATATTCACCCATGCCTGTTAGACAGAAGGGATTATGTTTCTTTCAACTTTAGCAAATTAAGATGTTAGCATATATTCTGAAGGCAGTATCTGTTTAAAATGTACAGGAAGGAATTTCCTTCCATTTAAAAATGAGGAATGAACTAAACAGATACACAAACTGTGCCCAGAGTGCACATTAAAACATAACAATACAGGCTCCTGAAACCCAGCCGTGCAAAGAGGGGCCCTGGGCAGCCCTTGAGCAGAACTGGCCCAAAGAAAATGCTTCCCAGCAGAGCCTACCTTCCACTGCATAACAGAAAAAGGCGGAAGATCGGCCTCCACCACTGCCAGGCCATTCTATTTAAAGTGTGTGTACACAGTAACTTTTCCGGTGGGAAAGAAGTTACCTGCAGGACAGTCAAGGATACACTTTGGGACCGCTCTCAATGAAGAAAGCAGAAAAGTGCAGAGTAATCCTACAAATCCATGAACTGTAATGAAGAGTTCCTTGATTCCCTGCAGGATTCTGCAAATCCTTCATTGCAGGCCCTGCAGAGAAATTGTACTTTTCAGCTGTCTCTACTGAATGTGTAATGGAGTGATGATATTTTAATTCAAATCAAAAGATGAGTTATAAAAACTTGGTAAAACCAACCAACTATGCCTGGTCACATTAATAAGTTAATTCCTTTATAGAGAGTATTCATTTACACTCTTTTTTTGGTCTTTTATGACATTGTCATACAGAGAAAACAAACAAACAACACCATGATTTTTACTTTAAGAAACTGGGACCATATTAAAGATACACAGAAATGAAGCCTGCACAGTAACTTGCAGAAGCAATCAATTTCAGGATCCTAACAAAATGTAACTGTAAAACTGAGATCGCTCCTAATTTCTGAGTATGGCCCACAGAACTCTTTCTGTTTAAGTTCCATCCTTTTCCACTGTAAGAGTATATAGAAAAAAAAAAAAAAGATAAAGAAATGAAAAAGGACAAAGCAAGGATAAATATGTGAAATGTAATATAGCAGATCAAGTACTGGGCTAGGATTTAGGAAAACCAGGCCTATTTCTAACTTGGTCCCTCTGAGGGCAGAGGGAAATTACCATACATACATACAAGATCCTTTTCCAAAACAAAACTTTTATGATTTCACACTACATACTTATGACTCATCCCCAAAGCGTATTTCTGGGCTTAAAAAAAATCCCTAAGCAATCTCAGAGACTACCTTTACTCACATAAATAAGAGTACTCCAGAACAAATGTTTATTATACAAATAAATCACATTAGGAAGATTTCTACCTTAATGTAATTTATAGGCAAATTTCCTATGTCTTAGGTTTTTATGAATTATCTAACAAAAATAAAATACATTTTTATCTACAACTAAGAATCCCTGTAAGTGGAGGGCTGACTTAAGTGATATGCAGATTTTGACCCCAAGAGTGTTCAGCGCCCCAACACCTAATTGTTCAAGGGTCAACATACAAACATTCCATAAAGTGGGTGATTATCCAATTCTGTGATTATCTCATTCCTAGGCACACACATGGCAATAATTTGGAAAATTAGACCGCAAAAACAACTGTGTTTCTTTAGTTTTATGAAAATATCGATTTTCATTTTAAAGGATTCCTTATATATTCAGTCTTTAAATATATGCTACCCTGCCTTTTCTCTATTATCTCTCTCTCTCTTTTTTTAAGGGATATTAGATAATTCTTTTAAACTTCCTCCTTTCCCCAAATACATTTTAAAGTACATACCTCCAAGTGATACCGAAGGTTGGTCTAGGAGAAGGATATGGCCAAATATCCAAGGCAGGTTTAGCATTATAATTAAAATAAGGGACTTCTCGGATTCCTCCTTTTCGGGCCAACTTTTTTAAGTCATCATTAGGCAAAACAAATATGCTCTTCTTGCTGCTCTTGGTGAGAAACTTTCTATAGGATGGTAGAGCTGTACCTGAACGAGTCTTCTTGGGTCTTGAAAATTTCATGAGTTTCACTTTGTCTCTTGTGGAATATTCTTTGCTCACAGTCATAGATGTCACCAGAGTGCCTCCCGCGGTGGTCAGCGAGTCGGTCACTGTTGTGGTGACCACCGTCTTGCTCTGCTCCTTCACAGAGATGATGTCCACACTGCTGCCCGGGGAAGGTGTGGAAAGCTTTGTCACGGTTGTAGTGGTTGTGACAGTAGATTTGGCACAATTTTCTGTGGAAGAGACCAAAGTTTGCTTATCACCTTTTGCGACTTTGATTACAGTTTTTGACTCTGTGGCCAATGTGGATGTCATGGTGGTGACTTCAGTGATGACTGTTTTTCTTTTAAAATCTCCATTGACATTTTCATCTTTGTTGGTGGGCGGGCCATTTTCATCAATAAAATCATTACTGAGGTTAGATTCCTCTCCAGAAGTAATAGGTGATGGAGAAACTTTCTTAACTTCTGAGGTTTCAATTTCCATATCTTCCACCTGATTCACTGCACTGCTTTCTGGACATGGGGGTGATGTAGTAGTAGTTTGTGCTCTCTCACTCTCTCTGGTTAAGGGCAGGTTTTCTAGGCCATCTTGGTAGTCACGTTCAGAATCTGAAGATCTCAGCGAACATGATTTTGTTTCCAAGTTGTTTTTTTCATTAAAATCTTCCATGATGACATCACCATTCATGAATGATTTTACAGATTCTTTAACAGCCAAAGATTTGATATCATTTTCAGGAATTGCTTTATTTATATTATTAACCTTTGGTTCAACGTCACCACTTACTTTACTTTCAAAGATTTCTTTCAAGCATTCACCTTTCAAATATACTTTAGGTTTATTATCTTTTCCGTTTATTTGAAAAGTACTTGCTTTCTGTCCTTTCTTTTCAGACTCTCGATTTTCATTATTCTTTTTGTCAATGCTACTTTTTAGATTTATTTGATCAATACATTTATTAACTGGTTTCTCCTCTAATTTTTGTTCTTGACTTGTTTTTTTACCATTTGTTTCCGTTATCTTACCTTGAAGCCTGTCATCACATTTTCCAGTGGACTTATCTGGAACAAACTCACATTTCAATGGTTCCATGCCTTCAATACCTTGTTCTTGTATGAACTGCTCAGAAACACTGTCATTGCTATTCTGAACAATCATATCTTCTTCACTGTCTTCAATAGATATAGTATCAGAACTATTTTCCAAAGTGCTGTTATATTCAAAGTGACATCCCAATTTTCCTTCAAAGTCCATTGCTTTTGACAGAGATGAGATATCTCTGTCAGTACTTTTAGATATTGATGGAAATAAAGGGCTCTGGGAAGGAGAAACTATGGTGTTATTATTCTGCTGTGTGAGTATTTTTTTGTTCTTAGAAATCAAAGTACCAATTTCATCTGTACTGGCTAATTTAAAGTCATCAGTGAGAACATCACTTCCTTTTATTTTAATTTTACTGAGTTCCAAGCCTTTACTGGTTGGTTCTGAGTGTCTCTCATCTATATCATTTCCAACAGAATTTTGTTTCTGACAGTCTGTCTCTGGACTCTGATTGGAGACATCCTCTAATATTTGATCTTTTGGATAAAGTTTACTTGTGGTATGATCAGGATCACTGACTCCTAGAATTGAGGCATCACTTTCTGAGCATTCTTGAATAAAGTCTTCAGATTTATCATTACTTGCATTAGAACTTTGTTCATGTCTAAGCAAGTCTCTTTGACACCCTTCTTTTGCTTTTGTTATTACCGGTGACTCAGACACACTTTTCAAAGAACTTGTAGAGGTCTTTCCTGCACCCTTAATTACACCCTCCAACTTCATTTTTTCAAGTCGCTGCTTTTCTTCCAGTGTAAACTGTTTAATTCTCCTTTCAAGAAGTCCATCTAGTTTGGATGATTTAATTTTCTTTTTATAACTAGTCCTTAGATGAAAACCCTCACTGACATTGACCACATCCACTTGAGAACTTTCCTGACAGTTTATATGTGACTCTGTTTTCACATCATCATCTATTTCCATTGGCTCTTCCTTAAAGGATCTATCGTTGTCAGAGTCTAAGTCTTCTTTTATATCTGTAAAACAAAGACATGTATTTAAGTGATATTTTTACTCTTAAAAGTATAATTCACGATAATACTTTTATTTTCTAATATATGATTAAAATAGATTAACAGACAGGGCTGTTATAAAAAGTTAAAAAAATCAATATATTCCAAATATTTAAATATTCCAATTCTTAGTATCTAAAAATGGTGGACTACTACAATGTAAAATTACTTGCTATATGATAGCGACTGCATACACCAGCGCCTTCATTTAAGATTCTATGTAGAGTATCTTACAGTTAAAAAATACTTTGCTCAGACAATGTGGCTCAGTGGTTGAACGTCCACCTATAAATCAGGTCAGGGCACATGCCTGGGTTGCAGGATCGATCCTCAGTGTGGGGATTGAGGAGGCACCCGATCAATGATTCTCCCTCATCACTGATGTTTCTCTCTCCCTCTCCCATACTCTCTGAAATCAATAAAAATATATTAAAAAATATATCTTAAGGCGCATGCATTATCTAGCTTATCTTTTAAAAGACAACTTTTCACAAAACAGAATATAAGCTCCTCAAGACATTTAATGTAGAATTATCTCATGACCCAGCAATCCCACATAAGAGCTTATACACAAAATAGAGGTCCAGTGCACAAAATTCATGCACGGGGGTGGGGCAGCCTGGGCGAGGGACCCATGGTGGTTTGTAGGCTGGCCACACTCCCCAGCAACTCAAGCGGAGGCCTTGGGATCTGGGATTAATTTATGTTCTACAATTGAAACTTTGTAGCCTGGAGCAGAGCCAAGCCTTCTGCTCACTCCATGGTGACAGCCATTTGTCTAGAGTGGAGGCCTAGGCTAGGGCTGCAGAAGTTTGGCTTCCTCCATCACCCGGGCAACCCTAGTCTCTTCTCTCTCCAGCTCTGTGGCTGCCACCATTTCTGTTGAAATTATGTATCTTCTATAATTGAAACTTTGCAGCACTGAGTGGAGGCCTAGGCCTGCAACGGCAGGTGGAAAGCTTTGCTTCCTCCGTTGCCGGGGAAGCCCAAGCCTCCCTCCTACTCTCAGTGGCAGTAGCCATCTTAGTTGGGATTTATTTGCATAATGTGCTCCTGATTGGATGGTGGGTGTGGCTTGAAGGGAGGTACAGTCAATGTTCATATCAGCATTATTCATAATAGCCCCAAAGTAAAAAGGACACAAATGTCCATCAACTGATGAATGAATAAACAAAATGAGGCATATCCGTATAATTGAGTATTTGAAAAATTTTTAAATGAAGGACTATTGATACACGCTACAACATGAATGAACTCTGATAACATTATGTTAAGTGAAAGAGGCCAGTCACAAATACCACATATTACATGATTCCATTTATATAATGTAAAGATAGGCAAATCATAGAGACAAAAAGTAAATTACTGGGCTGGGGAGGGGGTAAAGGGAAGATTGGGAATGCTAATGAATGAATATGGCTTTCTTTTTGGGGTTAAGAATATGTTCTAAAATTGATTGTGGTGATAGCCAAACAACTGTGAAATACTAAAAATCATTAAATTGTACACTTTAAATGGGTGAATTATAAGGCACAGGATTGTTTTAATTATCTATGTATATAAAAGGTTAAGCAACCATCGCAACCAAATGGACGACCGAACAGGCTGCCTGGGGCGACCAGGCCAGCAGGGGGGGTTTGTGAGGGGTGACCAGACAGCCAGGCAGCAGGCTGCGTAGCGCAATCAGGCTGGCAGGGGGGCAGTGAGAGGCAACGAAACAGCAGGTGGCATGGGGCGACCATTATGGCAGGTCAGACATTTGGGTGCAACCTGGCTGGTGTGTGTGTGGGGAGCCCTTGGGTCAATTAGGCCGGCAGGTAGAGTTGGTTAGGGGTGATCAGGCTGGTGTGTGTGTGTGTGTGTGTGTGTGTGTGTAGTTAGGGGTGATCAGGCAGGTGAGCAGTTAGGACCCAGCATTCCAGGATTGTGAGAGGGATGTCCGACTGCCGGTTTAGGCCCAATCCCTCAGTTGGACATCCCCTGAGGGATCCCAAATTGGAGAAGGTGCAGGCTGGGCTGACGGGGGACTCCCCTCCAGCCCCCGTGCACAAATTTTGTGCACTGGGCTTCTAGTGTTATTATAAAAAGAGACAATGCAGTACTTTTCCTGCTGTGCGAATTAGATACAGTGCATTTTTATCACCCCAGGCTGACCTTCACATTGAACTCTCCTTACCTTGGTCCTTTTCAGTAATCTTTGAAATGTCCATTTCACTTTGGTCTGCTCCTCTTGCTGCACCTGAATCTTTTACTTCGTCTTTCTCAGGATCAGGTTCTGTTTTTATATTTTTTGGACTTTGTGGGCTTTTTTTTCTATCTGATTCATCCATATTTTCATCCATATTAGTTTTGGCTGAAAAGAACCAAGTATATATTAATTATAAATATTTTTATTATTAGCAATTTAACATATCTAGTTTAGTGGAAATTATCAAGTACTTTCCAATAATGTACTTCACTATTTTTAATTAGAAGAAAAGAAAAAAAAAAAGGTTGACCCAGACAAGAAAAAAAGCTAAAGGAACTCATCACCACCAACTCAGAAATGACAAAGGATTTTCTCTAAGAAGGAAAAAAAAGATAAAAAATAATGCACAATAAAATTACATTAAATAAACATCTATCAACAACTTGAATCTAAAAATCAAACTAAGCAAATAAGCAGAACAGAAACAGACTCAGAGATATAGAGAACATTCTGATTGTTGCCAGATGGGAGGGATGAAAAAGATGAAGACGCTAAGAAGTACCAATTGGTTGTTACAGAATATTTATGGGAATGTAAAGTACAGCATAGGGAATATAGTCAATCTTATTGTAATAGCTAAGTATGGTGTCAGATGTGTACAAGATTTATTGGGAGAATTACTTAGTGAGTTATGTAAATCTAATCACTGAGATGTATACCTGAAATTATATAATAATGTATGTCAAATGTAATTTTAAAATGATTTAAAAATTGGGTGGAAAAAAAAAGATTTTAAATGGGGGAAAAAACAACAAAAACTGACCAAATTAACTAAGTTGTTAGATACTCCCAGAAGGTGTTTAGGGAAGAGTAGGAGAGCCTGGGGTACTATCATGGCCAGTGTCTCAGAGTATATGCAGTCCACGAAAACCAACCCAGATGTATATCTGTGAGTCAGTTTCTGTATATTTATTATTCTTCAATAAAGTGTTTGTTTTTTAAAACTGAAGATCCTATATATTCTTATATACTCCAGTGACCTAAAGCATAAAAGAAATGACTTCATTTTATATGTGCTTTAGAAGCATTCACATGAGACTATTTCAGCCTGTTCATTGACTCCAGAATGTTTTGCATAGTGATTTTTCAGACCATGTGTTAGAACTATATCAGAATTGGATAAATTTTCTGATTCCCTAGCAAAAAAATAAAGTACATACACAAACTTTTGTAATTAATTTCAATGAACTCATTGACTCCAAGTGAATAATATTTAATTCTGAATTACAGAATAAAAGAGAAATATCCAAATGCAATTTGTGGCCTTGTTTGGATCCAATTTACTGTCAAGAGTAAAAAGGCATCTTTCAGACAACTGGAGCAATGGCAGTATGAGCTAAGAATCAAACGATTAATAAATATGTTAACTGTTAATTTGCTGAATGTGACAATGGCATGTGACCATGAAAAAAATCTATTTTAGTCAAATTTAGTGAGTAACTAAATTTTTGGAATTTGCAGGGAAAAAGTGGGCAGTGACAATGCAAGAGTGACAGATGTGATAATTATTGAAGTTGAAGGATGGTTACATGGGAGTTCATTATTCTCTTCTCTTTTCTTTTGTGTAGTTTCAAATTTTCCATAAGAAATAAAAAACCCCACACAAAATTATTGTCTGGGTAAATATTCTTGGATCTTAGAGGCATTTTCTACCTTTTCTTCTTCACATGAACTAAAATATCTCAAGGATGTGGTAAGATGTACGCATTTTTTATTTAAATAAATGAATCCTTCCAGAAAGGTCTGAACAAGGATAGGAAAAAGAATGCAAAAAATATAGTCAGTACCTGTAAAAATAGCAGCATAGTGGTGGAAAAAGAAAAGCATCATACAAAAGGATGACGGGATGTGTCTGGACCCCACAGGTAACAAGAATAAAAAAACAAAACAAAACAAACTAAACTGATCCCCTTCATTTTCAATGCTTCTTCAGTTATTGCAGAATTGCTGGGAAACATTTTTTCAACGGTTTCAAGTTGCTCAAAAAGAGTTTTATATGACAATGGTAATCTTGATATTTAAAACAAATAATTATAAAATAGTTGGGGTTTCCCCCCTATTCAAGTCTTCTTGGCGTGAATATAATATACACCCAATACGAAGTTGATAAATTAATGTGCAAAGTAGTGCACATAATCTGAGATGGAATTTCTAAGTAACATTAGAGTTAAGAAACACACAGCAGCCAAACAAGGCAAACACTAGTTTTCTGGTGCTAAGTCAAATGTTCCCTGGACTACACTTATCTCTGCTTATCAACACATCTGTGCCTCTATCACATGATCAGATTAGCCATTATAGGGACCAACAGATCTGAGATTATAAACAGCATAATTTATTCTGATTTACATAAATAGTAAAAACTTGTATTGCCGCTTTCTCTGTGATTTCTACTCTATAGTTAAGCTAAGCTAACAATATGTACTGTTGCTTTTTCCCCTGCTAACACCTGGAAGGAAAGGCTCAAATGACGCTGTTGGTACGTGACTTTTAAGACTCAGCATATGGACAATGGAAACTATGTTAAGAAAGTGGATATAAAAGAAATTTGCAAAAGCCCATATATTTTGCATATTTATAATCTGGACTTTATTTCAAGGTTAAACCAGGTCAGTGTAAGACAAAAGTTCTTTAGAATTCTAAGTGTTACATGGGAACTAGTGCAACAAAATAGTGTTTAAAAAATGTAATGGGAATTATAATGGACATTTAGCCTGAATGTAATCAGGTAATAATAAACTGGTAATAGAATAGAAAAATTCATTGAGAATGTGGAAGACTCTTCTAGTTTTCATAAAACAAATTCCAGTGGGTTTTATAAAATACATTACTTTCTTACTATTAAAAGATAATTTCATGATAACTTTCCCAAATTAACAGTTTCAAATATCTACCAGTCCAGGTTTCACTACAACCATTAATCCCCACCCCCCCAAAATGCCAAATCAGTTAGCTAGATATGTGCATAGTACCTGACACTTATACCATAGACTTCATAGGAAAAAACACATCACACCATAATCAGCAAATTCTTTTGCACGTGAAGAGAACTGCTTTGAAAACCACTTGGGTGACACAGACAGAGACTGCGTGGCCGAGTGCAGAACGGGCAAGGGACGCCAAGAGACATAAATGCCAGCCACGTCACTCGATCTGGTATAAGCTCCAGTATTTCACTTAACATCTTCATAAAACAATCTGCTTGTGCAACATGAATTTCAATATAAGGTTTCATTTTTCCCCAAAAAAATATTTTTATTGATTGAGAAAGGAAGGAAGAGAGAAATAAGAAACAATGATGAGAGAGAATCACTGATAACTCTGCCTCCTGTGTGCCCCCCACTTGGGATTGAGCCTCAAATCCGGCATGTGCCCTGACCGAAATCGAACCGTGACCTCCTACTTCATAGGTTGACGCTTAAACCACTGCCCCACACCGGCTGGCTCAATATATAAGGTTTCTTAAAAGGGCAGTTCACCTCTATAATTCTATGACTGTAAAGTCATTACCCGGTAGCATAAACCGAGTTATTTAAGTGACAGTGTTACGGAAGTCTCTATCACTTCCTTTCTGTTTTTGTCATGTGCTATAATGCTGAAGGTTACCAGATGTATAATTTCTCAAGAAGTCAAGTAGTAATGAATTCGGAAAAAACAATTAGGTGGCTGAGGCCTTTTGCTTTTTTTTTTTTTTAAATAATACAAATTCTATTCCATCATATCTCATTAACTGAAATCCTAGGTATCAAAATCCTTTGAATAAAGGTAATTTAAAAATGTATCAAGCCCTAGCCAGTTTGGATCAGTGGATGGAGTGTCGGCTTGGGGACGGAAGGGTCCTGGGTTCGATTCTGGCCAAGGGCACATGCCTGGGTTGAGGGCTCGATCCCCTGTAGGGGGCGTGCAGGAGGCATCCGATCAATGATTCTCTCCCATCATTGATATTTCTATCTCCCTTCCTCTCTGAAATCAATAAAGAAATATATTAAAACACACACACACAAAAGTATCAAGTTTGTAATAAACTACATTAGCAATTTTAAACATTCTATTAAAAATTTCAGAAAAACTATTATCTATATATATAAAAACCAAGCAACTGGAACACCCAAATGACCAGAATGACTGGTCACTATGACACACACTGCAGCGGCCAACCAGAACAATCAGGGTCCTGATCAGCACCCCCAAACTCCCAAGGCCCCACCCTCTATCCCAATCTGGGGCAGGGCTAGCCAATCTCCTGTGTCCCCCAGCCCCTGCCCCCCTCCAACCATCCTGGCTAGACTGGCCCCCAACCACAAGAGGAGTGTCACTCAGCCAGAAGCCAGGTTCACAGCTGGTGAGCGCAGCAGCCGTGGTGGGGACCTTTCCTGCCTCCGCGGCAGTGCTAAGGAGCAGTGAGCCAAGTGGGAAAGTTCAGTGAGGAAGGTGAGCAGTAAGGAGTGAGGGGTCCCAGCACAGGAGGGCTGAGGCTGAGGGGACCCCCCCAAGAGTATGAATTTTGTACATCTAGCCTTTAAATAAAGTACTATAAATATATAAGAAATAATACAAATCAGAAACATTTATGCAGGAAAAAAACTTCAATTACTTACTTCCTTCAAATGACTTTCTGTAATTCACATTAGTATTGCCTGGCAATTTAGGAACAAACCGATAGACGTGAGTTTTACTAATCCAGCTCCAACCACCATATCCTGTTACTCTGTATTCCTCTCCTTTTTGTTTCCAAACCTGTTTAAATAAAAACATTCTGGTTAAACAAAAGAATTCTTATAAAGTACTGTGTGGCTCTATACATTTTTACCAAACAAAACCAATCGGCAGACAAATCAATTAAATTTATCAATCAATTTTATTTTCAGCAGGAATCCAAGATTTATGAAAAAAAAAACAACTTCATTTTCCTTTCTGATATAAAAAATGTAACACAGCCCTGACCAGTTTTGCTCAGTGGATAGAGAGGGTCCCAGGTTTGATTCCAGTTAAGGACATATACCTTGTTTTCGGGCACATCCCCAGTAAGGGATATGCCAGAGGCAGCTGATATTTCTAACTCTCCCCCTTCCTCTCTGTAAAAAAATCAATTTTATACACACACACACACACACACACACATATGTATATATATGTATGTATGTATGTATGTATATGTATATATATTAATATAACACAATTTTACAATTTTATGACAATTTCAACAAATTGGTCTAATAATTCACCTATATTCTACTAAAATCTATTTTATAAAATTGCCAGAAAGATTACTTCATTCCAACTTTATAAAAAGATTATCAAAAGTAAAACAAACTATCAAGTACTCAAAATTGCAGAATAAAAGGCTCAGAAATGGCGAACACTGTTTTAAAAATTGTTAACAAAAATTACCTGATGTTTAACTGGAAATGTATATTTCACCCACGTAGCTTGTTGCATTGTTTCTTCCTCTTCTTGTTTCTTCTCCTTTTTTTTGACTTTCTCTTTTTCTTCTCTTTCAATTGAGGTCATCCTGTGTAACCTAAGAATATAAGAATACAAAGATAGGATTACATATAACTTTGAAAAAGAATATAAAAAGAAAGTGCTGAAAAATCAGGAAGACAAAAAAACCCAAAACAATGATTAGATGTAATCCACAACCCAGACGACCCAACATAGAAAAATAAGCAGATGTACAATTCCATAATAGGCAAAATCAAATAGCAGAGGCAAAAACAAGACATGCTATGTTCCCCTTAAGAAACACTCATTTATAACTGATTCCTAAAATATTTCATGCATACACCAAGTTACACAAAAGAGGTATTATATTACAAACACAACTACTTGGTTTTTAATCAATAAATAATTACACTAGGAAATTTTTCCATACTGGAAGATATAGATCTTTTAAAGAATATACCACTACATGGATATACTGTAATTTATTAATTCAGTTCCCTATTAAAAGGAATACTTTATTTCTTTCTCCCCAAATAAGACCAACAAATCCAAAAACCTTTCTCTTTCAACCAGTATTTCTGATTGCATCTAGCACTGGGGCTTTTAAAGCCTTCGCATGGCCCACTAACACAGAGTTCAGGCTTTCTACATCCACTCAGAAAGGGGCAAGGGGAAGGGCACAAATCAGACATCACTAGGTAGAGGACACCAGCCACACTTTCTTTTTTCAGGCCAGAAAACAGGTGTCACTCCACTCAGCAGACAAAGGATGGGCGAGCCTGTGGTGAAACTCTGCATTACGGTGTTTAGACCCGCAGAGGTCCGAAAGGTTGGCGCCGGCTGTTTTAGACTATATGTTCATGAATGGAACTATTTTCTACAAACAGAAACATTAACCAAGACCTAAAGAGAGAAGCTCCTGTCTTTCCGACATCTCCAGTGGCAGAATTGTTTGCATCAACCTCTACCCAGCTGTGGCCTATTTCCCACGCACAGCCATGTGGAAAGAAGAGAGATCTTTTGTCAGCATGCAGGGAGGAAGGTGCTAATAAGCTGTGAAAGAGGATTTATTTATTTATCTCCATTTCTAAACCCCAAACTCCTTACCTGTCTATCTTTAGGACCTCATAATCTAGCCTCCCTGTGGCCGATAGAACTCATGCTAATCCTTCCTTCTCTCACGGCTGATGGGAGGAGAGGAACGGGAATTAATTCTCATCCGGACTAACTCTCTGAGTCAAATACCATCGATTTGCTATCAACCACTCTTGGAACCAGAGAGTGGGGCAAGCTTTGTAAGGCAGAGAGCATGGTAGGTAACCCTGACAGCCTCAGCCCACCAGAGTAAGGAGGGAGTGACTCAGGACCATGTAGTATCTCTCAACGGTTTCTGTGCGCTCAGCTGTAAACGCCTCTGCAAGGTCAGGTGCAGCACAGTAACTGTCCATCTTCACTTTCACTGACAGTGGCCAGGGACGGTGCACTGTGTGGGCAGAGCAGTACAGTGACACTCTAGGGGCTCATGGCTGAGCTGGAGACTCAGCTTGTACGCTAGTGTTCACAGGAAACAGATCCATCTTCATCAAAGGCTTAACTTAAATGGGAAGCCAGGCCTGTGAGGTGGTATTGGAGCTCATCGGTGATGTTAGCTAAGCCAGAGTAAAGTCTGTTGTTCTCACTGCCACCAAAACAATCCTTAGGAGAAAAAGCAGCAACAAAGGAGCTCCAAAGAAGTTCAATTCCTCTTGGCTGGGCAGAAAGCTTGGCTACTGCTGCCAGCCTGGAGGCCCCAGGAAGGAAGCACCATCATGACGGACTGTACAAACTCCACCTGTTGCTCCACATTAGTGGATGCACTGATAGTAGATGTTCTGTCCACATGCCCTTTTCAACTGAGAGCCAGACCAGGAGGAGTATGGACTGAGCTTCAACTCCACTCCCGATCTCCATGTGGTGCCCAGGGTTTTGTCCAGTGTGTGTTTGCTATGGCAACCGAAGCTACAATAAGCAATGTTTTGTCTTGGTTAACTTGGGGAGTATCCTTCTCTGTCCCCCAATGCTGGGATAATTAAAACCCAAGGTTCATGGACTTAAAATGCTGACAGTGCCAAACTGCCTTTAGAACTGCACACTTTATACTGTCATCAATTATAAAGCCACCTTGCTTCCCATACCTTCACTCAAGTTAGTACCAAACTTCAAAATTAGCCCAACTGAAATAAGAAATACTATCCCACTATTTTTATTTACATTTCTTAAATTATACATTTTTTTTTTTTACATTTCTACTGGCCTTTCATATTTATTTTCTGCATAATGCCTGTTCAAATCCTTTGTCTTGTCTGCACTGGACTATTAGTCCTTCTCATTTATAAAAATATCTTTGTCAATTAAGGAAACTTCCCATTTGTAGTGCAAATAATTTTCCTCAGTTTGTCATCTGTCTTTTGAGTTTGATTACATTATTATTTTCCACTCAGAATTTTAAATACACATATCCACTCTTTTCCTCTATGGCATCTGGATTTTATATCTGTTTAAAAAGAAAGTATCACAACAAAAACATAAATTAATTCATGGTTTTGTTAAAGTTTTGTTTTTATTGTTATTAAAGTTTTGTTTTTATTGTTATTCAGAGTCTTTTTTTTTTATCTTAATTTATCTGAATGTGTTTGCTGAGGTAGAGATCGAGCTGATATTTTGTGCAAACATGCCCCTGCCCTCTTTCCTTCTCTGGCATTCGATGTTATCATAGTCAGATTCCCATGTGTGCTTAGTTCTATTTCTGGATTCCACTGCACTGTTTCCTCTGCAGTACAAATTATTTTGATTACTGAAGCTTCAAAATATGTTCATAATACCACCAATCCCTTTTTTTATAATACCTACTCTTTCCTTTTCCTGCACACTAATTTTTCCAGATGAGATATTATCATCATTTTAGTTAAACTTCCCTGCACATGGAGAAAAAAATCCTACTTATTAACAATGCAAATAAATATTAATTTTTATAAACTAATTTACTACATAGCATCTTTAGAAAATATACACACCTATGCACATATCTTTTTATTTACTCAAAGTATATTTTCATATCTTTAGTAAAATTTCAATGATTTCTTTGCATGATCCTGAAGATTTGTTAAATTGATTCCTACTTGGTTTCTTTTTTGTTGTTCAGATCTTTCCTTTCATTACGATTTTTTAAAAATATGTAAAATGTAACCAGGTTAAGAAACAGAACTTTATCAATAACCAATACATCTGAAGCTTGCGTGTCTCACCCCAGGTAGTCATTACCCTAGTTCTCTTTCATGGATTTGCCACCCATTTATGTATTCTAAATAATATCAAGTTTGGCTTTTGAAAACTCAGTGCCAGAATAAAATCTGCTACATGAGTGAAAGAGCAATATTGTCCCTATTAAAAGAGAGTTACTGAGAAAAAAAATAACTTTTCTCTGGGTCATAGTTTACAAGTCTCTTCCGGTAAAATTCAAGGGCAAGTTCATGAGCAAGACCTAGAAGGCACTGGGCTCACCACACAGAGGATCTGGCAGACTGCGTGTAAAAAGGTACTGTAGAGAGGATCTGAAGAGGACTGCTCTACCTTTCCTATTTCTGGGCCTTCTGAGAATTCTGTGGGGTAAACTGTAACAATTCTCTCTTCTTGGGTACTTACCATTTGTACAGCTGCACTATTACTTCCAGTTTTACTGGTGCTGTGTTCTCTCGTGTTCCCCTTACCCTGTGGGTTTATGCTTTTTAAAAAATTCCTCTGTCTTAGTTTTGGTGGAGCTCAGCAGGAGCAAACTTAAATGTGCTTATTCAATTTTTTATTTTTAACTCAGAACTTCTACTGTATTTTCCGCATGGTTACCGTTTATATACATACTAGAAGCCTGGTGCACAAAATTTGTGCGGGGGGAGAGGGGGAAGAAGTGTCCCTCAGCCCAGACTGCACCCTCGCCAATCTGGGACATCCCTCAGACAATTCAGGACTCTTGGCTCCCAACTGCTTGCCTGCCTGCCTTCCTGATTGCCCCTAACCACTTCTGCCTGCCAGCCTGATGACCCCACTAACTACTCCCCTGCCAGCCAGATTGATGCCTAATTGCTCCCCTGCTAGCCTGATTGCCCCTAACTGCCCTCCCCTGCAGGCCCAGTCACCCCCAACTTCCCTTCTCTGCTGGCCTGGTCACCCCTAACTGCCCTCCCCTGCAGGCTTGATTGGCCCCAACTGCCCTCCCTTGCAGGCCTGGTCCCTCTCAACTGCCTTCCCCTGCTGGCCATCTTGTGTCCACATGGGGGCAGCCATCTTGTGTGTTGGAGTGATGGTCAATTTGCATATTACTTCTTTTATTAGATAGAAAAACCTATTATTCAATATGGCTGCCATCTCACTTCATTTTCATCTTGTTTTTGCTAATTCTTCTAAGTATATAATTAGATCAACTGCATAATAATTGTACCTACTAGTATATAGGCCAATATATGTTTCCTCTTGACAAGCTGCCTTGGCTAATACTTTCAAGAAACATTAAAAGATGGTAGTAATAGTTGGCATATTTGTTTTATATCCGAGTATTAATGGAAATGCTTAAAGAGTTTCACCAAAAACCATGATGGTTTGATTGAAATGTCTTTACAAAAAATAAAAAAATAAAAAAAAGACTCTTCATCTCTTCCTATTTCCCAAGGTTTTTTTGAAAAAAGAATTAATAATGAACTTTTTAATAAACAAATATATTCTTGGCATCTAATGAGATGTTCAAAGTTTTCTTTCTTTGATGTGTTAAAATAGCATGGTTATTAGTAATCTCTTAAGAATGGACAAGTTTTCCTTGCTAGGGGAAGTCGACTTAGCTATTGTGAAATTCTTTAAATTTACTCCTAAATGTATTACCTAATGTCTTAAGATTTCTTGAATGCAAACTGTGTGCCATTAATTATTTATCAATGCTAAATATTAAAAAAGATAGGGCTATAATTTTCTATTTACCTATTCATCAGTTTCTATTTATCAAGTTTTATACTAGTGATAATAATAATCTATAAGATTTCCTTCTTTTTCTATTCTGTGGAAGTGTTTAAATAGAATTATGTTTACTGAAACTTGAATAACTTTCCTATGATCACCTGGTCCTGTCCATCTCTTGTGACAGCCTTTACACTAAACCGGAAATCCTCCTTCTGCCTCAGAAGAGTATAGCCCATGCCTACTCCAGTGGTTGCAAATTGCAGCTCATGAGCCACAGTTTGCTGCTCTGCTGACTAATGAGTTTGCCGACCACTGGCCTTCTCAGTTCAATGATTGAGATCCGTGGGGGTTCTCCTCCCCAACCTCTTCTACCCAAAAGCAGGAGCCCTTTACTCTGTGGATGCAGGAAGCCTGAGTACTGCATTAGTGGACCCTGTCAAGACTAAATCCCTAGAACCAGTGAGAGAAAAATGCTTGACTGGTACGTCCCATTTTCTATTCTTGATATTGGTTCTTTGATTTTCTCCCCCCTCACTCCTTTTCTGATAATCTTTTCAGGGATTAATAAATTATAATTGAATCTAAGGCATATTTGTTTTCTATTTCATGAAATATATACTATTTGATATTCCTTAATATTTCCTTTCTTTGCGCTGATGTGTTCAGATTTATACCTCGCTAATTATTTTTAGTTTTTTTGTGGTTTTTTTGTTTTGGTTTTTCTTTTTCAATATAAATGTTAAAGGCTACCAATTTGTCCTGGGTATTTTTTTTTTTTTTTAATTTTCATCTGAGGATATGTTTACTGATTTGAAAGAGAGAAGAAAGGAAAAGGAGGATGGCATGACAGAGGAAGATGGGGGGAGGTAAGAAGGGGGGAAAATGGTGGTCAGTTGCCTCCCACATGCTACCGGCATGGAACCTGAAACCTTTTTAATATAAGGAATGATGCCCCAACCAAATAAGCCATCCAGCTGGGGCTTCCCTAGGCACTCTTTAGTTATAGCCCCCGAATGTCAATATATGTAGTATCTCATAAACTTTCATTCAAAATGTTTTCTAGTTTTCAATGATTTTTCTTTAACCACCTGATATTTATTTAGAGGTATATTTCTTAAGTTTCAAGTATAAACCCTTACATTGCTTTAATCTTTTACCACAAATGTCCCTATCTGTAAATAATATTGTAACACTATATTAGCATACATGTTTGTAAATTTTACATAAATGGAATCATACTCCATGTATTTTTTAGGAAAAGAGTTGCTTTCACTCTTGTACATTTATGAGATTCAACTTGACACTTGTTCTACTTTGTTTTTCACTGCGATCTAGTAGTCTATTACAGAGCCCCACCACAATTTCAACATGCCTGATCCTGAGCATTTAAGGGCTATTAGCAAATTTTCACCACTACAAAGTATTATTAAAAAATTTCCTTTCTACATGTATGTTCATATACACATGTAAGGGTTGACTAAGGTATTTAGTTGTGAGTAGAAGTTTTCAACTTCGTTTTTACCAAATTTTTCTCTAAAATGCTTGTAGCAACTATTATACCAGTTGCTCTTTTAATCAGCAATGTAGCAGAATTCTTCTGTTATGTCACATTTTTGCCAAAACTCTTTAAATTTTTGACAATCTGAAGAATGTGTAATAATAGGTCCTAGTTTTGTTCTGAAAGCTTATTGTTGAAAGTATTGTTACATATGTCCTTTATTTCTGCCTCA
Organism: Antrozous pallidus; assembly: GCA_027563665.1. Lineage (NCBI taxonomy): Eukaryota > Metazoa > Chordata > Mammalia > Chiroptera > Vespertilionidae > Antrozous > Antrozous pallidus. Next base: position 35,341,906 of record CM050526.1, read on the forward strand.
CTGACCCCTTCTAGTCCACCCCCAGCCCCCGCCTCAGGTCTTTACCACACTAGTGTCTGTATCCAAGGGTTATGCATATATGCATATGATTTCTTTGGTTGATCTCTTCCCACCCAGCCACCCCAGACTTCTCTGAAATTCAACGGTCTGTTCCATGCTTCTAAGTCTCTGGATCTATTCCTAGTTTTGTTTTGTTTTTTTCTGTTTTATTTATTTTTTTATTTTAGAGAGAGAAAAAGGGAGAGGGAGAGGGAGAGGGAGAGGGAGAGGGAGAGGGAGAGGGAGAGGGAGAGGGAGAGAGAAACTGCCATCAGCTGCCTCCCGCACAACTGGGTATGTGTCCTAATAATTTCTTCACCTTTTATTGAATAGTTCATTCTTTCTAATGGTATTTCTATCATAAATTGTATTTCTATATGGGGGCTGGACTACTTCTGGACTGTTTATTCTGTACCACTGGCCTAATTGTTTAACTTTGCATCTATAACACAGAATTATAGCTACCAAATTAAGTTTTGTTACCTGGTAGGGCAAGTTCTACCTTATCATACATATACCTTTCCTATTACTGCCCCTTTCCATATAAATTTTCTAATCATCTTGTCAAATCCTACAAAAAGCTCAATAATAATAATAATTATTATTATTATTTAAAAAATATTTTATTGATTTTTCACAGAGAGGAAGGGAGAGGGATAGAAAGTCAGAAACATCGATGGGAGAGAAACATCGATCAGCTGCCTCTTGCACACCTCCAACTGGGGATGTGCCCGCAGCCAAGGTACATGCCCTTGACCGGAATCGAACCTGGGACCCTTCAGTACACAGGCCGACGCTCTATCCACTGAGCCAAACCGATTCGGCTCAATAATAATTATTAATGTTATTGAAATTAATTTATATATTAACACAAGGTAAACTGTCATTTTGAAGACACTCAGTCTTCCTATACATGAACATGAAATACATTTCCATTTATTTATTCCTTTTTTTTTTAGAGAGAGACAGAAGAAGAGAGAGGGAAGAAGGAAGGAGGGAAAGGTGGGAGTGAGGAGAGAGGAAAGAAGGAAGGAGAGGGAGAGAGGGAGAGAGCGAGAGAGGGGGGGGGAAAGAGAGAGAGAGAGAGAGAGAGAGAGAGAGAGAGGAGGGGGGGGGGGAGAACTGGTTTGGTGTTCTACTTATTGGTTGATTCCTGTATGTGCCTTGACCAGGGATCAATCCTGCAACCTTGGCACATCAGGACGAGGCTCGAACCAACCCAGCCGGGGCTATTTTGTAATATTTTTCAATAAAGGCTACAATTTTCTCTTAGATTTAGATTGTTCTTAAAGCTTTATTATCAAATGTCATAATAAACATTTTCTAAATAAAATATTTAAATTCCTAGATATTTTCTTAGAAGTCATCTAGAAGTAGTTGGCCAGTTTTGCCAGAAATGGAAGTCCTATTATTAACTTCTAACTTTCCTGAATCATGGTTTCTAACATTTTTAAAAATTCAGTGTTCTATTTTTATCTCACCTTATTAAAAAAGTTATAATGTTGCCATTGTATCACTAAGTAACTTGTTTAGAAGACTTGTTATAATTACAAACAGAAAGAAAAAATACCTCAATTTTTTTTTACAAATTGAAATCCATCTTCATTTTTAATATTCCGGAACAAATTTATAAAAGACATGGTTTAATCACTCCAAAAAGTTATGTTTTTGAGTATTGGGAGTTTTATTTAGCAACATTTGGATTAGCTTTAGTTCTCAAAGAACTGTTCTCTGCCATCAGGCTGCCTGCTCCTCTAACACAAGTTTCAGGAAAATCACTGAATAAGGAGAACGTTGGGACAGAATGGTTTGGAGCAAGACTGGAGTTAAATGCAAGAAGGAACAAAGAAATACAGTATTGCCTCTGTCTCCTGGATTTACCCTGATAAAAGAAAGCCATAAGGAATAGAATAAAGGCGTGCAACCCATTTAGTTCTCCTCTTTAGGGGTGCAGTCTGTAGCACTTTACTTAGCTTTACCCGTTTTTGTTATCCTAGGAAGAATTAAGTCCATTCCTTTTGTGGCCGTCTCTACTGGTAGCAGCAGTTATAGCCAAAATAGGAGGAAGAAAAAAGAAAGTATCCATAAGCTTTATATGGAGAAAACACCAAAGAAAACTGAGAGCAACCTTAGCCAATGAAAAATGTTTAGGTATAAATCAACTTTTCTTAAAAAAAACCTTTTCATTATAAAATAAAACAGATGTTGAAAGCAACACAAAGCTATGGCAGTGTTTATCTTTGGGGAGGGTTACTGTTCACACGGAATAATAATTTACATTTTTACCATAGTTTGTATTAATTTTACTGTAATAACTACCACAAATTCTGCAGCCGAGTTTCCCACATCTGGGGAAACTGTAAGGGTCAGCACATCCAGATAAGCCTGGCCCAGGAAACCACCTTCATAATCATGGTACCCCTCCGCCTAGGTAAGTATGTGTAATGACTTCTTAAAGACTGACTAAAGTTAAAATAAATAAGTAAATAAGCCCTAGGGTAAAAAAGTAGATTCAAGGCACTAAATGTATCATTTTTGGTTTTTTTAAACCATCTGAAGAAGTTACAGAGCTCTTGATCTACTTAGGAACTAACATAATATTTGGCCACATTCACATCTAAATAAATTAGATGCGTAGTTTAGTACATGAAACATTCTAGAATATTCAAAAGATATGCTCTTTCTATTCTATAACAAAGATGCTTTATACTGTAGAAAATATTTACTTCATATACTTTATGTATTTTGATCTTCATTACAATTCTGTATCATAATTTAGAACTAATGTTCACTCATGTTTATATTTTATTATACAGGAGGAAAATGAGGCCAAGAAGAATTGTCTTCAATATGCTCTTTTAAATACATTCACTTTCATTCTCAATAGACTTTTCTTCCAAAAAGGATTCTAACACACTATTCACAGGGCTCAGAATTCACTTACCTGGTGTGTCCTAAAGACTCCCGCCATATCGGTAGCATCACAACTGGTTTAACGGCACACTCCAAAATAGCTAAAGCCAGCGCAAATTCTCTGGGTTTGCTACACATCTGAACTGCCTTGATCCAATTTGCTCTATATTTCAGAAGGAAAAACAAACATTTCACTTTGCTAATCCTAAATTATAAGCATAAGAGTTGTAATTTATGATACCTCCATCTTACAGGACGTAAGTTCCTAAGCTAAGCAGGTATAAATATACTATTACTGGAATTTTCTATCTCATAGAATTATAAATGTTGACCACTGAAAGGAACCCCAAAGGTCAATTAGTCCTCCAACTTCTTAAACAGTCTTCAGTGTTCTGTTCCTTTGGTCTCTACTTCATTCCAGGGATAAAGAGTCTGTTTTTCAGAAATGTCACAAATGCTATGCTAGTGTTGGTTCAATAACTTAGAAGTACACCCACATCCCTAATACCCTCAGTGTTTAGCTGACTAAACTGATTTCGTTCAATGCACTGGTAAGGACCATTTTAAGTACACATCTGCAATGGTCATTTTGTAGTCACTATATTCACAGCAATAAATGAACCTGTTTCCTTTACCTGTGTGAAGCCCAATTGGGATGAAGAAAAGATGAAGGGATATTGTTTTCCAGTTGAGTGATGGTCAGTCTCAGAGTAGATATTGTAAGAACTTTGGAACCATGGACAGAACCATTCCATTTGAACTCTCCTGCTGGTGTCAGACAGAATTTGTGTGCAAGATGTCTTCTCTTATCATGGTCTTCCCTGTGTTGGTGCTTATTCAAAGCAAATGAATTGGTGGAGTACTGATTATGGTAGACACGATATTTTCCTTCTTGACCCAACTTAAAATAATTGTTGATATTTCCTTTCATGACCACTTCCTTTTTGGTGCTCAAACGCGAAATTTCTCCTTGAGAGTTAACTACCAGTACCTGACAAAGAAAATAAAGACTCCATTATTTATAACAAATATGCAAATTGATCGAGTGTCCTTCAGTAACTTGGAATGCAATCATTCCAAATAAAATACATCTTATGACTGAACTTCTGAAGTTTAAAAGTTAAAGCTATGTTTGTAATTAAAAGATCAAAATGTCTGCCAAAAAGGAAAAAAACTAACCTCTATTAAGTGCCTATTATATGTCAGAGATAATTAAGTATTTTCATGCATCTCAAATATACACACAAAAGTACATGTTGTAAATTATTCACCAATCATTATTTGAAGTCTACAATATGTATAGGTTAAGGAAAAAGGAGGGCATTACATGTACTATTCCCCCCAAAAATATATTTCTAAAAATACCTTTTCTTCTGCTCCTTTTATCAATTTCAGCTTAGGTAGAAGAGCCTGAGGATAATCTAAAATAATGTTTTCAAAGAGTTGTTGCCAGTCCTTTTGTAGATTATGAAATCTATAGTGGGCCTTATTCAGCTTTTTTTTTTTTTTAAATGAAATATAATACAATCAAAGAGAAAATAACAGAACCCTTCCCACACAGTACTATAAAATACTATTTCAGGACACTTTTGAGTGTACTAGGGGGCTATGAAAAATGTCTATAATCTTGCTTCCCCTATTTCTAAGGTAGAGGAAATAAAATTATTTTTACTTTCCAAAAATGTTTGTTTTAAACAGAAAGAACACACCTCTTTGCCCTCCTTAAATAACTTATTTGCTTCATGGGCTGCAGCTGCCACCTGTTGGCTCTTCAGCTGACTAAGCTTGCTGTCTGGATTCCGTAATCTCGTGATAATTCGAGTTGAACCAGATGCTCCTCGTCCACCTCCAGGAGACTCACTTATTTCCCCATTAGACTTTTCTGATTTGAAATCACCTGTTAACAAATGAAAAGCCAGAATTGCTAACAGTAAAATACATATACTACTACTTTATCTAAAACTCATACCTGGTGCACATCTAAAATCCAAAGAGTAAACAGAAACAGTCCTTTAAGAGCCAAAGCAAATGTATTGATTTTTACAGGGTTTACTTAAAAGAAAGTTATGTTAGAAGTTGGCTGTGAGTCATTTATTATTTTACAGAGAATTCCAACATGCCAGGTTATCTGTTTCAAAGCTCATCTACTAGAAAACAGTAAGGGCTGCTACAAATTTGTAAGTAACAAATATAACAACTCAAACTGCACAGTAGTAAGATATTGCCTTATGTAATAAATGTGGATTTTTATATAAAAAGTAAAGGACATAATTTATTTTAGAATGATTTCCATTGGAATTCTGCTTAAATACTTAATGGTTGAAAGCTTATATAATATATACAATGCCAAGTGAATTTTCTCCTTAAAAAATCCAGATAATTATCTGAATATGCAATTATACATGTGAAATTAACTAAATTAGTTTTTCTTAATAAAATAAAGGTCTCTCACATTTTCATTTTGAATTAATTTTTAAAACAAGAACAATTTCTGCTTTCCCATGAATCTCACTTAGGCTGAAAATTCCTATACTGTCTGAAACAACTGCATTACTATCCAATTTCCATTGGCCAAATAGTTGAATAAGATCTCATTTTTCTTTTTCAATTTAAAGCTTTGTGAAATTAAGACAGTCTGGCATTGGCAAACGGAAAACCGAACAGAAAACTTACTATACTTTATAATATAAAGATGACATTCTAAGTAGATTTTAAAAAATGGATCTATTTTGAAAAATATGGAAGTTAAAACAATTCAGTAAACATTGTTAATCTTATGTATTCAACACCCCTTCTTTCCTTTGGGGATATGTTTCCCCTCACTACAATCATGATTCTGCAGGACTGCAAATAAGTATCATGCCCTGTGTATGGAGTGAGCAAACTCATCCAGCTTAGAGAGAGCGTATCACTGGTTGGACACAGTGATTGCATTGGTATTTGGTCCAGCATACTATTCCAATCTTGAAAATCTGAAGATGGAGAAACAATACTGCTTTAGAAAGTTTGGAGATGGAAAACGGGCATTAATGAGCATAAAGGTTATAAATTAAAGGTTGGCCACTTTTACCTTACAGCCTGGATAAAACATTCAATAGTAAGAGGTAAGAAGCCCATCATGAGGGTGGGGGAGTGTTTAAAATGAGGGGAAGAACAGTGATAACCCCACTGAGTTATTACTGGTCCAATATGCCCTGGTGCTGTCATTACTTCTGTACTTCCCAACTGTATGTGCCAATAAAATTCCCTTTTTGTTTTAAGCAAGTTTGTTGAATTTCTGTCACATATAATCAATAAGTTCTAAACAATCCAGCAGAGTATATGAAGATTTTGATCCCAAAATATGGCAATGACTACATCAAGATGTGGTAGGGATACTAGACATTTTGCCATCCCAGACTGGAAAACTAGAAACGTCCAATGTATGGCAGCAAAGCAGCTAGCAGAACTACCAACAGTGTCCCTTGGGTCTCAGACCATGAGCCTACCCACGCTGAAGGTTTATGCCAAGATGTTGAACCATGATGGCTGTCTTGGGACCATCGATAAAGTCCTGTAATAAAGACTTTTTGGACATTGTCTGGTCTAGGCTGGGCTTCCACACAAAAAAAGCAGAAATAGAATGGCACAGAGCTTTTAAAAAGAAGCCCTTCAAGCAAAATTTACTGCAAATAAGGGGAAGGAGGCAGAAAATTCATCATTGGGGTAAGCCTTGAAAGGACACCAGGGGGCCAGTGGAGGTCCTTATCTTATACCTCTTGCCCTAAGGCCACACTAAAAGGGACCAATCACTTAGATGTAGCCTGGAGGCAGAGCACAGAGCGGCTTCCTCTGCAGTTCAGTGTTTAATGATGTGAGGAGGAAGAAGCTTAGACTATTCGCCTGAGGGCCAGGAGAAGAGGTTTACCTTCAGGAACCCCATTTATGGCCATTAGGTACTAGCTGGGTATCCAAGCAATCTATAAGTGAGTACCACTGCCAGAGAAAATGCCAAATCTGTCAAGCTAGAATGTATGATTAGTCAAACCTATAGCAATTCTTAGCAACCCATCCCTGACAACAGCCAGCCAGAACTAGGCTGTTAAAACAGAAAAGCTTCTTGCTGAAACCAGTTTGGCAAAGTGGATAGAGTGTCGGCTTGCAGACTGAAAGGTCCCAGGTTTGATTCGGGTCAAGGGCATGTACTGTACCTTGGTTGCAGGCACATCCCCAGTAGGGATGTGCAGGAGGTAGCTGATCGATGTTTATAACTCTCTATCCCTCTCCCTTCCTCTCTGTATAAAATCAATAAAATATATTTTAAAAACACACACAAAAAAACCAGAAAAGCTTCTAGAAGAGAGATCTTCCCTTCTAGTGAAGGCTCCTCACTTCTCATCCACAACCAGCCTCCCAGAAAATCAATGGCAGCAAGATTTATCAAAGAATGGCTTGTGGATTTTGAGATCAAGATAAGCCACATCTTGACCTAATAAAAAAAATCCTTTCCTAACAAAAGAGTAATATGCAAATTGGCCATACCTCTGTCACGCTCACCAGCTAATCAGAGTGAACATGCAAATTATCCAACCAAAATGGCAGTTAATTTGCATATCCAGGAGCAGAAGATGGCATAGAAGGAAGCCAAGCACTGCAGAACGGAGCAAAGCTGTGGAGAAGCAAGCAAGTAGGACGGGGGAGAAGGGAGGGAAGCAAGAAGGGCAGGAGAGAAGGGAAGGAGCAAGGCAGAGGAGATGGGAGGGAGCAAGGCAGCAGAGAAAGGAGCGAGGTGGTAAAGGCAGGAGGGAGCTTTGCTCAGGCTGCAGGAAACCCTATTCTTGCAGTCCTACCTGATAAAAGAGCAACATGCAAATGTGACCGCACCTTGGCTCCTGATTGGCTATGCTAACAGCCAATCAGGAGCAGGGGGCGTGGCCGAGAGGGTTGGGCCTTGGGGTGGAAACGAAGCAGTAGCGGCGGAGAGTGCCACAGTGCCCTGGCTGCCCGAGCTTGGAGGCAGCCGGGGGGTGGGGAGCGCGGGAGGCGGCCAGGGAACAGGGCAAGTGGCCGGGGCGCGGGAGCGGAGGTGAGTGCCCAGCCCCTGGGCCCAGGTGGTCACAGGCAGCTGGAGCTGAGCTGAGCTGAGCAGGGAGCTGGCTGAGTGCCCAAGGCCTAAAGCCTCGCTAGAGGCTTTAGGCCTTGGGCAGGCTGGGAGTGAGCCATCAGTTGGACATCCCCTAAGGGCTCCCAGTATGTGAGAGGGGGCAGGTTGGGCTGAGGGACCACCCCCTACCCCCCAACCCCCTGTGCACAAATTTCGTGCACCGGGCCACTAGTATATATATAAAAGTCTAAGCGACTGGCCAACCTTCTGACTGGTAGCTATGACATGCACTTACCACTAGGGAGCAGACACTCAATGTAAGAGCCACTGAGCTGTGGTGATTTGGCAGTTGCGGTTCTCGGGTGAAACAGAGAGGAAGGAGCCTGATTCTGGGGTACATCACCCGAGAACCACCCTCTCACTATCTGGGACTCTTCAGGGGATGTCAGGGAGCCGGTTTCAGCCCAATCACCACAGGGCAGGCTGAGGGACCCCACCAGTGCACAAATCCATGCACCAGACTTCTAGTAAAAACGACATACAATTTTGGAAAAAAATGTTTTCTAAAAACTTCCAATTGTGGGTTAGATCTTGGCATTATGTTAGGCCAAAACATTTTTTAATTTGAATACACAAGTTTGTGCTAAGCTACCAAAAGGCAGAATTGTGATTATTTACTGTTTTCTATCTTTATAGCATCTTTCTTTTTTGGAAACCACTCCCACTCCAATCATATACTTTTGCTGGAGAATCAATCATAATACCTTGCCTGCCCTGGCCACAGGGGTGGGAACAATATGTCCAAATAGGCCACTCAAATTCCTTCCTCAAGGGCTTTGGATTTGGAGCAGGAGTAGTGGCCTTGCCTTTGGGTCACAGACCTTGGGAAGATATGAATACAAACTGCTGATGCCACTTGGGAAAGCCTGTCTGTATTAGGAGAGGATGAAGTTAACATACAAACATATACAGATGGAAAAGCGGAGAGTGACCGAGGAAGACAGGAAGAGTTTTGATACCTGAGGGTCCAGTTAACCCTGATGATGGCGTGGACTTCCCCATTACACATGCAATTAAATTCTCTTTTCACTTAAACTAGTTTAAGCTGATTTGGTCACTTGCAATTTAAAAAGTCCTAATTAAAACAGGTCCCAACCTTATACAATACATAAAATTATAATCCAGAAGGATAAAAAACAGTTATAGAAGTTTTGTGCAAAATAACTATTATATATTTTCTTGGGATAGGGATGGTCTTCCTTAATAAGAAACAAAATCCAGAAAAACGGTAAAGAAAAGGACTGAGAAATTTAACTACATAAAAGTGTAAAAATTTCTGTACAACATAACAGAGTTGAAAACAAGCAATGACTATATAAGTATACACGTATAATCAAAGATTAATAGCCATAATACTTTATAAAGCATTCTTAAAACTCATTAAGGAAAAATATCAAAACTCAATAGGAAAAAATGAGCAAATGATGTGAAAAAGCAATTCACAAAGTTAAGCAAACACACAAAAAGAAATTCAGCCACATTAGTAAGCAGGAATCTGCAATTTTTAAATGAAATACTTTACCATTGGCAAAACTCTAATAAGAGACTGATGATGCTGAATTTAAGTCATTGTGTGAAGGAATACACATGTATGTAAATTATCAGCACAAATCACTTTTCATGTACACTGAAGCAGTAGCCATCACTACTTTAACAAGTGCCTAACCATTAAACCCAGCTATTCCACTCACTGTTTCTATACTGCCAAAAATACTTGATAAGTACATAAAGATGTATGTATGTCGAGAATGTTAAAAGGCACCACTATTTATATTTTTTTTAAAAACTGTTAACAATCTAAATATCCATTATTAAATAAACAATAAATGAATTGTGGGTCATCCATACTGTGAAGTACCATGCAGCAGTTAAAAAGAATGAATTCCATTTATAACACAAAAATAGCCATTACATGTATTAGTGAGTGAATAAAAACAAGATGCAGAACAAGGCATGCAAAATGATCCTGTTTAAAATATAAATAAAAAAACTTCTTGTAAACATACATTAATGAAACTGCATGGAGAAAGATAAAAATGTTACATATCAAACTGTTGATGGGGGTTACCGTTGGGGAGGAGGGTGTGAAAAAGATCTATTTTCCTGAATACATTTTGTATTTTTTAAAACAAAAACAATGGGTATAAGTGGTGCTTGTGTTTAAAAAAAAAAATGAGAAAAATAAAGAAAATCGAAATCTTCCCACCCCCATCAAACTTTCATTTGAAAAATGAAAAATGAAAAAAAAGAGGCTTGCTTTAATGTATGAAGTGTATTCTTACCTATCTCTTCTTGAACAGAGACAGGTGTGTGAGACTCTCTTTCTCCACTGTCAGGATCATCAGCTGCCTTAGCAGGTTCACTCTGGGAAGAACTTAGTTCACTGCTGCTGTTACTGTTTTCCAGAGTAGGCTGAATGGAGGTAGTGGTAGCACTAGTGTTACTGTTGTCACATGTCTTGTTAGGTTCTTCTAAAAAAATAGAATACCTGATTTTTACATTGGAAATCACATCAAAATTAACTAATTGTCAGAAAAGACATTTTACTGTTTTAGGACTGCATTACAAAGTTAGATTTTAAAAAGAAAAGTTACACATGTATGAATAATGCAATACATGAAAAGAAATTTGTAAGCAACACCCTGTGAGTTATTTTTTAAGTTTCCCAGTTTAATAACTCAGACTTTTATCATCTTAGCCTACAGTATAAAGCAGACAATTTTTTAGATACCCCAGAACTAATAACGCATCTATCTCACAAAACTTACATTCTAGCAGATACTGCAGAAATGATTTTGTTGACCTCAACAAAATATTCTTACTTTTCAAAAAGTATTCAAGCTTTAGGCAGTTTGGGTCAGTGGACAGCGCCAGCCTGCAGACCAAAGGGTCCCGGATTCTATTCCAGTCAAGGGCATGTACCTGGTTGCAGGCTCCTTCCTGGCCTGGGCCCTGGTCAAGGCTTGCTGGGGAGGCAACCAATCGATGTGTTTCTCTCTTTCTTTCCCTCTCTCTTCTACTCTCCCTAAAAAGCAATAGAAAAATATCCTCAGATGATTAATGGGGGGGGAAAAAGTATTCACACAGTATTAGAAACAGGTTTAAACAGGATTTTTTACCTCTGAAATTCTCTGCCTGAATTCTATATGCCTCCAAGTTAACTAGAGGTAATACCTAAGTAACTGTTAATTTTAAGAAAAATTTAATAAATTTAAAGCATCCCTCTGCATTTCACTGTCACTAATAAGATGGTCTTTAAATCAATCACCTCAATTAAAATGTGACTGACAGACCATAGCCGGTTTGGCTCAGTGGATAGAGGCCAGCCCATGGATTGAACGGTCCTGGGTTTGATTCCTGATATCACCCCCTACTGGTGATATCTCAGTTGCAGGCTCAATTCCTGCCTAGTTTTACACTGATGTTTCTTGGAGCTTCAGTGGGGCAATTGGTTAGCATGCAGTACTTATAATACACTGATGTTTCTCTCTCTGTCTCTTCCCCTCTCTTTCATCATTCTCTCTAAAATTTAACAGAAAAGATTCTCCGGTGAGGATTAACCACAACAAAAAAGTTAAGGCCAATAAATATAAGGCAAAAAAAAAAAAAGTGATTGACAGTAAATTACAAGAGCTATCTCTAACATAATGAGCTCCTAAATTTTTTTTTTTAGGAAAAAAGCTGAACAAGATGATAGAAAAATAGGAAATTATATGAACAGTCACAAAAGAGATTAAAATGACCTTTATACATATGGAACTATGCTCATAATTCAAACTAAAAGAAACACAAAATAAGCTACATGAAGAAACTACTTCTCAGCTATCAAATTGGCAAAAATCCAAGTCTCACAATACACTCAGGTCTCTACGGCACTTCCCACACTACTGTGGAAGGCAAAATGGTCTACAGTGGATAAAAGGAATCTGACAATATCTAGAAAAAATATACATACATTTTCTTTTTAGCAATCCCATGTCCAGAAACCTATCCTAATACACTGGCAAAAATACTAAATTACTTATTTATAGAGCTATTTATTCATTGTAGCATTTTTATAATGGAAAAAAAAAAACAACCAAAAAACGGAAGCAAACAAAATACCCATCAATAGGGTACTGGTTGAATAAAAGATTATATATATATGTGTGTATGTGTATGTGTATATATATATACACACATACACATATATTTAAAATGAAATACCATGCACTATAACAAGGATTGTAGAAATCACTATATCCATATAACCCGTACTTATAGTATGCTAACTTTTGTGCAAGAAGGGAAAATATGAATTTATGAACATATTTTGCTTTTATTTACAAAAACAAATGAACAGCTCTAGCTGGTTTGGCTTAGTGGGTAGAGCATCAGCCTGAGGACTGAAAGGTCCCAGGATCGATTCCAGTCAAGGGCACATGCCTTGGTTGCAGGCTCGATCCTCAGTAGGGTGTGTGCAAGAGGCAGCTGAACAATGACTCGCCCTCATGACTGTTTCTCCCCCCGCCCCAACCCTCCCTTTCCTCTCTGAAATCAATAAAAATATTTAAAATTATTTTTTAATAAATGGGAATAGCCAGAATGGCACTGTAAGGGGAGGAAAGAATCTGGATATGTAGAGACAAAATGGACGAAAGTAAAAGTTCTCTACATGTATAGTTACATAATTTGACTTTGGGATCATGCCAAGGTTTTACTTTTTAATTTAAAAAAATTTTAAAAATATATTTTATTAATTTTTACAGAGAGGAAGGGAGAGGGATAGAGAGTTTAGAAACATCTATGAGAAAGAAACATCACACACCCACTACTGGTGATATGCCAGCAAGCTAGGTAAATGCCCTTGACTGGAATCAAACCTGGGACCTTTTAGTCCACAGGCCGACGCTCTATCTACTGAGCCAAGCCGATTAAGGAGAGATTTTACTTTTTTAAAAAAAATTAAAACAATCTAAACCAAATAAACCCTAACTGTACATCAAGTTACTGGCATAACCTCAATTACTTCAAGTGACTTTGGGACACAGTATTTTGCCTGTACATCCTCATTGGAAATATGGTATAAAGATAAGTAAAGAACTGCAAAAAAAAAGTCTGCCATTCAGTAATCTTATTATTACCAATTATATCAGTATTATGAAATTACTAGAATCTATAAAATAATTTCTCATTGCTATTTTAATGTACATCAAAATATTAATAATGTCATCATTAATGGATATCTGCACGAAGATAAAGCAAATATATAATTAAGTCACTGCTGTTAGGCACTAAGGCTTTCAGTATAAGAGAAAAGAGATACAGGTACAAAAACAAAGAAACTAAGTATGCAATCCTCAATCTGAATTTGAAATGTCAATGCGAACTGATGGTCTTTTTTTAAAAATATATTTTACTGATTTTTCACAGAGAGGAAGAGAGAAGGATATAGAATTAGAAACACCGGTGAGAGGGAAACATCGATTCAGCTGCCTCCTGCACACTCCCTGCTGGGGATGTGCCTGCAACCGCAGGACATGCTCTTCCTTGACTGGAATCGAATCTGGGACCTTCCACTCTGCAGGCCGACGATCTATCCACTGAGCCAAACCAGTCAGAGTTTGATCGTCTTTTCTTTAAAGAAGTATTTTCTAACTCTACCCACCAAAAAAACCTAGAGGCAGAGACAGCCCAAGAGCAGTAAGTACCCCAAGGCCCAGATTATGGTCTCTAAATATCATTCTCCACCAAAAGAAACTAGAGCTTCTTGGAGAAATGACTAATTCCAAATCTGGAGTAGAAAATGTGTCCTGAGGTAGAAAATGTGTAAGATAAGCCTCAAAAATCTTACATGGCCAAAAAGCAAGGATGCTATCTAAGACTACTGGATCATAACAAAAGAACTCAAAAGCTAACGTGAAGGGACTCTGCTGGTTCACGTAAAGTGAATTATGACTACAATGGAAACAAACTGAATATATGTTGAGCCAGGAGTTCAAATGGATACTTAAAATGAGAAAGCCATTCCCCCTCCCCAAAAAGTCCATAACACATGAATGCCCATTGAAGGTAACTAGACACCAGCTCTTGGTTCTGAAAATATTCTGGCCAAAAATAATTGAAAATGAATTTAATCAAACCTTCAGAAACAAACTAAACACCAAGAGGAAGGAAACAGACAAATCCTGGATGTGGGCCATTCCATAGAACACACTAGGATTCTTCACCAAGTCAACAACATGTGAAAGAAAAGAGTCAGGGAAGGGGGGGTGGGGAGTGCTTTACATTAAGAGTCTCAGGAGATATAAAACCAAGTATCATGTCATATGGGGAACTTATATGAACTTATTTCACACACAAATGCAAAACAAAACAAAAAACATTTTTAAGTAAGAAAATTTAAACTGACTGGATACTAAGGAAATGTCAATTTTATTAAAATGATAATGGCAATGTGATTATGTAAGACAATGTCCATTTCTTAAGAAATGTACGTAGGGTTGATATACTATGTTTGTAATTTACTTTAAAATACTACAGTAGGAAACAATACAAATTCACATCAACAGGAAAGGAAATAAACAAACAGTATAGTTATACACAGGACTATTATAATGCAGTTAATATGAAAGAATTCCAACAACATACAACATTATATTAGTAATATAATATAAAGTGAAAAAATTAAGTTCCAAAATGTTACACTTAAGACAATACACTTAATAAGATATACTTAACACAATACCCTTGCTATAAAGTTTAAAGCAACAAAAACAGAAATATAGTTTTAGCAAATCACATAGACCAATTAAATGAGGCAATAATATGTGGCTTATATATCACTTTGATATCAGGTAACAACAGTCCTAACTATTGGGTTTCCCTCGTAAGAAGGAAAGAAGATAGTGAACACTTCAGAGAGTGGAGAGGAAGACGGGGGAAGGAATTGAGAAGATGTTGACTTAGATGCAGGTTAGTTTCAAAGCAGGACTTTGCTTTTTGTTTGGGGTGATAGGTTCCTAACTATTTCATTATTGAAGACTAGAGGCCTGGTGCATGAAATTCATGCACAGGTAGGGTCCCTAGGCCTGTGATCAGGGCCAATCAAGTTCCTTGCCTCCCTGCCTCCTCCTTCCCTTTCTCCCTCAGCACCCCACCACTGCTGGTCATCTGCCATGCTCTGCACAACCCCCTAGTGGCCAGTGCATATCATAGAGAGAGATCAAACTCCCAGTCAAACTCCCAAGGGGACAATTTGCATAATAGCCTTTTATTATATACGATAATTTAAAACCTGAATAAATCAAGAAGAGCCATGCAATGATTAGTGATAAATATCATTAACTAAGGATTATGCTCTACCTAATACTGTATCCCTGGGATCAAAGGAGAAAAAAATTTTTTTAATTTGAGCCAAAAAGCAACAACAAAGTAACTTTTTAAAAAAGCATGGGTGAAGCAAGTATTAGTAAATCTTAATAATTTTTAAATCTAAGTGTTAGATATGTTGGGGGCATCCATTTAACTGTTCTGCATGTTTTAAATTTTTCATAATAAAGTTAAAGGTAGAAATGGCAAATTTAAAATTTGAGAGATACAAACCAGTAATACAATAAACTAACTCACGTTGGAAAAATACATATAACTGGAAGAAAAGAAGTAAACCACATCAGTTTCCTCATTAACCTTTCCTTTTACAACTACAGATACAGATTTGTAAAGTGTAGCATGCTTAATGCTTAATTGTCTAAACATCATTTTCTCAAATAATAAAGTATATAAGAAATACCCTCATTTATGAGTTCAGAGTACATTTTCCCATAGAAATGTGTAAGAAAAAGGTTCTACATCAGCCCACAAAAACCTTTCTTAGCACATCATATACCCAAGTATGTTTTTAACCATGAAAATAATTCTGAGATTGGAACTTAAGAAATTCTAACTATACATATCTTAAATACTTTATTAGAAAGTGCTCTCTGCTATTAGGGAGATGATGGCACTTCATAAAATAATAGGCAATCGCCCTGGCCATAGTGGCTCAGTTGGTTGGAGCAATGTCCTCCTATAAAAAGAAAGGTCACAGGTTCAATTCTGGGTCAGGGCACATACATAGGTTGTGAGTTCAATTCCCAGAGCGCATATAGGAGGCAACTAATCAATGTTTCTTCACATCCATGCTTCTCTCTTACCCCCCTCAAAAATTAATGGAAATAATAATAATCTAGCTACACTAATAAAAGAGAAATATGCAAATTGACATCTCCATGATGCCCAACAGCCAATCGGGGTGAGAGTGGCCAGGCAGAATGCCTGCTATGAAAGGGAGGATGGGGGGCATAGGGAGCTACAGGAGCGATGCTCCATCAGGAATGAGGACTTGCAGGCTCTGGGGTGGCTGGGTGTGAAGCAGGCCTCTAGTATATCCTATCTAATAGAAGAGTAATATGTAAATAGACCATACCTCCGATCAAGCCACGCCCACCAGCCACCAGCCACTCAGGAGCTAGGGCTGAGCCAGCCAGTGAGCGCTTGGCCCAGGCCAGGGAAGCGGCGGGGCCAAGGCGGCCAGGGACTTGTGGGGGCGACCAGCATGT
Organism: Antrozous pallidus; assembly: GCA_027563665.1. Classification (NCBI taxonomy): domain Eukaryota; kingdom Metazoa; phylum Chordata; class Mammalia; order Chiroptera; family Vespertilionidae; genus Antrozous; species Antrozous pallidus. The sequence continues at coordinate 35,358,580 of CM050526.1, forward strand.
GCTGGCTGCTGAAAAGGCCTGGGCCGAAGCCCGCGCTAGCCAGGCGCAAGCTGGCTGGGGCGGAGCCAGCCATGGGCCCCATTGCAGGGCAATGGCTGGATGCCCAAGGCCTAAAGCCTCTGGCCGAGGGGTGAGTGATCAGTAGGACATCCCCTGAGGGCTCCTGGTATGTGTGAGGGGGGCAGGTTAGGCTGAGGAATGACCCCCCACCAGTACACAAATTTTGTGCACCGGGCCCCTAGTGTGTGTGTGTGTGTGTGTGTGTGTGTGTGTGTGTGTATTTAAAAAGCCTAAGCAACTGTTGTGATGGAATGACCGGTCACTATGACAAGCACTGACCACCAGGAGGCAGATGCTCAATGTAGGAGCTTCCCCCAGCCCGCAGGCCTTAATTGTTGATGGGGCCTGCTGGCCAACCTCCTGGTTCCCCCCTCCTCCCCACCGCCAGGCCCTAGGATGGGATGGAGAATTGGAGGTGGGTGGCGGTCAATGCTGGGGGCGAGGGTAGGGGGAGGAGGCAGGGAACTATGTGGTGGTGGTGCGTACATCTACAGGAAGAAGGCGGTGGGAGGCAGGGAACTTGATAGGCCCTGATCATCTACCAGGCCTAGGGATACCAATGGCCAAATTTCATGCATCAAGCCTCTAGTAATAAAAAAATAACTTTTCCACGTGACTGTAAAACAGAAACTTTTGTTTTAAAAAAGGAGGTGGGGGGAATAACCAGAATGTATATAATTAGAAACTAAACCAAACACCTTAAAAATAATAATAAACAGTAGTATTTAACTGCAGAACCTACAAAAGCCATTACTGATCAAATCAATAAGGTAAAATATATGGGTAATATGTTAGGTGAGCACTCAGTATCAACAGCTTCTTATCCATTGAATTTATCTTACAGTATAATTAAAAACTAAAGACATGGCCAGGCTGGCATGGCTCAGTGGTTGAGTGTCCACCTATGCACCAGGAGATTATGGTTCAATTCCTGTTCAGGGCACATGTCCCTGTTGGCAGCTGAATCCCCGGTGTGGGGCATGCAGAAGGCAGCCAATCAATAATTCTCTCTTGTGGTTGACGTCTCTCTCCCCCACTCTCCCTCTCCCTTTCTCTCAGAAATCAATTAAAAACAACAACAAAATTACAGCCAAGTACTGTATTTCAAAAGGTCATTATCCCAAAGAGGTTAAGAAATAGGTTAAAATCAGTAATTTCTTGTAGTTCAATTTTGTAGATGCTAGTTTCATTATGTCCATGGAAACATTTTTAAAGCAATTATAAATAGTTATAAAAAATAAAGTTTTAGCCGAACCGGTATGGCTCAGTGGATAAGAGCGTCGGCCTGCGGACTGAAGGGTCCAAGGTTCGATTCCAGTCAAGGGCATGTACCTTGGCTGCGGGCACATCCCTAGTAGGGGGTGTGCAAGAGGCAGCTGATCAATGTTTCTCTCCCATCGATGTTTCTGACTTCTGTCCCTCTCCCTTCCTCTCTATGAAAAATCAATAAAATATATTTTAAAAAATAAAAATAAAGTTTTATCTACTACTACCATTTTCATAATCTCAGGCATTAAATCTAGAGGCATAACTTAGATGAAACAAATACTGTCTGCCTTACATTTAAATATAAATTCTCAATAGTAGATTTGAATTTAAGGTGTTAGAAAGACATGTATCTCTCTTGCCCTTAATACATTAAAAACACAGTCTGGTACATAAAGTTTCCCATCTAAACTCCAGGACAAAGTGTAAATCTGAATACTGAGCCTTTTGTTAACTACAAAGAAGTTATACTGAATACAAAACAGAATACTTGCTACATGAGGTCGTTTTGGGCAATATAACCATGTTCATGAACCAAAGTGAAATGTCTATAATGAAGTCCTATCCTGTTTGGCTCAGTGGATAGAGCACTGGCCTGTGGACTAAAGGGTCCTGGGTTCGATTCTCATCAAGGGCACATACCTTGGTTGCATGCTCCTCCCTGGCTCAGGCCCTGGTTGGGGCACATGCAAGAGGCAACTAATCGATGTGTTTCTCTCACATCAATGTTTCCCTCTGTCTTTCCCTCTTTCGCTCTCTCTAAAAGATCAACAGAAAAGTATCCTCAGGTGAAGATTAATAACAACAACAAAAAAGGTCTGTATGCAGACGCGGGAAAAAATATGAGGCAAAGGAAAAAATAGCCTCAGGTGAGGATCAACAGAAAAAAAAAAAAAGAGAAAAAACAGATAATTTCTGGACTGAAAAAAGTATTACTACAGATCCTGTAAACATTAAAGATGGGATGTTTTGCCGAGACCGGTTTGGCTCAGTGGATAGAGCGTTGGACTGCGGACTGAAGGGTCCTGGGTTCGATTCCGGCAAGGACATGTACCTTGGCTGCGGGCACATCCCCAGTAGGGGGCATGCAAGAGGCAGCTGATTGATATCTCTCTCCCATCGATGTTTCTGACTTTCTATCCCTCTCCCTTCTGCTCTGTAAAAAATCAATAAAATATATTTTTTAAAAAAGAAAGAAAAATAAATAAATAAAATAAAAAAATAAAAAGATGGGATTTTTATGCCAATAAAATTTAAATGAAATGGATTCCTAGAAAAATGTAACTTATTGAAACTGATACAAGAAAATAGAAAATAGTGGTATAACTAGCCCACTATTACCAAATATGTGAAATCTACAATGAAAACTCCTGGACCAGATGGCTTCAGCAAACATTTAAAGAATAAATAACACAACCCACAAAAATTCTTACAGACTAGGAAAAATGGGAACTTGTTCCAACTCATTTTATGAGGCCAGTATAATCCTGACACCAAAGCCTAGCATAGACATTATCAGGGAGGGAAAACTAAGCCTCTCTCACTCATAAAAGCAGATACAAAAACCCTAAACAAAATATTACTAAGTTGGATGCAACACTAAATAAGAATGAAAATACTTCACAACCAAGTAGCATTTACTTTAGGAGTATGAGATTGGGTTAACACAAAAAAATTAAATGTAGCAACTTTTGCTTCCAATCAAGGTGGAACAGAGGGATTGAATTTACCCTCACCATGAAACCACAAACAAAAAAAGAGACCACCTGACAGACAGTGAACAAAGCAGCCCTGGCCGGTGTGGCTCAGTTGGTTGGGTGCCACCCCACGCACTCCCGTGCACTGAATAGCTGAACCCCAGTCAGGGTACACAGCTCCGATGGCAGGGTGTGCAAGTGGCAGCCAATTATCGTTTCTCTCTCTTTCCTTCTCCTTTAAAAAAATTTAAAAAATTAAAAAAAGAAAATGAACAAAGGAACCCACTAGCAACACTTCACAAAAGATAACCAAATGAGCTATATATCCATATACATATGTGCAAACATATCTACACATAAAAAAATGCTCTATAGCCTCAAACCAGAATAAGAAATCCCTCCCTACATTCCTACCAGAATAACTAAAAAAAAGGAGAGAGGGGAGAGAGAAAAGAATTGTGTGAAGTTTTTATAAAAAATCTTTCAGCCCTGACTTGTGTGGCTCAGTGGATAGAGTATTGGCCTGAGGGCTGAAGGGTCCCAGGTTCAATTCTAGTCAGGGGCATGTACCTTGGCCGTGGGCACACCCCTACTAGGGAGTGTGCAGGAGGCAGCTAATCGATGTTTCTCTCTCATCGATGTTTCTAACTCTCTCTCCCTCCCCTATCCTCTCTATTAAATAAATAAATAAATAAATAAATAATCTTTCAGAACTTCCATCAACCTTACTAATTATAATCCTTGATTTTTAGCAGAATTAGCAGTGTTTATTTTCTTGTTTATCTAAATTTCCTAATTTGTATTTCAAAAAAACATATATTAGTATGGCTCCTATAATCAAAGTTCTTTTTCACTTTTAAAAAATTCAAAAGAAAAGGCCTAACAACATTCTTGGTGTAATATAACTTATTTTTAGTATAATTTAAATTATAAAAAATTTAAAATAGGAACTCTTTATTAACTTACATTTTTATGTCAAATATATCTTGCAAAAATGTTTTATGACAATGTTTTTCTACTATGATTTTACAGTTTCAAATGTTAAAAAAAAACTATATGAGCACATGCAGACATGAAATTAATCAGTTAGCACATACAGAACTGAGATGGCCAAATATTCGATACTAAGCCATTAGTACGTAAGTACTTAAAACCAAAACATCTGCCACTATGGTCTGGTGATAAAACATACAATAAGTCTATTAGACAAAAACAACTAAATGAACATTAAAAAGCATGAAGAGTATGATGCGTTTCGAGCACTAACTGCAAGGACATTTGTCAAACTCCAAATGTTAGATGACAATTTAGCGATCAGGGATGGCACTTATGTAATGAAAGCAAGCAGCATGAGTGAACACATACTTTAAAGTTTTAGGTGACATTCAGCTTTAAAGGGAAGGATTCCCCCCATTACAGAGGCATTGGTACACTGCCCTCTGTACCTGGCACATCCTGGGGGAGCTCAGATGCCACCTTCTTCTCTGCCATGTTGCTGCTATCATGGGTTTCTGAGAGACACCCCTCGGGACTCTTCCCTTCAGAGGGACTAGTCTCTTCTGAAGAAGCATTTGTTGTGTTGTCGCCAAGATTTGCTGACTCAGAGTTACCTTTATCCCCAACTTCTGTTGGCTCTATAGTAAAATGCACAACAAAACTTTAAAGATATCCTTTAAAATTGCTTTAGGACATTATGGCCGCATTCAATCAATTGTTAAAAATGAATGATCACCAAAATATCTGCTTTTATTTGATGGCCATTTTGAAGCAATCAGATTCTGGGCTATTTCTGCAGTAGATAATTCAAAAAGTATTTAAGAATACTTAACATGCTAAGAATGTTTAAGTAATTAATATGAAAATGAACAGATTTTATCACATACAAAAGTTCATATTCTAGTATTAAAATAATGATTTGTCACCAACAAATCTCACAGGGAAATAGCACCTTATTAGAAGTAGAAATAGAGATATGAACATATTATAGCACATAGACCAATATGTAAAAGTCAGTACAATGATTATATATGTTATAAGAGGGAAGGGTATCCAATCTCTTTAGAACCACAAAATTAAATAGTTGCTTATATAAAAATGATGTTTTCATTTTGCAAGTATAACTAGAGATTTCATAAATAACACTGATCAAATATCTTAACAAGTGGTATTTTTACCCTCAGATTTTCCTTGCTCAGGATCATCATCTGCTGTCTTGCTGTCATTGTCTTTCTCAAGAGACTGGTCTTCAAACTCCTCTCTACTTTTCTCAGAATCTTTGGAGTTATTCTCGGTCTCACTGTTGTCCTTTTCGATTTCTTCTGGGTTTTTAACAATATCGATCTCTCCCTTTTTTGCTCTTATGGATTCCAAAATTTCTTCTAGAATAAAAACAAAAAACTTTGTTTCCATATATGCCAAATATAAAAGTATTACAAATGCCACTTAAGAGTTTCAATTCAAATTATTAAAGTTAAATCTTTTAAAAGCATTACAACTAGGAAATAAGGATCAAGAGCATCAATAAAATTTTGATGTTTAAAGAACTCAACCAATTTGGTTATCTTCACATCTAGGAAATACATGTTAATTTAAGTTCTACTTTTTATTTATTTTTATTTTAAGAAATTGAAACTTGATTATATATTACGGTCATATTTTCTGACATATGAAAAAAACTTAGCTGACACAGATACACAGTTTGGGCAACATGGTACAGCGATCAAAAAACTAAAGGTCCCAAGACCTAGTACAGATCTGACCTGAATTAGTTGTGTGACCCTGGGCAAGCTACTTAACCTTCAGTCCTCCACTATAAAATGAGAAAAGAGGCCCATTTAGAAACCACATTCCTCCCCTGAACTCCCATAACTGTTCTGAAAAAAATTTTTTTTTAAATTATTAAATCCCTAAGGACTCTAATCCTCTTTTTACTTAGGCAGTAGTTGAATAATTTGGGGAATATTAGTAATGACCAGGGTAAGATATAAAACTTTTAAAAATGCACAGCATCCCTAATTTATGTCAGGATGAACAAGGTTCTCCTGGGAAAATGAAATATAGAGAATTCAGGTAAAATATAGACATTTGGCCTGGCCCCCATGGCTCAGTGGTTGCGCATCGTATGAACCAACAGGCTCGGTCCCCAGCGTGGGACACATAGGAGGCAGCCGATCAATGATTCTCTTGGATCACTGATGTCTCTCTCTCTCTCTCCCTTCCTCTCCTAAATCAACAAAAATATATTTAAAAAAAATATATATATATATATATATATATACACACACACACACACACATTTGAAATTTGAAATACATTTTCAAATTTTGTAGTGATTTAATCCCAAGAGTTTATGTTAAATTTAACAAAAAGTAAAATGAGAAAATGTCTCTCTCACCATTAGCTGCCGCCAGAAAGGATTTATTACTACCCCTAGCCTTATTGGTCAAGTCTTCAGTTATGTCCATGTGCCGGTGGATTTCTTCACGCATTTCTTCCAGAATTTTGCAGAGTTCTGCTTCCCAGTAATCTTTGTCTAGACAGTCAATTAATTCTGCAAGCTGGACCTTTGTACTGTAGTACCAAATTTTCTTTTCATTTTCATTTTCTGTATCTTCTTCTCTGTTTAAAAAAAAGCACAAAAGCACTTCCTATATTAGACATACCAGTACTTATCTGACAACTTCACCTATTCAATGAAACTTAAAATACCATATTTTCCGGTGTATAAGACGACTTTTTAACCCAGGAAAATCTTCTCAAAATTACCATACTGAAATCAAATCTGATGTTTTTTTAAAATTAATTTTTATTTGGTGTGCGTTGGAAGAGGGGTAGTCTTATAAGGCGATTATATCCCAAACTCTGTATTTTAACTGGAAAAGTTGGGGATCGTCTTATGCGCCCAGTCGTTTTATATGCTAGAAAATACGGTATGTGACTTTGGGCTCTAAACACTGAGGATCGGCTGCCGGAGGTACTCTGTCTCTCCTGCGTTCATGGCTTCTCCTTGCAAGGCGGTAATTGTTCCCGGGAACGGAGGCGGGGATGTGGCGGCCCACGGACGGTATTGCTGGGTGAAGAGGCTGGATCAGATACCTGGTTTCCAGTGTTTGGCTAAAAACACGCCTGACCCAATTACAGCTCGAGAGAGCATCTGGCTGCCCTTCATGGACAGAGCTGCATTGTGACGAGAGGACCATCATCACAGGCCACAGCTCCGGGGCCATCGCGGCCACGAGGTGTGCAGAAACACATCGAGTGTATGCGATTGTATTGGTGTCTGCATATACATCAGACCTAGGGGAGGAAAATGAGCGTGCAAGTGGCTACTTCAACCGCCCCTGGCAGTGGGAGAAGATCAAAGCTAACTGCCCTCGCACTGTGCAATTTGGCTCCACTGATGATCCTTTCCTACCCTGGAAGGAACAACAAGAAGTGGCAGATAGTTTGGAAGCCAAATTTTACAAATTCACTGACCGTGGCCACTTTCAGAACACCGAGTTTCCTGAACTGATTGATGTGGTAAAGTCTATGCTGAAAGTATCAGCACAAAAAGAATGAGTTCTGCTATTTTGCATACCAGTATATAGTAGAGGAATAATCAGATTACAGGTAAATCATCAGAAACGCCTAAAAAACAAACACAAGTTTCAGTGTTCAAACTAAGTTATAAATAGCATTTCAATTTTCCATAGAATCTATATCTTTCCAAATTGCTATGAATTAAAGCAGTATTTCCCTATGATAAGAGACATAAGGACATGTTAACCATCCAAAGTGAGTAAGACACGAATGGAACCCAGGTTTCCTGATTTCCAGCCCAGATTAAAATGAAATAAATTTAATGTATGTTGTAAGAGTTATACTCCTCTTTAAAGTAAAACTTCTCTTTTGTTGGAGAAAGAAAACATGACTAAAGGTCTAGAGTGTTGGCTTAGAGCTCACAACACTAGCTGCGGTTTTGAGCTGGCCCAAGATATTAACCCCAGACTGGGGCCTTCACCTTTGGCACCTTGCCCTCCAACCGCTGTTCCTTCACACAGACTGAGAGACAATGAAACATAAGGATGCTATGAGGCAGGGTTCTGCAAGGGTCCGGCAGAAAGTGTAAGTCAACTTTGGGTAAGATCACAGTTGGGAGGCTAAGGGCTATGAGGAGAACTCATGTCATGTGGCAATGTGGCAAAGGTGTGGCCAATTTTCTGATTTTTTGAGGAAAAAAATTTATAGAATGGTTTTTATATTTAGGGAATATATATGCATGTACATATAATCCATATGTACATGAATTACGTGTAGTACATGTACATATGAATTAGTTGGCAAGTACAGTGTAAATAAAAAATTTACAACCACTGGGAAAAAAAAAAAGGAAAATACGGTATGTGCCCTTATTGGTTTGGCTCAGTGGATAGTGTTGGCCTGTGGACTGGACTGAAGGGTCCCAGGTTCGATTCCGGTCAAGGGTACATGTCTGAGTTGTGGGCTCAATCCCCAGTGGGGGGTGTGCAGGAGGCAACCAATCTGTGATTCTCTCTCATCATTGATGTTTCTATCTCTCTCCCTACCTCTCTGAAACCAAAAAAATACATATTTTTTAAAAAAAGAAAGTTTATGTACTAAAGCTCAATAGATTTGCTCACAAGAGATCCCCTCAAGTCTCATTCAAACTCAAGTTTTTCTTATTTTATTTCAGCAAACTCTAATTATTTTGATTTCCAACCCACTGCAGCTGAAGACAAAAGAATTCATGAGTAGTAGGGTACAACAGCAAAGTAGGATATATCTCAAAGCATGACAGAAACAGGATCTCAAAATTCAGAACCTGTGAAGCTTCTTGGTGGAGGACAATCTTGGTTATACTTCAAGAGACTTTAAAATTAAGATCATCACTATAACAATATGATGAGCAGAATTTTAACCAGAAATATTTAAATTCTGCACATGGCAGGTACAAAACAGGTCCACTTTACAATGTAATTTAGAAGGATTTCCATCAAAATGATGAAATGGTTTGCTAAATTCTAGTCCTTGAAGGAATCATCCCAATAGAGCAAGAATGTCTCATTGCTCTTTTCTTATAGACAAAGCTCAAACTGGAGAGAAAAGGAGAAGCTAGCTACCTTTCCTGTTTAAGTCTTTTTCAAGGTCCCATGCACTTGTAACAGAGACAGAAACTTCAGCAGGGATAGTCACTAATTAAAAACTGGCAAATTAATCAATGTTAGGACCAGACTTAGAAAAACATATATGATGGTATTTCTTCTCTCATTCTAAAGAAATTCAGAAGAGCATGTGAGGTACTTGATGAGAAAGAATCCAACTATGCTGTCTACTCAAAGGCAAATTCGTGGAGTTGAAAGAACTGGGCTTTGAGACATCTGGCTTTAAATGCTCTAAATCACTTATGAAATACTAGAGACCTGTAGCAGAAAGATTCCTGCAAGAATAGGGCTTCCTGAGAAGAACCAAGATGGCGGCATAGGTAAACACCTATTGTTCTGCCCCAAGCAACGATTCAAAAACTACAACATAACAACAAAACAAATATCATCCAGAATCACCAGAAAGCTGGCTGAGTGAAAACTCCACAAATAAAAGTAAAGGTGGGACACTGAGACTCAGAAGAGCGGCGGGAGCGCAACCTTGAAGACAGAAACAGGTTAGGAGCCGTCCTGGTCGCGTGCAGGTGGGCTGTAGGGCTGGAGCAGCAACCCCGGCTGGATTTCGCCAACGGGGAGGGCGGAGACGTCCCACTACACGGATTCCCCAGTGCCAGGCGAGGTCCGAGATCTGGGGTACGTGGAGACATCCCACTGCACAGATTCCCCAGTGCCAGGCGAGGTCCGAGGTCCGGGGGACACCCTGGAAGCCGGGCACGACAGAGATCTCCTAATCTGCAGAGAAACTGGGTAGCCTGGAAAAGAAGCTTGCGCACAGGGGACACACCCTGGAAGCCAGGCGCAGCAGAGGTCTCCTAGTCTGTGGAGAAACTGGGTGCTGGGAAAAGAAGCTTACGTGAAAGTAAACTGTGCGACAGCACAGACGTGCGACTTGCTCCCTGGAAACTTGTCTCCTGGTCCCAGAAACCACCTATTTTACAACCCTGGGCGAGACTTTGGGTGTGCAGACTCATTTGGGGAGAGGCAGAGTTGTCTGGCAAGGGGAAGAGACTAGTGGCTTTCTCTTGGAGGTGCCTGCAGCCATCCCCATCTGACAGAGACCTGCGTGCGCGCGAGCGCCACATAGGACGTAGCTGACACTGAGGCTGCCTGCGCAGCTCAGAGACTCCGCCCATCCAACCTGAACACAGTCTCCCTTCACAGCCAATTGGCCTGGAGGTCAAACCCTCCTAGGGCTAACAACAACAAGCTGGGTTTAAATTCAAAAATACTGTACAACCCATAAAGGATTGCAGTAAGAGTACCCATCTCAAATAACTGGGGAGGCTGTGCCACTGATCCTTAGAGGACATCATAAAGCAGCCACCATGCAGAGATATGGAAAGAAATCAGGTGTGAAAGAAATGGAGGAGAAAAGACAAGACATAAGAGTTCAAAACCACGGTTATAAGGCTTTTCAAGAGGCTCCTAGAAAAGGCTGATGAACTTAATGAGAACTATGAGGAAATAAACAAGACCAACCAGAAAATGAATGAGACTTACAAGGAAATGAATGAGACCCTCCAGGAAATGAACAAGACCTCTGAGGATATGAACAAGACCCTCAAGGATATGAAAAAGGACCAACTAGAAATCAAGCATACATAGACTGAAATAAAAAATATTACACAATGTCCTAAAAGCAGTCCAGAGGACCACAAGAACCAAGTCAAAGATTTGAAATACAAAGAAACAAAATCCACTCGGCTGGAAAAGCAAGAAACAAAAAGAATTCAGATAATTGAAGATAGCGTAAGGGGCCTCTGGGACAACCTCAAGCAAGCCAACATCCGAATTATTGGGGTGCCAGAAAAAGAGAGAGAGCAAGTTAATGAAAACCTACTTGAAGAAATAGTGACTGAAAACTTCCCCCACCTGGTGAAAGAAACTGACTTAAAAGCCCAAGAAGTACACAGAACCCCAAAATATAGGAATCTAAAGAGGACCACACCAAGACATATCATAATTAAAATGCCAAGAGCAAAAGATAAAGAGAGAATATTAAAAGCAGCAAGAGAAAAACAGTTGGTTACCTACAGGGGAGCACCCATACGATTGTCAGCGGATTTCTCAACAGAAACGATGCAGGCCAGATGCGAGTGGCAAGAAATATTCAAAATAATGAATAGCAAGAATCTACAACCAAGATTACTCTATCCAGCAAAGCTATCATTCAGAATTGAAGGTCAGATAAAGTGCTTCGCAGAGAAGAAAAAGCTAAAGGAGTTCATCACCACCAAACCAATATTATATGAAATGCTGAAAGATATTCTTTAAGAAGAGGAAGAAGAAAAAGGTAAAAATATAAATTATGAACAACAAATACACATCTATCAACAAATGAACATAAAAATCAAGTGAATTGATAGGCTGATGAACAGGATAAACTGGTGAATATAACAGAAACATGGACATAGAGAGGGAATGGATTGACAATTCTTGGGGAGAAAAGGGTTGTGGGAGGTACAGCAAGAGACTGGACAAAAATCTTGCAACAATGGGAGAGGACAGTGGGGAGGGGGAGGGGAGGGTGGAAGGTGGGATAGGTACAGGGGGGAGGGGAGATATAGGGGGATAAAAAAGGGGAAACAATGTAATTAATAAACTGAACAATAAAGATAAAAAAATCCTAATAGGTATAAAAAAATAAAAAAAGAATAGGGCTTCCTGCCAAAACCGTTTTGGCTCGGTGGATAAAGCGTCAGCCTGTGGACTGAGAGGTCCCGGGTTCGATTCCGGTCAAGGGCATGTACCTTGGTTGTGGGCATATCCCTATTGGGGGTTGTGCAAGAGGCAGCTGATCGATGTTTCTCTCTCATCAATGTTTCTGACTTTCTATCCCTCTCCCTTCCTCTCTGTAAAATAAATAAATAAATAAATAAAATATATTTAAAAAAAGAAAAAGTATAGGGCTTCCTGCAGCCTGAGCAAAGCTCCCTCCCGTCTGCTGCCTCGCTCCCTCCCATCTCCTCTGCCTCCCTCCCTTCACCCCCACCCCACCTGCTTCCCTAGCTTCTCCCTTGTGTCTCCACAGCTTTGGGCACTTCTGCAGTGCTTGACTTCCTTCTACGCCATCTTCTGCTCCAGGATATGCAAATTAATTGCCATTTTTGTTGGGTTAATTTGCATACTCACTCCGATTGGCTGGTGAGTGTGGCTTGTGGTTGTAACAGAGGTGTGGTCTATTTGCATATTTCTTTTATTAGATAGGATGTGAACATGGATAAGACACCTCTCTGAGCCTCTGAGGCATTTTCTTTACAGTACCCATTTCAAGGCTACTGTAACAATCAAATATATGATAATAAGGCTTCCACTGTAGCGCCTGGACACATTATTAGTGATCAATAAATATAAAATATTATTACTATTAGGGTAGTAAGTAAATAAAAATTTACCAGAATTTCAGAACTTAATCATTAAGGCATTCTGAAGTAAGAATATAGTAAATCATGGATAAATAGAAGGCTCCCAAAATTATTTAAAATTTTTTAAAATTTTAAATGAGAAGTTTTAAAAAGATTAATAAATGGTTCCTTTAGTATCTAGCTTTCATTTTTTCAAATCACCATCTGCTGGCATATGAGGTCAATATATTAATGTTGGAAACTTTTTACAACAGTTCCTGAAGATCATTTTTTAAATCTGCTCTAAATTTCACTCTATAATGGGTATTTCTACTAACTTTTTGTGACTGAGCAATGACAATAGTCTTATCCCAATTTACAATGTTAAAGATGTCAGAGTTCTCTAATAAAAAATATTAATAAACTGTGGTCCAGTGTACAAAATTTGTGCATGGGGGGGCGAAGGATGTCCCTTAGCCCAGCCTGCACCCTCTCCAATCTGGGACCCCTCGAGGGATGTCGGATTGCCCCTATAAGCCCGATCCCAGTAGGACCAGGCCTAAACGGGCAGTTGGACATCCTTCTCACAATCCAGGACTGCTAGTTCCAAACTGCTCACCTGCCTGCCTCCCTGATTGCCCCTAACCGCTTCTGCCTGCCAGCCTGATCACCCGCTAACCACTACCCTGCCAGCCTAATTGATGTCTAACTGCTCCCTTGCTAGCCTGTTTGCCCCCAACTTCCCTCCTCTGCCACCCTGGTCACCCCTAACTGCCCTCTCCTGTAGGCCTGGTCCCTCCCAACTGCCCTCCTCTTCTGGTCTGATTGCCCACAACTGCCCTCTCTTGCAGGGCCTGGAACCTCCCAATGGCCCTCCCCTGCTGGCCATCTTGTGACCACATGGGGGCAGCCCTCTTCGTGTTGGAGTGATGGTCAATCTGCAAATTACTCTTTTATTAGATAGGATAGAGGCCTGGTGCATGGGTGGGGGCCAGCTGGTTTGCTCTGAAGAGTGTCCCAGATCAGGGTGGGGGTTCCCTTGGGGCAAGGGGTGGGCTGAGCGAGGGGCCTGTGGAGGTTTGCAGGCCGGCCACACACCCCAGCGACCCAAGCGAAGGCCCTGAGATCTGGGATTAATCTATGTCTACAATTGAAACTTTGTAGCCTGAAGCAGAGCCAAGCCTTCTACTCGCTCTGTGGCGGCAGCCATTTCTGTCTGAAACTTTGTAGCCTAGAGTGGAGGCCTAGGCTGGCATAGGCAGGAGGAAAGCTTGGCTTCCTCTGTTGCCAGGGAAACCCAAGCCTCTGTTCTCTCCAGCTCAGTGGCTGCTGCCATTTCTGTCTACAGAAATGTTGTCTGAAGTGCCTGTGTGAACATGTCCAGAAGGCTGCTGGACATACAGAACTGGACACGGGCAGAAGGGTAATAGATATAGGTTTCATGGCAGCTAAGCCAACAAGTAAATAGGTGGCTTACAGCTAGAATGGGGAGATGTAGACAGAAAGCTGTGTAGATTAAAAAGCATAATTTAGTTTACTCAGCAAATGAAAAAATAAAGTTTTTAAATGCTGTGTTCAAGGTAATTTTATTCATAATGGAGAGTGACAGGAAAAGGTCAATTCCCCTAATTTTGCAATTACTATTTTATTGACAGTCCCAATTTCAGAGCAAATGATTGATAGAATGAAGGCAATAGTTAAGAAAGACCGGCTCTCCAATATTGGATTAAAATCAATCTCTCCATTGTTTACCCAACATCTTGGTTTCTCAGGTAGACTAAAAAGAACCTTTCTTTTATTTTATGCTTCACTAACCTATACAAAAAAAACACACGTATTTTTAAAGGACTATTAAACTATTAAAAGCAATAATAGAAAAACAATTTTTACAAACTACTAGCAATATAATTAAAACTTGTTGACGGCCACAGACTTTGTTTTAGACATGCCCCCATTAGACATGAGTCAGCATCATTTCCATCTTCTGGGCTGCCAGGGAGTGGGTACAGCAAATCGCCACGTGCTGTGATCTGAGCAGTATACTAGTATGTAGAAGGCTTCAAAACTTTCACCAGGAGTTCACATACAATCTGCCACAAGAGGGCACTGAAACTGATGTTTTAATTTAACTTTAAAAAGATGTAAAATCGCCGTAACCGGTTTGGCTCGGTGGATAGAGCGTCAGCCTGCAGACTGAAGGGTCCCAACCAAGGTCAATTCCGGTCGGGGGCATGTATCTTGGTTGCGGGCACATCCCCAGAGGGGGAATGTGCAGGAGGCAGCTGTTCGATGTTTCTCTCTCATCGATGTTTCTGTCTACCCCTCACCCTCTCTGTAAAAAATCAATAAAATACATAGTTTTAAAAATAAAATAAAAAGATGTAAAATCTTTCAGATTGGCCAAAATTATTGACAAGTAGTTAATTACAACTAACAATGACATTTAAAGTTTCATATTTGACTTTACAAAGAATCAAAATAACAAAACATGAAAAAGATACCCTTACTTGTCTGAAATCTTCATTAAGTTTTGTGTATATTATTCTGCATTTAGAAAAGCAATTTGAGGAATTATTATGTAACCTTTCAAAGCAAATGCATTTAAATAAACAGTTTCATAGTCGAACATATAACTTATGTTTCAATCTAACTTTAAGAATTTCAATTTAGAAAAATACATTTCATTAATAATGTAGCACAAATCCATGCTTAGGTGCTTCAAAGGTAATGTCTTAAGTCCTCTGACTCATGTAATTTCAATAGTTTTGCACTATTTACCTACATTCAAAAAAGTTCTCTCCTACTTGCCTGAATGTTGGCTTTATATACTGATACAGATTTATCAGCAAACAAAATAATTTTGGAATGTCACTTAAGTTATTTTATATTTTCTAGAAATGCATTTGTCTCAAAATTTTAAAGATCTCAGAAGTACCCAGCCCATGTATTAACAAAAACTATTATGCTATCTCCTCCCCGCTCCAGGCCACCCCGTTATAAGCATTGATTTTAATAGCTCAATCAAGGTGAGTTGCAGACTTCTCAAGATGATGGCTTGGAAACTATGCTACAGTATAAAATTTGTTACTGAAAATATTTTTATAAACAGTCTCTGAAAAATAATTCCACCCTGGCAGGGTAGCTCAGTTAGCAAAGCATCACTCTGCTGCACCAAGGCTTCAGGTTCAATCCCCAGTCAGGGTGCATACAAGGAACAACAAACCAATGTTTCTCTTTCTCTCTCTCCCTAAAATCAATTTTTAAAAATATTCCGGGCCCTCTATTCTAACAGTCAAATCCTAGAGCAAGTAACTTAACTTTTCTGAGCTTTAGTCCCTTCATCTACAAAATGCAGACAATCCTGGCTGGTGTGGTACGATGGTTGAGCATCAACCGTGAACCAAGATGACGCCCAACCAAAGTCAGATTCCCAAGCAGGGCACATGCTCGGCTGTGGGCTAAGTCCTCAGAAGGGGGCGTGCAGGAAGCAGCTGGCTGATGTTTCTATCTTCCTCTCCCTTCCTCTCTCTAAAAAAATAATAAAAACATACTTATTTTTAAAATGCAGACTAGCCTAAACCGGTTAGGCTCAATGGACAGAGCATTGGCCTGTGGACTGAAAGGTTCCAGGTTTGATTCCGGTCAAGGGCATGTACCTTGGCTGCAGGCACATCCCCAGTAGGGGGTATGCAAGAGGTAGCTGATCGATGTTTCTCTCTCTTTGATGTTTCTGACTTTCTATCCCTCTCCAAGGATTAATGAAAAAATGTATATAAAATGCTTATAACACTGTCAGGCACACAATAAATGCTACTAGTTACACATTGGTCTAAACCCTAAAACCAAGGCCTAGACCATTGATTATTGCAAAGTAAGCCTTTTAGATGTCATGCTCCAAGTAGAAAATTTCTCTCTGGGCCATCTGACCAACTCAAGAGGAACTAGAGACAGCGACATTTAAACAGCAAAGCTCAAAATTAATAAGGCCTACCAACTTGCTCAGAGCTTCCAACCACTGATACAATCCAAAGTTTTAATCAGGGGCAAAAAATTAAGGATTAATAAACATAAGAGGATGGAAGAGACCAAAACAAATATCAAAAAGAAGCATCTTAGCCTTAACCGGTTTGGCTCAGTGGATAGAGCGTCCGTCTGCGGACTGAAGGGCCCCAGGTTGGATTCCGGTCAAGGGCACGTACCTTGGTTGTAGACACATACCCAGTAGGGAGTGTGTAGGAGGCAGCTGATTGATGTTTCTGACTCTCTATCCCTCTCCCTTCCCCTCTGTAAAAAAAAAAATCAATAAAGTAACTTACTCCTGACCCTATGGGACGATGCTCTAACCATTTGGTTTAGAGCGGTGGTCGGCAAACTCATTAGTCACCAGAGCGGCTCGAGAGCCGCAATTTCCTGACCACTGGGTTAGAGCATCCTCCCATACACCAAAAGTTACAGTTCAATCGCTGCTCCTGGAGCATAGAGGAGGCATCTGATCAATGTTGTTCTCTCACATCAATGCTTCCCTCTCTCTCTTTCTCGCCCTTCTTCTCTTTCTAAAATCAGTAAAAACATAAAAAAATAAAATAATATTTAGAAGCTGAGCCCTGGCTGGTTTGACTGTTGGTTGGGCATCATCCTGTGTACTGAAAGGTTGCTGGTTCGATTCCCAGTCAGGGCATAGGCCCAGGTTGCAATTCCAGGAAGGAGGTATAGAGAAGGCAACTGATCGATGTTTCCATCTCACATCCATATTTCTCTTTCCCTCTCCCTTCCTCTCTAAAAATCAATTTTAAAAAAATCTTTTTAAAAAAACCACAAAACTTTAGAAGCTGAAAATACAAAATAGCTCATTCCCTCTGACCAAATTTCCACAGGTTGTCCAAAATCAAGTCCACACTACAACCCTGCCCAACACCCAGATTTCTCAGACTGCCCCCTGACCTGCTTGAAAGAGCCTCTTGAAAACCCTCGGGAAAGCAGAAGCCAGGAATACACCCTGAGTCTGCTGGACCTATCTTCTGGGAGACTGCAACCACCAATGGACTAATGACAAAAGTGATCTTTCCTTAGACTGCTGGTTTGTTCTTACTGCTTCATATACACACACATAGTAAAACTAAAAAAAGACTCAAGAAAATCCTACCAGCCCTAACCGGTTTGGCTCAGTGGATAGAGCTTCGGCCTGCAGACTCAAGGGTCCCAGGTTCGATTCCGGTCAAGGGCATGTACCTTGGTTGCAGGCACATCCCCAGTAGGGGTGTGCAGGAGGCAGCTGATCGATGTGAGGTTTCTAACTCTCTCCCCGTTCCTCTCTGTAAAAAATCAATAAAATATTAAAGAGAGAGAGAGACAGAGAGAGAAGGAAGGAAGGAAGGAAAGAAGGAAGGAAGGAAGGAAGGAAGGAAGGAAGGAAGGAAGGAAGGAAGGAAGGCAGGCAGGCAGGCGGGCAAATCCTACCACCACACACAGTGAGAATGGAGATTACCTCAGGGTAGGCTGTAGGGAATGTAATCCGGGAAATGCACATAGTGACAATCTGCTTAGTAACCTATTTCCTATCCTAGGCTTTAAAAACAATTATGTATTTTGCTATTTTTAATACTCTTCTTTCTTTACAACTTTAAAACTGTTTTTGTTTTGTTTAATCTTCACCTAAGGAGGGAGGATTTTTTCCCCATTAATATTTAGAGATTGGAAGGGAAGGGGGAGAGAAAGAGAGAGAGGAGAGAAACATCCATATGAGATATATACATGGATTGGTCGCCTTTCACACGGGGCAGGGATCAAACCTGTAACCCAGGTGTGTGCCCTTGACTGGAATGGAACCCTCGACCATCCAGTGCTGCACAGGCCAACACTCTTAACCAATGGGCCAGCCAAGGCTAAAAACTATTTTAATATGCATATTTCTTCAAGTCAAAAATTATTTAACTATACAAATGATTATTAAATCACAAAGATTTAGAACACATCAGCAGCACAGTTCTGCTACCCCATGAAAGAAACAGGCTTGATTTTAAATACATACAAAAATCAAGATCAGACAATAGAGCAGGGAAGATGTGAGGGGTTGCGAGTGGAGTGAAGGGGGTTAATGGGAGATTAAAAAAAAGAGAGAGAGAGAGACACCTGTGATACTTTCAACAAAAATATAATTTTTTTAAATGAAAGGATCAAATATCATTTTTAAAAGTTATCATTACTAAGCTGAAAAAAAAAATCAAGGCCAGATTTACTTACATTATGAGTCTTCGGTTTAAGAACCAGTATTTCCTCCGACTTCTGTCATATCCAATCGGTTCGTGTCGAATATATGGTTTGTTTTTTTGGATCTCAGCAACACAGTCAGTCACTCCAGGCACCTTATGTGCCACGCAGACTTCACACTGCCATTCATCCTCTGGCACCTCCTCAAGAGGCGGTTTCACACATTCCAAATGGTACACTGCTGAACATGTCTCACAGCAAAGCAAATCCCCAAGTTTGTGACAAACCCTACAATGGTCGTCATACTGAATCACGCCTTCAGACATCAATTCCTCACGAGCAATATTTGTGGTGAGAAACTGATCAACTAAGAACTGCAGGACTCTGATTTTGTTCTCTACCGGCCCATAGGGATAGTCCTCTGCTTCTTGGTAAGGAAGCACATGATGGTACTCCTCATCACTCTCACAGTACACCCGCAGCACCTCTGGCCACGTCATTCCATCTATGAAATAGAGCGTTGAATTAACGCTATCTTTCAGATCAGCAGGTCCAAAGGTAGTATTGGAAGTGTCTTCTTCACGCAAAACTGCTTTCAGAAGCACAACGTGCATCTCCGCCATAAGTGTACATTGCTCTTGACTCACTAAAGCTGCACAGAAGTCCTCAAAGCGAAAGGGAGATAACCTTAAAACAGTGCCAAAGTTCCGCAGTACCTCATAAATGGCAATAACATTCATTATCTGCTCATTAGGCACCATTAAATCCTCAGAGGACTTGGGAAATTCAAGGGGTGGGATGTCTTTTTCTTCCAATATTGGAGAACGAGGCCGATGTACTCTTGGTTTTCGCCTACCTGTAAATAAAGAAAAGGCATAATTAAAAATCAACATACCATTTCTACAAACTAAGCATTTTCCAATTTTTCCTGTTTGGATATATACCTCAAAAATTATATAAGTATACTTCTATTTTTCTAATAACTATCAAGTTAAAATAACACCAAGAAGCAATTACTTAGTTCTAATTTTTAAATCTATAGAATATCTAAATTCTGAAACTAGATCATCTTCTTATACCATATCCAAGCATAAACTAAAATGGATTAAAGACCTTAACGCAAGCTGGAATCATAAAACTGAATGAAAATATAGACAATAAACTCTCTGACTTTGGTCTTACTAATATTTTTTTCTGCTATAGCTACCTAGACAAGGGAAAAGAAAAAATAAGCAAATAGGACTACATCAAATTAAAAAGGTTTTGCATAGCAAAGAAAAGACAACCTTCCAATTGGGAGAACATATTTGCCAATGATACATCTAATAAGGGGTCAATATCTAAAATTCATGAACTCATACAACTTTATATAAAAAAAATCTAATTTTAAAATGGGCAATCTTGAGGAAAATGTAGAACAGAAACACCGGTGGGACTGTAAACTAGTACCACCTCTTCATAGAGCAATTCAGTAACAGATTATGGTTGTATATGTAACACTGAGAGAGCAATCCGCAAACTTTTTACCCATGAAAAAAAGTAAGAAATACATTTTACATCTCAATCCAGTACACACATATCCCAAAACAGAAGTTGTACAAAACTAGTTTTTCTATATGTCATACTATCTTCTATCCTATTCTAATACCTTCTTCTATTCTCTTTCTGCTTTTAAAACGTGTAGTCCACAATCTGAATAACATTTCTCTAGAGAAGATTTCATCGTATATGCAGAACATTCAATATTGTTTATAGAAGCAAACAGTCACCATGGCCAGGATGGCTCAGTTGATTGGAGTATCCCCCCGGGAACCAAAAGGTGATAGGTTCGATTCCTAGTCAGAGTACATAACCAAGTTTCCATTTCCCAGGTTGGGCCAGTGGGAGGCAATGCTTCTCTCTCTCACATTGATATTTCTCTCTCTCTCTCCCCATTTCCTCTCTCTGAATTCAATATAAAAATACAAAAATTATCAACAAATAAATTCATTAATTAAAAGCAAACAGTCAATCAAGCCGAGAACAATCAAATGTACAACAGAGCAATGGTTAAACTGTGGGACATTCATTTGACAGAATTCTAAAAAGCAATCTTGACTAATTAAGGCTACATATGTCAGCATGGATTGATCTTAAAAAAACATGAAACACTGCCATAGCTGGTTTGGCTTAGTGGATAGGATCTGAAGGATCCCAGGTTCAATTCCGGTCAAGGGCACATGCCTGGGTTGCTGGCTCGATTCCCAGTGGGGGGCATGCACAAGGCAGCAGCTAATCAATGATTCTCTCCCATAACTGATGTTTCTATCTCTCTCTCTCCCTCTCCCTTCTCTCTGAAATCAATAAAAATACATTGTAAAAAACACCATGAACATACAAAAAAAAATTCTATACAACTATCAACAATTCAAAGCCATGCAAAATAGTTTCATCTTGCTAATAGATGGACTAGTAGTTACCACCACCACTAGAATATAATCTTAAGGGCAGGGAGTTTTGTCTATACTGTTTCTGCTGTGAATAAATGGCTGGTACATTGTAAGATATATTTATTCAAAGAAATAGTAGTTTTGAAGTGCTAGCCCATGCAATTTGCACAAGAAAATGATGTATTTTATTTGAAAACTAGCACACGGATTCGTGCTCATTGAAAGGAAGCAGGACCGCGCTCTCTCCTCTCTGGTTCCGGGGTGCGTCACACAATAACTGCCACTGCCAAGTCACTAGTAAACCAGATTTGGGATGACAGTGCCCCAGCAACAACGTAACCTAAGAACAAAAGTGGATCTGCGTGGCCCCGCAAGGAATCAGGCTCCCTCCTCTCTGGTTCCAGGGTGCATCACCCAAGAACCACTGCTGCCAAGTCATCGCAGCTTGGCAGCTCCTGTGTTGAGCATCTGCCCCCTGCTGGTCAGTGTACATCATACATACAGACTGGTCGGCCAGTCGGCTGATCACACTTAGCCTATTATATAGACAGAATATATAGATAGATGCTAGAAATGTGATTTTACTTCTCACTATATAAGCTAACAGACAACTATAGTGAAAACTCCTAGGACAGTGGCCCTCAAGTTCTGAACATCAGAATTATCTTGAGAGAGGACTGTGATTAAAATAGCTTCTAACTCAATAGGACTAGGACAGAGTATCAAAATTTGCAATTCTAAGAGCTCCTAGGTGATGCTAATTTTGCTGGTTGAGGTCCACACTTTGAGAACCACTGCCCTAGAAAGGTTATCTCTATAAAATATAGATGAATAAAAATTCATATACATCAGAAGGCATTCACTAATTCTAGTCCAGCCAGGGTGGCTCAGTGGTTGAACATCAGCCTATGAACCAGAGGTCATGGTTCAATTCCCAGTCAGGGCACATGCCCAGAATACAGGCTTGATCCCCAGTGGGGGGGGGGGGGGGGGGGGGGCGCACGCAGGAAGCAGCCAACCAACGATTCCCTCTCATCATTGATGTTTCTATCTCTCGCTCCCTCTCCCTCTCTGAGATCACTCTCTGTATATATATATATATTATGTATATATAATAGCCTAAGTGACAGGTCGTTATGATGCATACTGACCACCAGGGGGCAGACGCTCAGTGAAGGAACTGCCCCCTGGTGGGAGCGCCACTCAGTGAGCTTACCCAGCAGCAGTGGCAACAGGCGCAGAGGGGCAGGGATGAGTGGGAGCTGCGTGGCACCGGCCTGGGTTCAGGCTCCTCCCCAGCTGCCTGCTGCTTCACGCACTACTATATCCCTCGGAACTACTGGTCCTCACAGGCTGCCTCGGACAAAACTGGCAATCAAACATCCCCCGAGGGGCCCCGGATTATGAGAGGGTGCAGGCCAGACCAAGGAACCCCACCAGTACACAAACCTGTGCACTGGACCTCTAGTGTGTGTGTACAGTATGTACATATATATACATATACATATATATGTATATATAAAAGACATTCACTAATTCCAGAAGTTATCTTCAAATCTTGCTATTTAACATGTGATTAGATTAGCATTACCTAGTACGCATGAGAGAAATTCAGAATCTCTGATCCCACCCCAGGCCTCCTAAAATTAGGATCTGCAGTTTCTCAAAATTTCCAGTTGATTCATATGCTCATTAAAGTTTGAGAAGCTGCCTTGAATAATCCATCCTAAAACTGGAGGTGCAGCAAAACCACATGGTAAGCTGTTAAAAAGTGTCAAATTTACAGAGCCCTACATGAAGCTCAGGACAGTATTTTTATCTTTCTTAGATAATTCTGCTATGCAGCCAAGTTTGAAAACTAGTAGTTTACAGAAATTGGATATCCTACTACCAAGCAGAAAGTAAGACTTTTGTGGAAACTCAAGCAATAGAACTAAGGTTGCCAGGTGAGGCATGATCGGAATAGAACTGATATGAAAGGAAGGTGTAAATAGTCCAAACACAATAACTAAAAGAGGCTGCCACAGACTGAATTAAAAAAAATAATAACAACAACAACAAGGAACCACTTGAAAATATGATGTAGATAAATGAAAAGTAAAAAGGTGGGAAAAGTTATATCAAACTTACATTCCCCAAAAAAGCTGAATTAGCTATATTAATATCAATAGACTTTAAAAAGCAAAGAATATTACCAGGGGTAAAGAAGATCATTTCATAATGATAAAAAGGCCAAATATCCAAGACAAAACCATCAATAAACAACCATAATGTTTATGCACCTAATAACAAAACCACAAAATACATGAAGCCTCACCATACTTCAAGGAGACTGACAACACTCCTCTCTCAGTAATCAATAGAACAAGTAGAAAATCAGCAAGGTTATAGAAGATCTTAACAACACCATCAACAAATTTGATCTAAATGACACTTACGGAACACTACCCTACAGCAGCAGAATACCTCTTTCTTCCAAATACACATGGACAATATTTGGGCCATAAAACAAATGTCAAAATACTTTTTAAAAAATTAGTCATACCTGTTATCTGACTTTAATGGAATTAAATTAAAAACCAGTAACAGAGCTGAAACCGGTTTGGCTCAGTGGGTAGAGCATCGGCCTGTGGACTGAAGGGTCCCAGGTTCGATTCCAGTCAAGGGCATGTACCTTGGTTGCGGGCACACCCCCGGTAGGCCGTGTGTAGGAGGCAGCTGATCGATGTCTCTCTCTCATCGATGTTTCTGACTTCCTATCCCTCTCCCTTCCTCTCTGTAAGAAGTCAACAAAATATATATATATTAAAAAAAAAAAAAAAAAAACAGTAACAGAAAAATACCTGGGAAATTGCCCAAATGTTTGAAAATTAAACAGTATACTTCGAAACAATCCATGGATCAAAGAGTAAGTCACAATAGGAATTGGAAAATATTGTGAATTTTATGAAAATACAACAAATCAAAAATTGTGGGATGCAGCTTGTAAAGTGCATAGAGGGACACTTACAGCACTAAATTCCTAGATTAGAAAAGGAAAGTCTCGCCCAGCCAGGGGCATATGCCTGGGTTGTGGGCTCGATTCCCAGCGCAGGAGGCAGCCGATTAATGATTCTCTCTCATCACTGATGTTTCTCTCTCCCTCCCTCCCTCCCTCCCTCCCTCCATCTTCCTTCTTCTCTGAAGTCAATAAAAATATATTTCTTTTTTTTTTTTAAGTCTCAAGTAAATGATTATAAGGCAAGCTTCTACTTTCAGAAACCAAAATAAGAGGAAATTAAATCTGAAACAAGCAAGAGGGAAACAACCAAGAGTAGAACAAAAGTTTACAAGTGGTTATTATACTTTTCCTGTGTTCACTGCCACATATCCACTGATTGAAGAGTAGAATAAAAGTCAATGAAATACAAAAGTATACACAAAAATCAAAGGCTGCTTCTCTTAATAGATCAGTTAGATGGATTAACACTGGAAGACAAATTTCAGTATCAGGGATGAGAGATAACATTGCTATAGACCTGTGGTCAGCAAACTGCAGCTCTGTTGACTAAAGAGTTTGCCAATCACTGGCCTATACTCTGAATTCCAATAATTACAGGCTGTTGTTGTTCCTTGTGATTAAGCCCCTATCCCAATGGTCGGTAAACCGCAGCTCGAAAGCCACAGTTTTCTTAGACTTTACAGATATTAAAAGGATAAGGAAATATCATGAACACTTTTAATTGATATATTGAGCTCACATGAAATAAACTAATTCCTTGAAAGACATGAATAATCAAAGTCCATTCAAACTGTATAGTCTTAGAAACAGACTCATACAGAGAACAGATTGAGAGCTGTCAAAGAGGAGAAGAG
The DNA here is from genome assembly GCA_027563665.1 of Antrozous pallidus. NCBI lineage: Eukaryota > Metazoa > Chordata > Mammalia > Chiroptera > Vespertilionidae > Antrozous > Antrozous pallidus. The sequence goes on from CM050526.1 coordinate 35,383,602, forward strand.
ATGAAAAGATTAAGCAAAAATTTAAGAATTCATAGACATGGACAATAGTACAGTGATTACCAAAGAGAAAAGAGGCTGGGTGGACATAGGAGAGAGTAAACAGTAATAAATGGTGATGGAAGGAAACTTGAAGTAGGGTGGTAAACACACAATGCAATATACTGATGATGTATTTAAAAAATGTACAGGCCTAACCAGTTTGGCTCAGTGGATAGAGCGTCAGCCTGCTGACTGAAGGGTCCCAGGTGTGATTCCGGTCAAGGGCATGTACCTTGGTTGTGGGCACATCCCCAGTGGGGGGTGTACAGGAGGCAGCTGATCAATGTTTCTCTCTCGTTGATGTTTCTACTCTCTATCCCTCTTCCTTCCTCTCTGTAAAAAATTTTAAAAATAAATAAATAAATTAATTAAAAATATATATTTTTAAAAGCAATGTGCACCTGAAACCTATGTAATTTTATTAACCAACTAAAGGCCTGATGCACAAAATTCGTCCAAGAGAAGGCAAGGCCTTCACAGCTGGGGCTGCCTGGGATCCTCCCTCACAGCTAACTGTGGAGCGGCTGCCAGGATCCCTCCCTCACAGCCATGGTGGTTGCAGCCCTGGTTTGGTCCAGTCTAATTAGCATATTATGCTTTTATTATGTCACCACAATAAATTTTTAAGAAAAAAAGTATAGCCTTCTATGTATTAAAGAAATTAACTTCTTAGTTAAAAATCTTCCAACAAAAAGAACTCCAAGCCCAGATGACATCATTGGAATATTCTACCAAACTTTTAAAGAAGAAACAATTACAATTTTATACAACCTCTTGCAGAAAACAAAAGAGGCAATAACTTTCTGACTCATTTTGAGGCATTACTCTGATACCAAACTCAGATAAGACATTTCAGGAAAACTACAGACAAAAAACTCCCCAAAGTCACAGACATAAAAATCCTCAAAAACGCCATGCTTGCGGATTTAGCAAGATATAAAAAGTTTAACACATCACAACCAAGTAGAGTTTAACTCCTGGAAATAGACTAGTTCAACACTCAAAAGATCATTCAGTAACCCAGCCAGTGTGTCACAGTGGTTGAGCGTCAACCTGGGAACCAAGAGGTTGCCAGTTCAATTCCTGGTCAAGGCACATGCTTGGTTGTGGCCTCGATACCCAGTGTGGGGCGTGCAGGAGGCAGCCAACCAATGATGTTCCTGTTTCAGCAATGTTTCCCTCTCTCTCTAACACTTCTGAAAGTCTAGTAAGAACTTTATGTTTTAAAATATATTTTTTATTGACTTTAGAGAGGAAGGGAGAGGAAGAGAAAGAAACATCGATGAGAGAAAATCATTGACTGACTGCCCCCTGGTGCTCTAGGACACAGCCCCGGCGTGTGCCCACAGGTACGGATCGGTGATCTCCTGGTCAGATCACAGGTCCACACTCAACCACTGAGCCACTTATTATTTTCAAAATGCAAAGCCCAAAAAGAAATAAGTAAATAAGCAAGCAAAGCTTTTGCCCTAGCCGGTTTGGCTCAGTGGATAGTGTGTCGGCCTACGGATTGAGGTCCCAGGTTTGATTCTAGCTAGGGCACATGCCTGGGTTGAGGCTTGATCCCCAGTAGGGAGAAAGTGGGGAAGGGTGTGTGTGCAGGAGGCAGCCAATTGATGGATTCTCTCTCATCACTGTTATTTCTATCTCTCTCTCCCTCTCCCTTCCTCTCTAAAATCAATGAAAATGTATTTTAAAAATAATTAAATAAGATAAAAATGCAAAGCTTTTAACCTAACCTAATTATCCAAGCCACAGATTAATGAATGTCAAGAGCTAAGAGGGGGAATGGCAAACTATGGCCAGCCACCACCTATTTTTGTAAATAAAATTTTATTTGAACACAACCATGCTCATTTGTTTATTATTCTCTACAGCTGCTTTCATGCTACAATAGAGTTGAGTAGTTGCAGCAAAGACAGCCTGGCCCGCAAAGCCTAAGATATTTACTATATGGCACTTTAAGAGTAAGTCTGTCAATCTTCTACCCATTAGATTATCTAGTTCAGTCTACACTTTACAGGTAGGTAAATTGAGGTCCACAAAGGAATGACTTCTGTAAGGTCAAACTCAAGCTAATAAACAAGGAAGAAATCCATTCTTACCTAGCCAGAAAATTCTCAAAACACACATCTACCCCCCCCCCCCCCCCCCGCTCAGTTTGAGAGTGAACCTCAGGCTCTCATACCCCAAGTGAGTATATTTACCAATAAACTAATGAGGAAAGAACATTGGGCCTAATTCATATCCAAGAATACCGGCTAAAGGTCTGAGGTAAACTTTGCTAGATTCTAGAAAAAGTTAATTTGAAAGCCACATAAACTCAAATTAGGGAAGATTTTAAAACAAGTAAGTGATGGTTCAGCCTCAAATAATTGCCAATTCATTTAATTGCCTATTTAATGTAACCCAATAATCCCACTCTTAATTATCTACCCTATGGAAACACCAGTCTGGGTGACCTAAGATAGACCTATCACATTTAGAATAGCACCATCTGTAAAAGCAAAGAGGGACTGAAGTTTCAATAGGGCTACTTTTCAAGGCAAATCTGACATTCTTAAAAAGAACCACATCAAGGGATATGATATCACCGTAAAACTTAAGAATATTGGAGACCAACTGCATTGATTCCCCAGTTCCAGGCGAGGTCCGGGGAACCCACACTCATACGGGGTGAAACCGGACAGTTGGAAAGCACGCTGAAGCCCAGGCGCGGCAGAGGTCTGTGAGCTTGTGGAGAGGGCGAGCTTGTGGAGAGTGCTCGTAAACTTGGGAGCAGCAGTTTGCACGTAAACTTGGGAACAAAAGTGCGTGACCACACAGAGAGGACTCGTGACTTGCTCCCTCGTTCGAGAGACCACTGGACTATATTGTGTTACAACCCTGGGCGAGACTTTGGGGGTGCAGACTCATTTGGGGAGAGGCTGAGTTGTCTGGCAGAGGGTGGAGATCGGCGACGGCTTTCTCTTGGAGGTACGTGCAGCCATTACCACCCGGCACAGAGACCCAGGTGCTGCATAGGGCGGAGCTAATGCTGCCTGCTCAGCCCGGAGACTCCGCCCATCCCACCTGAACAAAGCTTACCCTCACAGCCAATTGGCTGGGAGGTCAAACCCTCCTAATGCTAACAACAATAATCTGGGCTTAACTTCAACAATACTGTACAACCCATAAAAGACTGCAGCAAGAGTATCCACCTCAGGTAACTGGAGAGGCTGAGCCACTGTCCCTTAGAGGACATCTACCACACAAAGCTAATGGATCAACTCAGGAAAGCAGCCACAGAGAAATGGAAAGAAATCAGATGTGAAAGAAATGAAGGAAAAAAGACGACTAGACATAGAGTTCAAAACTCTAAGGTTTCTCAAGAAGCTCCTAGAAAAGGCCGAGACCTACAAGAAAATGAACAAGACCTATAAGGAAATGAACAAGACCTACAAGGATATGAAAAAGGACCAACTAGAAATTAAGCATACACTCACTAAATAAAATAAAAAATATTATACAAAGACCTAAAAGTAAAAAATATTATACAAAGACCTAAAAGCACTCCAGACGACCGCAAGAACCAAGTCAAAGATTTGAAATACAAAGAAGCAAAAAACAGATGGAAAAGCAAAAAGAAAACAGAATCCAAAAAATTGAAGATAGTGTAAGGGGCCTGTGGACAACCTCAAGCATACCAACATCTGAATTATAGGGGTGCCAGAAAAAGAGAAAGAGAAAGATAATGAAAACCTACTTGAAGAAATAGTGACTGAAAACTTCCCCCACCTGGTGAAAGAAATTGACTTAAAAGCCCAAGAAGTGCACAGAACCCCAAAATATAGGAATCTAAAGAGGACCACACCAAGACACATCATAATTAAAATGCCAAGAGCAAAAGATAAAGAGAGAATATTAAAAGCAGCAAGAGAGAAACAGTTAGTTACCTATAAGGGAGCACCCATACGACTGTCAGCGGATTTCTCAACAGAAATGATGCGGGCCAGACGGGAGTGGCAAGAAATATTCAAAGTGATGAATAGCAAGAATCTACAACCAAGATTACTCTATCCAGCAAAGCTATCATTCAGAATTGAAGGTCAGATAAAGTGCTTCGCAGATAAGAAAAAGCTAAAGGAGTTCATCACCGCCAAACCAATATTATATGAAATGCTGAAAGATATTCTATAAGAAGAAGAAGAAGAAGGGTAAAAATATAAATTATGAACAACAAATACACATCTATCAACAAATGAATCTAAAAATCAAGTGAATTAATAATCTGATGAACAGGATAAACTGGTGAATATAACAGAATCATGGACATAGAGAGGGAATGGATTGACAATTCTTGGGGAGAAAAGGGGTGTGGGAGGTGCAGCAAGAGACTGGACAAAAATCATGCACCTATGGGAGAGGACAGTGTGGGGGAGGTGAGGGCAGAGGGTGGGATGGGTACCGGGTGGAGGGGAGCTATAGGGGGGAAAAAAGGGGGAATAATGTAATTAATAAACTGAACAATAAAGATAAAAAACAAAAAAGAATATTGGAGACCATGAAAAGCTTAAATGCTTTTAGAAAGAAAAAACAACAACAAACAGGTTAGATATGATGTAAATACTGGTAATCAGAATGGTCCTAGACTTCTCAACAGCAACACTACATGCTAGAACACAATAAACAATATTTCAAGTAAAATTGATTTTTTTAATATAGGATCCTATACCCACCCAGACTATTCGCCTAGTGTTAGGGCTGAAAAGGCCGTTTTCGGACAGGTACTGGGAAATACGGGGTGGGAGATGTTTCTCACGCATCCACCTTAGGAAGCAATTAGAGCTTATACTGAAGAAAGTAAACCAAGCCAAAACCAGTTTGGCTCAGTGGATAGAGCGTCGGCCTGTGGACTGAAAGGACCCAGGTTCGATTCCGATCAAGGGCATGTACCTTGGTTGCGGATACATTCCTAGTGGGGGGTGTGCAAGAGGCAGCTGATCGATGTTTCTCTCTCATGGATGTTTCTGACTTTCTATCCCTCTCCCTTCCTCTCTGTAACAAATCAATAAAATATATTTTTTTAAAAAGAAAAGAAAAAAGTAAACCAAGAAAGATATAGATCATAAAAAAACAGAATCAACATGGCAAAGCAGCAAAAGGAGCAACAAGCAACAATTCAGGCGAGAGCAGAAATACTGAAGGCCGCAGAAGAGAGATCCACAGGAAAATAGTGAGTTGCTACATTGGAGGGTTTGGAAACCAGAAAATGGTAAGATATTTTATCCATCTATTTATTTATTTTAATCCTCACGCGAGGATATGTTATTATTGCTTTTTGGAGAGAGAAAAAAACCTCAATCAGTTGCCTCCCACACCCAATCCAGAATACACCTACAACCTAGGTATGTGGCCTAGGCCTAACCAAGAATCAAACTGGCAAACCTTTGGAGCACCAAACAATGCAGCAACCAGGCCAGGAAATGACATTTTAAACTACGGGATAGTACCCTAGGCTAAGTACATAGAACACTAAGCAGTTGAAAAACAAAAACGGGAGCAATAATTCCAGGAAAACAATTACAAAGAAAGCAATAACCATAGCATATTATTTGATTCAACTGTAACATTTAATAGCAACAATAGTGTAATCAATCCCTCATGACTTATCCTGATCAAGAATCATGCTATATTAACTATAATGAGAGCATAGAAGAAAGTAAGGGTAATTTATCAGGGCTAAATGCTCATCTACTATATCAAAGTCAAGAGAGAAATGTCCAAAACTGATAAATCAGATATAAACATATCATTTTAAAATACTGTGACTATTACCAGAAAAATAAAAACCAGCTACAAGAATTGAAAACTGTTGCCTCTGTCTGGAAAGATAGGAAGAGGTACATCAAGGAACCACTTTTGTTCACTGTGAGTCTTTAATACTATTTTATCAATGTGTATGTACTACTTTCATAAAGATATAATATGGGAAAACCCTGCTTTATAACAAATAAAAAATAAGTTTAATATGATCCTAGTTACCTTTTTTTAATATGAGAAAAAAACATGATATAAAAAATGGAATTTTAGAAATTCATAAAAACATGTAATATAGTTATCTTTGGTTGGTAGGATTACAGATGATTTTCATTTTCATCTGTTATCATATGTATTTTCCCAAAAGAGTAAACGCATACTATTTTTGTGATTTTTCATTGTAATTTTAATAACAACTTGAGAATAGATGAGAGCTCAGGGGAATGAGGGAGAGTTAGAGGACCATAGGCGGGTTTGAAAACCTCGAAAACTGGTGTTTAAGGAACAGGCAGAAAAAGAGAACGTGGAGGAACAACGAAAGAACTAGAAGTATCAAGAGTGCTTTTCCCTACCATTGTAAATAATTGAAGTAAAGTATTATTTATTATAGTTCTGGAATAAATCAGATGTTCAATACTAATTTTTTTACGTGGAGAAGTTAAACATTTAATATTTCTTAAAGTTGTTTTAATGTACATTTTTACTTAAATATTTTTTACCTTATCAGTTGACAGCTTTCAATAGAATAAAATACCACCTTCAACACACTGTAAGTAAGGTCTCTATATCATCAAAGAATCTCCATCTTCAGCTCAGGAACAAATCAACAGATAACAATAGCTAATATTTACTGAACCAGGCATTTCATACGCATTAACCCATTTAACCATCACAACACCTTGAATAAGTACTATGTCCCCATTTTATAAATAAGGACAGTGAGGCACAAAGAGTTGAGCAAATTACCCATCATCACAGAGCACAGATTCAAACCTATGAAACATGGATTCAGATTCTTCACTTTAAAAATCTCCATGCTACCTGCTTTGGTCTCTAAATTTATTTATTTTTTTTTTACATGTATAACATACATGTCTAGAATCCTCAACTTCTAATACATCATGATAATCTAAAATTTTGTGTTTGTCTTACAGATGTCTGTGCCTCTGATGCCTGGCAGGAGTCCTCACACTAAGTGTGAAAATCAACTCCACTCACACTGGTCGGTCTCCTGACAGATCCTTCTGGAATTAGTTCTTCAGGCTGGCCTAACGCAATTCAGCTCTTTCATTTTAAGAGAACTTTGTTTCTTTGTTGTTTTTTAATCCACACCTGAGGACATTTTTTCCACTGATTTTTGGAGTGAAAGGGGAGGGGGAGGAGAGGAGGAGAGAGAGAAACATGGACGTGAGATACATTGACTGCTTGCCTCCTGCGACAGAGGTACGTGCATTCGACAAGGAATGGAATCGACGACCACTGGGCAAAACCGGCCAGGGCAAGCACTTTGTTTTAAGACTACAGTACCAAACAGCCTTTCCAAAAACCCACAAAATGGCGGAAGTGAAGCAGAAAAGAAAGCGAACCTCTGGCTGCGCCCATCTTGAACAGCTCTTTGCGCATCGGGCTGCAACTGCACAGCCCCCGCAGTGGGTGCAGCGGGTGGGGCTGAACCCCGGCCTGCAAAGGAAGCAAGCAGCACGTGGCTGCGGAAGCCAGCATCTGCGCCTGCGCAAGGAGGAGGTGCTGCCCATGGAGAAGCCCAGATGATGAAGCCACACATTCAGGGCATGATCCCCTGACCCGGACGGCTGGCAGCACTGTGGGCATCTAAGCAACCAGGTGGAAAGCAACCCTGAGATGATTGAGGGGCCGCTACCTGGGCAATTCTCTATCGCCTACAAGCAAGTGAAGCACTGCCAGCCAGCACCAGGGCCACCCACTCCACTATTGTCATCCCCCTCAGGGAGCCAAGAAAGGCACAGATATATCTTACTGTAAAAGAAAGAAAAAACTACTGTAATAAACAAGTCTGTCTGCTTAAGATGGTTCTATTAAAACTGCATTTGTAATGGTCCAGCTGTTCCATTCCTAGGATATACCCAAAATAAAAACATATTGCTCTAACCCGTTTGGCAGTGGATAGAATGTCTGTGGACTCTAGGGTCCCAGGTTCGATTCTGGTCAAGGGCATGTACCTTGGTTGTGCAAACATCCCCAGTAGGGAGTGTGCAGGAGGCAGCTGATTGATGTTTCTCTCTCATTTCTCATCGATGTTTCCAACTCTCTATCCCTGTCCCTTTCTCTCTGTAAAAAAAATCAATAAAATATATATTTTTAAAAACACACATATTGTACAGCCAAAAACCTATACACGAATATTTGGAGCAGCATTATTCATAACAGACAGAAAGTGAAAACAATTCAAATGTTCATGAACTGGTGAATGGATAAGCAAAATGTGGTATATCTATGTAATGGAATATTGTTCAGATATAGTACTGGTATATGCTATAACACGTACGACCTTGAAAACAATCTGCTAAGTGAAAAAAGCCACATTTTATATGTCTCCATTTATATGAAATGTCCAGAAGAGACATACCAGCAGAGAATGAAAGTAAGTGGTTGCCAAGGGATGGAGAGGGAGAAGGAGAGGATAGGGTGCAACTGCTATGGTATGGAATCCAACCCCAGTTGGGGTTGTGCAGGAGGCAGCCCATCAGTGATTCTCATCATTAATGTTTCTATCTCTCTCCCTCTCCTTTCCTCTAAAATCAATAATATTGATTTCATGCCAAAACCGGTTTGGCTCAGGAGATAGAGCGTCGGCCTGCAGACTGAAAGGTCCCAGGTTCGATTACGGTCAAGGGCATGTACCTTGGTTGTGGGCAAATCCCCAGTAGGGAATGTGCAAGAGGCAGCTAGCTGATCGATGTTTCTCTCTCACCGATGTTTAAGACTTTCTATCCCTCTCTCTTCCTCTCTGTAAAAAATCAATAAAATATATTTTAAAAATAAAAATAGAGATATACTAAAATCATTGATCGGCTACCTCCACACTGGGGATTGAGCCTGCATGTGCCTTGACTGGGAATCAAACCTTGGTCTCCTGGGTCATGTCAACACTCAACCACTGAACACCACCAGCCGTGCCACTTTCTTTCTTTTAATTCTCATGTTTAATTTCTTCAGGCACTTACACCTGAAAATAAGTCTCATTAATTTCCCTTTTTCCCCCTTTAATTTCAGAGAAGAAGGGGGATGGAGATATATATATAAACGTCAATGATGAGAATCATTAATTGGCTGCCTCCTGTACTTCCCCTAACTGAGAATCAAGTATGCAATCCAGGCATGTGCCCTTGACTGGAATTGAACCCAGGATCCTTCAGTCCTCTCAGGCCGAAATTCTATCCATTGAGCCAAACCACCTAGGGCTCACTAATTTCCCTTATAAAGTTGAACTCTTATGGCTACCTACTGAAGACAGTATCATTCTTATAAAGGCATATTTGATGCATTCCTTCTGTCTACACTTGTGATGTTGTTGAGGCATGGAGAACTGTGAAGCACTTCCTGAACGGATCTTCCATCCAAGGCTACAAAACCCATCCAGATCCCCATCAGCACTCATTCTCTTCCAATCTATTCTGCAGAACAGAATCTATGCTAAACTTTCTAACATCCCACGGAAATAATTTCCCACCTGTTTTTAGATCTTCTGATTGATCCCGAATACTCACAAATGAAACAGATTTGAAACAGTTTGGTGAGGAGGTGCTCCAGAAACCACCCCCTCCAGTTTCATACTTCCACATGGTACTGATGGAAATATAACATACCCCCTGAGTGTTCCAAGAGTAAAATGACTGAGGAGCACTGATCTAACCCAATCCTTACCCTACAGATAAGGAAGGGAAAGTACAAATGCTCCAGTATGGTTGTGTAGGTCCTGCCCAACACAAAGCTTTACAGTTTATTTCCTATTCACACACACAAGCTCTTGCTATACCAGGTTACTTAAGACTGCCTACATTTTTTTTTTAATATATTTTATTGATTTTTTACAGAGAGGAAGAGAGAGGGGTAGAAAGTCAGAAACATCGATGAGAGAGAAACATCGATCAGCTGCCTCTTGCACACCCCCTATTGGAGATGTGCCCGCAGCCAAGGTACATGCCCTTGACCGGAATCGAACCCGGGACCTTTCAGTCCAAAGGCCGACGCTCTACCACTGAGCCAAACCGGTTTCGGCAAGACTGCCTACATTTTAAAATCAGTGCCTTAGTTCATGCTGCTCCTTCCCTCCTCCACCTGTCCATCCTCACTGTCCACATGCTCATCCAGGAAGCAGAAGCCCACAACTCCACCAGGAAGATAAGATCTCGACCTCCTTTAAACTTCCACTACCCTTTGTAACTCACTTGTAGCAAACAGAAATTACAAATACACTGAAAAGATATTTGGTTGACAGTGATGTAAATAAATACCACCAAGCCAGTTACAAATTCTGCTTTTCAGATATAAATCTACAGTTCATTCATGGCATCTACAGCACTGATCGAGGCTATAACTCCCACAACACCAGAGCTTTTGTTTCCTGTAATCATCAGAAGTTTCTAATTTCAAAATTCCAGCTAAGAGCCGAGACCAGTTTGGCTCAGTGGATAGAGCATTGGACTGGGCACTAAAGGGTCCCGGGTTCAATTCCGGCAAAGGCATGTACCTTGGCTGCGGGCACATCCCCAGTAGGGGGCGTGCAAGAGGCAGCTGATCGATGTCTCTCTCTCATGGATGTTTCTGACTTTCTATCCCTCTCCCTTCTGCTCTGTAAAAAAAAAAAGTCAATAAAATATATATATAAAAAAATTTACTGCTAAGAATCTTCAGAAGTCCCATACAAGTTAAATGCAAGAACTAGTCTATTTCAACTATGACTTAAATTTTTTTTAATTAGCAAATGCTAGATTTGAAGGTGCTGTCAGAACTTTCCCAAAAGCCTATTCAAAATAGGTTTTCTATACAATCCCTCCAGGCACTGGCAGAGTATGCCATAACCCTACAGGCCAGCGCTGGCCAGTGCGGCTGTTGGTGGAGCACTAAAAGGCTGATCGTTCAATTCCCGGTTAGGGCACATGGCCAGGTTTCAGGTTCAGTTCTGGTTGGGTGCTTATGGGAGGCAACCAATCGATGTTCCTCTCTCACATTGATGTTTCTCTCTCTCAAATCACGTTTTGTTTAAAAAGGTAAAAAACAGCCCTAGCCGGTTTGGCTCAGTGGACAGAGCATCAGCCTGCAGACTGAAGGGTCCCGGTTCAGTTCCGGTCAAGGGCATGTACCTTGGTTGTGGGCACATCCCCAGTGGCGATTGTGTAGGAGGCGCCTGGTCGATGTTTCTAACTCTCTCCCCCTCTCCCTCCTCTCTATAAAAAATCAACAAAAAATATTTTTTTAAAGTAAAAAACATTACAGACTAAAACAACTTTTAATTTTAACAATAAAATAAAAGCCTTATTTAACTCGGCTGGCATGGTTCAGGGTTGAGCACTGATCTCTAAGCCAGAAAGGTTTTAATTCCCATTCAGAGCACAGGCCCTGGTTATGGGCTTGTGGGGGGAGGGGGGGGTGCGCCATGCAGGAGGCAGCCAATCAAAGATTCTTTCTAGTCATTAATGTTTCTATCTCTCTCTCCCTCTTCCTTCCTCTCTGAAATCAATAAAAATATATTTTTTAAAATAAAAGCCTTATTTAGCCAAATACCTCTAGCTTAAGCAAAACTAACAGTAGATGATTTCAATTTTGTATTACCAAATTGTCGTGTGAGTACCTTACATACCCATTTAAATTTTTTTCATAAAAGAAAAACATTTAACCTTCAGTTAATAAACCCTTTTAAATCTATAATTTTAGGAAATTAAGCTAGTAATGTCAATCAGTGTCTCTGCACCATCAAGTTATACTACCTACAATGTACTTAATAGATAATAAGTTATTCCTTATACTAGGAATTTATTATTACTTAAGTCAACATTCTAGTTTATAAAATTAATCTAAATTACCAATAAAGTACATACCTCTTTTAGCCTTGGCAATATGTAGGATTCAAATCATATTTCTTTATGTGCTTCTGAAATATTTAAACCAACACTAGAATATTTTGACTTCCAAAGCATATATTCATATACACATTTATCTAACAACCATTTTTCCAACCTTTATCGTCTTTAAGTACAGACAGAAAAAAAAACCTACAAAAAACTAGTAAAACGAGTGCTTACCCCAAACAACTCACTGTCATGCACTGTTACTCAGTAGTCTAAAAGTAGGCGTAGTCTAAAAGTCTAGAACACAATATATCATTCCTTTTACCATAATCTTGAGAAATAATGTGTTTCAAAAGTAAAGCATCCAGCAAGTTAACAGCCATCCAATAAAGAAAGGACAATGCCTGGCAAACGAAACCCGCTAACTCTGCTCCTAAACATTCACTGGCCACTGGCCTACTGACACCTAATTAGAACAGTTTTTAGTTTTCCAGATCTAAAGTATTTAAGAGCTATGGCAGCCAGTGAAGAATTATCAAAACTTCATCTATTGCAAGTTCTCACCAATCTTTGATGAGCACCTGCTATTGCTACATTCAAGACACTAGGAAATGCAAGGGATTTAAGGTTAATATAAGGATATATAATCCTTAAATTCACATAAAGATAGGACAAGTATACACAATCTAGACTGTCATATAAGCACATAAATATACAAGTTTTAGTCACATCAGTATTGTAATCACTCCTCCCCCCCACCAAGCCTCTAGCTCAGGGCCTGGCATAATAAATGCCCAATAAATGTTATAAGGGGAGGAAAAAGGAAACACCCAACCACAAATTGTAATTTAACTCAACACACACACAGCTATCAATTCTAAGTATTATTTGCTAGGCCTTCGAAGAGAAGCTAAAGGTGGCTGAACTGCCCTGCCAGAACGCCCAGGGATAGTGTAATTCAGCCTCCAACTTTTTTTCAAATGTGGGCTCTTTCTTAAAGTAAAAACTATAACTACAGAAGATGTATTAAAATCAAATTGGCATGAAATGAAAACTGGCATAGTCCCCTCTCTACATGCAATAAATACTTGGCACTTGATTCCTTCCCTTCATTCTCCATCCAGCAACTCTCCCCGCCCCCTAAAAAAATTAAAATACAGACAGATATGTTCTTTCTGTGAGGCAAAATAAGTTACCTTTTTCATTTGCTGTTAGGACAATCTAAATAGGATTACATCTGGCTTAATATTCACACTCCAATAAGTATTAAGGCATGTATAAAAAAATGTTAACATTCAAACTTATTTAACCACTTCTATTACCTAGTCTCTATTTAAAATGCAAGTGATACACCTTACTTAAGATCCTATTTCCTCATAAACTTTACTTTGTAAATGCTCTTAAAACCGGATTCTAATTCAGTTAATACAGATTAACGAACATCAAGGAAAAATCTTGAAGGTTATCGCTACAAGTAATGCTTTTTTCACAGCTTAGTAAGATGCAACTCCATATGTAATACAAAGCAGCAATTGTGTGCTTTTTAAAAAAATGTATCCAAGCACCATGTTGGAGAAACTTTCTGAGAGAAGTTAGGAGTCACCATGAAGAAATTCATTACAGATCCAGCAGAACGTTTGTCCTTTGAAATGGGATAAAAAGGAAAAAGTCATTTTCTACTAGATGCCCCTATCCTTTTGCTGTGTGACTTGGAAGTTGGTCCAAAAGTTCATCTTCAGCAATTCCGCCCGCTGCGTGCTCTGCGGCAACAGGTGACACCAAGCTGCCTTTCTCGGGCGAAGCCAAAGGACCGAACCAGCAAGACGCACGTTCCTACCATTTCTTACTTTTACTCTGGATCTTACCAAAATGCCTTTGAATCGGATGCACTGCCACGTTTGTTTTGGTTTTGTTCGGTTTTCTGCCTTGCTTTTTAATCAGCCATTCACGAGCCACTGAGGCAACGAGCCCAGGGGCGCTCAAGAATAAAAACAAACCCAGGGCCCGAGAAGGCTCCCCTGCACCCCAAACGGACCCACTTCCTCGACACAATTTTAAAACCACACTAAGGCTCCGGGTGGGAAGGGAAGCCTGGTAGGTGCCTGCCCGGGTGCGCCACAACCTGTCTAAGCCCTCCATGCCACTGTATAAGGAACCATACAATAAACACACACACACCTGAAAGAAGCCCCATTAGAAATGCAGAGAGGTCTGCAAACACAAGAGCCTCCTTTCATCCCAGAACCCCAAACCAACACAAGGGGAGGGAAATAAGCGCAACAGACACGCGTGTGCCAAAGTTTCGGTCCTGCCCCACGGAGGGAGACGCTGCATGGGCACAGACTGGGCGGAGGGAAACGGGGGCTGGGGGGGGGCCGAGAGAGCGAGCGAGCGAGCGTGTGGCCTGCAAACTGCAACAATGCAATCTCCATTTTGAACAATGAGCCTCTTTCCTCTGGTAAATCTAGTTTTTTTGTGTTTTTGTGTGTGTGTGTGTGTGTTTGATGGAACGTCGCATTTCCCCTCCGCCGGGGCGAGGCGAGGCGAGGGTGGGGGAGCCCCGAGGGGAGCGAGCGCGGGGGAGGGCGGCGGCGGCGGGGAGGGAGCCCGCGCGGGGGCCGGGTGGGTACCTGGAGTGCTGCTGTAGGTGCTGTGGCTCCTGAAGCTGCTCTCCGTGCAGTAGCTGGCGTCGTCGTCGTCGTCTTCCATCTCCTCCGGGTAATCGGAGTCATCGTCGTCCTCTTCCATCTCGTCTTCCTCGTCGCCCTCCGAGTCCTGGGTCTCCTCGGCGTCGCCGTCCTCCTCCTCGGAGACCATGTCCTCCTCCTCCTCCTCGCTCTCGTGGTCATCGTACACCACTTTGTTGACGGCCCTCCGGGCCGGGGTGGTCCGGGCCAGGTGGCCGCCGCCGCCCCCGCCCCCCGCCCTGCCGCCCCCGCCTCCTCGCCCCCCCCGGCCCGGGGCGCTGGTGCTAGGGGGGGCCGGCGGCGGCGGCGGCTTCCTCCGGCTGCTGCCGCCCCCCCTGGGCGAGCTCAGCCGGGTCTTGGGCGCCACCTCAGCCTGGGCGGCGGCCCACCGGCCCCGGCTGCTGCCGCGGTGCCGGGAGCGGAGCCCCCCGATGGGTCCGGACGTGGGCGGCGGCGGCGGCGGCGGGGCCGGGGCGCAGCGCTCGGCTGCGGGAGCCGCAGGCTGCTTGGGCGGCCTGCCCCGCCGGCCCCTCATGTCGGAGCTCAGGTGGGGGGGGAGGAAAAGCGGAGGGGGAGGGGAGCGGAGGGGGCGCCGGGGCTGGGTGGGGAGGCCCGCGGGCCCGGGCGGGAGGGGCCCGGCCGGCGGGAGCGGGTGGAGGGAGAAGGCTCAATCCGAATTGCTGGGGCCCCACTCCGGATCGCCTTCAGCCGCCATCTTGTTTCTTCCCTCTCGCTCGGTGACTGGGGGAACCGACAGCGGCCGCAGGCCCGGAGCGCGGTCACGTGAGCTGCGCCGCCGACGAGCCTGGGACGGAGCGAGGCTCGCTGCGGCCGCTAGGGGGAGCGCGGGAGCGCCGGGCCGGGCTGGGCTGGGCCGGGCCGGGCCGGGCCGGGGGCGGGGAGCCCGGGGCGCCTCCGCGCGGCGCGGCCGGACCTCGGACGTAGGCGGCGCGGACCGGTGGGGCGCTCGCTGCCCCTTGAGAATTGCCCGGCGCCCAAGTGTGGGGAGAAGACGCCCTCCGCGGAGTCCTCTCAGCAAGGCCTCCTTCCCGTGTCTCCCCTCCCTTGGCTCGGCGCGGAGAGCAGGGGAGCCCCCAAATGTACCCTTCTTCCGCCTTCTGGGGGAAGCTGGTGCTGAGCGAGCCAGAGGGTACGCGGAGGGGGCGATTCGAGCAACCGCGGGGACCGGCCTCGCCAGCGACGTTGGAAATTAGCTGGGGGTCGGGGAGAGGACCCCCCCAGGAATGTGAAACTCCCGGGCTTGGTTCTCGGGAGGCCTGGCACGGACCCCAATGGCAGCTGCGTGGGGGCTGTGCCGGGAACCCCGCCCCGGGCCGCCGGACCCCTCGGCGGTCACCCCCAGACTCCAGCCACCAGAACCCCCACCCGGAAGCCGCGGACAAACCCCGGGAGGAGCTCCGTTTCAGCCTCTTTCCACCTTCCCCGGGGGCCCGGCTGCAAACTCGGACACCTCCGCCAGAACTTCCCAGGAGAAAGCGACTTCCTGCCTAA
Organism: Antrozous pallidus; assembly: GCA_027563665.1. Taxonomy (NCBI): domain Eukaryota; kingdom Metazoa; phylum Chordata; class Mammalia; order Chiroptera; family Vespertilionidae; genus Antrozous; species Antrozous pallidus. Next base: position 35,399,686 of record CM050526.1, read on the forward strand.
AACCTCCTTCAAAAAGTGTGTCTGTGCCACCAGGGAGTCACTTTCATCTCTTTGCCTCCCTAGTCCTCAGGCCTCAGCGTCGCCCCGGGGAGGAATCATGATGACAGTAGAGGCATCCCCAGACCCAACCGGGGAGACTCCAGAATCCGCCCACCGAATGCGTCAAAAAGGGGAACAACCAAATCGATGTTTCTCCTTCCTTCCTCTCTCAAATCTAAAAAAATAAAGAAATAGAGTTAACAGGCTCCTGTCCACTGAGAGGCTTACCACCCTCTGGTTACCAGGATGCAAAGCAAAAGTGAGATGCAAATGAACCCCAGAGGGTAGGCGGGGTGGGCGGGTGGGAAGGGATTAACCAAAGAAGTTGTAGGCATAACCCATAGGCAAGACAATGGGGTGGTGGAGGCCTGGGGCAGGGGTGGGTGAGGGCCTGAAGGGGCCGCTGGGGGGGAAGGGAGCACTTTCCACAAAAAAAAAAAAGAGTTAAGAAAGAAAATGAAAATGCCCACCGGCTTAGCTCGGTGGGTGAGCGTGGACCTATACACCCGGAGGCCGGGATTGGATTCCAGGTCAGAGCACAGGCGGGGGTTACAGGCTCCATCCCCAGTAGGGGGCGTGCTGAAGGCAGCCAATCAATGGTTCTCACATCATGGATGTTTCTGATTCTCCCTTCCTCTGAAATCAGCGCAAATATTTTTTTTTAAAGAAAGAAAATGTAAAACACAAGCATTAATTGACAATTTATTCAGTATAATTCAGTTAAGCCTCGAGGGTGACAAACATGCCTTCGGAGTCCGGCTAAGTAACGGAAGTGAACAAAGTGGGCAAGGTGAGGACTTGGTCGCGCGCCAGAGCCTGTGTTTTGTCGAAAGCCAGCTGTGGGCCCTGGGACACGTGGCTTAGTTGGTAGGAGCCTATCCATACGCCAAAAGGTTGCAGGTTCAATTCCTAGACACATCAGAGTTTCTCTAAAATTAATGAAAATGTACTCAGGTGAGGATTTTTTTTAAAAGAGGGAAGCTGTGGGAATTTGGGTTTAAAAGGGCTAGATCTTCAAGTTTTTCAAGAGAAGGTGCAAACGGGAATTGCATTTGAAATCTTAGGATTTTTAAATGTTGGCAACTAAGTCGATTTTTTAAAAACACTTCAGATTGAGCAAATTACATGCAGTTCTGATATAGCCCAGAATCTACAAGTTTGCAACCTGTATCCTGCACTGTGTAAAGTACAGTCCCATGTGCTATAGGAAAAATATTAGAAATGGTCACAGCCTTCAGGGTTCATAAGCTATTTGTGGAGGAGGCCGATTTACAAAAAGTAAAAAAAAAAAAATACTACAGATGACACAACAAGAGGTATTTTTGTATCCTTGGTGTTTTTAATTGCAAGCAACAGAAACACTGGCTCATTTACACAGAAAAGAAATTCATGAGGAGGATATTGACACCTCCAGAGCCGTTAGTTTTAAGTATAAATGGAATCCAAGCTCTCAAGCTGTTTGTCTTCCAGCTGGTCTCCGGAGCTGTGTGTTCCATGGGACAGTCTACTATTTCATAAAGCCGCTTCTGGTTATTGGGGTCCACAATACGGCTAGCCGATCTGACAGCCAATTTCTTCTTTCGCTAAGGTTAGCCCCTTGGTCAGATGCTGTTAAGGACTGTGTCCTCCCCTCCCCCCCCCCCAATCACATGTTGAACCCCTGGCCACCAAACGTGATGGTATTAGGAGGTGGAGCCTTGGGAAATCATTAGGATTAGATGAGATCATGAAGGTGGAGCCCTCAAGAATGGGATTACTTCCCTTATGAGAGTATTACTTTCCTGTTGTTCTCTGCTTTGTGAGGACGCCCTGAGAAGTTGGCAGTCTGCAACCAGAACCCAACCATGCTGGCATCCTGACCTAAGACTTCCAGCCTTCAGAACTGTGGGAAATAAATTTCTGTTGTTTGTCAGCCACCCAGACTACTGTAATTTGTTATAGCAGCCTGAACTAAGACAGGTGCCATGATGTGTAAAATAGCCATGATGGCAAATAAGGTATTCAGTAGACCCATGTAGGATGATGATGGGAAAACCAAGGCTGGTCGGAAAAGCAAATCCAAATTCAGTATAAACCTCTTCCCAATGTGGTGGACTCACTGTACCCACCATAATCAGAAGAATCCTATCTAATGAAAGCCTAATATGCAAATTGTCCCCTCCACCAGGAGTTTGACCAGGGGGCGGGGCCAGCCAGCCAACTGCCCCCGGTCCCTCCCCACAACCAACCTCCCAACCTCAATGGCAGGGGACTCGGGGAAGGGAGGCCCCAGCCAGCAGCTGCTAGGGACCCTACTCATGCACTAATTTCATGCACTGGGCCTCTAGTCCATTATAATGATTCACTCTGAAACGGACACTCGGTAGTGGCACTAGCGAGGTCAGCCTTGGCCAGGAGAAGCCCATGATGCACTCATGACCCCAGTAGGTAGTCACTGGCTTGACTAGGGAAGGAAGTCGCCCTTCATCTACAGGGTGGGCCTTTTTTTAATTTTTAATTTTAGAGTGGGTCTTGTCCGCCCTTTAGCAGTGGAGACATTTGATCAGTATTCATACAGAACACTAACACTCCCTAGGTCTGTTCTGAGACCCTCATCTATGCCCTTTCTCCCAAACCTCCTTTTCACCAAACTCCTTGACCACCCACCTGGCTCATGGAATGGCAGGGAGTCTTTCTCAAGGCAAAGAGAACCACAAGAGTACGTCGCAAAGCTTGGCACACTGAAGATTTCCTTTAACCATGTCCTTCAAGACCACTTGCCTAACCTGGCTGGCGGCCTGGCGCAGGGGTTGAGCATTGATCTATGAACCAGGAGGTCAAGGTTCCATTTCCAGTCGGGGCACATGCCCGGGTTTTAGGCTCAATCCCCAGTGCGGGGTGTGCAGGAGGCAGCCAATCAATGATTCTCTCTCATTTATGTTTTAACTACCTCTCCCTTCCTCTCTGAAAGAAAAGAAAAGACCACTTGCCTAGTGCAGCTATAACATCTTAGCAGTGAACCAAGCTCAGATGTTGTCCTTAGTCACCTGGTCAAGGGAGATTTCCGTAAGGCCACACATTGAGGGAGGGCGGTGGTAAGACGGGAGTGAACCCCTGGGTGTTGCATGTCCGTGCCTTGTTCAGGGCCTGCTCAGACCTGCTCTTATATTCCGTGTCCTTGTGAGGAAAGGAGTGCTCCTGGGCACTCTGTGGTTAAGTGGACAGATACTTAGTTCATCATAAGCCGTGCAGGTTACATAGTCAGACTTTCAATCTTTGGAAGGGTCCAGGAGCAATTTTCCAGGAGCAAGTTTCCAGTCCTGGCCAGTGTTACTAAGTAGTCAGAGTGTTGGCACCCAAGGATCACGGTTTTATTCCCAGTCAAGGGTTACAAGTTCTCCTGAACCCCATGGGGGCATAGAGGGGAGGCAACCAATAGATGTGTCTCTTTCACATCAATACTTTCTCTCTCTCTCTCTCTCTCTCTCATCAATTCCTTCTCTCTCTCTCTCTCTCTCTCTCTCTCTCTCTCTCTCTCTCTCTCTCTCTCTTTCTTCCTCAGTTTCCTCCCTCCCTTTCACACTCTCTGAATATAAATGGGGAATAGCCCTAACTGGTTTGCCTCAATGGATAGAGTGTCAGCCTCTGGACTAAAGAGTCCCAGGTTCAATTCCAGCCAAAGGCACATGCTAGGTTGGGGGCTCAGTCCCCAGTAGGGAGCAGCCAATTAATGATTCTCATCATTGATGTTTCTTTTTGTTTGTTTGTTTGTTTGTTTGTTGTTTGTTTTTTAAAATATATTTTATTGATTTTTCACAAAGAGGAAGGGAGAGGGATAGAAAGTCAGAAACATCGATGAGAGAGAAACATCCATCAGCTGCCTCCTGCACACCCCCTCCTGGGGATGTGCCCGCAACCCAGGTACATGCCCTTGACCAGAATCGAACCTGGGACCTTTCGGTCCGCAGGCCCATGTTCCATCCACTGAGCCAAACCGGTTCCGGCATCATTGATGTTTCTATCTCTCTCTCCCTCTCCCTTCCTCTCTAAAATCAATAAAATATATTTTTAAAAATAAAAATAAATGGGGAATAAATATCCTTGGTGAGGATTAACCAAAAGCAAAAATAATAAATAATAAAACCAGTTTCCAAAAAGAATAGTTGTTAGCCAAAGAGGCTTTGCTCTAAAACCTGACACAGAGCCACAGTGATGCTATTCTGAGGACTTGATGTGGGCTCTGAACAGCATCCCAGCATGTGACCGCACACAGAGCACCACTGGATCCCCGGGATCTGAGGACCAACTGGCAGAGCTCCTTGCTCTGCAGCCTGGACCTGCTGAAGGACTTCTGCTCCTGCCGAGGCTCAACGCCAGCAGGCTTTCAGGGCACGTGGAAATGGGTTATGTGTGGTATACGTAGTCTCCGAAATCCAAGGAGACCTGCCAGGCATTGAGCACGTGGGAAGAAACTCACCCTCCCAACCCTAGTCCTTGAAGTCCTCACATCTGTTACAGTTCCATGGCCACAGCCAACCACTCCCTAAAGACTTGTCTTTAATTCCAAGCGGCACAGGTGTTTTGCCACAAGTTGATATGGGGTATTTCAGTCTCAGAGCTCAACAACAGATGCATTTTCTCTGCCTTCAGCCTCCAAAGTCTAGACAGACAGGCACAGACCATCACCCCACCTCATTTCCCTGAGAGCTGATTTCCCACAACCACTTCGGGTCCCATTTCTTTATCAGTTTGGTTCTTCCAGATTCCGAGATTTGCAACCAGGAATGGTCTGAAATCAGGCTACAAAACTAGTGAGGACAGCATGCTGTCGCTCCCTGGCACAAGGCCCAGCTTGTCCTGGTAACGTCCCCCACGCTGGGCGCTGGGCGCTGCTCCATAGCACTGCTAGCTTCCCGCTCAGAGGCTGGGGGGATGTGCTGAGCGCTCATCTAACTGCAGGAGAGGCCGGGAGGGGAGTGCTGGCCATGCAGCTCCCATAACCCGGAGGATTCCTTCTGTCTGGGAGAGGCGGTAGACCAGCTAGGATATGGTGCACGTGCACACACACACACACACACACACACACACACACACACGTTAATGTGAGTTGACTCAGACTTGGGTAAGTTGTCCTTAGTCACCTGGCCATGGGAGATTTCCATGGGTAACTTGGAGTGTGAAGTATCACAGACCTGCAGTTAAGACTCAGGATGAGGCTAAAACCAGTTTGGCTCAGTGGATAGAGCCTCAGCCTGTGGACTGAAGGGTCCCAGGTTCAATTCCGGTCAGGGGCACGTACCTTGGTTATGGCCCCATTCCCCAGTGGGGGGTGTGCAGGAGGCAGCTGGTGTTTCTCTCTCATCAATGTTTCTTACTCTCTATCCTTCTTCCTTCCTCTCTGTAAAAAATCAACAAAGTATATATTTTTTAAAAAGACTCAGGATGAGGCCATATGAACAGCAGTGATTGGACCAGAGACTCCAGCCACTCCGAGGGCTCCGGGGATGGCCCTGTCATCTCATTGGTTGAGCCCCAGTGTGTGCCACCAGCTGGGCGGGGCTGGACTAGATTGGTCGGCTCCAAGGGTGTTCCCAGCGCTAACATCCATGATTCTGACCCGGCTGTTTCACACTGAAGGAGGCTGAATTTGGCTGGGTGATGGGAAAATGAGGCGGGGCTGTCCTGGGGCCACTTTGCAATGTGGACTGAAGCCCTGGAGAGATTGTAACTGAGGTTTAATTTGGGAAGCAGCCTTGTTGACATAAAAATGGCGGCCGTGTGGGTAAATGAAAGATTATGGAAGAGAGTACAGAGAGAGAGATGTCGCACAGGCCTCGGGGAGTCCCTTACATCTCAGGGGCTGGGAGAAGGTGAAGAGAAACCAATGCAATGATACAGAGAATGATAAGTCAGTATCAACACTGGCTTTTGCATAAGACAGACAAAGGGAAGCAAAGGACAGATTGGGGAAATTATGCCCCCAAACCTGCCGATCTCGAATCTTAGTTTTCCTCTTCTTGGCCACTTCTCCCCACCCCACCCCCATTTCTCTGGTTTCCATTTATTTATTGGCTCATATGTCTTTATTCTCAGGCTCTGACCTGGTTACACATCTCCTGGACCTCTAGCCCACTCCCATGACTCCCCCTGCCAATCAATGGGCTCATGTTTCCCGAACCAGCATCTCTTGTCCAGACCTGTGCCCTGTCCCTTGTTTCTCAAGCAAGTTTTCTTTCTTTCTTTCAAATATATATATATTATTGATTTTTTTCACAGAGAGGAAAGGGGAAGGACAGAAAGTCAGAAACATTGATGAGAGAGAAACATCGATCAGCTGCCCTGCTGGGGATGTGCCCGCAGCCAAGGTACATGCCCTTGCCCGGAATCGAACCTGGGGCCTTTCAGTCCGCAGGCCGATGCTCTATCCACTGAGCCAAACCAGTTTCAGCTCACGCAAGCTTTCGACTAGTTTTCTTACTTCCCTGGGACCAGGAATACAAGTCTGAATTCAAACAGAGATTCTGCTCACCCAGTCCGCTGTGCAATCCATCATCCTTACTTTGGGAAGAGCACAGCCTGGCTCCAGCGGAGAAACCCCACTTGGAGACCTAAGATCATGCAGCCCTGGAAGCACCCTGTGCAGTGAGAGGGTGACCAGCTTATCCCAGCTGGCCAAGGACCCTTCCCGTTTTAGCACAAAAAGTCCTGCATCCCAGGAACCCATCCCAGGTTCAGGCAGACCAGGTGGTGGGTCGCCCCACAGGGGGTGTCCTTTGTGGAGTATTTGCAAGGGCAAAGGTCTGGGAAAAGAGTGGCTGTGTCGCCCAGATGGCGTGGCTCAGTGGTTGGGCATCAGCCTATGAACTAGGAGGTCATAGGTTCAATTCCTGGTCAGGAAAACATGCCTGGGTTTCAGGCTCCATCCCCAGTGGGGGGCACGCAGGAGGAAGCTGATCAGTGATTCTCTCTCATCATTGATGTTTCTACCTCTCTCTCCCTCTCCCTTCCGCTCTGATAGCAATAAAATCTATTTTGAGAGAGAGAGAGAGAGAGAGAGAGAGAGAGAGAGAGAGAGAGAAGAGGCTGCCTCTATCAAGGCCAGACATTTTATGAAAATTGGGCGAGTGGGGGAGGAGCAGATGTACTCCAGCGATTCGCTAGGCCCCAGAGCCCTTGCAGAGGTCTGTAGGAGCAGGTGGGGGCAACGAGACAGAGAAATCTGGGTACAAGGTGAATGTGGTCTCATTTACACCCGCGGGCTGGAGAGGAGCAGGGACGTTAGCGGTGTATTTACATAGAGGCAAGATGACGCCACTTTCACACTTTTGCCCAGTGCTCTCTGGTCTATGATTCTATAACACAGCCTCACAATGTAATGACTGCATAGTATTCCATCAAGAGGATTCTGACTTTGCTTCCAAAATTTTTCCTATTATAAGTAACAGTTCAGAACATCTCTGTGTTAGAAGTTTTCTTCAGTATTCAATTTTTTTCAGCAGTAATTTAAAACATTAACAATTAAGCATACTGATTTTGAGACGTTATCCCACTTAACCCTCACAGCACCACTCTGCGGTGTGCATTATTTTCTGGAAACCAAAGGCCAGAGGTCACATAATTTGTCCAAGGTCACACTGATAGTACATGATAAAGGCAGGGTTTCAAAACCAGCATCTTTTACATCTTTTAAAATATGTTGATGGCAATTTTTTATTAATTCAGGGCCGAAATATCTCTTTTTAATTTTGTAAATGATTTCATAGAGGAAGGGAGATGGGGAGAGAGGTAGAAACATCAATGATGAAAGAGAATCATTGATCGGCTGCCTCCTGTACACCCCACACTGGGGATCAAGCCCACAACCTGGGCATGTGCCCTGACTGGGAACGGAACCATGACCTCCTGGTTCATAGGTCAACACTCAACCACTGGGCCACACCAGCTGAGCCTGAAACATCACTTGCCTGGATTTGCTCAGAGAAGGGGCATTGCTGGGGACGGGGCACAGGACTTGAGCTAAGTAGACAAGCTATTCTGAACCAAAGGAATGGGGAAAGCAGATTTAGGGGAGTGGAAATGTCCATGGTATGGCTTCACTTAATAAATATTTATTGAGAACTTATTATATGCTGGCCATACATACAATGCTACTTTGTGGAGGGAAAGCTCTGAGGAGGTTACATTTGAGCTCAAACATGGTCATTAAAGAAGTCATCCATGTGAAGATCTAAACAGAGTGGACCCAGTACGTTTAGGAAAAAATAAGACTTACTCTGTGGGGGCAATACTGTGACCGTGGGCAGGTTTTTTACGTCTATTTTGTCACATGTAAAATGGGAAGGATTATAGTGCCCACATCATAGTGTTGTTATGGGTATTAAATAAAATAATGCACATAAGGAGCCAAGTACAGTGCCTGAAATTCAGCAAACACCAAATAAAGGTTAGTGATGGCTCAGTGGATAGAGCATTGGCCTATGGATTGAAGGGTCCAGGGTTCGATTCTGGTCAAGGGAACCTACCCAGGTTGCAGGCTCAATCCCCATTAAGGAGCGTGCAGGAGGCAGCTGATGAAGGATTCTTTCTCATCATTGATGTTTTTATCTCCCTTTTCCTCTCCCTTCCTCTCTGAAATCAATAAAAAAATATATTTTTTAAAAAAGGTTAGTGATAATAACCACTCCACTAAGTGAATAATCTCCTACTTGCAGAAACTGAACCTTAGATGTGTTTTGTTTTTTATATCTTAGTGGGTTAAACATGCAATTCTTCTGTAAAAAAATTATTTCATTAATTATACAAGAAAATAAGTAGTATATTCTCCTCACTTAAAAAATTAAAACACAATGTTTACATCTAGTGAGAGGACATTTCACATCCAGTAGGATGACTGTAGTAAAAAAAAAGGGGGGGGTGAGTAACCAGTGTTAGTGAGGATGGGAGGAAACTTGAAACCTTATACCCTGTTGGCAAGAATGTAAAATGGTGCAGCCCTGTGAGAAACACTTTGGCAGTTCCTCCAAAGGTTAAACATGAGTGTTCACGTGACCCAGCAATTCTGCTCTCAGGTATATAGCCAAGAGAATTGAAAACATGTCCATATAAAAACTAGTACATGGGTGTTCGTGGTAGTAGTATTCATAAACACAAAAACAACCCAGTGTCCATCAACTGACCAATGAATGGTTAACCAACGTGTGGTCTGTCCACACAAAGGAACACTATTCAGCCTGAAAATAAAGGAAATGCTACAACCTGGATGAACCTTGAAAACAGTTAAGTCAGACACAACAGGACAAATATTATACAATTCCACTTACCTGAGGCCCCCCAGAGCAGTCAAATTTTTAGAGATGGAAAGCAGAAAGGTGGCTGCCAGGGTGGGGGGTGAGGGGTAATGGGGAGTTCCTGTGATGAGTCTGTGGTTTCCCTTGGGAAAGCTGGAAGAGTTCCGGGGACGGCTGGTGGTGATGTTTGCACAACAATGTGAATGTTCCTAGTGCCACTGAACTGTACACTTAAAAATGGTGGAAATGGTAAATGGATTTTATTTATGTCTATTTTTTCCACTAAAATATTATGTTTAGTGAAAGAAATCAGACATAAAAGACCATGTATGTTTTCATTTATATGAAACGTCCAGAATAGGCAAATTCATAGAGGCAGGAAGTAGACTGATTGCCAGGAGATGGAAGAGGGTGAATGAGGAGTAACTGCCAATGGTTACCAGGCTTTTTTTTTGGGGGGGGGGGTTAAGAGGGGGTAATTACATAGTGGTAGTGGTTGCACAACCTTGTGAATATACTAAACCCCACTAAATTGTACGCTTATATAAAAGGGTGAATTTTATAGTATATAAATTATGTCACAGTGAGCCTAACCAGCGTGCCTCAGTGTTCAGCATCAACCTGTGAATGGGGAGGTCATGGTTCGAGTCCCAGTCAGGGCACACATCCGAGTTATGGGCTTGGTCCCAGTGTAGGGCGTGCAGGAAGCAGCCAATCAATGATTCTCTTCATCATTGATGTTTCTATCTCTCCCTCTCTGAAAACCATATATATTTATACTAATAAAAAATAAACAAGTGGCACAAGGAATGGGGGGAATTATAGATAAGCCTTAAAAGTTCTTTCATTGGTGCCCCTCATCCATCAGCAACTAAGTTACTCTCAACTCTACTATTATTAGCAATTACTGGAGTGAAACTTTTAGTTCCTTTTCATATATATATATATGTAAATCTCCACAGCAAATATGCAAAGTGATTTGTTGACTTGTATTTGTCTGTGATTTTGATACTTTGATTTTTTTTTTTTCCTTTTGCTCCATCGCTTGTTCTACAATTTCCTTCCCCCATTCTATGGACTTGCTTTCTGCCTCATTTGGACTCTGCTTAAATTGACCTAGTTTTCTCTTTACTCAGATCTCCAGGAACCAGTTAATTACCATTGAAAATTATCTTACAAGCTTTATTGGGATCATTGTTAAAAATTCTTTTTTTTCTTTCCTTTTCGGATGACAGAATCACCGAGTAAAAGAATGTTATCATTGTCCAGCCGGTGTGGCTCAGTGGTTGAGCATCAGCCCACGAACCAGGAGGTCACAGGTTCAATTCCTGATCAGGGGACACACACCTGGGTTATGGGCTTGACCCCGCAGTCGGGGGCTTACAGGAGGCAGCCAATCAATGATCCTCTCTCATCGTTGATGTTTCTATCTTTCTCTTCCTCTCCCTTCTTCTCTGAAATTAATAAAAATACATTTTTTAAAAAGAATGTTATGATTTACTTGACCAATAAAAGACAACATGAATAAAATTTGAAAGCCATGTGCCAGCAGACCTACCTGATTGATAAGAATGATGGTAGCCTGCCTGGCTGGTGTGGGTCAGTGGTTGAGTGTTGACCTATGAACCAGGAGGTCAAGATTTGATGCCCATTCTGGGCACATACCAGGGCTGCAGGCTTGCAACCAATGTGGGGTGTGCAGGAGGCAGCTGACTGATGTTTCTCGCTCATCGATGATTCTAACTCTATCCTTCTCCCTTGCTCTCTGTAAAAAGTCAATAATAAAAAAAACTAGATTAAGAAAAGAAAAAAAAAGGATGATTGCAGCTGAAAGCTGTGTCTGGCAGACAATCATTTTAGATTTGTTGTGTGCCCTGAAAACCTGGAAAGTGTGCTGCCCGACATTCTGATAAGGAAATCAATTACTTACCTCTGAGCAAAGGGAATAAAAGGGTTTAAAAAACCAAACCAAAACAGTAAGAATAAAACAAATTGGGAGGAGACACACATTTTAAGCTAGTGTTGCTTTGCTTGAAAATGAAGTTTTTATGCCTTCAAATATTCACGGTGATTTTTATTCCTTCATTCCTGCTTCCTCTGAAGCCAATGGGCACACCCATCCTGGGGCAGCCAGCTGCCAGCCTTCAGCCCCGCCCCATGTCATTTTTCTCAGCTTGTCAGGACAGTTACCCAAACCAAGTGGCCTCTGATCATCCCACCACAGGCATCCCGTTCCATGCAGGACCCACAGCCCCTGCTGGCCTGCGAGGAGACAACACATTTCGTTTCCAGGGGGGAGTTACACATAATCTTTCTGAACTGGGTTTCCACCGGCCTGGGTTACTGCCTCACAGTTCCCCAGCAGCCCAGCAAATAGGAAAGGAAGCAAGGGCGGGGTTTGCAGAGCCCCATTCAGTCTACCTAACGGGTCATTTTCACTGAGCAATGCGGGACGGAACATTTTGGTCTCCTGATCGACTTCCAGCCATTTCATTTTCTTCTCACCGCACAGGCACCGCGTTCTCCGCCTGGAAGCTGTAAAGCCAACGTCTCGGGAGAGTCCGGATTTTATTAGAAATGTGTTTGCCTTACTCAACAGTGAGTGTATGTCAGCTTGATCATAGAGTGAATGACCTTTTTTTTAGTGGGAGGGGAGGTGGGAAATGAAACATGGGACTCATTTGCCAGCTGATGCTGAAGGTACAAACTAAATAAGAGGCTGGGGAAGGGTGGGAGCTTCCCACACCTTGGCTGGGATAATGGATCCAGGGATTTGCCTGGAAAAGGATCTGCTTTGCCCTGCCCTGGGAAGGAACACACACACACACACACACACCACACATACACACACACACACACACCACATACACACACACACACACACACACACACACCACACACACACACACCACACACACACACACACATACACACACACACACAGTGAACTGCCCTCAAGGGCAGCCATGGCTAGGAGGGACCTAATTTCTTAGGCTCTGCCCTCAGCCAGGGCTACCGTCTCCTTAAACCAGGACTGTGTCCTGCTTTGCTGATTCTCCGCCTTGTGTTATGTTCTGCAAGCTAGACCCAGATCGCAGAGGCGGGGAGCAGCAGGCAGTCTTGCAGACATGCCTTGGCCTGCCTGCAGAGATAGAATCCCTTGGTCAGAGCGGCGGCCCAGCAATGAGTGAATCCCGGATCAAAAGGGACCTCTGACCACCTGACGCTCTGCCTCCTTCTTGACCTCTCCACCCGGGCTCCACAGAACTGACGAGGGGCCTGGCCAGGCTGCAGGACACGGGGTGGCAAAAGTAGCATGGGCTCCTCAGTGTTACCTTGCTTGCAATTCTTTTTTAAAAATACAAGTTTTATCTTTGTGCTATAAACACTCAAGAATGCATTTTGATCACAAGAATTGTTAAACTGTGTCCTGGAAGGATCCGTAGGCAGGCTAGATTTTACAGAGAGAACCCAGATCTCTCTGGGTCTGCGGGGATGGGAGTTAAAACCAGATTTCAAGGTAAGGCTTGAACAGTTGGAATGCTCCTAGGTGCGGACAATGTCCCTGGTCTTTTCCGGGCCTGATAAGAGCCCAACCCAGCCTTCTGGGCATCTTCCACTTGCGGACCTCAGCCATTGCCAGACCCACCTGAGCCTGGTCCAGCGGTTCCAGACCAACAGCATGAGCGCCACCTCCAGGCCAATCCCAGGAAGTGTAGTTTTGTGAGTAGGACTGATATCAATCCCCACATGTGTTCATTCTGGGCAACGTGTATCCATACTCAAGGTTCAGGGCAAAGGGTCTGGGCTCCTGGGTTGGGGACGCTCTCCCCCAGGCAATTCTGGAATCTAGGGTTTCTGGGGGCTCAAGAGTCTGATTGGCCCACCCCCTACTCTCCCACCCTGTTTGCCCCAAGTGACCTCAGAAAAGAGATGGGATTCCTCCTGTCCCAGCATCGTTGTGTTTGGTCTCAGGGATTGCTCTTTATTTCCAACTAGTCCTGACCTCCCCCAAACCAGTCTGGCCGGACAGCCTGTCTGAAGAATTCTGCAACCTAAGCCACTTCCTCCTCTGCGACACCATATGAGGAAACCAGGGATGGCTAATGTCTATGACCTTGTGGAGAAGACAGAATGTCTAGTGAGCGAGGCGGCCTTCAAGGAAGGGAGTCCACCATCACCTGATGGTCAGCAGTGCCCAGAGCACACTTGGCTGCAGCATTATTCACCGAGGCCAAGACATGGAGATAACCCAAGTGTCCTTCGATAGAGGGTGGATAAAGAAGACACGGTACACATACAATGGAATACTATTCAGCCATAAGAAAGGATGAAATAGCGCCATTTGCAACATGGATGGGACCTGCAACATGGATGGGACCTGCAACATGGATGGGACCTGCAACATGGATGGGACCTGCAACGTGGATGAGACCTGCAACATGGATGGGACCTGCAACATGGATGGGACCTGCAACATGGATGGGACCAAGAACCATATGATTTCACTCATATGTGGGATGTAGAACGGAAACCCTTAGACACGGACAACAGTAGGGTGGTTACCAGAGGGAAGGGGGTAGGTGGTGGGTAAAGTGGTCCAAGTACATGGTGACGTAAGATGGTTTGACGTTGGGTGGCGGGCACGCAGTGTAATATACAGACCATGTATCGTAGAAATGTACACTTGAAATCTATATGATCCCATTAACCAATGTCACCCCGATAACTTTAATTTTTTAAAAAAGAAAATAACTTAGAAGAAGATTATCCTTGATAATCTGGGTGAGCCTTATTCAATCAGTTGAAAAACCTTAAGAACAAATAGGTTTTCCTGAGGAAGTTTGTGAGTTAAAGTACTCACTCTCACCCAAGAGTTCCCAGCCTGGCCTGCCCTACAGACTTCAGACTTGCAAGCCCCCACAATCACATGACCAATTCCTTGCAATAAATCTTTTTCTATCTATCTATCTATCTATCTATCTATGATCTATCTATCTATCTATCTATCTATCTATCTATCTATCTATGATCTATCTATCTATCTATCTATCTATCTATGATCTATCTATCTATGATCTATCTATCTATCTATCTATCTATCTATCTATCTATAATTCTACCTACCTACCTATCTATCCATCCTACTGGCTCTGTTTCTCTGGTAGAACCCTGATCGACACCCATGGAAGGGGCAGTGCCCAATGGCTGCCGTGTGCAGAGCCTGTGGAAACGGCAGTGCCTGTGTGACACTGTCCTGACAGGCAGGATGGCAGGATGAGGCCCCCCGCTTTCTTCACAGGCGGGGCCATCACTGAAAGCAGCCAGCGGGGAAGCAACGGCAGCCGCCTCCAGGAAGAAGGCAGAGCTCGCTGTGAATGTGTGCACACCCCCTGGGGCCACTCAGAGACATCCCAGTGAAACTGAGTGATTAAGGTCCTTCCTCATCAGCAGGTGTCAGCAGAACCCAGACAGTCCAGTTAATGTTCATGTGACCAGGTCTGGCTCCGGAATGGTGTGGTGCAGAGACAGCACTAGAAGTCCAACAGGAAACAGAAGGCACTCAAATGAGGGCCATGCCAGGAGGGTTTGACAAGTGGACGATTTACTCAAAGGTGGGCATGGCATAGGGACGCTGCAAGGGATGGGCCAGTACTCCCGGGGCTGGTAACAGCCTAACTGTGACTTTCCAGGCTGAAGGGCCAAGAGGAGGGAAAGATTTCCAGACACACCCTGACCAGTTGGGCTCAATGGAGAGAGGGTCAGCCTGCAGACTGAAGGGTCCCAGATTCGATTCCAGCCAGGGGCATGTACCTTGGTTGAGGGCACATCCCCAGTGGGAGGTGTGCAGGAGGTAGCTGATCGATGTTTCTAACTCTCTATCCCTCACCCTTCCTCTCTGTAAAAAAAAATCAATAAAATATGTTATATTAAAAAAAAAAAAGATTTCTAGACAGAATCTGGAAGGAGAATTGTATATAGAAGCTTGCTTGTCAGGACCTTTTGGTGGAGAGACAGCCAGAGCAAGGTGATCTGATCTTCCTTTTTCTTTCCTTGATCTCTTATCTGGGCTCCTCCCAACCAGAAATCAGGGACATTTAGGTGTGGCAGAAAGCCAGCCAGCTAAAGAACCATGGAAAACCACCTGGAAGGCACAGGAATGCTGTCTGGCCCACACAGGTTGCACTGGAATGCCAAACCTAATTAGGTCTTTCCTCCCTCTGGACGGTGTCTCTTCAATGCTACGCTATATTTATAGTTTCTCTTTGTTCTGGCGATTCTCAGGCAGGACAGCCATGTTCCCTGGAGCGCAATGGAAATGCATGTGGGCAGTTTCTCTTTCCTTTGGTCGTCTCAATGACTTGGAGGCACAGTTGGCATATTGTGGGCCAGAAGCCAGGAATGCTGAATGTTTTCCAACACTAAGGACAGGTTCTAAAGAAAGAAGAACTTGTGGAAAGCCCTGGGGGGCAGGAGCGGCTTCATCGGGTGAAGGCAGTGGAGAGGCTGTGGCTGACACTGGGGCCTCTGGGAGGAAGCTGGTAACGAACACCTAAGGGTATGAGCCTTGTGTTGCCAGAGTTCATGGGAGAGCCTGGCCTGGCCGTCTGAAAATGAGGCCAGGACCCTGGGCCAGGTCCCCATGAGCTCTGTTCTGCAGAAAGGTGACAGCTCCAGGCTCTTGTTCCCACCCTGTGTCACAGCAGCTTCTGCCTGGACACAAAGCCAGAGAGATAGAGGAGGCCTCACAGGCCTCTCCGTCTGATGGCCAAGCGTGTTCATCTAAACCCCAGCCTTTCCTCTCCCGTATTATTTTGAAGTAAATACTACAAATCATATTATTTATTTTTTAATTTAATAAATCTTTATTGTTCAGATTATTACAATAGTTCCTCTCCCCCCCCCCCCCATAACTCCTCTCTGCCTGGTTCCCACCCCACCCTCTGCCCTTACCTCCCTCCCACTGTCCTCATCCATAGATATATGATTTTTGTCCGTTCTCTTCCCACACTCCCACACCCCTTTCCCCCCAGAGAATTGTCAGTCAACTCCCTTTCTATGCCCCTGATTCTATTATATTCACCAGTTTATTCGTTCATCAGATTTTTTTATTCACTTTAGTTTTAGATTCACTTGTTGAAGACATGTATTTGTTGTTCATAATTTTTATCTTTACCGTTTTCTTCTTCTTCCTCTTCTTAAAGAATACCTTTCAGCATTTCATATAATACTGGTTTGGTGGTGATGAACTCCTTTAGCTTTTTCTTATCTGTAAAGCACTTTATCTGACCTTCAAATCTGAATGATAGCTTTGCTGGATAGAGTAATCTTGGCTGTAGGTTCTTGCTAGTCATCACTTTGAATATTTCTTGTCACTCCCCTCTGGCCTGCATAGTTTCTGTTGAGAAATCTGCTGACAATTGTATGGGTGCTCCCTTATAGGTAACTAACTGTTTTTCTCTTGCTGCTTTTAATATTCTCTCTTTGTCTTTTGCTCTTGGCATTTTAATTATAATGTGTCTTGGTGTGGTCCTCTTTGGATTTCTTTTGTTTGGGGTTCTGTGCACTTCCTGGATTTTTAAGTCTATTTCTTTCACCAGGTGGGGGAAGTTTTCTGTCATTATTTCTTCAAATAGGTTTTCAGTATCTAGCTCTCTCTTTTCTTCTGGTACCCCCATAATTTAGATGTTGGTATGCTTGAGGTTGTCCCAGAGGCTCCTTACACTATCTTCAAATTTTTGGATTCTTTTTTCTTTTTTCTTTTCCGGTTGAGTGTTTTTTGCTTCTTTGTATTTCAAATCTTTGACTTGATTCATGCAGTTCTCTAGTCTGCTGTTAGGTCTCTGTATAATATTTTTTATTTCAGTCAGTATACATTTAATTTATAGTTGGTCCTTTTTCATATCCTCAAAGGTCTTGCTAAATTTATCGGCCTTTTCTAGGAAATTCTTGAAAAATCTTATAACTGTGGTTTTGAACTCTATATCCAGTAGTTTGCTTTCCTCCATTTCCTTCATTTGTGATCTGTTTCTTTGTCTCTGCATTTTCGCTGCTTCCCTGAATTGGTAGGATAGCTTTGTGTTGTAGGTGTCCTATAGAGCCCAGTGGCTCAGCCTCCCCAGTTACCTGAGGTGGACACTCTTGGTGCACCCCTTTGTGGACTGTGTTGTAGTTAAGTCTTGATTGTTGTTGGTATTACTGAGAGGAATTGACCTCCAGGCCAATTGGCTGTGAGGATCAGCTGTGTCTCTGCTGGGAGAACTTCTGTGCTGAAGACAATCTTATGAGACAAGAATTGTAAAATTGCAAAAGCCTCTGTGCTCAGCTTGGATGGGGTGGAGTCTCAAGGCGGAGCAGACAGCCTTGGCTTCCCATCAGCCCTGCCCTTATGAGGGCCTGGGTCTGTGTCCCTCAGTAATCGCTGCAAGCACCTGAGAGAAAGCCATCCTCAAGTTTTACCCATTGCCAGACAATCCAGTTTCTTCCCGAATGAGTATGGATTCCCAGAAACTTGCCCAGAACTAGATTTCAGCGTAGTTGGGAGCTTCCATCTCCGTCCAGCTTTAGAAAGCCAGCTGTGCACTCAGCTGCCTGTGCACTCAGCAGTCAGTCCTCTCTGCTTGTGTGTGCATCCGGACCTCTGCCTTCTGCAGCTCCCCTGAGTCTCAGTGTGCTTTCTCTTTTCCTGACAGTCCAGAGTCCCCCTGAATGAGTCTGGTTTCCCAGAGTCTCGCCTGGGACTGGAGTTCAGCGCAGTCAGGAGCTTCCGTCTCCCTCCTGCTTTAGAAAGCCAGCTGCGCACTCAGCCGCCCGTCCTCTCCACGCACATGTCCCCATACCTCAGCCTTTTGCATCTCCTCTGAATCTCAATGTGCTTTCCTCTTTCCTTCTAGTTGTACAATTTCCACTCAGCCAGCTTTCTTGTGGTTCTGGATGGGGTCCGTTTTATCTTTCAGTTGTAGTTTTGATATTGTTGTGCGAGGCAGCAGTTTAGGTGTTTACCTATGCTGCCATCTTGGTTTCTCCCACAAAAGCCTCTTATTTACGGAGAGCCTCTGTGCTAAACTGCCTGCTTGCACTCCATATGATTTCTTTTGTAAATGTTTTAATGTATATCTCTAAAAGATAGGCATTGCCTTTTTGGAAACATAGAAAAACATCGGAAACAAATTAAGAGTCATTCCTTTTGCCCTGGCACGTGTGGCTCGATAGTTTGGTTCTCAGTCAGGGCACAAGCCCAGGTTGCTGTTAGGTCCATAGGGCAGTAACACAATCAATCCTTAAATGGCTATTGTAAGCTTTCCGCCACAGGAGAACAGAAGCTCAGGAAAAACTCCCTGGACACCTGGAGTCAGACCATACAAAGAATGGAAACTGTCCTGAAGGCACCTGATCGTGCACCTGCATTCCACCCACATTCCAATCCACCGCAGCCCCAGACCCACTTGATAGGTACCCCCCCCCAACTTGTGGGCGGAGTTATGATGTAATTGACAGAGACATTGAACCACCAATCAAGCACATACCAGAGTGCCCTGTGTCCCATCCCTCCCCGTTCCGCCCTGGGCCCAACCCCTGCCTGTTCCAGCCTTTTAAAAGGTGTCTCAGCGTGCCACGTGGCACCTTTTCTCCCGGACTGTTCTCCCAGGCAGTCCGGGAGGAGGTCCGGCTGGGTCCCCTCTTTTCCCCTTCCCCTGGCCCCAGTCACAGGGCGCGGCTTCCCCGGCTCCATTCCCCCCGAGCCTGTGAACCCACCCGGAGACCCCCAATAAAGCCTGATTAATTCGCTTACTTATTTGGACTCCCTGCCTGCAGTTTCTCTCACGGCGGCGGAGAACCTTACACCACTGACAACTCCCCTCTGGTGACTGTTTACAAGAATGAAACTCCAGCTTCTGGAGGCTGCCCTGATCGGCCCAGTGCCCCACTGGCTGGTGCGGTGCAGCCCTTCCCTTTGGAAGTCCCATCTCCCACCCCTCCCCTTAAATTCAATTAAACTATCCTCTGAGACGGCTGTTTGGCCCGTCCTCGAGCACTAGGCACCATGTTCACCCTTCAGTTGTGAGTTTGGTCCCTGACTGGGGTGCATAAGAGAGGCACCTGATCAATGTTTCTCTCCCTCTCCCTTCCACTCAAAGCCAATAAAAACATATTTTAAAAACAAATAATTCTTTTTATCATCAAATATCTAATCAGAAATCAACCTTCTCTTTGTTTCAGACTTGCCATACATTTTTTAAAAAATGTTTGCTTAACTAGGACAAATAAGGTTTCATATGATAACTGATTAAATAGGTTTTTAAAGTCTCTTTAAATTTATAGGTTACCCTTCCCACTTTCTATTACAACCTTGCAATTTATTTTGTCGTAGGGAAGCTAAATCATATTTAAAAACTAAATTAAAATGATCTGAGATCACAGGTTGGTCTTAAAGCAATCATCCACACCTCCCACCGTTTTGCAAACACCGATTCACTCACAAGGCAGTGATCAATAAAAAGATCACATTGCATTTGTAATATTAAGGGGCACAGGCGTTTCTGTTTGTGATAGTATTTTCATTTTACAAACTCGTTTCGAAGCAGTCTAGACTCTATACTTATTCCTTTTACTGGTGGTTTCTAAAAGAAAAAACAAAGTCACGGAGCTCATTTTATGTGAACACGCAGGGTACACAGTTACTGCAGAGTACATCT
Source organism: Antrozous pallidus (assembly GCA_027563665.1). Lineage (NCBI taxonomy): Eukaryota > Metazoa > Chordata > Mammalia > Chiroptera > Vespertilionidae > Antrozous > Antrozous pallidus. The sequence goes on from CM050526.1 coordinate 35,419,688, forward strand.
AGGCATGGGGCAGGGGTTTCTTCACGGACAGGAGCATGAAAGTGCACAGAGATTCTCATGAAGGAGCTCAAGGCTTCAAGAAACATGAAAGTTTAAAGACACCTCATTGCTATGGCTACAGAGAGTAGGGAACAGATTTGAGGGATGGCTCTTGTCTCCATAACTGCTGTAATTTCTATTATCCACTGCAGGGTGGAGTGAGCAGAGGTTCTACCCACAAAGAACTCTGAAGATTAGCCTACATGGAGAGGGGGGGTGGTGGTGGTGAGAGGGGGGCGTGCGGGCAGGGAAGGGCCCTCTCACCCCCTGCCCTTTGAGTCTGGCCAGTGTACACCCTGCCTCAAGAGAGGGTGGTTCTGGGAGAGCAGCAGAGCAGCTGGGCTGGGCAGTCGGTCATAGGTCTTGACAACACCAGGGACGCCTGGCCCGGGAATGGGGCCAGGCTGGGTTATTTTTCTGACTATTATGGGCCTCAATATACATTCCTTTCTCCCGTCCAAGCTGGAAATTCCATTGCACTGAGCATCTGAATGCGAGCACTTGTGCGGTGTGAAGAGCACGCAGGGAGGAGCTGGAAGGACCCTTGTTTGTGGCTTTCCCTGCCCTGAAATCCAGCCCTCAGCACCAGTGCCTGGGTCTCTGGCCTGGAAACTTGGATGCAGAGGAGCGAGAAGGGGCTCCAGGCCACCTTGGAAGGGCAGAGAGAACAGCCTGAACAAAGGAGTGGAGGTGGGCTTCGCAAGGTTGCTTAGAGCAGGCCTATAGGGTGAGACTCGGAGTATAAGGAGAGGGGACCAGGGGCCAGACCATGTAAGGCTTCAGGGACTATAGTGAGGAGTCTGATGCTAAAGACTGCAATGAGAAGCACTGACACTTAAAAAACAAACAAACAAACAAAAACACCAAAAAACTGGTAAAATTCACATAACATAAAACTCACCATTGCAATGTGTACTCCAATTTCTCCCCCTGGCCCCACCCCAGGCAAACATGAATTTGCTATCTCTATGGATTTGCCTGTTCTACACATTTCATACACATGAAATCATACACTACATGGCCTTTCGTGACTGGCTTCTTTTGCTTAGTGTAAAGTTTTCTAGGCTGATCACACTGTAGCATTAACAGTACATCACCACAAGCTTCTTAAAGGGCACGTGTGAAGCAATCTGATTTACATTTTAGCATCGCTTTTACTGCTATGGAGAGAACGCACAGGAGAGAAGCCAGAGCGTAAGGGGGCAGAGTTGGGGGCTGTCTCCATGGGGAGGCTGGGAGATGATGGAGATGTGGAAAGATGGCTTGCAGTGGTAATGGAATGAGGGGGCATGTTTGTTATTTTTTAGGTACTGTTGACAGGAGTTGCTGATAGATGGGTGATGAGGGAAGTGTGGCGTCAGGTCCCCAGGAAGTCCCGGGCAGGGGAAACAGGTGTGGGGGAAAGATCAAGAATTCTATTTTGGATACGTTAAGGTAGGAGATATTAATTGGGTAATGAAAATTCGAGTCTGGGAATTAGTGGAAAGTCAGTGCTGGAGTTAAAATCCTGAGGATCATCAGCCAGAAGATTGAGTCTAAATCCAGGTGAATATGTGTTACATTACATGCATTATAATAAATCAATTTGCACCCCTAAGGATGACCAAGAGTAGGAGGTCAGTAAATCTATTACCTCCCAGTTGCTAGCTAAAATCAGAATATTCTGCATTTGAGTGAGTACTCAGCAGCATCCTCACGGCCCGTATTCAGTCACCAACCTCACTTAACAGACCTCTTTTGCATTTCTATTGCCACTCCAGTCAGCCCGTCCTGGCCCCCAACAACCTGTAACTCTCATTGTGGGTGTTAACTTCCTTTCAATAAAAAACCGACCAAGCGGGATCTGGGCCTTGGCTCCAGTTAAAAACAAATGCTTCGTTTAAGGAGATCGCTCACATTGAAGAAACCAAACTCATACATATTCATAAAGTGTTCCTACATTGTTATGCTTTCAAGTGACTTAACCCCTCTCAGGGCAATCCATACTCCTTCCTATGTGAGTGGTTATCCTAATTGCTAACAAATGGTCTCTGGGAGAAGTTTTGTCACCAAAGCTAACACCTGACCAAGCTGGTCCACTTCTGTCCAAAGAACAACTGGGCCTGGTCCCCCGCTTTGGGAGGTAGCTGTGGGGAGGGAAGATGTACACTTCCCACAATTGTCCTTTGTGGTCTACATCTGTTTCTGTCAGTCAATGTAAAATATAGGTGCAGGAACTCAGGCCAATGAGATGAGAGGCTCAGAGGAAGGAAACGTACTTGAACCCTCACATCATGGACCGTTAGCCAGGAAGGGGCACCCACGGCAAGACTGCTAATAAATCATTGGCACTAGAGTTCCCTGTGGGTTTGCTGCTGGCAATTTCAGGGCAGAGGGCTTTGTTTCTTCATCTCCTGGTCCTGGCTGCTCCCTCACTGATTAATTCGTCAGATGAATGCCTGCCATGAGCCTGCCTGATCTAGTGCTTGGATTCAACAGAGAACAAGACGGGAATTCTGCCCCCCTGGAGCCTAAATGGATTAAAAACAAAAAAACAAAAAACAGACTGATAAGTAAAACATAGGGTATATCATTCAGTAAATAGCTCCTGTGAGGGGGAAATGAATGAGGGAAAATTACTAGGGAGCACCATCATGATGTAAAGGTGTGTGTGTGTGTGTGTGTGTGTGTGTGTGTGTGTGTGTGTGTGTTATAATTCCCTGGAGGGAGCTCAGGGAAGGCTTCCTGAGGTGACATTTGAGCACAAAGAAGTTGCAGGAAGAAAGCACCCGGGAAGGAGGAAGAATGTACACAATGGCAGGAGCCAGACTGGGCAGGAGAGCAGGAGAGGAGGTGAGGGAGGGAGTGGTGAGCACACAAGCCCGTGGGTCTGAAGAGAAGACTGACAGGTTTGAGAGAAGACCAACAACATTCCTCTTGCTTTTTAAATAAGATCACTGCACCTGCAATGTTGAGAGTGGACTGTAGGAGGCAAGGATGGAAGGCAGGAGACTGCTCACGAGGCGTTGGTGGTGAGCCAACCGAGAGAATTATGGCTTAGGACAGAAGGGTATTGGTGGAGGTGCCATCAGGAGTTAAAACTAAAAAAGCCATGCTTTCAAATCAAAACCACAAGGAGATACTAGCTCACATCCACAGGCCCCCAACCATGGATTAAAAACAGCACAGTATTTATTGAAACAAATCTTTGTATGCCATCCAACTTGTGGGTATGATATAGAAGACAGACACCAGCAGAGGAGGAATCCCAGGCACAGAAGATCACCAGGGCAGAAAGTTCTGGGTACCTCGTAAAGTGGAGCCGAGCCCCAGGACGGCCTTCCCTCCCCTAGCATATCCCTGGACATGCAGTTTAGACCCCCTTAGAGGAGGAACGAGGGGGCTGGAGGGTCAGGTGGGGAATCTCTTGTCTTAGGTAAAGTTCCTTCTCTTTTTCCTTCCTAATTTCTGCTTCTAGCCAATCCTTTGGTTCCCTTCTTAGCTCCTTGTCTGTAGGAATTTTTCTTCCATCTTGTAGTTATTTCTCACCCAAGCTGTCTTCTTCAGTCATCATTCAGTAATTATTTCATGGGCATGTCCTTTGTGTCATATTCATATTTCATCTGCTAACAGCTCTGAACAGAGGTTGATCCCTTACCAATTAACTGGACCATAATGTGCTCGGACACCAAGGTCTAATAAGCCCTTTAGCCACACACCTATGGTGCTAATTAATATTTCCCTCAGAGTTTTAGTACATTTGCACAACATTTGAAATATTACTTATTTTTTTCTTAAAAACTTGACTTGGAGCCCAAACATTGCCACAAAGTAGCAAGCAATCTTGAGTTAATTGCTCAGTTTTTCTCTGTAGAAAATGAGGACTGACCTTGACCAGCTACAACACTTCCAGAATCATATGCAAATTTCATTTCAACCTAGCTATAATGAGACAGGTTGCCTTTATGTTACAAAGTCTCTCCCATTAAAAATATCTCTGACAAAAAAGAGACAAAGCACAGATCTGCAGAGTTCCCTGTGGCCTGTCACATGATAACAAGAAAACCACAGCAGGTTTTAAAACAAAAACAAAGACAAGGGCAGCCCTCACCTGTTTCTCTCAGTGACTGGAACATTGCCGTAGACTGAAGGGCTCCTGGATCGATTCCAGTGCATACAGGAGGCAACCAGTCGACGTGTCTCCCTCACATCGATGTTTGTCTCCGTCTCTCCCTCTCCCTTCCATTCTCTCTAAAAACTAATGGGAAAATATCCTCAGGTGAGGATTAACAAAAAAACAAGACACAAGGACAAAAAAATAACAAGAGTAGAGATTTGAAGCAAAAGTGATGATGAGCCCTAGCTGGTCTGGCTCAGTGGACAGAGTGTTGGCTGCAAACTGAAGGGTCCCAGGTTCGATTCCAGTCACGGGCGCATTCTCAGGTTGTGGACTCGACTTGATCCCCGGTATGGGGTGTGCAGAAGGCAGAGTCAATGGTTCTCATTACCGATGTTTCTTTCTCTCCTTTTTCTCCCTTTCTAAAAATCAATCAATTAAAAAAAGTGACTATGAAATCTATAGAGACCAGATGAGGAAACTGATCTCTCAAACATTCCCAGAGACTCCACCCTACAGCAAATGCAACCAGGCATTGCCAGAAGAAGCATTTCAGAGAAATATTTAGCATTAAGGATACAACAGAAAATAGCACTACTCATTAAAGGTGCAGGGATAGACAAAACTTCCTTGAAATCCCAGGGAACAAACTTACAGTTTTATTTTATTTTAACTTTTAAAAAATATATTTTATTGATTTTTTAGAGAGGAAGGGGGAAGGATAGAAAGTCAGAAACATCAACAAGAGAAACATCGATCAGCTGCCTCTTGCACACCCCCTACTGGGGATGTGCCCGCCACCAAGGTACATGACCTTGACCAGAATCAAACCTGGGACCCTTCGGTCCCCAGTCCGACGCTCTATCCACTGAGCCAAACTGGTTTCAGCCAAACATACAGTTTTAAAATATGATCTTATACACACTCACAATATAAGCAAGCTCCTATTAATTTATATTAATGGTATCCTGAAAGGCTTAAATAGCTTATTTTAAAATTGTATACTGCAATAGAAAGGAACCAGAATCTCACAAAGTTTCTAGGTCCCAAATACCAATTTAGAGAAAACTCTGAATTCAGAAGAACATGAAAAATAATACTATGGAGAAGTAATCAGCATAACCTAGACTGGAAATTCAATAGAACAAAGGACCTACTTTTTTCACAAGTAAATGCAATAAAATAAATAAATAAATGAATTGGTAAGGGAACTCACATATTACAAGTCATGAGACTGATCAACCATTGCCACCAGTGTCAACTTTACTTACCCTGATTCAAGTAACTTGTAAAAATAAATGAAATACTCAGATAAAATTATCTGATGTGTGTGATAATATGGTAAGTGGAGGCATAGATGAAACAGTATTGGAGAAATACTGATAAATGTTGAAACTGGGAGATATGTACATGGGATCCAGTAAGCACGTAACCCTTGAACAACATGGGTTTGAACTGTCCCGGCCCACTTATCCATAGATTTTTTTCAATAAATATCTATACTGTTTTTTGCTATGTTTTTGTTTTGTTAATCCTCACCCAAGGATATTTTCCCTTGATTTTTTTGAGAGTAGAAGGGAGAGGGAGAGAGAGAGAAACATCAATTGGTTGCTTCCCACACGGCCCGAACAGGGCTGGGGATAGAGCCTGCAACTGAAGTATATGTTTTTTGTTTTTTTAAAAATATATTTTATTGATTTTTTTTTTTTTTTTTTTTTACAGAGAGGAAGGGAGAGGGAGAGAGAATTGGAAACATCAGTGAGAGAGAAACATCGATCAGCTGCCTCTTGCACACCTGGGGATGTGCCCACAACCAAAGGTACATGCCCTTGACATTGATCAGCTGCCTCTTGCACACCTCTTGCCTACTGGGGATGTGCCCACAACCAAGGTACATGCCCTTGAACAGAATTGAACCTGACCCTGGAGTCCACAGGCTGATGCTCTATCCACTGAGCCAAACCGGTCAGGGCTGAAGTACATGCTCTTGACTGGAATCAAACCCAGGATCCTTCAGGCTGCAGTCCGATGCTCTATCCACTGAGCCAAAACCGGCTAGGGCACCCATTCTGTTTTTTAATCCGTGGTTGGGGGCCTAGAGATGTGGAAGGCTGACTGTATGCATTTATCTATGACATTTTATATAGGGAACTTAAATGTCTGCAGATGTTGGTATCTGTGGAGAGTCCTGGAACCAATTCCCAATGATGCCAAGGAACAATTTAAGTTTTGGAGGAGTTAAAAGTTATGCAAGATTTTCAACTGTATTTGGGGAGATGTCAGTGCCCCTGACCCCTGCATTGTTCAAGGGTCAACTGTACTCTTCTGCCTGTATGCTTGAAATTTTCTATAATCCAAAAAAAAAAAAAAAAAGAAAGAACCAAAAAAGAGAAAGGACCCATAAAGTAAAACTTTAAAAATATATAATCAGGTAATCTTTGTGAGCCTAAATTAAAAGTTTGTTGACTTTTGCAGGTACCATAACTTAAAAAAATATATTTTATGGATTTCAGAGAGAGAGAAATAGAAACATGAATGAAGAGAGAGAATCACTGATCAGCTGCCTCCTGCACCACCCAACCTGGGGCTGGAGGCTGTGACCCAGGCGTGTGCCCTGACCTGGAATCGAATGGGACGCCCTGGTGGACAGATCAGTGGCCAGTCACTGAGCCACAGAGGCTGAACTGCAGTTACCACAGTTTATTCACCTTTGCTTCCCCTAACTTTCTATTTCTATCACACTGTTTAACTGTACACTTCTCTTTCTTTGAAAGGCAATGTGTAAATAAATAAGAAGCTTTAAACCAAAGGCTCTAGAAGCCTTAAGCTTCCTGATATTCCCAAGGGAATCATGCACCAGTCAAACTGTGGAGATGGTTTTCCATTTTCATTCTATAGTTTAAGCTACTGCATATTTCATGCTACTTGCCCAACTCTATAATGAAAATAGGATGCAGATAGTCTGTGCAAGTCCAAAAGCCTTTCAAGTGTGTACTTGAAGTTCTCTAAGTCAGTCATAAAGAAAAATGAAACATCTATACACCAGCTATTCTTTACCTGATGCATAATTTAAAATAAAGGACATTTAACAGTAAAATAAAATACCCAAATAAACCAAAAGAAACAGATGTTGTAATCCCTGTGATCTGACTATATCATAACAACGCATAACAAATTTGGCACTAGCAACTCAAAGCATACAAATACGTCCAGAAATTAAAAGTAGCCAAAGATAACCAGACTCACATGAAATGAAATGTTAGACAAGAAACTCAATTTGTTAATTTATGAGGATTATAGGAAACCATAATTATTTCATCACCTCTCCCACCAAGATATTTTTGTGTTTCTGGGAAAGCAAATCAGTGTCAATTGCTTTGTGAGTATGAATTAAAGAGAGGAAAGATAATTTAAAAAAACTTTCCTTTTGGTGCCCAGCCAGAGCGGTTCAGTTAGTTGAGCATCATCCTGTGCACTGAAAGCTGCTGGTTAGATTCCCAGTCAGGGCATGTACAGTGTGCAACGGGTTACTATTTCTCTCTCACATCGATGTTTCTCCCTACCCCCTCCTCTCTAAGCATGTCTTGGGGTGAGGAAGATACATATTCTGGGGTTGTCTTCTCCCTTTTTTTGGTTCTGTAACAAGTTGTCCATGAACACTACATTGTTCAGCATAAACACTACTATACCCCCCTCCCGCCACGATCAAATCATTCTTTCAACCTTAAACTTAGACTAATTTACTTTTATCTTTTCCAGACTTACACTATCACAATCTTGATTCCATGCCCTGGGCCACCACTCAAGGTATCCCATTTTGATGTGACAATTTGCTAGGTATTAAAGTAATAATGCTTTCTACAAACCTATATACTTATGGCATACTTAGAATCTATCATCTAATCTTTTAAGAATTATATAGGTGGTATCCATTTATTATCTCAAAGTGTTCCTATAGGACTACTTTGAAGCAGGTGTTTTCTTACATAAATTTAAACAATAATTAAACAAAAACATTCTTAAAATCGAACACCAAATTATAGATATGACTAGCCATACAAAAGTAGTATGGCATTGGTTAAAAGGCAGCACTGTCTAGGGCAGTGGTTGGCAAACTGCAGCTCGCGAGCCACACGCGGCTCTTTGGCCCCTTGAGTGCGGCCCTTCCACAAAATACCACGGCTTGGGCAAGTCTATTTTGAAGAAGTGGCATTAGAAGATGTTTAAATTTAAAAATTTGGCTCTCAAAAGACATTTTAATCGTACTGTTAATATTTGGCTCTGCTGACTAATGAGTTTGCCGACCACTGGTCTAGGGGGTTAAGAATACTTAAACTTTGAAGATTACCTTACTGGTCCTACTTCATGGGACTATTCAGCAGGGTTATAAGTAGAGTATTAGCCTTAACCGGTTTGGCTCAGTGGATAGAGCATTGAGCTGCAGACTGAAAGGTCCCAGTTTCGATTCCTGTCTAGGGCATGTACCTTGGTTGTGGGCACATCCCCAGTGGGAGGCAGCTGATCGATATTTCTCTCTCATTGTTTTTAACTCTTTATCCCCCTCCCTTCCTATCTGTAAAAATTCAATAAAATATATATTTTAAAAAAAGAGTATTAAATCAATTAATATTTGTAAAGCACTTAGAATAATGGCTGGCACACAGTATTATACAATCTTGATATGCTATATAGTAGTAATATAAGCTTAAATGATAAATACAGAAATGCACATCTGTTTTACTAGTTAAAATACCATGAAAAAACAAAAATACCTTATATTCTAAGTCTGAAAATAAGGATAGAATATTATAGCAACTAGGATCTAAAACGTATCATAAATGATACCTCTAACACATAAAAAGCACAATTCTACTTAATTACAGGTTGTGTTAATCTAGGAATAGTCTTAGTATGTGATCTAAAACTAATAGGGAAACCGTAACAGACATTTAAAACCCTTTAATAAGAATATACCTTCTTAGAGGTGAAAAGACTGTGGGGAAGTAATTTAAAATGGTGCCAGTAATGTAAAAAGGTTGTCCAGAATGTTGAGTCGTTTTTTTCCTCAAGAAATTTGTCTGTAGTAAACAGAAACTTTCAAAATATACCACTGATTTGGATATGCTTTCATGATGATGATGATGATGATGATGATGATGATTAAAAGAAGTGGAATAGTATAATATAGTCACATTTTAGTTTTGCTAGTACAAAGCTGTGGGAGCCTCGCCTTGAAGAGCTCAGCATGTGTCTCATTAAAAAAACAAGTCTCTGTATGACCTAATAAAATCCTTAATTTCTAAATTTAGTAAGAAACTAAAGGCAACCTAGAAACAATTTGCAACTAGTATTTAACAGCAATTAAAATTTTCTACTTACTTTAAGCATCAGTGATTTGCTTCCATCATACTTACAACCCAAATCATTAAACTTTACAGTAGACTTTGTAAGGATCCTATATGGAAGATCTGTTAAGAAAGACAAAAGTTTGAGGGTGCTGGGACTCGCCCGGCCTCTTCTTGCTCTAATGTGGTTTGATCCCTGACCAGGCCAGTTATTTCGGTTGTGCTGCAGAAGCCACCTTCAAGTGCCATTCAACCAGGAGTCAGGAAGAGCAAAATGTCGGTCTACGAACTGACGGCCACTGAGTTGCAGTTGCTTATCTTGTTTTCATTAAAACCAGAAATTATTTAAAAAATTTCACAAATCTGAGATTTTTTTGTTTTTTATAAATTAAAGCATAAATCAGAATTTAAAAAGTGTAAAAATCCTGAATAATATTAACCCCCATAAGATGGATCTCTAAATCATAAAGGATTTGCTACTCTAGAGCTCAATGTATTTAAAAAAAAGTTTGGTCCTGGCCAGTGTGGGTCAGTTACTTGGGCATCATCCAGTGCACCAAAAGGTTGCTGGTTCAATTCCCAGTCAGGGCACAGGGCAGCTGATTGATGTTCCACTTTCACATCTCACATTGATATTTCTCTTTCTCTCTCCCTCTCTAAAAAATATTTTTAAAAAGCTTAGAAATCCACAATTTTATGTCTGGCTGTCTGAAAGTAATTCTTAAATGGTTCTGCAAAAATGGTAAAAAAGAATATACACTGTGGAGACCAGCAGAAATACTGTATCACTTTTGTTTAAATTGTCTGAGTAAAAAATTTCATTACATAAAATAAGCATGACAGTTAATATATGCTGTTATCTTTAGTATTTTTCTTTTGTGATTAAAAAGAAATTAAGAATGACTGGAGGACTGTCCAACCTACGAGGGAAGGGCGGGTAAGGAGGTAAGAGATCAACCAAAGGACTTGTATGCATGCAGGAGCACAACCAACAGACACAGACAGTAGGGGGGTGAGGGCATGTGCGAGGGGTTGGGGGCGGCTGGAGAGAGTAAATGGAGGGAAAAGGAGACTTATGTAATACTTTAAACAATAAAGAATTAAAAGAAAAACAAAAGAATGACTGAGAAGCCCTGGCCAGTGTGGCTCAGTGGTTGGAAAGGCAGTCCATGCATTAAAAGGTCACGGGTCCACTTCCCAGTCAAGGACATGTGCTGGATTGCAAGTTTTTTAAAAAAATATATATTTTATTGATTTTTTTACAGAGCAGAAGGGAGAGGGATAGAAAGTCAGAAACATCGATGAGAGAGAAACATCAATCAGCTGCCTCTTGCACGCCCCCAGCCAGCCAAGCAGCCAAGGTACATGCCCTTGACTGGAATCGAACCCGGGACCCTTCAGTCTGCAGTCCAATGCTCTATCCACTGAGCCAAACCGGTTTCAGCTGGATTGCAAGTTTGATACCTAGCCCTGGTCAGGGTGCATGCAGCAGGCAACCAATCGATGTGTCTTTCTAACATCGATGTTTCTCTCTCAGTCCCTTCAACTCTAAAAAAAAAAAAATCAATGGAAAAAATATCCTCAAGTGAAGATTAACAAAAAAAAAAGTGACAGAGGAGAACATGTTTGTTACCTACCATCCTATATAATAAAAGAGTGAAATGCAAATGGACCACACCTCCGCTACACCCACAAACCAATCAGAGTGAATATGCAAACCAACCCAACCAAGATGGCTGTTAATTTGCATATCCTGGCATAGAAGATGGCATAGAAGGAAGCCAAGCACTGCAGAAGGGACCAAAACTGCGGAGAAGCAAGCAAGTGGGGCAGGGGAGGAGGGAGGGAGCAAGGTAGAGAAGGAAGTGAGGAAGGCAGCAGAGGTGGGAAAAAGCAAGACAGTGGAGAAGGGAGAGAGCGAGGCAATGGAGAAGGGAGAAAGGGAGGCAGTGGAGAAGGGAGAAAGGGAGGCAGTGGAGAAGGGAGCAAGGCAGCAGAGAAGGGAGCTTTGCTCAAGCCATAGGAAGCCCTGTTCTTGCAGGAATCTTCTTGCAACGGGTCTCTAGTAGATATAATACTCCTTTACATGGAGAAACTGACCAAAATAAAGCCTTTTTCTAATGCAGATTAAGTTAAATAGTCAAAATTCTAAAAAATTTAGGCTCTATATCACATATGAACTTAAATTTTATGTACTAAAATTTATAGGAAAATTTAAAAAAATATATTGTAACCCTTCAGGTAAACATGTTTCAAAATTATTTACTCAACGAAGACTTTCATGGCTCTGAAAATTTCAAGTTACTTTTGGAAAACAATTCATCACCTGAAACTGACTTCATTTTTAACAAAATAAACGAGTTTACTTTCAAAAAGCAAAAGTATCCATTTCTCCTACATAAAACCATTCATTTGGCCTAAATCCAGAGTAAAAATGAGAAATTCTATGGTCAACCTTTTAAACTATTTGTTTTTTACTATTTAGTAATGTTTTTAAAACCTAAATTATCAACTAATCATGGAGGCAATCTGAGAGATAATGTGTAGAAAGAGGTATTGTTCAATGTCTGGGCAGGAAGAAAAGGCGAGTGGAAGTACATAATGAACAGAAAAAAACTGCCCTAGCCTGTTCTCCTCAGTGGTTGGAGCACTGGCCCTCAGACTGAAAGTCCCGAATTTGATTCTGATCAAGGGCACATACCTTAATTGCAGGTTCAATCCCCGGGGCCACTTGTGGGAGGCAACAAATCGATATGTCTCTCTCACATTGATGTTTCTCTGACTCTCCCAGTCCCTTTGACTCTCCTAAAAATCAATGGAAAAAATATCCTCAGGTGAGGATTAACAAAAACAAAAACGGAAAAAATGTCAGAAAACAAGCCCCTGCAAGCATGGTTCCCCACCCTGCACGTGGAACTGACTGCTGCTGTCTGCTCTGAGCAGAGGAGCTGGGACAGCTTCTGATACTGACAACACTACATTCTTTTAAATAAATATATTTTATTGATTTTTTACAGAGAGGAAGGGAGAGGGATAGAAAGTCAGAAACATCGATGGGAGAGAAACATCGATCAGCTGCCTCTTGCACACCCCCCACTGGAGATGTGCCAGCAGCCTAGGTACATGCCCTTGACCGGAATCGAACCCGGGACCTTTCAGTCCAAAGGCCGACGCTCTCTCCACTGAGCCAAACCAGCTTCAGCGACAATAGTGCATTCTTCATAGAATGATTTTTTATTAAAAGAACTATTTACAACATATGGTAAGAAATCAGACTTTTATAAGCAGCACAAATAAGTTTACTTAAGATTAGCTGAGTTACATGTTTTTTAAAAGTTTTGGAACTTTCTCCTCCAACATCCATAAATCAGGATAGGTTCGCATGAGACCTCCAGGCCAGCCCAGGAGCACTCTAACGAGTCCTCTCGTCACTGACAGTCACACACAACACCTCTGTTGCCTGGATGAGTAGGAAGAGTTCACTTTTAAAAGAGCTTCATAAAATGTCTATGAAAGAGAACTGGTAATATCAGAAGAGTTCCAGCACTTCAATTGAATATAATTCTCTATTATTCTTTTCTTGATTCAATTTCTGTAGCTCACGAAAACTTACTTCAATCTTGTTGAGCTCGGAACAAATGCATATCTAAAGAAAAAAAGTTTCAGAATAACTTTTATTATCACTCTACATGAACAATCCCTCAATTATTACTTACAACTATTTCAAGAAAAAAATCTAAGAATAAATTATAATTTAGGTGATACTTGGGTACAAAATGAATTCAGTGTAGATCAAATAATCACACACCTGAGATTTCACAAACTTGTAAAGACTTAACAGTAGACTTTTGGCTTCTGGTATCATTACCACAACAGTAAAATTAGCATCTAGAAGTAGGCATATCCAATCCATAATCTGAAAGTAAACAGGAAAATAAAAATTAAGATTTTAAATTTAATTTTAGGTTGATTCATTTCCCAATATCCATGATTATATCAGTTATAAAAACATAACTCTTCCTTACAAATACCTGAAAATTTTAGTTTAGAGATAAAAGAATTTTTAAACAATATAAAAAGGCTCTTTTCTGCCTTTTTTCTTTTTTAAATCCTCAAATGAGGATATTTTTCCCATTGATTTTCAGAGAGGGAAGTGAGGGAGAGAGAGAAACATAGATGTGAGAGACATGTCGACTGGCGGCCTCCTGCAGTGTCCCACCAGGGCCAGGGGAAATCAAACCTACAACCCAGATTCGTGCCCTTGACTGAGAATCAAACTTAATACGACCTTTCGGTGTATGGGCTGGCACTCTAACCACTGAGATAAACTGGCCAGGACACTTTTCTGCTTTTATACTTGCTATCTAAAAAGCATAATGGCATATTTTTCATAATATTCATCAGTAAAGAGAAAGCTACAGTGATATTTAGTTCAAGGGAAAGTTATTTTTTTATAATTATTGGCAGTTATCTCCTATTCTGAAATATAAAATACTAGGGGCCTGGAGCAAGAAATTCGTGCACTGAGGGTGGGTGGTCCCACAGGCCAACCTGCCCCCTTCACACACACTGGGAGCCCTCAGGGGATGTCCTACTGACAGCTCACCCCTGGCCTGCCCAAGGCAGAAAGCCTCTGACAGGCTTTCGGTTCTCGGGCAGGGGACCTCGGCCAGGGAACCCCAGCCAGCCAACTCTCTGCGATCAGGGCTGATTGCTGCCTGGCCACGCCCCCAGCTCAGCTGGCCACCGTGCTGCTGCAATCATTTAGGAGGAACCCACCATTGCTGCCCCCCCCCCTCCTGATTGGCTGTTAGTGTAGCAAAGGTATGGTCAAATTTACATATTACTCTTTTATTAGACAGGATGCCCCAAGAATAGGGTGAGTATTACAGATGAGCTACCATGAACTAAAATAAAATTATTGCTATATATTTATTAAAGTACCCTTTATAGGTCTACATTTTCTAATGGTGTAGTTAACATGCAAATATCACTGTCATGAAAAAGTATTAAGGACACCAATGTCTATTTGGGGGGAGAAGGGAAAGCTGATACCCATGGAAGTCCTTACACCAAAATAGATTTTATATATATCAAAGAGTTAATTACAGAAAAAGAAACTATGAATGTACTAGGGAAAAACAGTGTGCCTATTTTTACATTTCGAGTGGGAAGGGCATTAAGCATGATATAGCTACAACAAAGCCATAAAGAAAAAAATTTAATAATTTTGATAGAAAAAAAAAGTAATGCACTTGATAAAAAAAGGCTAATTGCATCAAATACAAAAAATTCTTTAAAAAATATTTTTCAGTGTTGAAACTGGGAATAAAACTACAAATACTTTATAAGGCAAAATGAAAAAGACATGAAATGCAATAGAAAAATGAACAAAGAACCCAACAAGGCAGTTCACAAAAAAGAATATAAAATAGGCAAGAAAGGATGATGCAACACTCTTTATCAAAGAAATGCAAATTAAAATAAAGCACCATTTGTTGTTTATTTGGCAAAGAATAAGGTCTCAGACCTTTGAGGTAGTAGTACTGATTGTTACAAGCCTTCAGAAAGATAATCTACCATTTTCAAAACAAAAAATGTGTGCACCTTTTATTAATTAATTTTGTTTATGGACATTTACCCAAAAGTTATTCGCTCATAAATACACAAGAATATCTGGGTAAAGATGCCCAATGAAGGTGTGTTCACAATAGCAAAAAACTGTAAACAACTCAACTGCTGCTATTTAGTGGACTGACAAATTAAACCGAAATAGAATATAGTTGTTAAAAAGGATGAGGGGCCAAGACCGGTTTGGCTCAGTGGATAGAGCGTCGGGCTGCGGACTGAAGGGTCCCGGGTTCGATTCCGGCAAGGGCATGTACCTTGGCTGCGGGCACATCTCCAGTAGGGGGCGTGCAAGAGGCAGCTGATCGATGTCTCTCTCATCAATGTTTCTGACTTTCTATCCCTCTCCCTTCTGCTCTGTAAAAAAATCAATAAAATATATATTTAAAATAAATAAATAAATAAATAAAATAAAATAAAAAGGATGAGGGGCCCTAACTGGTTTGGCTCAGTGGATAGAGTGTCGGCCTGCGGACTGAAGGGTTCCTGGTTTGATTCTGGTCAAGGTCCTATACCTTGGTTGCGGGCACATCCCCAGTAGGGGGTGTGCAGGAGGCAGCTGATCAATGTTTCTCTTTCATCCATGTTTCTGCTCTCTATCCTTCTCCCTTTCTCTCAGTAAAAAATCAATTAAAAAAAAAAAAAAAAAGAATGAGGGAATGAGCAGATGTATGCATACTGGTCCAGGAAACTCTATGACATAGTATTGAATGAAAAAAACAAATTGCAGAATAGTGTGCATACTATGGTATTATTAGATCTTTCAACTATAAAAACCCACTACTTAAAAAATTTTTACTTATATTTTAAAATCAAAATAAAATTAAGTATCTGAAATAATTAAAATAACACATTTTTTTTTTTAATGTATGTTTTTATTGATTTCAAAGAGGAAGAGAAAGAGAGATACAAACATCAATGATGGGAATCATGGATCGGCTGCCTTCTGCATGCCCCCTACGGGAGATTGAGCCCGAAACCAGGCATGTGCCCTTGACTGGAATCTGAACCTGGAACCCTTCAGTCCAAAGGCCTACGCTCTATCCACTGAGCCAAACCAGCTAGGGCAGAATAACACATTCTTAAGCCACAATAATTTTTAAAAAAATTCTCAATTAAGGATGATTTTATTTATTTGAGAGAGAGAGAGAGAGAGAGAATTACTTTTAAAATTCTACTCATTGATGGATTCATTGGTTGATTCTCATGTGTGCCCTGACTGGGGACTGAACCTGGAATCTTGCTGAACGAGGATGAAGATCTAAACAATCGTGCTACCCAGTTAGGGCATCATTCTCTTATTCTTAAGAGGTTATTACAAGGATACTTGCTACCCTCTCCCAATGAGGCTAAGGAAATTCTTAAAAAGAATCACAACAGCCAACACCGGTTTGGCTCAGTGGACAGAGTGTTGGACTGCGGACTGAAGGGTCCCGGGTTCGATTCCGGCAAGGGCATGTACCTTGGCTATGGGCACATCCCCAGTGGGGGGCGTGCAAGAGGCAGCTGATTGATGTCTCTCTCTCATTGATGTTTCTGACTTCCTATCCCTCTCCCTTCCGCTCTGTAAAAAAATCAATAAAATATATATATTTTTAAAAAAAGGATCACAACAAAGAAGCAGGAATTTAAGGTAAATTTATGTTATTTCATGTAGAATTGTAACTTTAAAACTCAATCTACCAATTGAAAGATGCTCCCGACCCCCTACTCCAGTGGTTTGTATACAGGTAGAGGAAGGAAGTTCATATGGACTAGGAGACAAGGAGAAATCAGTTACTGAATTCCAGGTTCTGACCATACATATAAACTGAATAAACAGACTTTTCCCAGCACCAAATAAAAATTAAAAAATGATCTCACCTGGTTCAGGGTTGGAGGGTGCATTCCAGGAAGAGTCATAGTAGCATTTTCATTACACTTCAAATAAAGGAAATACAAATATTGGAGAAATAGCTGGGTGGGGGGAAAAAAGGACAATTTATCACTTGGATAGAAATATGTTCTCTATATGTAAAGCTAACAGAGACTGGACTTTAAGAGACTACTGACTTTTACTATCTAATGACACAAAAATAGATAGACAGACAGATAGATCTCCAGTCCCTGCCATCAATGGAGTTCACCTGGTTTGGGAAGGTAGGGAGTTTATTTACTTCCCTCAGCTGGCCACCTGCCCACCACAGCTGGTAATTCTCCGCCGCTCATAGCTCGCTGCCCCACCCTCCCGTCGCTCTACACCACTTGTAGATTGGTCATGATGGATAATTAACATATTCCTCTCTTATTATGTAGGAGGATAATAAGTAGAGGAGAATCCTTCTCTGGGCAATTTTTTAAACAGTTGGATGGATTAACCTGGCCTTCCGGCTTGGCACCAGGACCAATTTTCACAACGAGGGCTATGGAACCTCTCATTCACATGAAGGGAGCTGATATCCTTTTGAATGCCCTAAAAGCTGGTGGACTGAAGGCGCATATTTAAGCCAGAAGTAAAATTCTATTGGATTTGTAAGAACACTTACAGTGATATGTTGTGCTGGGATGTCTTTCAAGTGAGGCAGAAGAAATGTTTCACTATATGCTGAATGAAGAACTGCATTTCTACTTAGAAATAAAGGAAAGTCTTATACCAATAAATAAAGGCTTTTCTACCAAAAGTATTAATAATTCCCTTTCCCAATAGTTAAAAAAATTATATGAAAGTTTTACTTTTCTAGAAGAGTTCTACCACTGAACATCCTCCTAATCACTAGAGTACTATTTACTCAAAATACCAACTTTAGAATTGAAAGAGTATAGCTTCAGACATAAGAAAACAAGTTTAAGTAAGTTGTTTCAGTGTAGCAATGAATGTAATCCATTTTCAAGCAGAAACTAAAAAATCCCCTGAAAAACAAACAAACAAACAATAACAACAAAACCCACCCTGGGTTTTTGGTCCATTGGTTAGTGTTGGCCCAATAGACCAAGGTTGCCAGTTTGGTCCCTGGTCAGGGCACATACAAGAATCAACCAATGAATAGTTAAATAATTGGAACAACAAACTGATCTGTTTGTTTCTCTCTTCCCACCCCCTTAAAATCAATTTTTAAAAATCACTTTAATTATCTAATCCTTCCTTAGGTATTGCTTGCCATTTGACTATACCCCCCAAAAGAGGCAATACAAAGAAAACTAATTAAAAGGATACAGAAGAGCTGCTCTTTTTGGTATCACAGGGCACGAAGTGGTCTCCTCTATTGTGTTTTGAGGCTTTTCACTTAATTCTTTATCACAGTTATCACAATTATCTTCTTCAGGATTGAAGCCATTTTGAAGAATTCCCGTTTGCTCTTCCATCTTCTCATCTTGTACAGAATCACTGTAGTCAGAAACTGACTCCATATTAACATCTGTTTCTTGAAGACTATCATCACCAATGCTAATATGTTAATTAAAAGAAAGTAAGTCTTAGCGCTCCTTGAACTTACTGGAAAAATTTTGATTTTCTAAGCATTCAAACAACACAATTGATTAAAACTGCAGTGAAGGAAGGGTACCACTGACTTCTAACTTACCGCAAGAACATTTTTAAGCAAGCACAGGTGATTGCTTCAGGAATGTCAGGGAACTGCTGTAGACAGAGCTGCAACATCTGTACATCTGTCTTTTCTAATGCAACTTCCATTAAGCCGGGGCACAAACTAAGAAAAGAAAACATATATCATCTTTATATATTAAGAAAAATCTCAACTGCAAATAATTTATAAGATTTTTCAAGAGCATAAAAATTAGAAGTATAAGAAACAGGTAAAAAAAAGTTATGCACATAAAGTTTGGTGTGCAAACATTTACCTGTAAGAAAGCACATGCATCTGGATAAGCTGCATCAGAGAGTTCCGCGGATAAAATGATGGTTCTGTTTTACATCTTCCCAGAAGTCCTATTACTATGTCCCCAATAACAGTATGAAAGTCAGGTGTCCGCTTAGTAGCCAAAAATTTACGTAGTTCTATTTCAATGTGTTTTTCTGAATCTTTCTGAAAGGGCAGATTTAAAGAATTCAGTCTGGTACATTAATAAATGTCACGCTAAACTTAAAGGTTCCCTAGCTCAACATTTTCTAAGTCACTAACAGCATCATGCATTGCTGTGAAAATGGAGTTGACAATCTGCTGCACAAAGACAAATGGCAAAGAAAAAAAAATTCAAGGGTTTAGAAATAAAAATCTTTAAGAGGATAAATTACAAGCATTCAAAGCAAAACTGAATGAGATACTGATGAGGGCACCACCATCACACAAAACGCTTAGCAAGTCAAATAAACCAAAATATCGGGTCACTATGAAAATCTTAAGGTACTATACAAGTGTTAGCTATAGCTATAAAAATGATCATAAAAATAAGATAGAATGAAAAGTAAGTAGGATTTCTTTTAATCACTTGACTTTTCTTATTTCTAACATTTTTTCATTTACCTTTATGGTTGATAAAAGTTGCTGGGATGCTGGAACTTCTGGCTGTGCACTTGCTTCAATTGTCCTTCGCCTTAACTATAATTAAGTAAATTGATTAGGATCTCAAAATAATTCAAAAAACTACAATATACATTTGGAAGAATACAAAACATCCCAAAGAAAGTAGCAAACTTATGTTTTAATCACAAAGGTTTTTTTTTTTAAATAATTTAATTTTGTTATAGTGAAAAGCTGGTTTATTTAAGTTTTTAACTTAAATGTCTAACACTTTTTAAAAATATATATATTTTATTGATTTTTTCACAGAGAGGAAGGGAGAGGGACAGAAAGCTAGAAACATCAATGAGAGAGAAACATTGATCAGCTGCCTCCTGCCAGCTGCCTACTGGGGATGTGCCCCCAACCCAGGTACATGCCCTTGACCGGAATTGAACCCAGGACCCTTGAGTCCGCAGGTCGACGCTCTATCCACTGAGCCAAACCGGTTTCGGCAAAATGTCTAATACTTTTAAGGTTTTTTTTATTTAAAAAGTTTTAAATTATTTATTGATTTGAAAGAGAGAGGTAGGGAGAGAGGGCAAGAAGGGAAGGATGGGGGGAGAGGAGGCAGATAGAGATGGAGACTGATTTGTTGTTTCACTCATTTATGCCTTCACTGGTTGACTCTTGTATGTGTGCTGTCCAGGCCTATGGGGACGATGTTCTAACTAATTGACCTATGTGGCCAGGGCAGGTTTTTTGTGTTTTGAACACAAAATAAAACCTTTATACTCAGGAAGCTATTTGACTAATTGCAAATTGGTCCATTTTCACACCTGGATCTTACCTAAAAACATGCCCATAAAAATTAACTACTAGAGCCAAAACCAGTTTGGCTCAGTGGATAGAGTGTCGGCCTGTGGACTGAAGGGTCCCAGGTTCGATTCTGGTAGAGGACATGTACCTTGGTTGCAGGCACATCCCCAGTGGCGGGTGTGCAAGAGGCAGCTGATCGATGTTTCTAACTTTCTATACCTCTCCCTTCTTCTCTATAAAAAAAAATCAATAAAATATATATTTTAAAAAAAATTAACTACTAGATAATGTGTGTCATTTTTGGATAAATCCTGTAGGGTTACCAAGTTCAAGAATTAAATTGCCCAATCATGCCCCACAGTGTGGCTCAATGGTTGAGCACTGACCTCCGAACCAAGAAATTACAGTTCGATTCTCACTCAGGGCACATGACCCCGCTGTGGGCTGGTTCCCACTGGGGGAGGCAGCCGATCAATGATTCTCTCACAGCAATGATGTTTCTCTCTCTCCCCCTCCCTCTACCTGCCCTCTCTGAAATCAATAAAAATATATTTTAAACTGCCCCACAATTAAAATCAAAGCTGTAAGAGCTGTACAGATATGAATCATTAAGTAATTCACCCTTTCCTCATTTTATAATATTTGCACTAATATTTGAATTTCGATGACCAAACTTACAATTCTCTTTGATGACTCTGAGTTCTTTGATCCAAGTCCATATCCCTGAGAGGTTTCCCAATTTACAAAATGAGGCATGGTCTGAGTGCCTAAGAAAATAAAAAATACACAATTTCTAGCATTCTTTGACCTATGTTATTTACTCATCCAAACAATCAAAGAAAAAAACCACCACCACTTTTGCACAATTCAAGACAGGCTTATCCATTTAATTTTACAGATATCCCCAGATAAGTACATCACAGTATAGTAAAAGGCTAAGTGCCCAGCAACATTAAGCCAACAGAAGAGACGGGCGGTAAACCAGGGAGGGTAGAGGTATTAATGATTTTGTCTGGGGGACTCTACTCTCCCCGTGCCCCAAAAGTCAGAACACTGGTGTTCAAAACCACAGTGCAGCTCTTAAGCCTGTGGCAATACCTGCAATGTGCACTGTTCCCCAGGTAGATAAGATTCCTGGGACAAGGAAATGCCAATAATCAGTGACAAATTTCAATATTAAGAACAGACTCTGTAAATTGATGGCTGTTTACATTAATCAAACAAACTAGTAAGTTCCTACCTGGATCCTGACCATGTCTGAGTTTTCCAAGAGCACCTGCTAATGATGACATTTCACACTTGTATGGAATCACTGTTAGAATTTTTCCATGTAGCATAAATAAATGTTCCCCATAATACCAAAGCTACAAAAAAGTTATAAAAATGTAATCATTTTTTCCCACTTCTATCATCTGATTCAACAAAGTCATATAACATATAACAATAATTTATGGTATGAGCAATCTTAATAGAACACAAAAGGACATGCTAACGTTAAGCAACTTTTCAAAATAATCCCAGGTACATCTTATTAATTGGGTAGGTTTACATAGTTCTTATTTTTGCCAATGTATGACTGAAGCATAAAATTTGAAAGATACTCTCAACTCATAAAAATCTGATTGATATATACGTTAAGTATTTAAAATTAATATTATCACTATCATACATCTATTAACATGATAAATGTTACCAAGGTAACTGCAACATGGGCACACTGTAAGATGTACTAAGTAAAAAGGGCAGAGTTTAACAGAATCTAATGATTCAAACTATAAAATTGTAAAAATAGATCTATCAACAAAAAACTCAAGGGAACATGAAAATCAAAACTGAGTTTGTTAAAGTAGTGAAATTGTGAGTGATTAATTTTGTTAAAATTATTTTTAAAAATAAACTAGAATTAAATTGTATGCTGAGAAATATAGTTTCCTTATTCTAGAATTACAATTATCAATAAATCCTATTATCTTGATTTACATATGAGTAATCACTTACTAAACAACCAACACTCATTGAGCACCTTTGATAGACAGTGAAAACACAACAAGGAACAAAACAGACAAGGACCCCTGAGCCTCTGAAAGTCTATGGCCTAGTCTGCGTAAGTGTTAATTCATTAAGCATTTTTTTTAAAGTATATTTTTATTGATTTCAGAGAGAAAGAGAGAGGGAGCGAGAGATAGAAACATCGGTTCTGAGAATCATTGATGGGCTCCTCCTGCCTGCCCCACATTGGAGACTGAGCCCACAAACTGTGCCTGCACCCTGACCGGGCCGAACCCCGACCTCTGGGTTCACAGGTCGATGCTCACACTCTGAGCCTCCCCACTGGGCTCTTAAATTCCATAATAACGTTTAACATATGACCTAACAGGTCAAGTTATTAGGAAAAGTAACATATAACAGAGATATGTTAAAAAAAAAAAAAAAGAACTATAAAAGGGTATAGTTCAAAATACAAAAGTAAAAAGACCAAACCAGCCCTGACCGGTTTGGCTCAGTGGATAGAGCATCCGCCTGCGTACTGAAGGGCTCCAGATTCGATTCGGTCAAGGGAACGTACCTTGGCTGCGGGCACATCCCCAGTAGGGTTTGTGCAAGAGACAAGTTGATCAATGTCTCTAATTCTCTATTCCCTCTCCCTTCCTCTCTGTAAGAAATCAATAAAATACATTTAAAAAAAGCAAAAAAACCAAACCAACCTGGCCAGCGTGGCCCAGGGATTGGGGCGCCACCTGTGAACCAGGAGATCAAGGTGTGGCTCCCAGTCAGGGCACATGCCTGGGTTGTGGGCTCGGTCCCAAGTGGGGCGTATGCAGGAGGCAAAACCAGTGATTCTCCCTCATTACTGATGTTTCTGTCTCTTTCTTATTCTCCCTTCCTCTCTCTGAAATCAATTTGGAGAAAAAAGAAAAAGACCAAACCAAAGAGCAGCTAACAACCAAAATCATTTAATGACTAGGTAACTGTTTTCCCTGATCTAAAGTTAGCTATAATTTATTCTTACATAAGGAAACTAATAAAACAAACAAATTAAATAAAATCTTTTGGGTTAAAAAATATTTAACTTATTATAATAAAATTTGCCAAAATATTTAAACAAAGAGGTCTCTTCATTAGGCACAAAAATAAACTTAAAAAAAATTCCCAAGTGCAAAAACTTACTTGACCACTGGTACCTTGTGGTAATTCTTTTGAAATCTGCAGTGTTTGAAATTTTGTGTTCCATATGGAGAGGCATTCTGTGAAAAAGAGAAATTCAGAATAAGTCCCCAAAATAAATAAATATATGATGCCCTGTGGTTGAGACAAAGGAGAAGTCATACACACACAAGTTTTGCTTTACTGAGTAATGATAACAGTGATTGACACCAAAACTCAAAGGAATCAGACCTTATGAAAAGAAGAATGCACATGTTGTGTGTGGGGGCAGGGTACATAAAAGCTATCTGCGTACTTCTCCCTCAGTTTTGCTATAAACCTTCAAATGCCTCAAAATATAAAGTTAATAATAATATGCTGGTATGGGAAGGTCTCTATGATATCTCAAGTTAAGATACATCTCTAACAGTGGTTACTTGTTTGTTTTTTGCTGCGTAGAACATGAACCGGAAAGAGGAAGGACAGGAGCTGAGAGCAGCACAGCAGAGTAAAATGGTTAAGAGCCGGGACTGAAGAGGGGTGAGGTATTAGAGTCAGCCTGCTTGGGCTGACTTCTAGTTCACAATTTACTGCCTAATACCCAATTTCCCGACTTGTGTGAAACACGGATGGTAACTGTACCTTTTCTCTGAAGTCTGTTGGAAGGAACACGACACAAACAATGAGATAATCTAGGTAAAGCGCCTGGCACGTGGTCATGCCATCACTAGCAGTGCCTGTGAGCAGGAGAAACCTAACAAAGTGCCCAGGTTAAGATGGGCATATCAAGTTTGCAGTCAACACGGAGCCTGGCCTGAATAAAGCAGAGGGTTCTTGCTATTAAGTCAAGACTGGGAAAGATGAATGGGGTCTAGACTGTGAGGAGACCTGAGTGGTAAGCAATCGATTCGGAGTTTTATAGTATAGGTGGAAAGAGCCCAATCTTGCACTGGCCAGCAACAACTGGATCTTTCATGACAGACTCCATGTATGTGTGTGCAGGGGTGTTTGGGGGTGAGGTGATGAGAATCCTGCTCTGAAGTGACAGAAATGGAAAAGCAGTCCCCAAATTTCAAGCTATCCAAGTCCAGTGGATTTCTATTCTGTGTAAATGTGCTCAAGCTATGAATTTATTGCTCTAGGGAAGGCTTACCAATGTTTCAAATGCCTATGGGTTGGCATTGACACTTGCAGTTTTTATTTCTTTTTTAAGACATAAGTCATGAGCACAATAGTGATGTAAGGAAATGTTTTTGAAAAATTTACAAATGCAAGATGAAAGTCACAAGACCTATAAGAACACTCTGAAGAAAAAATCCAAAGGACTTTTTATTGATTTCCTTTCAGTTACCCTTAGAAGCTGGTGGTGGAGGCCCCAGGATTGCTACGTGATCTTGATCCAGGACGCTGAGTGCATTTCGAGCATTTCCAGACACGACAGTCTTGAGCAACAGTGATCTTACTACCTTCTGATGTTGATTTTTTTCTGGGTCACTTGGATGTATTGGTATCAAGGTTTCATATATACTCCCATCTGAGCCTGTTGAAAACAAATATTTGTTGTTCAGTATTGGATAAAGAACAAATCTTTATCTGTTATAAATATATGTACTAGGTTGTTTATAAGATTTTATCAATTTTGATACAGGATCCAACCAGAAAAATAAACAAATGTGCCAATCACATCACTCTTTGCTTTCACTTAAAGAATATAATACAAATTTAAAAATAAGGAAGGAGGCCTTAGCCAGTTTGCTCAGTGGATAGAGCGTTAGCCTGCAGATGAGGGGTCCCAGGTTTGACATTGGTCAAGGGCACATGCCTGGGTTATGGGCTCGATTCCTAGTGGGGGGCGTGTAGGAGGTAGCCAATCAATGATTCTCATGATTGATGTTTCTATCTCTCCCTCTCCCTTCCTCTCTGAAATTATAAAAATATATTTAAAAAATAAAAAATTAAATTAAGGAAGGAGTATCATTAATAAAAATCTTAGTAAGAAATGTCTTGCTGAAACCAGTTTAGCTCAGTGGGTAGAGCGTTGGCCTTCGGACTGAAAGGTCCCAGGTTTGATTCCAGTCAAGGGCATGTACCTTGGTTGTGGGCACAACCCCAGTAGAGGGTGTGCAAGAGGCAGCTGATTGATGTTTCTCTCTCATCATGTTTCTGACTTTCTATCACTCTCTTCCTCTCTGTAAAAAATCAATAAAATACATTTTTTTAAAAAGTTTTTTTTTTTTTAAAGAAATGTCTTAATAGCCATTAAATAAAAACTGTAAATACTTGTAATAAAACATGACAGGAGATTGTCAGGAATATAGAAAATCTACTCACTGAAAGGATGTATCTCTCATTAGAAATAAATTAGCATTCTGGTTTAAACATCACATTTCTTGTTACCTCATAACCCTGAAAACCACATGAAATTGTTATTTTTTTGTATGTCAACTGAATTTTGGCAATTCCATGTGGTTCTAGATATGTTACAGAAAGATTTTTAGGACCCTGTGGTTCAGAATCCCTACTTCAGTGTTCAGTAAGCTAAAATATAACCTGCATACTTCTGTTTAACAATAAATATGCCCTATAGGTTAAACTTTAAGAAAACCAGTCTATGTCAAGCAAAGGCATTAAGCAGATTCCAATGACCTAGAAATGATAAATGATGGAATCATTTTTAAAAAATAAATTTTATTGATTTCTTACAGAGCAGAAGGGAGAGGGATAGAAAGTCAGAAACATCGATGAGAGAGAGACATCCATCAGCTACCTCTTGCACACCCCCCATTGGGGATGTGCCCACAGCCAAGGTACATGCCCTTGCCGGAATCGAACCCGGGACCCTTCAGTCCACAGTCCGACGCTCTATCCACTGAGCCAAACCGGTCTCGGCATGGAAGCATTTTTATTAATAACTATTGCAAACATTTGCAAACTGAAAAACTTCACAAAGATTTTTAATTGTGATAATACATATGTTCTCTAAATATTGTTGCTCTTTTTTCCCTCCCTAATCTCCTCAAAACAACTTCAAAAGAAGCCAAAAAGAGTAGTGGGAGAGTATAGCATTAGTTTTTTTCCCCGCTAGGCATGACTGGGGCTATACTTTACACCATTACATACAGGTACACTCCAAGGCATTAAAGTAGTATGTAAAATACTGGTTGGTTTAGGCCTAGAATACTTTGTAAGTCTCCTTTACCCACTTGCCTCCATTCAAAGAAGGCCACACTAAGTCTTAAGATTGGGGAAAAAAGAAATGGAGGGCCATTTAGTAACAATCTTAGATATTTTACAGTTCAGTAATTATTATATAGAAGAACCTGGTCTTATCATGATAAAGACTACAGATGATTTTTTTCTTTTTTGTTGGTGTTATAATATTTACTGATTATGATAAATTTAAAGACATAACATTTACCTGCCGAGAATCAATGACTTAAGCTTGACCAGACATGGCAAAGTATAAAAAGTGAAGGTATAAAATGCCTGTAAGGAAGCTTACAATGGAAAGTGCTATAGCAGAAAACTGCAAAAATAAGTACTAAACTATAATATTCCTCTACTTACAGTCACTGCAAATTCAAAGAAAAATACTTACTTAATGACATCAAAGAAATGAATTTCCGAACCAAAGATGCAGTAAAACTCTGTATAACAGATTTTTCTTCTTGTCCAAGTAAGACGGTATATTTGCTTAAGACACCTGAGTTAAACCTCTGTACATAAGCAAAGTAATTTCCATGCTGAAAAATAAAAAAGTTATTTTATTTTTTATTCTCATTTCAACCAACTATATTTAAATGTTAAAACCATTTGTTATCCCATTCTAATTACTTTAATGGGTGCTTAAAAACCTATTGTCCAATTAAATTTAAATGTTATAAAGTATTTCAATTAAGCATAGGCTCTTTAGTATATAAAAATACATAATCTTTGACAGAAAACCAAAGTCCTCTTTTAGTTTTAAAAATTATTAAATAGAAAATGTTATACACCATGACCCAGGAATTAGAGATCCACTTACCTTTTCAGTCATAAAGAGTAAGGCAGGATGCCTAAATACCATGAAAACCTTCGCCCATCTGAAAAAATTAAAAGTATAAAATGCTAAATCACCAGTTGAGAGCAACATATCATCAATCTAAATTTAAGAAAATATCTTTTATACTTCTAGAAAGAGAGACATCAGAGAACACTTAATTCAGTGTTCCAAAATACAGGGTGGGGCAAATGTAGGCTTATAGTTGTAGGTATACGAAACACACAAGTTACTCTTAATGTTATTATTGTATTATTTTCCATATAAACAAATGGAAACCCTCATTTGCCCCACCCTGTATATACCAGAAGGAATTAGTAGACACTTCTCTGTCAAATGCATCTGTGGATTAAATGCAAGTTGCTGAACTTCCCAGTCTTCCAGACAGTAATGTGAGTTATAAAGTGGATAGGGCAGGGTGTGACAGTATGATATGTTTCCCAAATTTATTAGTGCCTCTACCCTCCTCACTCCTGCCTTTTTTGGTTAATCCTCAACTGAGGTTATTTTTTCTATTGATTTTTAAATTTTACTTGTTTATAAATATATTTTTATTATTGGTTTCAGAGAGAAAGAGATAGAGATGCACCTGACAGAGAAACGTCGAATGGCTGCCTCTGCACACCCCCTAATGGGGTAATGGGGATGGAGTCTACAACCTGGGCACGTGGTCTGACTGGAATCAAACAGTGACCTCCTGGGCCACAGGACAATGCTCAACCACTGAGCAACGCCAGCCGGGGTCCACTGATTTTTTTTTTTTAGAGAGAGTGTAAGGGAGGGGGAAAGAGGGAAACATCAATATGTGAGAAACACATTGACTGGCTGCCTCCCACAAATGCCCCAATCAGAGCTGTGGATCACGTCTGCAACTAAGGTACTTACTTGCCCTTGATTGGAATCGAATCTAGGACCCTTCAGTCTGCATGCCATCACTCTAACCACAGAATTAAATCAGCGAGGGTACCCCTCCCTTTTTGAGTCATTTTTTGAGACTAGCATTCTGAGAAAAACATTAGAATCTCAATTCCCTTTTAAAAGTGACAGTGGGGACTTAGGGACAGGAGTGTGAAAAGGGCTTGTAGCCAAGACTGCATGGCCAGTTTTTCACAAAACGGCTATTAACCCAGATCCTCTACCTATATTTCCCCCCCAGTTGTTCAAACTTCAAGGGAAGTCCAAGATAGAGCTAGCTGGTCATTGTCTTTGTCCACAATATTCACTAAGTATAGGTCTTTGCTGTGACTTTTAGAAAGTTATAGGTTGATTCAGGTGGACCTGGAAAGTAGTTAACTGATCAGGAAATGTGATAAAATCATGGGGACTGGAGAGATGAAATCATGAAATTTCCTATCATTTGGGTGATTCATTTTCTTGGTTTTGTTCCAGGATCTGAGAAAGCAGATGGGCTCACAACACTAGTCTCACTAACAAGCTGCATATTTCCCCGGGGTAAGGGTTCTAACTATGGCAGTCAGTGCGATATGACAGAAACAGAGATTTTGGTATGGAATCACCCAGTTCATCTTCAAATAACTGACTATCCAGTTTTCCGTCATCAGAACAGACTCATATGATCTTACAGTTTCCTCAGTCATCTATCACCCTAGAGGGTTCTTAAAAATATGTATTTTATTGACTTTTTTAGAGAGGAAGAGAGAAGGATAGAAAATTAGAAACATCTATGAGAGAGAAACATTCACCAGCTGTCTCCTGCACACCCTCCACTGGGGATATGCCCGCAACCAAGGTACATGCCCTTGACCAGAATGGAACCTGAGACCTTTCAGTGCGCAGGTCGATGCTCTATCCATTGAGCCAAACGAGTTTTGGCACACTAGAGGGTTTTGAAGAATGTCATTGCAGGCAACGTTTTATAAGTGGTTTTTAATAAGGCTTTCATTATGTTCATAACCAAAAAATTTTTTTGAAAAAAAAATCCTTACCTGAGGATATGTTTTCATTGATTTTATTTTTTTCTTTTTAAATTTTTTATTGTTTAAAGTATTACAAATAGTAGTACATATGTGTCCTTCTCCCCCCCCCCCCCCATTTACCCGCCCCCCTGGCCTCCCCTACCCCACAGCACATGCCCTCACTGTTTTGGTTTTAGAGAGAGTACGGAAGGGAGAGAGAGAAACATTGATGTGAAATATCAATCGGTTGCCTCCTGTAACCCACAACCTGGGTATGTGCCCAAGACCCTTCGGTGCACAGGATGACACGCCAACCAACTGAACTACCTAGCCAGGATTAACCAAAATGCTTTTTAACAAAGCAATCAGTGCTATAAAAAAACATGCAAAGGGCCTTTTCATTTTGGTAAAAATTCACTTCAAGTATTAGAACTTACTTAATCACTTCTTCATCAGAGATAACAGTTTCAATTTTCTGCTGGGGCTCTGCAAGCAAGGCCTCTAAACCACGAACGGCACCTTCCTTGAATAACACCAAAGGTTCTGTTCCTGGTATTGAATGTATTCTATATACCTCAGCTGATAACTACGGGAACATAAGAATATTTAAATTTTTATTCTAAACCAATTGCCACCTACTAAAATAAAGACATTTAAAGAAGGCTTATTTTAAGAACTTACTTATTTTTATTTTGATTCAGTTCTATTTTATAACTATGTATGGTTTCAAAGTCAAATCTATAACATAAATTACATACAGAAGTCTAACTTTTGCTCCTGTCTACCCTGTTCCCTGCTCTCCCCCCTAAGTAATCATTTTTATTCATTTTTAGTTTATCCTTCCATTGTGAATACTGGAAGTTAGGCTACAACCAAAACTGGAGGTGGGAGACGTACAAATAGAGACACTGATAAGAGATTCTGGAGCTAAAGGCTGATGCCATAATTACAATCACAGCCTGTAAGCCCAAGAAAAGAAGTTAACCCCATTGTATAAATTCGGGACCATGTTACTACAAGGTAAATGGAAAGCCTGGAGCCAGGGAACAGCACAGTCAGCAGGCTGGAAGTTTCAAGGGTCCAGGCAACAACTGCCATTTATATCTGAATCAGCTCTATCAGGAGCTACTTCTAAAATGTGCCAATTATAATTAGAGTTAGACATTTAGAAATGGAAGGAACTTTTTAGATTAACCTAATTTGAGATTCTCATTTTATAAGTAAGAAGCAGTTAATTTTACATCATTAGTAAAAAAAATAAATAAATAAAAATAAAAAAATAAAATAAAAAAAGGCAGTTAGTCACGGTTCTTTTTCAACGCATTATTTGAAATATAAAATGCACAAAATTTGCAGGGTTTACACTTTACCTATTTTAAGAAAGGCACAGTGTAGTTGTTCTCACAAGGGACATACTACAAACATCTAAACTCATGGAAATAGCTACAAACTTAACATTCACGAGATATTTAAATCCTTAACCTCATGGGATAATGAAGTTTATATTTTGTAACATCACCTCATAAACTGAGACATGTAAGATAAATAGAATGATAAACTAATTATAAGCTTTATGCTCACATTCACAGATGCAATAAGATAAACAACCTACTACAACAATGCAAATTATTCCATCTCACCAATAAGCTAATAAATATGTTGGAAAATCCAAAGACTTACTGTAGCTTTAAATACTTTATCCAGGTTTACATCTTCATTAGTCCATAATCTCAAAACCTTAAAATTAAAACATATAAATAAAAAAGTATTCCAATGCTCACTTATATATAATACTAAGCTACTAAACGAACATTTTGTGTTTTATAGGTATATAAAAGTTTTAAAACTCACCTTGCTATCATGTACAACAATATATTCTCCAGTTTGAAAGTTGCACACAGCTGGACATGTTATAACTTGACCTTGTTTCACTGACCAGCTCCCCAAAGGTTTCTGATCTGAAACCTGTAAAATTAACATACAATATTTAAAAAGTCAATTTCTGACTATAAAAGCAATCACATTTATAGTTAAAATGATAGTATTCAAGATTTTCTACATCAGAAAAATAGTCACAAAAAGACAAATACTGTATGATTCCACCTCAGACAGAGAATACAATGGTGGCCGCTGGGGCTGGGAGAATAGGCAGTAATTGCTTAATAAGTACGAAGTTTCATATTTGCACGATGAAAAGAGATTTCTGGACATGGATGGTGGTGATGGCTGTCCAACAAGGTGAATGTACTTAATAATTTAATACCCTGAAATGTATGCTTTAAAAAGATGGTTTAAGACAGTTATGTGTATTTTCCCACAATTAAAAATATAAAATACTGCCGAAGCCGGTTTGGCTCAGTGGACAGAGCGTCGGCCTGCGGACTGAAAGGTCCCAGGTTCGATTCCGGTCAAGGGCATGTACGGTGGCTTCGGGCACATCCCCAGTAGGGGGTGCGCAAGAGGCAGCTGATCGATGTTTCTGACTTTCTATCCCTCTCTCTTCCTCTCTGTGAAAAATCAATAAAACATATTTTAATAAAATATAAAATACTTTTACAAAGTAGTTAAAATGAAAATATAAACAATAGTACATTAAAAAAATTATCCCATTGTGACTTTGAACAGAAGCATGGGAAATTAAGTAGGAGTAGCTAAGGGTCATTATATTCCTATGCAGGAATCGCAAAATTTTAAGTCCACCTGACAGCTCAGGTAAAAACCAACGGTGTCCATCAGAAGAGTCAAAACAGGCAAATAGTTTTGAAACTGTTTGCAACTTGTTCCCAAAACCTCAAAGTAGATTATCTAGCCTCTTAAACACACGGAAAACTATATTCTGCGACCCAGATTTAAGAAAATTACGCGATCAGGAAAAATAAAGCTGCTTAAAAGGTGTGTCTTCAGGCTCTAGGATGAAAAGGGGGCGGGGCGTGTAGATTTTCCCAGCCTCAACCCCAGGATTTACAGCGTGTAGCTGGCAACAGATTTCTCATAATCAAGGTTCCCATTAAGATACTAAGAAAGCAAAAATAAAAATAAAAATCCACAAAACGTTTCCCCGAGGGGATAAGTGGATGGACACAGGGATAAACCAGTTCCCACCATATCAGTCATCCCCTCCCGCCCGACTAATCTCGTTAAAAAAAAACACCTCAGTGAGCAGACGGGGTGACAGAGACCCCAGGAAGGGACTGGGCAAGGCCGTGACCCTCCGGGGGTTCGGAGCAAAAGCACAGGTTTCCTTTCTTTTCCGAGTCTAGTCCGCGTGCACTTAGACGATTTACAGAGTGCAACTCAGAAATATGCCTCTCTCCAGGGAAACAACCAAATCCAATTCTAGCCTTCCTTCAGCATTCCGGAAGACCAAGCTCAAGCTGGCTGTCCGCCAACCCCGCTGGACCATTTTTTTCTGAAGCTGTGAGACCCACGGCTCCGGCTCCGCGCTCAGCAATGGGCGAGAGCGCAGCGGGGCGCTCCGATCCCAGCGCCCTCACCTCAGAGAGGATGACGGTCCTATCGGCCTCACCTTATAGAGGATGACGGTCCTGCCGCTGTCGGTTATTAAAAACTGGTCTGTTTTGTCGCACGGCTCCACGCCTAAGAGTCCGTCAGGCCCGGCACCCAAGGGTACCGCAGACAACGTGAATTCCTCCTCCAGGGCTGCCATCTTGGGCAAACCTAGGGACCGCCGCGCATCCCTCCCGGCAGGCTTCGCGCTTTCTCTCGCGAGAACTAGGACTCCAAATTGACGGGAAGACACCAAAAGAGAAATGGGCCCTCAGAGCCTGCGACTCCGACGGTTGTGCTGCGTGGGTGGGCGGGGCCTGGAGTTCTCGTGAGAATCCACCTCCCAGGCCACGCCCCAGCGAGTCCCGGATGTACTCCTGTTGGGAGACGGGGTGCGGAAACTCTTACCTGTTGGGAGTCCGCGGTGCTTTAATTAGCTGCGAACTTGGCCGAGGCAAGTCCGAATGTAAATTTTATATATATATATAATATACATATATATACATATACACACGTATATATATGTATGTATATATATATACACACACATATATAATTCTAATCTAACTCTCTAGGAATTCCTACCACGACCTAATGGGACAGTGTAGATAAATTCTTAATAACGTGCAGCTGTTCCTAAATATAATTCCTAATCCCCCATTTTCTCAGGACCACCGGTCTGCAGCCTTTCAGGCCTCCCAGGTTGTCTCTTCTCTGAGCACCAGGGGGAGGAAATCTAGCTCAGTGACTAAACCTTTTCATCTCATGGCACACAAACTAATTACTAAAATTCTGTGGTATACCAAAACATAGATTTTTTTTTGCCAATCTTACCAAAAAAATAGGTATGCTTTTGGTTTACTCACACTGGACAGCTATTGTGTTGGCTGTTGTCTTTTAAAAAATATTTTTATTCATTTCAGAGAGGAGGGGAGAGAGAAAGAGAAACATCAATGATGAGGCCCCAGTCAGTTTGGCTCAGTGGATAGAGCTGTCAGGCCGACTGAAGGTTTTGGGGTTCAATTCCTGTCAAGGGCACATGCGTGGTTTGCGGGCTCAATCTCCAGTAGGGGGTGTGCGGGAGGCAGCCGATCAGGAAAACATTGATGTTTCTCTCTCTCCCTCTTCCTTCTTTTCTGAAATCAATAAAAAAGGAAGGAAGGGAGGGAGGAAGAAAGGGAGGGAGGGAGGGAGAGAAGGGAGGGAGGAAGGGAGGGAGGGAGGGAGAGAAGGGAGGGAGGGAGAGAAGGGAGGGAGGGAGGGAGGGAGGGAGGAAGGGAGGGAGGGAGAGAAGGGAGGGAGAGAAGGGAGGGAGGGAGGGAGAGGAGGGAGAGAAGGGAGGGAGAGGAGGGAGGGAGAGAGGGAGAGAAGGGAGAGAGGGAGAGAAGGGAGGGAGGGAGGGAGAGGAGGGAGAGAGGGAGGGAGGGAGGAAGGGAGGGAGGAAGGGAGGGAGGGAGGGAGGGAGAGGAGGGAGAGGAGGGAGGGAGGGAGGGAGGGAGGGGGGGAGGGAGGGAAGGAGGGAGAGAAGGAGGTGGGGAGGGAGGGAGAGAAGGGAGGGAGGGAGGGAGGGAGGGAGGAAGGGAGGGAGGGAGGGAGGGAGGGAGGGGAGGGAGAGAAGGGAGGGAGAGAAGGGAGGGAGGGAGAGAAGGGAGGGAGGGAGGAAGGGAGGGAGGGAGGGAGAGAAGGGAGGGAGGGAGGAAGGGAGGGAGGGAGGAAGGGAGGGAGAGAAGGGAGGGAGGGAGAGAAGGGAGAGAAGGGAGGGAGGGAGGAAGGGAGGGAGGGAGGGAGGGAGGCAGGCCAATGATGAGCTTACTCATAATATTGAATTTGTGCATTCCTTCTTCTTTGGCTTGAAGACTTTAAAACAGGGATTCGTAAACTTTGTGATTTCAAGAATTCTTTATGCACCTAAAATTTATTGAGGCACATGAAGAGCTTTTGTTTATATGGTTTATATCTGTAGATATTTACTGTATTGGAAATTAAAACCAAGGAATTAAAAATATGGGTTTATTCTCATTTACAAAATGAGAATAATCTCATTTCATGTTAACATGAATAACATTTTTATGAAAGACCATTTTAAAAATAATTTAATGAGGAGAGTGACATTATTGTACATTTTTGCAAATCTCTTTAATGTCTGGTTTAATAAAAGGTAACCGGATTCCCACATCTGCTTCTGCATTCAACCCATTGTGTTATGACATGTGATATAGCTTCTGGGCAGCTCCATTGTGCAGCAAAAAAAAGAGGATATTTTAGTTAGGATAGCTATTGGAGGCCTTTATGAGAGGGTGACTTTTAAGTAATGACATGAAGGAGAAGAGGGAGCTAATCATAGGATTAGCTGAGGCAAGAACACTCTCAAAGCAAGTGCAAATGCTTGCACAAGCAAGCAGCAAGCTTTATTCAAAGGCTGTTACAGTAATTGTAGTTATCAAGGTGAGAGAAGATGAGGATACCATCAGAGAGGACTTCCAGTCTACCTTGTCTAAAATATTCCATCATTAACTCAGCAATTGATTTATTTCCTTTTTATCACAGTTAGTAATTATTTTATTTATTTGCTTGCTTACCATCGAGGCTCTCCCAGTAAGCTTCTGATGGGGTCTCTGTCTGTCTTATGCACTGACACATCCCCATTTCCTAGCAATTAGTAGGCACTCAGTAAAACTGTGCTGTGTAACAGAATGAATCACATTACATCTTGGTATTCAGGGCACCAATAATTGTATCTGATCCATATAAAGCGTTTAATGCATTTTTGTTAAATAAAATCATATTTCTATGGCAAGCCATTATAATAAACTAGAGGCCCGGTGCATGAAATTTGTGCATGGGGTGGGGGGGAGGATTGTCCCTCAGCCCAGCCTGCACCCTCTCCAATCTGGAACCCCTCGAGGAATGTCAGACTACTCACTGGATTGGGCCTAAATGGGCAATGGGACATCCCTTTCACAATCCAGGACTGCTGGCTCCCAACTGCTCACCTGCCTACCTGCCTGATTGCCCCTAACTGCTTTTGCTTGCCAGCCTGATCACTCCCTAACCACTCCCCTGCCAGCCTGATCAACACCTAACTGCTCCCCTGTTGGCCTGATTATCCCTAATTGCCCTTCCCTGCTGGCCCAGTCACCCCTAACTGCCTTCCCCTGCAGGCCTGGACCTCCCCACCTGTCTTCCCCTTCAGGCCTGGTCTCCCCCAACTGC
Organism: Antrozous pallidus; assembly: GCA_027563665.1. Classification (NCBI taxonomy): domain Eukaryota; kingdom Metazoa; phylum Chordata; class Mammalia; order Chiroptera; family Vespertilionidae; genus Antrozous; species Antrozous pallidus. Next base: position 35,455,870 of record CM050526.1, read on the forward strand.
CCTCCTCTGCCAGCCCAGTCACCCCCAACTGCCCTCCCCTGCAGGCCTGGTCCCCCCCCCCCCCAGCTGCCCTCCGCTTCAGGCCTGGTCCCTCCCAACTCCCCTCTCCTGCTGGCCTGATTGCCCACAACTGCCCTCCCCTTTGGCCATCTTATGGTGGCCATTTTGTGTCCAATTGGGGGCAGCCATCTTTGACCACATGGGGGTGGCCATCTTATGTGTTGGAGTGATGATCAATTTGCATATTACCTCTTTATATATAGGATAGGATGTGGGCTTAAACCATTAAGACAAAGTAAGACTAAGAAAGCTGGAACTGTACTTATATATTCATCTGTAAATTTGAGTCTAAAAAAATTGAGTACGTTTAGTAAACTATTCAAGGAGAGTGCAGTCCTTTTTTTTTTTTTAAGTATTTTTACTGATTTTATAGAGGAAGGGAGAAGGAGAGAGATTGAAACATCCATGATGAGAGAAAATCATTGGTTGGCTGCCTCCTACATGCCTCACACTGAGAATCTAGCCTGCAATCTGGGCACGTGCCCTTGACCAGAATCAAACCTGGGACCCTTTGGTCTGCAGGCTGATGCTCTATTCACTGAACCAAACTGGCGAGGGCAAGGAGAGTGCACTCCTTTTTGGAAGGTCACCAGCTATAACAAGGGCACTGGGAGCCTTCAGCAACGGACCTAAGATCAGAGTGGAGCAAACCATTCCACTTCCAAGATGTATCAGTGAAGGTCAGCAAGCAAGAATAGGGCCTGGCTCTTTTTTCTTTTTTTAATCCTCATCCAAGGACATGCTTTTATGATTTCAGAGAAAGAGGAAGAGGGAGAGAGAGAAACATCAGTGTGAGAGAGGGCCTGGCTCTCTGTCACTCCTGAGAGATGTGTAAGGGCTGGTCTTCAAAGGCAGCTGTGGCCCTAGGCCTTTCACTGTGAGCTGTGGGTGTTCTGTCTGGATTGTTTGCTGCTTGGCTCCCAACTGTGAAGATGGGGGAAGATATTGCCTCTCACATTCAATTCCTAGAATAAAATCAGGTGATAAATATGCAAGGAACAAGTCTAATTATATAATGGGTAGGAAAGGTGCCTGCCCATATTTAAAAGGGAGAATGTTACCCGTTATGGAGATTTCATGGAAGGTTGACGGTGGCATGCCTAAGTGGGATATAGTGTTTTGCCAAAGAAACATTTCTAGAAGGACCGTTCTCAAAAGAGAATGGCTGGTGCACAGATATTCCACAAGACTTCATAGTACATGGAAGTTTGGTGGTTCTTAAATAAGGTCTAAGGTTCTCTGAGATATGTTTTCCAGTTTTAGAATATCAAAACATTTTTTTTTTGCCCTGACCAGTTTAGCTCAATAGATAGAGCATCAGCCTGTGGACTGAAGGGTCTCAGGTTTGATTCCGGTCAAGGGCATGTACCTTGGTTGCGGGCATATCCCCAGTGGGGGGTGTGCAGGGGGCAGGTCATTGATGTTTGTCTCTCACGGATGTTTCTAACTCTCTATCCCTTTCCCTTTCTGTCTGTAAAAAAATCAATAAAATATATTTAAAAACCATTTTTTAACCATTTGTTATGTTTAATTGCAAAGCTAAGACTAAAACTAAGGGGCAGGGTTGGAAAAATATCGTGTAAACAGGCACACCTTATTTTATTATGCTTTGCTTTACTGTGCCTCACAGATATTGTACTTTTTTCTTTGTTTATCTTTAATGGGTATAACACTGGTTAATAACATAAGTTTCAGGTGTGCAACATTATGATATCTACATATGATATCTACATATACTATAGTCTGCTCACCGCCCAAAGTCTAGGTTCTACCCATTTGACCCCCTTTACCTATTCTGGCCTCTCTCTACTCTTCCTGTCTGGTAACCTCCAATCTTTTGTCTGTGTCTATGAGTTTGTTTTCATTTTCTTCTCTTTTTTGTTTTATGTCCCACATATGAATGAAATCACATGGTTTCAAAAACATTCTTGATGCAAGTGTGGAGACCGCGTAAATAAGTTGAACAGTATTATTGGAACTCAGAAATAAAGAAACCTCGCAGTAAAGATGGTTTCCCCTAAGCAAAAATCAGAGTTAGAGGAAGCATCTAAGCCCCTTTGTCCCAATCGGGTATATGTCTCAGTCTAATGCTAGCACCCTGTCAGTGACCTCCAAAACCAAAATTTGAGGTCGAACAAGCACTTGTGATTTAATTGTAACAGAACAGGGAAGTGCGAGAAAAGATGGGGTGTTCAGGAGTTTAGATGAGTCTAGTGCCCACAGAACTGAACAATCTTCAGGAGTTTGGACAGCTAGCATCCACGTGGAAGGAATTTAAAGCAGCGGGGAGTGCCTAGGTTCCAAGCGTTGTTGATTTTATCATCTAAATATAGCTCAACCTGTCCTCTCTCCCTCCCCACTGCCACCCTTCAGGTCCAAGCCCCTCCTCTTACTTGGACCCTGTAATCGCTTGTCTCCCTGCTTCTCTGCTGCTCCCTTCTGACGTGTAGCCAGTACGAGCTGATCAAAATTCTAATCTGATTGTGCCACTCCTTGCTTAAAGCCTTTTAATAACCTGTTCCCAGAGTGAACAAGATCAAATCCTTACCTGACCCACAAATAGGGTTGCCAAAGAAAGTACAGAATGCCCAGTCCAATTTGAATTTCACTTAACATAATTCTTTAGTACAAGTATATCCCATGCAATTATTCATTGCTTATCTGGAATTAAATTCAACCTGGCACCCTGTATTTTTATTTGCTAAATCTGGCAGCCCTACCCACAAGGGCTTTGCAAAATGTTGGCTTTTCTAGTGAAACTTTTGTGTATATTTCAGATCTGTCTCAAAAACCATTCATCAGGGTGGGGAAGGTGTCTTATATGAAAAAGTTTTTTTATTTTTTTACATTTAGTTATAAATGAGATGAAGCACATCAGAAAAAAGAGACGTTTTTGACATATTTATATTCTGACAATGACAGGGTATGTTGGTCAAAAGAATCTAAGATAGCCTGGCGAGTGTGGCTCACGGGTTGAATGTCAGCCTCTGAGCCAGTGGAGATCGCGGTTCGATTCCAGGTCAGAGTACATGCCTGGCTGCAGTCCCCGGGAGGGGTTGTGCAGGAGGCAGCTGATCAGTGACTCTCATCATTGATATTTCTCTCTCTCCCTCCCCCTCCCTTTTCCACTCTGAAATCAATAAAAAATATATATTTAAAAAAACCTAATATAACACACTATTGATCCACCAGATATTCTTAGTTAACTTTTTTTTTTTATTAACCATCCAAGCTTTATAGGAGAAAACTTGCATGTATGAAAATGAAGTAAGTTTTGCAGGTCTGACTTCATCTGTCCAGCTCTTTTCTTGAAACATTGTTCTTTCTACTTGGGATGTTATTAATATTCGCTGGAATCCTAGGAAGGGTCCAAATATTTGCATTTCTTATATTTGTTTCCTTTGGCAAATTTGTTTCTAGAAAGGACATTTTAACCTACTTCCCAAGTGTTTTTAGTGACCTCCTGTGGTCAAAAGGAAGAGACTCACTCAAAATAGACTCAACATGAAAGGAGCATCATGTCTAGGGAATGGCCATCCTGCCTCATGGACCTCCAGTTTCCGAGTGTCTGTAACCACTCTTTCTCTCATGGCTGCTCAGCTTCCATCACTAAGTGGCAATTCCTTGTGCTTGTCATGAGACAGAATATATGCCACCTGTGTGTTTGTTTAAAGAATCACTGATTTTTAGAGAGGAAGGGAGCGAGAGAAACATCGATGTGACAGTGCAACACCAACCGCCTCTCTCCCTCGCCACCAGGGGATTGAACCTGCAACCTGGGCAAGTGCCCTTGACTGGGAATGGAACCAGCAACCTCCGGGTGCAGGGATGAAGCCCAACCAACGGAGCCACACAGGCCAGGGCTGCGCGCTGCCTGTTTTTGCTGGTGTGGTTACACTTGAAGAGATGAAGGCTCAGAAGGATGAAGTGATTTGCCCAATAGTGCACAGCATTGTAGTTTCCTCATGTAACACAGGAGAGCAATTGTGTGTATTGGGCTTATCAGATATACCCTCCCCCATAAAATAGGTCTTTAAAATATCTGAGGCATGCTGTAACATGAATATTGAACACGTTATGCAAAGTGATATAGGCCAGACACAAAAAGACAAATACTGTATGATTCCAGAATAGGAATATACAGTGTCCAGAATAGGCCAATTCGTAGAGACCAAAGGCAGAATAGAGGCCATCAGGATCTTAGGGGAGGAAGGATACAGTTACTGTTTAATGGGTACAGTTTCTGTTTGGAATGATGAAAACGTTCTGGAAATGGGTAGTGGTGATGATTGGACAACATTGTGTATATTCAATGCTACTGAATTGTACACTTATTCAGATTTCACCAGTTTTATATGCTCTGTGGTTGTGATGTTGTTGAATGGTAGTTGTACAACTCTTATCACCTGGGGCGGCTGGGCGGAGGGTGACACAACATCCATGTACATGTCTTTGTGACTTTCTGTGAATCCGTAATTATGTCAAAATAAAAAGTTAACATGGACACACAATACCGAAAACAAGTAAGTAGATGGCAGATTCCAAACTAACTTGAGGGCAAATTTCATACCATGTCCGGGTTTGCTAGGGGCACTCATTCTCCTTGAGAATTCTGTTCCTCGGGAGTGGCTCTCACGTGGCTCACGGTCAAAGAGAGGATGACGCACAGGCTGCTAACCTTCCTTTTTTGGACACCATATGCAATCTATCATCACATTCTTTCCAAGAAGGGAAATGAAAGACGTAGGAAAGACTCAGCTCTGTCCTTACCCAGATCCTGTTACAATCAGGAGTCACTGATTCTAAAATAACAGCGAGCTCAAGTTTTTACTTTGACTCTCTCTTGGTTAAACCAAAATGGAACAAAATAAAACTTGTCAGTTACAGGTGGTTTTTAGGAAATCCTCAAGTAAAGATGCATCATTCAATGTTTATCACCGAGAGTATGAAAACAAAATGACTTCAAGGTGATGCTTGTTTATTCAGTTAAATGCAGTTCCTTGTGCTTGTTTCTGTAATGAACCAATGAACAGTCTGCAGCTTAGTGAACTAGAGGAGGCACCGAGCGTCTAAATAAACCAGAGAAGGCCAGTTTCTTCCCCTGTATATGAGCTAGAGACCCAGTGCTGGGCCCAGAGCAGGAGCATTAAGGCAAAGGACACCGAACGTCTAAATAAACCAGAGAAGCCCAGTTTCTTCCCCTGTATATGAGCTAGAGACTCAGTGCTGGGCCCAGAGCAGGAGCATTAAGGCAAAGGACAACGCCGTTTCTAGTTTCCCCAGGAGTAGAAGTAGTTAAATGTTTGGACTTGAACGGGATAGCCTACGAGATTGCGTGCTATAGAAAAGGAAGAATTTACGGGAGTATGGCATATTAGAGGGCTAATAATTAAGCAGAGAAAGTCAACCTAATAAACTTGAAAGCAGGTTTTGTCTGGGTCAACCACATGAAGTTAAACACACAAACACAATTATACAAATATACATGAGAGAATCTGGTGTTCCACTTGGGTGGTGTACCTTCCAATTCCATCAGGACAATGTTTCTTTGTTACTGCTCAGACTGTGGTCTCACCTTTCATACGGGGAACCAAGCCCGTGGGGTGGGTGGATGAGTCTATGTGTGTGTCCCACTGGGTTACAGACTCTCCGTGGGTATTTTTAGAGCTGGCACCCAGGCCTTCCCTGTAGGCACCATATGGCTTATTATTATTAGCAGGCCAGGTTTTCCTGCATACAAATCCCTAGAAACTGGGTCTAAGTACCAGCCATTGGCTTGTTCCTTCTTCCTTGATCACTTCTTTCCTGTCAACCCACAAACTCACAATTGCCAACAATCTCTTGAGACCAGTGGAGAGGAAGCCACACTTGGAAAGAAGATTGCTTTGTACTTTATTTACAACAGAAGGTAAGAAAAAGTAAGTTATTAACAATAATAAATAACTTGGGGGGTGGGGCACAAAACAGCCATAAAATGACTCAGAAGGATGGCATATGTGAGGGTCACCTTTTGTTTGCTTTGCTTGTAGACTGTAACACTGTGCACTCCAAACTGTGGTCCTTCAGCAGTGGCAGTGGTATATCGACCCATTTAACAAATCAAGATCCCAGCTTGAAATGTAAACACTAAAAAATGACAGTTGAAGTGACACTGAAGTGGCGTAGGCATAACATCAACTCAAAGAACCTCTTCTCAGTGACACATAGGAACTGAAGGGGGACTTGCAATTCCATAGACATGCTTCCCTTTTTAGGCCACAAGATCCTAAAGCATTTAACTTAACAACAAAATTATCAGGAATCACGTCTGAAAAGTTCTCCACATATTCACATCCTCTTATTGCACTAACTCCTAAAAAGCTCAAACACTTACATTTCAAAGGCAAACAGTTCGTTCCGAAGGCAGAGCACACGAGAACCCGGTGTTGCCTCCGCGTGCCATGGCTGTGCGATTGCGTGACATTTCAGTCTCAGCAAGAACGAGGTGTTTGACCAGTTACAGCCACACAACAGATTTTATTTTATGTTTTAAATTTCAGGAATTAGGGCTCCGATGGCAGACTGTCACCTGGCCTTCGGAGTCAGATGATCAGAAAGGGACTGAAACTATTTAGACAATTCCTGTCTATCGGGTTATTTAATTACACATTATATCTGAATTATACTCTGGCTCTTCTGAAAAGTAACATTCCTACTGACCTAGACCAGACAGTGACCTTGCTGCCTCTGAGCCCTAAAGAGCTACCAAGGAAAGTAGAATTTAACAATGTACATAAATACATCAGCCTTGAAATTTTCGCAGGAAAATGATTTCTGGAGAAGTGTCAGGATCTATTCTTTAGGCCAGTATTATAGAGCCTTGAAAGAAAACGCTATAATTACTTTTGGGGTCTTGGGTTTTTGTGCCTGCATTGTACAACCACGACTGTGCTTAGAGATCGATTCTCACAACCCAAACATGGCTAATGCAAACCTCCAACTACATTAAAACCATTCCTCCCATACAGATGCAAAACCGTAACAGAAGGGTTTATAAATTAGTTCACTAGCAAACGCATATTGTGCCGGTCATAACGATGGTGAGTGAAAAATACCATGGCCTCCTTTGCTTTCTTTTGTTATAGCCCAAAAGTGGAAACATGAAATGGTCTTCAGAGCTAACTTCTGACAAAGTTCATGCAGGAAAAACACCAAGACCCTTTGATCCTGGGAAAGCAGTCAAAGCTACAAATGCTGTGCCACACACAGCCCATGAAAAGCACAGGGGTGTCTGGTATTTGAAATGCACCCAAAGCAATGAAATGTCCAGCCATTGTCATGGTTTTCACCAACATCGGAGATGAAGACGGTGTGCTGTGCATGTGCTAGTCTGTGGATTACTTTAATTTGGCTACCAGATACTTCAAACTGGTGGTGTTTGAGTCACTATTCTATATTTCTATATATGTACATACAGGTATAATACAATTTTGGTGAACAAAGTTGAAGGTTTCCACACCGCAGACAGAGGCACTGAGTTAAAGATTCTATTCCCCCACCCCCAAACATGCTTAAAGAATTCAAGTTTCTGCTTTTTCCCTTCTTCTAAGTTTCCATCATGCAGCCATTGCATTTCCATCCTTATAGGAATTACTAAGGTTCTATGTACACATTCATTGCAGGCTTGTGTCCTGCAACAAAGGCATGTATGGAGAATGTGAAATGACACTTGGAAATCAAGGCAGATAAAATGGTGAAGTCACGTATGCTCATGATGATGGGATTAAATATTCAAAGCAGCTAAAGGAATATACCTCCCCCCCCCCCCCGCTTTTCTTGAATGCACACAAACCACATGTAGACAGAAAACTGAATGTATTTTAAGTGCACACTTTTGATGGCTAAAACTCACACTATCTTTAGCAGTTTGTAATTGATGTCCATGGTATTGTACTGGCTATGAGAAAGAAAACCCACAGAAGGAAATGAGAAATTAGCTTTCTAAAGCGGAGAGGATTGTGGGCCTTGCTAGCGGAAGCTACTTTACAAACAGCAATGGTATGAATGGGAAAACTAGGCACCAGATGTGCGAACAACCTGCACGAAATAGATCGGTTCCATTAAAAAATGACCCCATCCCCACTTGTTACAAAGCTGGTTTCAGCTCGTAAATAAATGGTAAGCAAACACACACATGATTGCTGTCTTGTGAAAATGGAATTTTGCTTCCTGAAGCCAAACATAACCCTTAAGTACTATTGTGTGACGCAGAAGCGGTCGAGAGGTCCAAGGGGTTTGGTAAAAGTTTAAGTTTCCCCACAAGCAAAAAAATCATGCTACCATACCATGCAAGGATGTCTTACTACAATGCTATATCGCTCTTAGGGAAGAGGTGCATGTTGACCTAAGCTATTTGTAACTGGCTTCCCTGTTTTTGGATTAAAAAATTTTTTTCCCCAAGCTAAATATCAACCTGTAGATAAAGATATGACCTTGACAGTCTGACGTATGACTTGCGCTTACTTGGTGCTGGGCTCAGGGGCCAGCGCCTGCACCTGGGAGTTTGTCAGCTTGAAAGACACAATGCAGAGCACTTAGGGAGAGTAGCAGGCAGGGGCCACTGGCTGAGGCCAGGAGAGAGAAGGAGGCCGTGCTCCTTGGTCTGTGTGTTTCCTTTGGAATCTGTGTGGGAAGGTCCCTTTCCTGAGGTTGGAGGTTATGGTGAGGAAGGCTAGCTAGGGGCTTGGAGTTGCCCAATTACTTTGCTCTTTTCCTCTCACGGAGGACAAAAGTGAATATAGATGCTGCTTGCCCTTCCTTCTGCGTTTAAAGGCAGTGAGGTGCGAAGGTGGCAGGTGTTCCCTCTACGATCAAAGGAGAGTTTTCTTTCTGCCCCTTTGGTGAGTGAGCTTGCCTCCCGTCAACCTTGAATCTAATCTTGCATTAGCAATCCTTTCAGAAAAGAAAGCTAGACGGAAGGACATGTATCTCTCCCTCTTTTTGCTTTACAAATAGGAGTAAACAATTCTACTCATTCTCTCCTCCCACTTTACAGTATTTACTCAACTTCTGGAACTTCCCAATATTTGGACTTCAAGAAGGAGCAAGAGAATGGCAGTCCTTTCTAAGGTCCTGTGAGGGGCCATTGGGTCCAGGATGTCTGGATGTTATTAAAAGTAAAACCAGGAGGGAGTTGAAAAACAATTCTCCTTTTTAGGATTTCCCGAACCATATATTCCAACAGAGTTAAAGTCCAGTTAGCTTACTCCACCCTTGAACTTTTTGAGTGGGCAAGTAGTCAATAAATTCTACATAATTAACTGCAAATTCTGAGAATCTTCATGGATGATAGAAGCTGACAAGTTAAGGTTTGTTGGTGCCTGCAGAGAGAAAAACGATGCTTGCCTCACCTGGGCTCTTGGCTCCTAACTCAACCCTTCCGACATCTGTCAAGTTAAGGTCACATTCACCCCTGTAATTCTTAAGATTTCTGAGGGCACATAGGAGAAAAGTTATTAAAAGACAGAAGCAAGTGGAATCTTTATTAAATTCTGTGAAAGGTATAAATAAGTTATCATTAATTGCACATGGAGCCTCTGTGGGTTGATAATTAAAATTTTCGAAAAATTTAAAGTGTTAATTAGGCCCCAAATCCTGAGTCAGACTAACCAAAATAGGAATTTTAGTAACTACTGGTATTTCAAGTATCGGTGATGAGCAGTTCAAAATTTAACAATTAGGTATGTTACGCCTGAGAGTATTTTTGAGAATTTCAGGTTTGATCAGAGGAAACTGACTTCACCATTTTATCACACCTTGTAGCACAGTGGTGCCAAGTTTCCATTTGTTTACCCTCGTAGTCCATACCAACCGCATCCAATGCCCGATAACAAGGCTTCCTCCCAGGCTTCCAGCTCTGACTACAGAAGACACCTTCTGTCCTTTGCATGTCTTACATGTTGCATCTAATATGATGCTGTGTGGCATATTGAGGGACTCATATTATATGTGAAATTACTTAACCACATGCACACTCAGATAGAAGGAACATATTTTGAGTGACAAAGCAGTCTTTTTCTATATTAGAAGATTCTTAAAAAACAAAACAAAACAAAACAAAAAACAACCCTGAAAATGAAACTATAAAATCCCTTGAAATATTCACACGAAGTTATTCTGACTTGGGCCGGCATGGCCTGTCTGAAGAGGGTACGCCAGGTAAATTCAGGGTGGCTTTCTTCTCGGGGTCTGGAAGCGTGAGAGTTTCTGGGGCAGACTTCTTCCGGGGCCGATCTTTGGGCACGGACAAAAACTCGGGAGCGTCTGAGGACAGAGGTGTGGACGGCGCACTGGAAGGGGCACTGCGGACTGAGGAAGGCAGCAGGGGAATGCTCGAGATAGAAATCACAGGTGGGAAAACGCCGATTTTCTGGTTGGTGGCTTCCTGAGTGGCTCGTTCAAATTCTCGGACTTCATCCATTGTCATGTCTTCAGAGAAGAGAAAAAGATAAAGAAAAACGAGCAGTTATTTAGAAGACATGCAAGTGGATTTATCTCTATACCTGTTTTTAAAGGACCTATGGGACCCTATGAAAAAGGAGCCTCTTCAGATTATAAACCTAAATTATCATTAAAATGTTAAACCCTGAATTTTTCTTTTATGGAGGCAAACCTCTGAAATAATATTCCTTTATGAATACCCATCTCTAAGACTTCCCAAGCACTCTTCAGTGAGTGTTTAATGTATTTTGAATTAGAAAACATTAGGAGTGCCCAGCTGGTGGCTCAGTGGTTGAGCGTTGACTTATGAAATAGGAGGTACGGTTTGATTCCTGGTCAGGGCACGAGCCTGGGTTGTGGGCTCCATCCCCAGTAGGGGGCATGCAGGAGGCAGCTGATCAATGATTCTCTCTCATCACTGATGTTTCTATTTCTCTCCCTCTCCTTTCTTCTCTGAAATCAATCAATCAAACAAACAAACAAACAAACAAAAACAAACAAAAACAAAACAAAACAAAAAACCCAAAAACAACAACAAAAAAAACCACATCAGGAGTACAGAATCAGACCGGAGCAGTGAGTGTGTGTGTGATGGTATGACTATTATCAGACCTGGAGATCTTTTCTATAAAGAGAAGGTAACTAAAACAATCAATGGCCCCAAAATGATGCTTACAGTGTGTGGCAAAGGTAGGTTTACAGTTGTGAGTACATGAAAGAGTTTATTCTTGTATTATTATTTATTCATTTTCGTATTGTTTTCTGTATGAACAACTATAAATCTACATTTGCCCCATCCTGATTTATGTGTCACATAATAACATATGAGCAAATCAGAAACATTTTTCAAAAAACAAAATCCTTAAGCAGATTTCCTGGAAACAATTACTAAATTTTCAGAAAGGGAATGTTTTGTTTACAAAGGAAATAAAAAATTATGGTTGTGTTGATATAATATAAAACTCAGAAGAATACAAGAAAAATCATACTCATGAACCTACCACTTAAAAAAACGCCACTAAGACTATTAAGCTAAGAAAAGAGATTATGTCTTTTTAAAAAGAGGTACTGCAAAATAAAATTGAGGCTCTCAGGAAAATGTCACTGAATCCGGGTCACTGAGGCTCTGTTCTAATAAATGCATATCATCTTGGAGAAATGGCTTTCTGAAGAAGCAGCTGAACACAGTGTCCTACTCCATGCATCCAGCAGAGAGCAGAAATCACCCAGAAGAGACAGAATTTTTATTTTACAGTCTCTTCCGTAGTCTCTTAGAAGTTCCCTTCCTTGAAGGCACTGAACTGCTCAATTGAAAAGGAGACAATTTCCTTATTGACCTGGTCATGGATGTTAATTTTGCATAATTTCAATCTAATTTGTTTCTACTCGGGTTGATGATTTAAGTTTTATTGGGCACTCATGTAGTTTTTATTTGTGGTGGACAGCAGCCTCTTGATTTCAACTGTTTTTCATTATGATGAAGAAGAGAGACAATGGAAAAATAATGTCCAATTTGAAGGAATGCCACAGAATATGGGAAATGTCGCCAGCATTCAAAATAACCACTCTGTAACTTTGGAAGAGGTACTAGCAGACATATCTCTTGCTGACGTCATGGGAACGCCTGTGAGTTGCAGCCAGAGAAGCCACGCATGGGCTTTTGCCTGGGGAGGACCATTCTGGGCACCACCCTCTCTATGTGGTAAACTGACCTAACACCCCTACTCGCAGTAAAACGTAAAGAAAACCAAGGAAGAGCCTAAGCTGAGAGCTGTAAGAACTCAGAAGGAGACTGGCATTGTGCTTTGGATCTTTGGGACTGTAGCATCTCTCCCAGGCCTCTGGCTTCCTCTGTCTGGTCCTCCTGACAGTGAGCAGCTTTCAGAGAGCGGCTGAGGGGGGAATGGTGTCTAACAGTCCTAAAAGAAAAGGTAATTGAAAGTGTTGAAAATTCAGGGACAGTTTCCTGAAGGAGCATTTCTAACTTTAGAACAGGAAGAGAGGAAGACAGAGGTCCTATCGGAACTGATCTGTCCAGAGAGAGGGCCACCTGGGCTAACTCTTGTGAGAAGGGTTTTCCGCAGATCCAATCATTGCATGCTGTGATTAGGGCCATTTCAACCTAAAGGGCAGTCACGTGCATCCAACAGCGGCCTTGCAGGTACATTCCAAAAAGACATGCTCTAAAACCTCAACTAAAGATTTCCAAAGTGCAACCGAAGATCTTCACAATTCCAAAGCATCCATTCACAATAACCATTTACCAATCTCCTACAACTACATCATCAGTTTCTTAAAAACCTAATTAATGTGCTACTCCGGGGCATGCGAGCTCAAGCTGCCACCCAGAGATCCCAGCTCTGGTCAAAGGCACATACTAGTGACTCAGAGATTCCATTTGTCTTTGTCATCTGTAGCTCCTCTTCATTAGCATGAATACAACTGTATGTAAAATGCTGGCAGACACCCTAACTCTCCATTTCCCGCGAGCCCGGGAACAACTTGAGGCTCCCTGGGACTTATCTGACGCTCCGGCTAGATCTGGTGGAGTCCCCACTTACCGCGCTGTCACTGCCACTGCACTGCCAGAGGCATGAAGGGACCACAGCCCCACCTGGACATTAACCTGGTAAAGATGAACCGACTGGGTAACACAGCTATAAAGGCCATAGAAAGCATTTCAGAGCAAATGTAAGGAAATCTAGAAGACCAGCTGGGAAACTGTTACCTGTATTTTTAAAAAAGTTCTGGTTTTCGTATGAGCCCTGCTTTCCCCCCTCTGTTCTGTTCTGGTCCAGGCCAGGCCTCCACTAGTCTCACAGAATGTCTCCTCTCTCCACGTCCTTGGCTTTCTGATGGGAACACCCTGCACATCAAGCGGCTTTAAAGACCCGAAATGTCTGCAAGTGAGCGGCTCTTTACCAGCAGCCCCTGGGTGACGACGCTCTCTGCAGACGCCCACGATCAGTGTGGTTTGGTAAAGGGAGGGGGCGACATGTTTAAAGTTCTACATACACTTGTTTGGGCCTGGCTCTCTATGTCATCCACAGTGGAGGAATGCTGATTGCAAACTTTTATGTTGGTTTGTTCATGCATGTTTTTCTCGTATTCGCGAACATCGTCCATTGTCATATCTGAAAGAAGGTTGAGACGTTGGCAACTTCCATTATTAAAGGCAAACTTTCAATGGGGAGACTTTAGGGAAAGACGGTAGCTTAGCAGAAGCCAAAGAGAGGTTTAAAAAGCAGGGGGGTTCACTAACTTTATGGAAAGCAAATCATAAAGTTAGCTAAACCAGCCAGAGGGGCAGTTCCCAGCCAGGAAGGGAACTCGAAATAGTCTTAGAAGGGAAGAGTGGACATTTTTTAGGGGTGACTCTTGTAAAGTGAGCTGAGTGGGTGGAGTAGGAGCGCGTGGGCAGTGCCATAGCCTGAGATCTCCTAAAGCAGAGTTAGAAGATCCCTTTAGGGATGTGCTCAGCAATTTGCCTTAAAACTTACCTTCCATATACCTTTCCAAATAGGTTCTGTAAATCAGTGCATTTGACACAAGAAAGGGCACTTTCATTGCTATTGTAGGAGACACGACATAGAAGGCATGGGGCGATGTCCATGGGTATAAGTGACACTGGGTGCGGGGCTCACACACAGGTGAGCTTTTGCACAGAATGCGTGGTGTCAGGGTGCAGGTCCACACTGAACTCCAAGCCCAGCCTACCAGCTTGAAGGTGGCTGGCACTACTTACACCCACACTCGTCTACAAATATGGCGGCACATGACTTTATGATTTTTGGCCAGAGTCTGCAGGCTTTCAGTATTCAGGATAATGATATGTGATTTTTTTTTTGGTTTATGTTTTTTATTGTAGTAAAATATACATAACATAAATTTTGCCATTTTAAAATGATCTGTTAATATAGTGGTTCTCAGCGGGGGACAATTTTGTGACATTCTTCATTGTCACAACTGGGATGCCACCCTTCCTCCAACAAAGAATTTAACTACCTGGTCCAACTGCTAGTGGTGCTGAGGTTGAGAAACACTGTCCTAACCCAACTGACAAAAAACTAACACACGGAACATGTCCAGTTTCAGTATGTGAAGTCCAAAAACATAACCATCAGTCCCACTTTAAATACTTTTGTTGTTGTACCCCCCACACTCACCTTACACCTTTGGCTATTTTACTGCAATTTATCAACAACTGTCCCAGATGGGCATTCTCCTGTTGCTCTCACGGCAGAATTCAGCTTCTCGCCTCTTTACAATAAAGGTATACTGAGCAATCGTTAATCAACCACCCACCCTGATCGCTAATTAACTTCGAGGCTTAGAGCTGGTATTCACAGCTGGAATGGTTCCTTAGGTGTTTTCTGCAGCCTGTGGTTTGCTGTCTTTTTATATCAATCCGTGTGTGTCATGCGAGATTCTCTTTATTTCAGACTTGAAATAAAGGCAGACTTGCCGGAAGTTGCTAATTTAATTCAGTATTGTCTGGGGCCAGGGTAGAGGGTGGCTCTGAACCCAGACCTGGGCCATGTTATTTGCTTGGATGGTCCCCCCACACCCAGAAACCATCAGTCAAGAATGCTGTCTATAGCAATGTAAGTATCAAGCTAAGCAGAGTCTGGCCAAGCGAAGAGCATGCTTTTGTTTTAGAAAATCGAGGTAACTGGAAGCAATAAAGAGAGCAATGCTGCTTTGTGATTAGAACAAATGCACCTTAGTTAACAATAATAGCACATCCTGTCAATACAACCCCTTTCATTTCAATGGCTGGTTATCAAAAAATTTTTAAACACAAATATGCCTGGAACAAATACTGAGGTCATTCTAAGCTCAAAGTTTAAAACGTAAAGATATTTCTTCTCTCCCCTTCACAAAGGCTTTTTAGTTTCTCTGTTCTAGTGAATTCAAACACAAATCATTCTTTATCTTCAATTAGCTCAATGTTAAGAGAAGGGCTTAAACTGCGTGACTATGTGCTTTCAAAGGTATATCAATTTAACGGATGTGATGAAGAATTTAATAACAAAGATACTCTCATTACTGCCTTGTTCATAATAGTGAAAAATTGAAAACAACCCAGGGGGCCGATAATGCTATGCAAACACAAATAATGTAGAAGGATATTTAACAGCACAGAGAAATGTCCTGGGTATATTGCTAAATAAAAAAAGGGGGTAAAAACTTACACATATCATGTGAAATCTTTTTTGCCACCAAAGCATTATATACATTTTAAAAAGACAAAGTATGCATCTCAAAATGTAAACTGTGATTGTTTCAAGTTAAAGCAGTGGTTGGCAAACCGTGGCTCACGAACCACATGAGCCACATGCGGCTCGTGAGCCTCGGTTTGCCGCTCTGTTGACTAATGAGTTTGCCGACCACTGTGTTAGAATGATAGCTAATAATCATTTTCTTCTTTTTGCTTATTTATAGTCTCCACATTTTCTACATCAAATACATGTAAGAAAGAAAAAAAACAACAACATTTAAAAATCTATTATTTGTGGTCATTGGAAGAGGGATACCATCAATTTGGAATTGGTGAGGAGACACTTTTACAGAATGGTGCCCATTCTAGAGACATGACACCCTCCCCCCCTTTTTGAAGATTAAGAGTTAAGAAACAAAATTTCAGAAAGTTTTGTCTAAAAGAAAACAACAACACACCTCCCACATAAGGGTGAACATTTCTCGCCCCGGATGGTGTAGCTCAGGCAGCTGAGCATCCCTCTGCACAGGTTCCCAGTTGGATTCGCGATCAGGGCACATGCCCAGGTTGCAGGCTCCATCCCCAGGTAGGGGTGTGCAAGGGGCAGTCAATCGATATTTCATTGTCACATGGATGTTTCTCTCTCTCTCAAAATCAATTTAAAAAATATAAAAAAAACCCCAGCGTGAACATTTCTAACAAAGTGATTCTCTAAAAGATGATGATAATTTGGTCCCTGCTGCTGCAGAAAGCGAAATATGTTTGCCTGAATCCTGAACTACTCCCACGTACCAGACATGCTTATGGAAACAGAGTAAACATTTTCCATATCCTTAGTAATTTATGGAAAGCCTACTCAAGTGAAAAATGTAAGTTCCTGTTCAGGTTATCTAGTAAAATGTATTACGTCTCACTTCTGCAAAGTATATTACCTTGCAATCCATATGTGAATCAATTTTCTAGTAAATTAAATTACAGGTGGCCAAGGGCAGATTATCCTTTCAGAACCGCTTCATCTTCATTACTGATCGATTTTTAATGATCAGTGACGTCTAACCGTTTAGGTTTGGATCTCTTTGCTCCCAGCAAGCAAGCAAATGCTTATGTGTGTCAGGGCAACTCTTAATTAAAAGAAGCCTATGTCCATTATTTTGCAAGTAAACTGAAAAATAATCACCCCTTAATTTATAAGTTTAAAAGGTCATAATTTACTTCTCTTAAATAAGGTTTCTTAAACAATAGCCCGATTTAAAAGAATACTGGAAGTAGCACAGTATTTCTTTTAAGAAAGGTTTGTTCGGTATCTTTGACCCTCGGCTGTCAGAGGTTGATGAACAGAAGTGGCACTTGAGCCGAGACCGGTTTGGCTCAGTGGATAGAGCGTCGGACTGCGGACTGAAGGGTCCCGGGTTCAATTCCGGTCAAGGGCATGTACCTTGGCTGCGGGCACATCCCCAGCAGGGGGCGTGCAAGAGGCAGCTGATCGATGTTTCTGACTTTTCTATCCCTCTCCCTTCCTCTCTGTAAAAAATCAATAAGATATATATATATAAAAAAAGAAGTGGCACTTGAGGTCTGGGATAAAAATGCCCCTCATTGCATTTCAGTGGAGCAAGATTTCCTTTCTCTGTCCTCTTTTGAGGCCATTTCTTTCCTACTCTTTCTCACCCTCCTTCAGGGGAGGCAGAGCAGACGTCTCCTAGCCCACCCTTGGAGCCTGAGTAACACCTCCTCCTCTACCATCAGTCCAGCTTCCAGAGAGGAGTGCGGGGGCCCAGGGCACTTGTTAATTGGTGAATCCTCTTTGATTTCCTAAACCATGAGCTGAAGGCTCTCATTAAAGAGCAAAATCCACTTCACCCATTTTCTACTTAAAACAAAAAATGGGCTCTAATTATTATTTAATGAATCACTCAGGTAATGCATGAATTTTGTTTCATAGAAATAATTCCGGTAACATTGGATTATGTAGAGAAAAGAGTTTAATTCCTTTTAACCTCCCCCAAAGACTATTCCCTCTGGAAATACCCACTGTTGAGAGTTTGAGGCACAGATTGCCAGATTTTTTATTTTTTAATTAAAAAAATATTTTATTGATTTTCACAGAAAGGAAGGGAGAGGGATAGAGAGTCAGAAATATCGATGAGAGAGAAACATCGATCAGCTGCCTCTTGCACACTCCTTACTGAGGATGTGCCCGCAACCAAGGTCAATGTCCTTGACCGGAATCGAACCTGGGACCCCTCAGTCTGCAGGTCGACGCTCTATCCACTGAGCCAAACCAGTTTCGGCAATTGCCAGATTTAAAAAAATAAATAAATTTACATGTAGGTTACTACACACACCTGCAAACTCTCATTTATTTTTACATTTATGTAATGATACCATCTTAAACTATACTATACTATAGTATACTATACTATACTATACTATACTATACATATTGCTCTGGCTTGCTTTTTCCAATAATGGGAAATGTACATATTTTCATACTAGTACATAAGAACTACCTTATTCTTTTTAACTGTTACACATAATATTCATAGTATGGGTGTATCATAATTTACTTGACCATATTCCTGTTAATGGCATTTACACCGAGTCTAATTTTTAGCTTTTATAAACAACATGACACCGAATAAATAGCTTTGTACCTATATTCATGAGCACATGTTTAGTATTCCTTAAGAATAAACTTCTAGAAGTGGAATTGCTGGGTCATAGGCTATTTGCATGTATCATTTTCATAAAAACTGTTAATGTGTTCTCCCACCTATCCAAAACTAAATATTGTCACTCTCTTAAGTCCAACGCCTTAACCACTCGGCCATCCCGGTGGCTACTGTCACTCTCTTGAATTTCTGCTCTCAGATAGGCAAATGTTGTATCTTCCTGTTGTTTTCATTACATTTTTTTTAATCAGTAGTGAGGTTATTGGCTATTTGTCTTTCTCTTTGTACTGTTTACCTGCTCGTATACTTTACTTTTTTTCTATTGAGTTGTTGGATTTTTGACTTATAGGACCACTTTATACTAGTATATTAATCAACCTTCTGTTAGCTACATATATTGCAAGTTATATTCTCTTAGTCTTTCAAATGTGTTCATGGTGGCAATTTTCTTTCAGTCTTTTTAGTTTTGGAGAAGGCAGGCTGGCCCTAGCTGGTTTGGCTCAGTGGACAGACATTGGCCTGTGAACTGAAGATCAGGGCACACGCTCGGGTTGCTGCCTCGATCTCCGGTAGGGGGCGTGCAGGAAGCAAGCGATCAATGATTTGCTCTCGTCATTGATGTTTCTCTCTCCCTCCCTCTTTGAAAACAAATAAACAAACGAAGGGAGGCTGATTTTATTTACAGAAAGTAGAGACAAGATCATATATCTGAAAGCCTTTAGGATAGAAGACAGTTGAACATACAGAGAAACTACAAATACCAAGGAACAAAATGTCAGCAAGCCTGAATTTTCAGACATTGCACTGCACATCTGCAGCAACTAAAATTTTTTAAAATATATTTTTATTGATTTTAGAGAGAAAGGGTGAGAGAGAAAGAGAGATAGAAACATCAATGATGAGAGAGAATCATTAATCAATTGCACTGAGCCCACAACCTGGGCATGTGCCCTTGATCAGAATTGAACCTGGGACCCTTCAGTCCCCAGGCTGACATTCTATCCACTGAGCCAAACCAGTTAGGGCTCAGCAACTAAATTTTTTTTAAAAGGCTCTACCAACTCTAATTCAATAATCTGTCCAATGCGGATTACGTTATATTTCCTTCTATAAACATTTTCTTTCCACTTCCAGGCTCCTAAGCCGAAATAGAATTCATTTTTTCTTGCTCGAAGTCAAAATGGAAATCTTGAACAAGTGGCTGGGTTGGGTGTGGGGCTGGGCGTGGGGGAGGCTCCAGCAATCCTGAACTGGATGTGATACCCCTTCGGCTCCACCACAACGAAGGCTATCCTTTGGGAAGTGCCTTATTTAAACCTTTAAAAATCATTATAAGGTCAACAATGTTTATTACAAATAGCTTAGGGTGGCTACACCTTTTATGCAGTGAAAGTAGCCAATTCTTAAAGCTTGGTACATACCCTTTCCATGTACTAATTCAGACCACTAAGATCCTGGGTTGTAATCTACAGCTGTCATTTTTTCCTATACAGTAGTTCTTAATTTTTTAAAAAAGGTATTTTATTGATTTTTTTACAGAGAGGAAGGGAGAAGGATAGAGAGTTAGAAACATCGATGAGACAGAAACATTGATCAGCTGCCTCTTGCACACCTCCCACTGGGGATGTGCTGAAACCAAAGTACATGCCCTTGGCCGGAATCAAACCTGGGATCCTTCAGGCGCGATGCCCCATCCACTGAGCCAAACCCATCAGGGTAGTTCTTAATTTGAAGAAGTGGAGGGCGGGGTCACAGATATTTTTGAAAAGCTGATGGAAAGTTATGGGTTCTCTCCCCAGAGAAATGAACGTAAGCACACACATAAAATACTGCCTAAGAGCCAGGGCACTCAAGGTCATGTGAGGCGATTGGAAAATGCTGGCCTGGTGAGCTCAACCAGCTCATGCTAATCTCTAAGCATGCCTTTCTCCACTTGGAGCTTGCTTTGCTCAGTGTCAGGTCTGCTCTAGGGACTCTAGGATGATGCCTAAGTCATTGTCATGAGGTGGTTTCATCTGTACCAGTCAGAGCTACCCTTCTGCCTCTTATTTTTTTTGGAACGGTGAGGATCTACAAGATGTTCATGAGATTCTACTCAATCACAGCCTCCCGCTGACAATCCTGTGTTCCTTTCTCAAAATATAGTCAGTCTGTGAAGCGAAACCATGCTCTTATGAAGCTGGGCTGCCTATTTTTATCCACCCCATTTTCTGAAATGCCTGTTGCTACTTCTCTGATTAGTGTTCTAGTCATACAGGAGACATCCAAGGCTCATGGATAAAGACCAATCAAGCCTTTGAAAGACAAACTCAACTCCTTCAATAGTGGAAATGGTTACACTTTACTACGAACATGAGCAAGAATAACATCTGTTTAGGAAATTACTTATGCGACAGCAAAATGCTGAGATTCAGAAAAGATACAAAATTAAAATCCTTGAGCAAGGAAAGATCACCATCAGCAACAATGTCCTTTTTTTGGGGGACTCTTAATTAGGCACTGGAGATGGTGAGTCTAGGGAGAAAGACATACAGTCCTGCCATTGCATAACTGTGTAGTTTGTGTGCAATAGGAATACTCAGCCCAGGGGGAAAATGGGGCTAGACGATGGCACCTGCTGAATCTGCCTAAAGGGGGCGCCCTTTTCTAATTATCACAAGGCACCAGAATTTGGCAGTTGGTCCTGAAGACTGCTACCATTCTTCAGTCTAACCTGTTTGTACTGAATCAAACTGTTCTTCCTTGCAATCTATTCTGGTTTGCAGTTCATGCTATACGCCAGGTCTTCATAAGCTTTATCAAGCATCAGACTCATCTGGAGGGCTTATTAACACAGATTGCTGGCCTGTACCCCAGTGTACCTGATTCTGTAGGTTTAGGACAGGGCCTGAGAATCTGAATTTCCAACAAGTAACCAGGGGATCCTGATGTTATTGGTCCAGGAACTTCACTTGGAGAACCAGGCTATGAGCTACAGACAAGAGTTGTTTTTGTTTGTTTGTTTTTACTTTAGACCTTGTCCACCTTTACTAATGACAGCCTCCTTGGCTCTGTACAGAGCAAAGAAAAATAAGCAACTTCAGGTACCCAAAACCAAAGGGCTATCCTGGTAGACGCTTGGCTTCGGTACCAGGGACACACCCATTTACCTGAAATGCCCACAGTCCCCAGCTATTACTGTGAACACAAGGCTCAAAAGACACTCTGTGGGCAGAGCCTTTTCCACCCATTTGACCTGAGGGTCTGCGTCTGGGTAATGAAGGAGCCACTGTTTCGCTGGCAAGCAGCTCAGATGGGGGGTGCCGCCAGCAGTCACTTACACAGAATGGATGGAGTGGTTCTCAGACCTCTTGCTGGGTGAAAAGGCTTCCTGTTTGGTTAGGGCTAGGAATGTGTATACAGGGGGTAGAGAACTTTCTGGGGAGTAAATGGCACCCTGATGGTCTACATCTATGAACCCCCATGCTGCTTTTCTGCACTCAGATACAGAAAAGGCTTTTTGTCAACAGGGCCCTGGAGTTCTCTCCACTGAGCCCGTCTGAAGCAAACAGGTAGGCATTCTCTGTGAGGTCTCTAGGACTGAAGACAGACCTCCAGGTTCCTTCGATGTATTAGTCTACGTTTGGGTCCCTGTAATAGTTTGAGATTTTTCTGCTTTGGGATTAAAAGTATTTCAGTCTTCCTTACCCCAGTCAATCCCCATCCTCTACCATCTAACAGGTCTCTTACTGGAGGCCCACCCACAATTTTCCCTCCTTCTGTATCTACTCAAGCCCTTCCCTGATTGACAGGCTGGCACAGTGTTTTGTCCTCTGAGCCAGGACCCAGCTGCCCTGTTTGATGCTGAGCTTTCTTGCTGGCATCCTGGCACCAGAGAGACACCTACTGACATGCCCAGCGTCTCCTCGGTCTTCCAAGTGGTAGATATTTGGTCCTTCGGGTCCCCTTCACTTGTTAACCTCCTTATCAGTTTGAGCCTGTTACTCTTTGGATGTCCTTTCGATATCCCTCGTGTAGGTGATAAGAAAACCATAAGCCTGGAGGAATCCAAGTTGGGACTTACCAGGTCTTTAACTTTTTTGGGGTCTGTGCTTCCTCTAAGAATCTGAGAGAAGCTCCCCAGAAAAATACAACTGAAAAGATTGGTAATCACAGGCGACTGTCCCTCCTGCCTCACAAAAGACAACCATAGACAGGTCTCAGGGAGACACACGACCATGAACTGAGCCAGCCCATGGGCCGCGGGTGTCTGCACCCTGGGGATTGTGTTAACCGAGTGGTGGCCTTGCCCTCGCCGGTGTGGCTCAGTGGGTGGAATGTCGGCCTGTGGACTGACGGGTCCCTGATTCCATTCCGATCAAGGGCACTCACATGCCTGGGCTGCAGGCTGCCAATCAACGATTCTCTCTCATCATTGATGTTTTTATTCTCTCTCCCTCTCTGTTTCTCTCTGAAATCAATAACATATATATAAAGAGAGTGGTGATCTTCCAAAAGAATCCCTTCTAGAAAGATGCATTTGTTCTTCATAAGATGCAGCACTGGGAACAATTGCAAAAAATAAAAGAAAAATATAAAAAGCCCTTGGCCTACAAAAACATGTTTCTAAAAAAATGTGGCTCAGAAACAGCAAACAACATTACTGACGATCCCTGCCTTTGTCCATTCAGTCCACCCTTCTTCCCTTTCACTTTAAGTTTGATACCTTCTGTTCTGAAGAGGAAGGGAACTGGTGGAACAGTGATAGCAAAGCACCAGAATGCAACAGAGCTTACACTCAGAACAGATCCAGGGTGACTTAGGATAAGGCCAAGGAGAAGGGCACCTCATTAGATAATCAGATCTAACCCAAGCCACCAATTGGGAGTGTTTGTTTCTATTTAAAGTCAAGGACACTAGTGTCTGATGACTGAGCCTGGGGCTGGAGAAGATTCTCGTGGGTAAAATGATAGTGCAGAGGGTCTGGGGAGGGTGCTTCATCCACCATTTACTGTAAATGGGCAGAACTTGCTAAACTCTTCCAAAATCATTAAAAAAAAAAAAAAAAAAAAAGGGAAAAGGCCAAAACAATAGCCTTAGGATTAAGAGGATATCTAGGTCTCTGCCGTTGAACTCTTGCCGAATCTTTGTTTTGTGTGTGAGAGTGTTTGAAGTGATCTGTGAATCAAAGGACGAGTTTCACTTGGTATGACACTTGAGACAGCTTTGATCTTGAAGTCTGTATAAATTAGGATGAGACTGAAACCCATCCCACAGAGAATTAGGGAGTCCTATATGCAAGTCAAGTAAGCAAGCATCAAACATACTGACTGAGGTCCCACTTCCTCAACAGCTAAGTACTGTAGTTATTTTAGATTAAGCTTCTATCATTACATTTTTTTCTCATTATGTTCCTAATTAGTGCTATTTCCAATACAGGAAGCAGTAGCCCTGCCTTTGTTGATGTCTTTCTAGGTAGCGTTTAAAGCCAGATGGACTGAAATCCCAAGTCAATGTGTTATGAAATTGTCCTACAAGTTATTTCGGGGAAGTTGACTTACCATACCATTCATCAACCCATGCAAAAGCCTGTCTATGTCCAATCAGCAGAATATCTCGGACCACCTAAAAAAGTAAAAGAAGAAGGTTGAAATAATACCATGTTTGATTAAAACTACCTGGAAAATAGACCATTCCCAGTTTTAGGAATCCTGGCATTATAAATGTCTCCATACCTCTGTTCATATGGGAGGACAATGACAGAAGACATGCATAGGTATTGTACTTGCTCACCCTCAGCCCTTTCCATGGCGGGCATGTCCCTGGTGTAAACCAATGTCCATCTTACTTGGAAGTCAGGCTGGAGGTGTGTACAAACCAATGAGAACGACTTGGCAGTCACAAGGCAATGAGTGGAATGAATCTCCAGGCTAATCACCTTGGGATTTTTCTCTTTGTTTATCTTCCCCTAAAACAGGCTCTGCTTTTCATTTGTAGAGGATGTGTCTCACTGGTGCCAAGCAGTCATACATGCTAGACATCAAGAGTTTTTCTGGGCAGCGAGTCACTTAATAAAGAGCACTTAACATTCTTCTCTGCTGAAATATCTTAAACATTGGTTCATTTTCTGTAAATAATTGAAGCGCCCTAGCCGGTCTGGCTCAGTGGACAGTGTGGGCCTGCAGATCAGAGAGTCCCTGGTTCAGTTTCGGTCAAGGGCACACACCTTGGTTGCAGGCTCCTCCCCAGTCCCGGCCCTTGTTGGGGCTCGTGCAGGAGGCAACCAATAGATGGGTTTTTCTCAGACTTGCCCCTCTTTTCCGCTCTCCCTAAAAATCAGTGGAAAAATATCCTTGGGTGAAGATTAACAAAAAAAAAATAAAACAAACAAACAAACAAACAAATAAATAATTGAAGGTGTGATATATAAGAAGCATAAATATCTTTTTGGCTTGACTTTCATGTAATAGGAATGGGGCTGGAGGAGGAGGGAGCAAGTGCAGTAAACTATTATTGAAAGAAATGAAATAAGACACCCAAAGTAGAACAGAAGAACATAATGGCAATGACAATAAGCTTGTCTTGTTGCCATTATGTGTCACCATCAGAATGACACTGTTTCTGATGGTGACACATAACAGCAACAGGAGACAAAGAAAAATAATATAGACACAGTTTGTGTGCGGGTAGCCCTATTTATGTGCTTTTAACTTATGGTATTATTTTGTGTGTCCTCCATAAACACTCCTTAAAAAGTTTCTTGGACATTCACACTCTCCTTCTGACATTCCTTTCTTACTGCCGAACAAATTCAGCAATTGTCTAAAACCTCTTATGGAAGGTTTCAGTAAGTTAAGCATGTTTCAGTAAGTGAAGGATTTTAATTTTGGTGAATTTGCAGAAACAAGGGAAGTATTTATCAGAAAGTGTTTATTATTCTAGGCCCTTGGGTAGCTAGTGAGGCTTAAGGAGGAAATGTAATGAAAATAAGAAGTTTTTGTGAAGCTGAACATACTTGAGTGCCGAGTGTGTCAAATTCATGGAAATCAAAAGAACAGCATCGAGGCATCAGTAAATAGACCCTATTACGTTAAGCACAACACAGCTGTCTGCTTGGAAACAGGAACTCAATAATGTGCTAATAGCTCGCTTTCAAACATTTCTTCCCCTTAACTGTGAAAAGATTCTTAAAAAAACAAAGGTGTTCAGAGAAAGGCGCCCATGCAAACGCTGGCCTCAGACAATCATTAGCGACTCATGTGCCAGAGCAGGTGTGTGCTGGGCGTTGGTAGCACTTCATTCCATTTGGAAATGGGCAATGGGAATGCTACACCAGAGTGTAATTGTTACAGGTGTTTTAAAGAAACAGATCCTCAAAACTAGCCCAAGTCACCTGTGAGAAAAGAAACACAATGAGCACTGTGGTAAAGAAAAGGGGGTGAAGGGATGTTGTAGGAAGTCACAGCCTGAGATAGATACAGAGCAGAGGTTGGGAGATATTCACGCTGGGAGCCCTGTCTTCCTGCTCAATAACTGAGACACAGCTGAACGACTCCCTCCTCTGGTTGGGCAGCATGGGTTCTGAGGCTCAGCAGATGGGCGTCCTTCTCTCTCTCAAATTTGTTTCAGAGTCTGTGATAATCATGAGCCCAAGGTCAGTCTATTCCTTGGACCTAATTTCAAGATTTACAAATTTTTATGGTCATTTGGGCCCCCTATTTTATTGTCAATTGTCCCCTGTAGACAAATCCATCTAAGTAACAAAAAGCTCAGCACATTAAGTTTAAATTCCAACACCTCCAAAAAAATTCCAGAAAGTTTTTTTTTTAATTATTATTATCAATTTTCAAGAGGAAAAAACAAATAGATACTCAGCCTATTTGGAATGCAGAGACAACATGGGTAGTATTTATTTTTATGGAGATGGAAGGAATTACAAAGGATAGTGTTCAACACTACATTTCCTTTCCTTTTTTTTCTTCTTTTTTCCCCCACCAAGAGGACAGGGGTCATGTTAGAAACCTCTAAAAAACATAAATCATTATCAAGGGAATTCCTGCTACAAAATTAATGAGCTTAGCCAAAGTGGGTATAGAAATGAAATCTATATTTTGAGATTGTTCACAATTCTTTGTTGACAGAATTATATGAGCAGAAATTCTGCAGTGCACTATCTAATGGGACTACTGGGATTTCTTGCTCTGTCTCTTGAGGTGCCTTCTACATTCAGACCGTGCCTCAGGGGCCTACATTTGCACGACCTTTAGAGTGAGATAAGCCCTGTGCCTCTGCCTGCAAACCAAGTACCAAGTATAAGTACCTGTGCTTGGAACTAGATTAGCCAGGTGCCAAAAAAGTATGTGGTGTTTTAAACATTTAAAAAAAAATTTTCAATTATAGTTTGCATTCAGCATTATTTTGTACTAGTTTCAGATACACAGCATAATGGTTAGACAATCATAAGCTTTACCAAGTGATCCCCCTGATATTTTCAGTACTCACTTGGCACCATACATAGTTATTACACTATTGTTGCCTATACTCCCCATGCTGTACTTTACATCCCCATGACTATTTTGTTAATTACCAATTTGTACTTCTTAATCCCTTTCACCCAGCCCTACCAACCCTCCTGTTCTCTGTGTCTTTAAGTCTGTTTCTTTTTTATTTTCTTTTATATTTTATTGATTTTTTTACAGAGAGGAAGGGAGAGGGATAGAAAGTCAGAAACATTGATGAGAGAGAAACATCGATCAGCTGCCTCTTGCACACCCCCAACTGGAGATGTGCCTGCAGCCAAGGTACATGCCCTTGACTGGAATCGAACCTGGGACCTTTCAGTCTGGAGGCCGACGCTCTATCCACTGAGCCAAACCGATTTTGGCTCTAAGTCTGTTTCTATTTTGTTCATTTATTTTGTTCTTTAGATTCCACATATGAATGTAATCATATGGTATTTGTTTTTCTCTGTCTGGCTTATTTTGTTTAGCTCCAAACCCTCTAAGTCCATCCATGCTCTCACAAATTTTTTTCATTCCTTTTTATGGCTAAGTAATATTCCACCGTTTTTACAGGTACCACAGCTTTTTTATCCACTTGTCTATTGATGGGCACTTGGGATGCTTCCATATAAGATAAGTGTTTTGAACGTCCAACTTCCTGAATATACCCACACAATAGATATGGAGGTACAGGATAGGAGATCTATCTATTAGTGGAAGAAAATTAAACCTGCATGTAAAATGCCTGCTTATAAAAACAGGGTTGCCTAGGTGCAGTTACCTGATATTGGCTCAGCGCCTGTGCGTCTGTTGTTCATCACTCACTCCAGTTTACCATAAAGACAGGTACGTGCTCCGAGGCTCAGGAACTGCTCTTTGTTCACTTACCTTGTGCACAAATTGTTCCACTCTGGTCTGGAGCCCCCAGACCTCAAACTTCACAGTCACCAGCTTGTAGGAACACATGATGGGCTGATGACTATCTCTCCAGCCTTCCCGTAACTGTCCCCGTCCTGTCTTCTCTGACTTGAAGTGTTTAGGATCCTGGAAAAAATATACCAAAGAAATGGTAACTTGGAAGTGAAGCTAAGTAAAAGAAGCTTTTCACCAAAGGCCACACTTTAGAATTCCATTTATATGAAATATTCAGAATAAGCAAATCTATGGAGAAAACAAGTAGATTAGTGGCTAGGGAATGGGTATAGTACATGGAATGGCTGCTATGGGGACAAAGTTTCTTTTGGGGGCGACAAAAATGTTCTAAAATTAGATTTAAGGGGATGACTCTAAACTCTGTGAGTGTGCTAAAAACCATTGAAATGAACACTTTAAATGGGTGAACTCTCTGGTGTAAATTATCTATATATATAAAAGCCCAAGCGACCATTACGATGGAACAACCAGTCACTATGACATGCACTGACCACCAGGGAGCAGACGTTCAACACAGGAGCTGCCCCCAGCCTGCAGGCCCTGAATGCCAATGGGGCCTGCAGGCCACCCTTCTGGTTCCTCCCCTCGGCTGGCAGGCCCCAATCACCTGATTGGGGCTGGGCCCCAGGCTGGAATTGGAAACCAGGGGTGGGTGAAGGAAGGAGGAGGTAGAAAGGTGGGGAACCTGATTGGCCCTGATTGGCCAGGCCTAGGGACCCCCCGCCATGCACGAATTTCATGCACCAGGCCTCTAGTATATCAATAAAACTGTGAGATACATAAATGCAATAAAAAGTGTTATAAGCTATCTCAGTAGGATTTTTCAGTGTGTGCTCTGCTCTGGGTTTGCTGACATCCTTGCATAAATCCTATCTAATAAAAGAGTAATATGCAAACTGACCATACCTCTGCTACAAGCCACACCAACCAGCCAATCAGGAGCAGATATGCAAATTAACTTAACCAAGATGGCTGCAGCCATGGAGAAAGCAAGAGGCTTGGGTTTCCCCGGCAATGGAGGAAGCCAAGCTTTCCACCTGTCCTAGCCTCCACTTCAGGCTACAAAGTTTCAATTGTAGAAGATAAATGAATCCCAGATACCAGGGCCTCCGCTTGGATCACCAGGGAACATGGCCAGCCTGCAAACCACCACAGGCCCCTCACCCAGGCTGCCCCACATCCCAAGGGAACCCCCACCCTGATCCAGGACACCCTACAGGGCAAAACAGCCGGCCTTCACCCATGCACCAGGCCTCTATCCTATCCAATAAAAGAATAATATGCAAGTTGACCATTACTACAACACACAAGGTGGCTGCCCTCATGTGGTCAAAGATGACTGCCCCCATGCGGACACAAGATGGCTACCACAAGATGGCCAGCAGGGGAGGGCAGTTGTGGGGGATCAGGCCAGCAGGGGAGGGCAGTTGGCGGCAATCAAGCCTGCAGTGGAGGGCAGTTAGGGGTGACCAGGCTCGCAGAGGAGGGAAGTTGGGGGTGACCGAGCTTGCAGGGAAGGGCAGTTGGGGGGGACCCACGCCTGCAGGGGAGAACAGTTGGGGGGACCAGGCCTGAAGGGGAGGGCAGTTAGGGATGACCAGGCCTGCAGGGGAGGACAGTTAGGGGCAAAGAGGCTGGCAGGCAGAAGCGATTATGAGCAATCAGGAAGGCGGGCAGGTGAGCAGTTGGGAGCCAGCAGTCCTAGTTCCCAAATTGGAGAGGGTGCAGGCTGGACTGAGGGACACACACACCCATGAACAAATTTTGTGCACCGGGCCTCTAGTTAATATTACAATAATCATCATCCCAAGCCCCTGTTTACTAAATGTACACTGTGGGCACAGTATAGAAGCAGGTATCAACACATGCTCCCCATTGACCTGATTTCTTTGTCCTGAGGGTGTGAAGGGCATCGGCTGTGTGTGGTCACAGAAAACTTCCCTCCACACAGAGAACAAACTCAGCTCTACTTGGACACCTCTGTTCCCTGACCTCCCTCTAGGGTCCCTCCTAATTTGCATCGGTTGCCGGAAAGTGGTGGGCCTGGGGGCAGAAAGGGACCAGAGTGGGGCAAATATATAATTAATGGAATACAAAGTTTACAAAAGAGGTTCCAGAAGTGGGGGAGGAAAGAGAACGGACAGTAGGTATCCCAGCAAAGTAAGTGCTTCTGTGAAGGGAGGACGTGGGGATTTTGAGAGGGGGTAGCACTTTTGAATCTTTGGTACCAGTGTTGCCATGCTGTATTTTTATTACCTGAACCAACCCAGAAACTGGCACTGACATGATATGCACACACACCGAATGATAGACCCATGGAAAAGGCATAAGCACAGGGTCTGGCCCATAGCAGGTACTCCTTCATGTAATCTATGATTGCACCCCTAAGACAGTCATCGAAGACTCAGAGTGAAGTATCCAACCCTACAGTCCAGGGCAGAGACAGCAATGCCTTCCAAAGCATCTGCAATTTGCAGTAAAATATTGGATGTTTAAGGCCATGAACGAATTCCTGCCTGCTTGCGTTCCTATGCCACATAAAGCCATTAAGAATAAAAAGAGAACAATAGAGCAAGAGATGTATCAGCAGGGAGACTATGGTAGACAACCTCCAAACGTGGTGGCCATCAATTCCTCCCCTCACTGCGCAGGCACGCTGTTCCTGTAGCCAGCATGCTGTTCCTGTCACCAAGGATAGAGGCCTTCTGCCCTCCCCTGGGACCTAGACTGGCCTCTGAGTTGCTTTGACTAATGCAATGTGTCAGAAGAGACACTGTGTCAGTTCAGGTCACATTTAACGTATGTTTCAGGCTTAAGACTAAAGCAAGACCCTGCAGTATCACACAGGAACACTGGTGGATTGAATTTCCAAGGCAGCAAAGAATCAAGGGGCCCCACGGCAAATTTCATTTTTGCGTAAGGCGGGAAAGGTTCTGCCTGCACAGTGAGAATTAGGCGGATGCTGAAATCCGGGTGTGGCTCTTGAGCGCACCACAACATTTTATTAGGATATTGCCAGATAAGGTTTTAGGAAAAGGCTAGATGGAAATAAGAAGTGCACAGTATTTTCAGAATAGGATTTTTAAGGTGGACATGATCATTTGGTTTCATGTCTCTGATTTTATGGATAAAGGACGCCAAGGCCTGAGAGAAATGAAATCATTTTGCGCTGGGTGATAGGTCAGGGACTAGAACCCCAGCCTCCCCTAGTTCTAGCCCAATGTTCTTTCCACTACATTTACTTTTAATACTAAATAGGGAAAGAGTGTTTTTGTTACAGCCAGATGCAAAGAAGCAATGCACACTTGGGCTTTTTATGGCAACAGTGGGCTGATTTTTGCAAGTCTGGAGTCATATCTTCAGCTGCTGATTTCATCTAGGAAGTCTCCGATGTGGCTACAATAAGGAATTCATGTCTAAAGAGCTGGAAGGAGGTAAGGGAGAGGACACCAGAGGGCTCCTTTAATGAAAATTCAAGATCAGACATGAACATCCAATTGAATGCCTTTGAATGACGATGAGGAAAAAATATAACCTGAAATATTCTGATCTCCAACTTTTCTCCCTTTTCCCGTTCAGAGCCCATTGCCTCCAGTCCTCACCCCCTCACCCCAACACCCATTTCTCTTGAAATCATTTTGTCACTTGAGTGTGTAGACATAAGTATGTAAATTATCAATTTACATACCAATTGACCTTTCTTTATAACCTTTAAACATTCTGTATTTTTAAAATTTCTGATCTGTGTTTCTGTAGCTACTACAATATCTTGGTCCTGATTCAAACTGTTATATCACTCTTTTTTTTCTTGAGAACAAGAGAGAGAGAGAGAGAAAGAGAGAGAGAACATCAATGATGCCTGGCTAGTGTGGCTTAGTGGTTGAGCATCACCCTATGAACCTGGAGTTAATGGTTCTGTTTCTGGTCAGGGCCCATGCCCAGGTTATGGGCTTGATCCCCACTGTGGGATGTGTAGGAGGCAGCTAATCAATGACTCTCTCTCATTATTGATGTTTCTTTTTACTTTTTTTGGGGGGGGGATTCTCTTTATTTTTTATTTTTTTAAATATATTTTTATTGATTTTTTTACAGAGAGGAAGGGAGAGGGATAGAAAGTCAGAAACATCGATGAGAGAGAAACACCGATCAGCTGCCTCTTGCACACTCCCCACCGATGCCCTTGACCGGAATCGAACCTGGGACCTTCCAGTCCACAGGCCGACGCTCTACCCACTGAGCCAAACCGGTTTCAGCTCTTTTCACATTTTAAAAATTGATTTCAGAAAAAAAGGGAGAGAGAAAAACATCTATTTGTTGCCTCTTGTGTGTCCCAACTGGGAATCAAACCCACAACCTTTTCTGTATATGGACAATGCTCTAACCAACTGAGCCACACCAGCCGGGCATCTAGGTTTCCTTATTTTAAAACAAGGTTTATAAACCTCCACCTTTACCTCTGAAGCTACAAATTCCCTGGACCTTCCCACACTTTGATTTCAGGGTTTGGCCTATTTTTAAAGGACATAAAGTTTGACTTCAGTGTGATGGAGAGATGACAAATCTTGGACTTCCTGGTTCTCAACCCAGTGCAACCAGAAAATACAGTGCCAGCTCTCTGTAGTGGGTTGCACCCCTTCCCCATCAAAGACATGTCCTAGTCCTCACCGCCAGTAACTACGGATGTGATCTTATTTGGGGGAAAAAAAGTCTTTGCAGATGTAATGAAGCTAAAGATCTCCAAATGAGATCTTCCTAGATTAAGAGGGTGAACTCTATGTCCAATAACAAGTGTTCTTATAAGAAGCAGAAATGGAGAAGAGGCACATGCTGTCGGAGGCAGAGATGGAGGGCATAGAGCCACAAACCAAGGAGCCACCAGAAGCTGGAAGAGGCAAGAAAGGATTCTTCTCTAGAGCCTCGCCTTGATTTCGGGCTCTGGCCTCAGAGCTGTGAGAGAAACCCCTGGGCACGAGGCGCAAGGCTAACCTCACCCCCTGCTTCTGATGTGACTGGTCTTGGTGGGTCTGGGCATCCAGCTGCCCACGTGAACTGAAGGCACCGCCGAAGTCAAGCCACTGCTCCACGAGACAATGTCCTCTCAGGGCTGCCTGACTCCAGGCCCGGGCTCCCATTCTTCACCCTGTGGACAGGACAGTCCCCTCATCTGCAGGGTGGTATCAGTGCCGGCTCCCTCGTGGGGTTGTTGCGGGGCTTCAACTGGATAATGTAGGCAACGTCCCCCCGTCCAGCACCCAGTGGATGGCGTGTGATAGGCAGGAGACACCTGAGAGAGATAAGGAACATCCTCGAGAGAGATTGTAATGCAATTTCCTCAGATCTTATTAACTTCCTCGAAAGAAGGCAGCAGGACGATCCGAAGAGCTGCAGGACGGTTATTACTCCGCTGTTATGCTGGGGTCCAGTGTACAGGAAAAGGCTAGTAAGTGCAGCAGAAACAGGCCTGCCTGCCACCACTGTGCAGGTGTCCTGGCACCAGCGAAAGGCTGGTGGACGCTCCCACTTTCCGGGAGCTGTGACCTGCCAGTCCTTAGAACGGTGGTGGAAGAAACCCCAGAGAAGGGCTTTTGCTTGTTGGATGTTCCGACTAGGCTCCAGGCCAAGGACAAAGGATAATCTCCAGTTTCAGGACCTTTCTCTCTCTCTCCTGTTTCAGTGGCAGGTTGACAAAGCACATTGCCCCTCTGCAGGCTGCTGCCTTAGGGCGTGATGCCCCCCAATTTCACTGGGGCTCTGCAACCATATGGTGGGACTTGCAGGAGCCAAGCCGGGAGCGTGTTGTGCCTGGTGGGAACAACAGCCCGATGGGTCAGACTTGAAGCCAGAGAGAGTTTGAGCATCTTAGGGGGTTCTTAAGAGCTTTCCTCTTGAGCAGTGGAGAGCTACACACACAGGCGCAGTGCTTTCCTTCCAGTAACTTTCCAAGCGAAGGAGGGCTCTTTCCCCTACTGGAGACCATGGTATTAGATGGCTAGGGCTGCAGTAAAAGGGTCACCAATTGGGTGTCTTAAACAACAGAAATGTACTGTCTCATCAGCCTGGAGGTTCGAGATCAAGGTGAGGGCGGGGCTGGTTCCCTCTGAGGGCTATAAAGAATTTGCTCCATGCCTCTCAGCTTGCTTCTCACTTCAGGTGGCTTGGGTTGCCAGCAGTTTTGGTATTCCTTGGCTTATAGATGCACACCTGTCACATGGCGTTCTCTCTGTAGGTCTTCACATTGTCTTCCGCCCATGTCTATCTCTGAGTCTAAGTGTCGCCCTTTTATAAGGACACCAGTCATACTAGATAAAGGCCCTCTCCCCCTCATTTAACTCAGCCCCCTCTGTAAAGACCCACTTTCCAGAGAAGCTAACTCTCAGGTTTGGAGGTTAGGACTTCCACAATTGCTCTCTTGGTTGTGGGGTGCTGCACCCCACACTCCTCAGTTGCAGCTGGTCCCAGGGTGATGCGGAATTCTCTGAACGTAACGCTCTTGCCGGGAACGCTCGGCCCAGCAGCCGGCTGGCTGGGAGGTGCTAGGCTGCAGTTTTCCTGGCCTGCTTCTAAATTCATCCCCGGAGAGAGCTCCGGCTCACGTCCTGCCGCAGCTCCCCAGGCTTGGCAGATGGCACGCTGGGCCTTTGCAGTCAAAGCCCATCTGCATGGAGGAAGGTGAGCTGGTGCCAGGACTGTCATCCTGTGGCCAGATGGACCTCACTGGCCATCCTTCTGCGTGAGGACATCCTCTGTAGAAAGAAGGCTTCCTCTCCACAAGGGCAGGCACACCTCAGGCCTCCTCCACCTCGCGCTTGGTCAGAGCAGAAAAGGTGACACTAGGCTTCTTCCTTAGGGCCACCCAAGGGACAGAGCCCAGGGGACGCTGTCCTGTGTTGGTTAGAATCAGTCTCACACCCGGGAGGTGTTTAGAGAAGCCCTGGGAGATGCTGGAGCATGGCTTCCATCTCAGAGGCGATTTTATTAGCCGACTTTCACTGAGATGTTAAGTCTCTGTGATTAATTACACTTTCAATTTGAACCACATAGGACCCTGTCCAACAGGGACTTGCCCTGTTAATTGAATCTAGAAGTTTTTGATAAATGTTAAATGGAAAAGGGCTAAGCAGAAACAGGGTAGGAATAGCTACATTATGAAACTATAATGCTCAGCTCTAAAATAGGGATGAACTATTAACACATATCAGATTTTTTTTTCTCCTGCATTCTGGAATTTTTCTTGAAAACTCCAAGGTGTTATAGATATTGTTTTCTCATATCCCCTCCAAAGGATGGCTGTTTAAAACTGGTAAAATTTAGTCCTGACCTCAGACCAAGATTTCTTAAACTTGAATTCTAAAAGAGATACACATAAAAATTAAGCAGCTTTCAAAGAAGCTAGTCCCATGCTCTGGTTTCCCTTCAAAAAAGCTAGTCCTAACAGACCACTTACTACAGGATCCCATTCATAGGAAATGTCCAGAACAGAAAAATCAACAGAGACTGAAAAATCAGTTCTTGCATAGGGCTGGGGTGAGGTGGCTTGTGGGGGAAAATAACAGGGGGGAAGAGAGGTGATAGCGAAAGCATTCAGGGTTGCTTTTAGGGATGATGGACATGTTTTAAATATGATGGTGGTGATGGTTGTGCACATCTGTGAATATACTAAAATCCATTGAATTCTACACTTCAAATGGGTGAACTGTATGGTATGTCAACTATCCTATATAATAAAAGGCTAATATGCAAATTGTTCCCTTGACAGAGAGTTTGACAGGGAGTTCAACCAGGAGCTGGCCAACCACCCACCGTCCCTCTCCTCAGCTGGCCCTCCCCTCCCCCAAAATTGGGGCAGGCTGGACCTGTGCATGAATTTGTGCACCAGGCCTCTAGTATCTCAATAATGCTGTTTAAAAAACAAACAAACAAACAAACAAACAAAACTAAAGAGCTTTCAGAGTGTGCTTGAGAATTGGCCCAAAACTTAACTTAAAAGGTCAACTGCTCTGCATCAGATAAAATACAAACAAAAAAACCTAAATGCAAACTGAAGCAGCAAATTCTTTTTAAAATAATATATACTTTATTGATTTTTTACAGAGAGGAAGGGAGAAGGACAGAGAGCTAGAAACATTGATGAGAGAGAAAGGTCAATCAGCCACTTCCTGCACACCTCCCACTGGGGATGTGCCCACAACCAAGGTACATGCCCTTGACCGGAATCGAACCTGGGACCCTTCAGTTCGCAGGCTGACACTCTACCACTGAGCCAAACCAGTCAGGGCTTTCTTCTTCTTTTTCTTTTTAAGTAATGCCGGAGGGAATGCTCCATCCTATTCCCAGACTCACTCTCTTCCTCAGCCCCTGTCACAGGCATCTTCCATAAGCCCCTCCTCCAAAAGACTGCAGATGGGCCACCTTGCAGGCTTGTGGGATGGCAGCATGGAGGGCAGGCCTGCACATTTCCAGCTCAGCTAATAGTCAGCTCTTGTGCAACTTACAGACACCCCAATTCCTATAATGGATTTTCTTTATATACTTCCCTCACATGGCTTTGGGGTTGGGCAAGAAGAATATTCCCAATGACTCTGAGCATGTCCGTCCCTTGTCTCTACATAATGACAGTAAATGGAAAAGATGGATGCAGGGAGCCAATGGGGAAGGGTCATCTGGGCCATCTGGGTTGGCCCTGGGAACACCTGGCCTGAGCAGACTAGCAGCTGCCTGTGGGACATGGAGTCCTAACTCCTTTGTCCCCAGCTTTGGGCCTGGTTCCCATTCCAGAGCAACTTGAGATGGCTCCCTAACATCCTGTTATGTAATACTAACCTGTTCCTCTCAGCAGTGACAGACATGACTTTGTATTTTTAAGATAATCTCAAAATCAGCAAGGTCATTTGAGGGCACACTGGAAGGGTCCCTGCCTCATAGAGTGTGTGACAGTGAGAGGCACCAGCTCTCCTAATAGTCAGTGAGCTACCTGCCGCCTGCCCCCGCCCCCCCACGATACACACCCTCAAAGGAGGCCACCAGGATCTGGCACGGTGTGGCAGCCTCTGAGCCGGGGCTGCCCCTGTGGGTTGTCCCGCTCACTTTGATCTTAGCATGCGGTTTGCACACAGGCTAGGAAGCATTAACAGCCCAACCTGAAGCTATACAATCTGGCCTCCAGGTAGCCCGAGTCTATTAAAACAGAACTGATAATAGGTTAACAAATATTCTTGATGAGTTGCAACATGGCAACAGAGATCAGCATGGGATTAGCTGTCCCTAAAGTTAGCTTACTCCTCACGTACTGTATTATTTTGGGAAACCTAGACCTGCAACTTGTTGAACAGAGATGGTTAATAAGCCAAAACACCTGTAATTTGAAGGCAATCAGGGATTTCCATTTTTAAAGTGGAACAGAGTTCAAATTTATTTTAGCTTTTAGAACAATTCTGTTTTTGCTAAATATGACATGATTTGGAATCTCAATATATAAAGCAGGTAAAGTGAGACCTGGTCTCCCTGATCTGAGGCCAGGGATTGAGCTCACACCCAAGGTACGTGCCCTTGACTGGGAATTGAATCTGCGACCCTTTGTTCCATTGAGCCAAACCAGGGTTCTCCTTAGCTATAAAGCGGAGACAATATCTATTCTCTGGAGTTGTTAGGATTAAATGACAAAACTGGATAAAACAACTTAGCAACTCGAAAGTTAGTTTGCATCCCTCTAAAGCTAGGTTTAGCAATCCTGTAAGCAATCTGTTGAAACTTCTAAGGCCCAAGTTGATAAGATGATAGTTGTTGTATGTCTTTCTTTGGGCCCCTTAACAGTAACAGAGGAAGACAAGTGACTTAATACCACCTATTCTTTCCTGGATATTTTTGGAGCAAAAGCTGAATAGCTATAGCTGGAGTCTGAATAAATTGAAAAAGTGGAAAAGAGAATCACTGGGTCTGGTCTTATTTTTCAAGGGGAAAAAACACCACTTCCATCTGCACAGAGGCAGAGTGGAGACTCTCGGAGTGCCAGCTGGGAAGGGCTTGGAGAAGATGAAGCCCGAGCACCTGGTGGATACTGATTCCAGTGTTTGATTGGAGGAAATAAACTCAGATGGTTGTTCCAGAGCCAGCATCCAACTTAGAAGCAATTTAGAAATTGCTCAGGAAACTGTACAAACTTATATTGTTATTAATGCCACTGGCTGGCAAGAAAGGTCTGGGATGTGACTCCACAGATGGTACCAGACTCTCAACAGCAGGAATGATTTCAAAGGCACTGACCCCTCCCTCATAGGGGAACAGGCATTCTTCCAGGGTTAAGATGGCTATTTCTAACTAGCCTCCATGGCTCAGTGATTGAGCATTGACCTATGAACCAGAAGATCACAGTTTGATTCCTAGTCAGGTTACATGCCCGGGTTGTGGGTTGGATCCCCAGGGTGGGGCTTGCAGGAGGCAGCCAATCAATGATTCTCTCTCATTATTGATGTTTCTATCTCTCCTTTCCTCTCCAAAATCAATAAAAAATATATTTTAAAAAGATTATTTCCTTTTCCTTCCACAAAATTAAAATAACAATACAATGGTTTTTAAAACTCAAACACAGAATACAGACCTCTCTTAGCACAGCTGCCCTACCTTGAGTGGATAATAGATGTAACAAAATACCGCTTCCCTGGGCACTAAGCAGATGGGCCTTCTGATCCCAGGGGTTGGTCATCTCTGACCAGGAGCTCCTTCCGGATACGCCAGTCAAAACAAATCATTTGCCACGTGTGGCATGACAGGGGGGAAAAAAAGTGTGTGTGTGTGTGTGTGTGTGGAGTGTCCCTCTGCTCTGAGGCTATTTCCCCAAACCCGGTGCATTTATACAGAGGTCCCTAGGTCCCACTTTACTGGATCTGGTTTGGTAGGTCTAGGGTGGGCGCAGGTACCTGCATTTCTTTAAAGCTCCCAAGGTGATTCTAATCTGATTTGGGAACTCAATCCAAAAGGGCCAAGAAATCCTGATGTTTTAATTGATCAGACTAAATCTACCAGAGGCTGACATAGCTGTCCCACGTACTGGGCAAGCTGTGGAGTGGTTTCCTTGAAAGATCAGAGGAAGGTTCTCCATGAGATAGAATTAAAGCCCTTGAGGAAGTGCACTTCTCACTGAAAACCTGGGGCCCTTTGGCTCCTGCTTCCTTCTTTTAAAATCTTAACTTTTATTCTTCTAAAATATACCTGGTAAGGCTCAAGGTGGACAGCTGATAAAATGCCATTAGCTGCCTTGGGTAGTACCGGGACTCCAACACTGCCCGAGGTTGGCACACAAACAGTAAAAGTAACTTCTAAGGCAGTGGTTCGCAACCTTTCTACCGCCCCGACCCTTTAATACGGTTCCTCATGTTGTGGAACCATAAAGTTCCACAACCATAAAGTTATTTTCGTTGCTACTTCATAACTGTAATTTTGCTCCTGTTATGAATCGGAATGTAAATATCACAGGGGTTGCCTAAGACCATCGGAAAACACAGATATTTACATTACGATTCATAACAGTAGCAAAATTACAGTTATGAAGTAGCAATGAAAATAATTTTATGGTTGGGGGTCACCACAACATGAGGAACCGTATTAAAAGGTTGTGGCAGTAGAAAGGTTGAGAATCACTGTTCTTAGAAGTGAAGTCAGAGACACATGGCCTTCTGAATTCAGGTCAAACAGTAACCCATGTAATAACAACACCTTTTAAGAAAACTCCACTCCTCGGCAGTTCAAATGGCTCTATTTTCTGAACGATCTAGTATCTGCAGAGGATTCTGTGATCTTGAGAAGCAGAGTGATTGGAACCAACCCTCTGCTTCTCTTCTCCATTGGTGCCAACAAGTCAAAAGCAACCTACAAATAAATTCCCACAGCCTCTCTCCAAAGACATAGGGTTGATACTGAGCAAACATTCCAACAACACACCTGCAGATTTCCATGACAGAGTCTAAGTGTGGAGAAGGGAGAAGGCTTATGATGTACCAGGGACTGTGCTAGTCATTTTAATGCCCTGCTTTGCTTATCACATCATCTCATTGCATCTCACCTCATCTTTCCACTCATCCATTCATTGGAAGGGAGGAAGAGATTCAAGATACAGAGATGGGGAGTGATGAAGTGAGATGGCTGTTACGACCTGAGAGACTTGAAGCCAAGGGCCCTGGTTACCTGTGGTCATCAGCACCTGGAAAGTACGAGCTGAGAATCCTCACCCATAGGTTCTAGTGCAGACCCCCTCCCCCCACCCCGCAACAAGCCGATTGCTTCTCTCTTCCATGGATGCTTTGCTTGGCTGAATCCTTCCTTATGGGACATGGACCCGTTTCTCCAAGGATTCTTTCTATTGAGAAACTCTACTCCTGGCAGGGACTTCGAATCTCTGGGTTTTGACCTGGTATTTAGAAATTCATTTGCCTCGATTTTGTTTTGATCTCCTTGGCCTGGCATTTTACTATTAAATCCAATTGATAAGATTTGCAATTGCTACTCTGGGC
The DNA here is from genome assembly GCA_027563665.1 of Antrozous pallidus. Taxonomy (NCBI): domain Eukaryota; kingdom Metazoa; phylum Chordata; class Mammalia; order Chiroptera; family Vespertilionidae; genus Antrozous; species Antrozous pallidus. Next base: position 35,496,218 of record CM050526.1, read on the forward strand.
ACTAAGCTCTGAGGGACTTCATTCATACAAATTACAGCAGCAGTTAATCATTTTTTTCACCTTGAAAATTTAAAAACAAAACCTTTTCCCTAGGATGGAGTTGGGCACTATTGTTTTCCTAGTAAAAGTCAGCTTTGCTGCCCAGCCAATGAGGCTCAGCTGTTGAGCGCTGACCTATGACCCAGGAGTCCTGGGTTGCGTGCTCGATGCCCAGTAGGGGAATGCAGGAGGCAGCCAGGCGATGACTCTCTCATCATTGATGTTTCTGTCTCTCTCTCCCTCTCCCTTCCTCTCTGAAATCAATTTAAAAATATTTTTTAAAAAATCAGCTTTGCTTAAAAATTCTAGCAGGCTCCACATTATCAGGTCAAAAGAACAGCAGTGGTTTTAAAAGCCAGCCCTGGAAATGGTGCTTTGGTAAGACTCGGTGGCCCAGCTTTCTTGTATTTGGAAGAAACAATATCTGAGAGAGATCACCTATTTGTTCCTTGGGAAGTGAGGGGCCTATCATTGCTTTAAAAATGATGTAGCCAGGGTTGCTGAGGGCTGGACCACTGTTCCATGTCCTTTTTAAAACAAAACAAAACAAAACATATTTTTATTGATTTCAGAGAGGAAGGAAGAGGGAGAGATATAAACATCAATAATGAGAGATAATCATTGATCGGCTGTCTCCTGCACACCTCTTACTGGGGATCTAGCATGCAACCCAGGTATGTGCCCTTGACTGGAATCGAACCTGGGACCTTTCAGTCCCCACCCCCAACGATGCTCTATCCACTGAGCAAAACCGGTTAGGGCTGTTCTATGTCCTCTTATTTCCAAAGACTTCTTTCCATTAACAAAATAATTGCTGTAAACATGCTGAAGGCGATTTGTCCACAAAAGGGGTAGTAGAAGAGAGACAGAAGTAGTTTGATGGGTAGCTGGGTCCAGGAGCCTCCCTTACTACCCCCGTCCCCCAAAAGTTAGCCTTTCTAGTGAGGTCACAAATGGAGTCCTCTTGCATCATGGCTGGTGACGCTGCTTTGAAAGTCCTCCTCTACTTGCAGAATAAACTCCCAGTTCCTTGGCTTGACGTTCAAGGATTTTCTGCCTCAATCAGACAGACCCTTGGATATGCACTGGGCCTCCCGCCGTGGTCACTGTCTGCCCTCACTTACTACACTGACATTTCCGTTTTTCTGTCCTCGAAATTCAGTGTGGGTCAGTCGGTAACTTCACTAGCTTTGAACAAGGGCAGCCTGGATAAAGTCCTCCTGGCTGACTCAACAACTTCACTTTTAGAATCTACTCTATAGAAACATTAGAACAATGCCAAAAGGATGTCACATGAGGATGTTTCCAGCAGTACTCTAAGAGCCAAAGGACAGACACAGCCTAAATGTCCACCAAGCGGGGAAAGCCATAGATAGGACATAACCGTAACATGGCACAATCTACAGCCATTACCAACCCTGCCAGACAGATGTGTGCTTCCACAGGATGGCAAGCTCCTAGTGCCCGTGAAAAGCTTCTTTTCATCGAATAATGTTGTTTATGCACCATGTTTAGGTATAAACATCAACTTTAGCAACAGCTATTTCTGATGAGGCGCCACAGGACAATTGTTTTCCCATGTTATTCATATCATGAAGGAACATTGTTTTTAGGAGGATCATGCATTCCTTGGTGAACGGCTGAACAATAAAGATAAACACATTTTGAAAGCCCAACTCAGATTCCACCACTCCCAGCAAGCCTGACCACTGCTTCCCCTCCCTGAACTCACCGGGTGAGGCAGAGGGTGTGAATCTCATGAGGGCATTTCTCCGGCTGCATCAGGCTGTGCTGTCATTACCTTCTCCTCCCAACCAGATCATAAGCTTCTTAAAGGTGAGGGTGTCCTACTTTTCGTTTCGCCCCCCAGGCTGTCCCCACCCAGTGCTGCATGCATGTGCACAAGGGATAGTTCTTGCAGGTCGGAGAATGGCAACGTCTCCCTCTAGCCTTCCTGGATCAAGCCCTCACGGCTGAATGGACTCTCGCTCCCACACTGAGGAAGCCACTGGAATGCCATCTAAGCCTCCCACTGGGCCGGAGATCTGTTCCCTTCTCAGTACCATCAATCTGGATAGATGCACAGTATGATGCCCAACATATAAGGGGGGATGGAGAGGGAAAAGCCAGTTTCCCAGGTGACCACCCAGGCTCCCCACTGGCAATGACACAGCAGCTACAATGCTGCCTTCCTCTTGGGGCCATGGGAGTCGGGGTGCAGGGGGCAGCAGACCCCTTGGGAAATGGCTCCTGTTACTGCAGCCAGTCCTCCTGGTATCTAAGAGGGCACAGCCCCAGGAACTTGGAACCCGTCACAAACAGCTGTGCTGCTCTCAGATAGAAACAGATGGACGGAGGGAAAAGGGAAAAAAATGACAGTGACAACACAACAAACTGAACTCGACAACGTACCCGAGCAGGAGGCAGCTGTGCTAAATCTGGCTGTTGGGAGATAAATGAAAATTCTACCGCTGTCAATCGCCAGGATGCGGACCAAAATGAAAACATTTCTAATCGGAGGGAGCCGAGTGGTTTGGGTGAAGCACTCTCTACAGAAGGGTATGGCTAAGTATGACAATATTTATTCACTTGGCCTCTTGGTTTCCCTTCTGGGGCCCATCCTACTGAGCAAACAGCATTTCTCTCTCACCTCTGACAGTTACTGGGAAAGTTAGATATACTTCTCTTTGTTCTGTTCTCTCTCCCTTAGGAGAGAATTCAACAGATATTTCAATTGGAGGGCCCAACAGGCTGGCTGCTGGGGATTTCTGCCCCCACCCTCCAAAATATATTTTTATTGATTTCAGAGAGGAAGGGAGAAGAAAGAGAGACAGAAACATCAATGATGACAGAGAATCATAGACCAGCTGCCTCCTGCATGCTCCCTACTAGGGATTGAGCCCACAACCCTGGCATGTGCCCTGACTGGGAATCGAACCGTGACCTCCTGGCTCATAGGTTGATGCTTAACCACTGAACCACACTGGCTGGGCTGTTGGTGATTTCTTAGTCCAGACAATGATCCGAGTCACCCCCAGAGGGAAGGCTCTAACTCAAATTCTGCCTAAAACTCCTGCACTGCCCTGCATTCAGTTACAGCACTTGAGGGCCATGCTTCTAGGAGAGCTGTTATCCTTTCTTCTTCACTGCTACCTGGGTTCAAAACATCATAAAATTTCCCATAATAATGATTATGCTCTACTTTTCCCCCGGCAAGGAGACTTCTTTCATATCCTCCAAAATGATGAGGACCTTGATTTTCTGTAAAAAGCAGATCAAGTTCAAAGAGTAGTCGAGACCAGATAGTCATGGCCTTCATTGCCTCAGTGCCCAGCACGGAGCCTGGCACACAACAGGCACTTAGTAAATGCAGATTAAAGAAATTAATTAATGAGTCCTGCTACGAATAGGCTCTTCTATATTTCCATTCTTGGATTGGGCTGAAGTAGCGTTTCTCTACTTCACCACTGTGGACATTGGGCTGGATAAAACTATTTGTGGGGGAGCCCTGGGCATTGTAGGATATCTAGCTGCATTTCTGGCCTCTGCCCACTAGATGCTAAACATCCTCCACTTAGTGGTGACAATCAGAACTATCTCCAGACATTGCTGGATGTCCCCTGAGGGGTAAAACTGCCCCCAAAAGAGAACCACTAGTTGAGAGACTTCCCTCAGCTTTACAAAAATCAACAAAGGAAAGAAAAAAAAGACAAAACACAAAAAATCCTCTATTTCTAAACTTCCTCCACCAGGGAAATACACCCGCTCTCTTCTACTCAAGGCTACTTTGTATGTCCCCCACATTGGTGCCTCTGAGAGCTGTGAGGAGGCCAATAGCGATGCTATTATCTCTGGTCACTCCTCGTCTTACAGCGGAAGCCAAACCTTATGGAGTAAATCCAGGAGGAAGGGCGCTGGACTTTACAGAGCCAACACCAAGGCCTGAGTTGGAGCCCTCTGAGCATGACTTTCAGAGAGTGTCCAGGCTGCACTAGTGCTGTGGGCAGAGTGTCCAGATGTGCTCCCGCCCCCTAAGCTGCTCAAGATTGCAGAGACTGGTCACCGCCCGTGCCCTCCCTCTGTGGGCATGCCCCAACCAATCATGCAGAGTTTCTCCTCCACCTTGAAACCATGGCAGAGCTTCAAAGGGTCGGGATGGAAATCTTGGTGAGAGGCAACAACCCACCTATCAACCACACATCAAGTACAACCTGCTCTGGTTTTGGTCTCCCCTCCTACTTGCTGCGGTGCTGCTGCTCATGTGACAAAGAGCCTTCTGATTCTGGTGGGGGGTGGGACCTTGGTGGGGCTGGGTTGAGACTGATGGATGAGATCTCTGTGCCTGAAAAATCAGTGACTTTTTTTTATTTGTTTTAAACACAGCGACGCTCTGCAGAATTCTGCAATGGATACGAGAGAACAGAACTTGAGACGAAGAGGTTCTAGGGAGCCGAGGCTCGGATCCTGGAGATGCACAGGAAAGAGCAGTCCTGGAAAAGGAGAATATGGAGGGCACTGGGCTAGGCGTCAGCTCATCCTGAGCCTCCAGTGACCTTCTGTCTCCCTGGTTAGTGGCGGCACCAGAGCCACCAGGTGGAGGGCACCAGCGGAAAATTCCCAGCTCCGGTCACCTTATGGAGAGAGGCATTCTTGATTATGTGGCTCAGAGGTTTCCAAGGAAAAATGGAAAAAGAAAAAAATGCTTTAATCCTCTTCTTTGGTCTGGACGGTGGTGTGAGTGACAAGAGCAGGGTGGAGAGGACTGACCTAGATAACCCTGCTCCACATCCATGAGCATCAGAAACCTCAGACTCAGCCACTGGCACCACAGTTTTCTCCCCAGAAAGTGCGATCCTACTTATGATGCTGACATAGTCAAGTTACAAACATGGATTGGAAGAGAAAGTGGGTAAAGCTGTATGCCTCGAATTAAAAAGAAAAAGGAAAGGAACTCTGATTCACAACTGTTAGCTTGCGGGCAACCAATTCATTTTCTCAGATGGTGCTTGCTCTGAGGCTGTGGCTGCTGGAAGGGAAATCAAAGCCCCTGGCTCTCACTCATTCACTCATTCCTTTCCTTTTTCATTTCATGAGCGTCTGCCATGTGCCAGCGCTGTGCCAGCTGGTGAGGCACGGTGATAAAGACAACAGCCCCTGTCTTCATGGAGCTGTTGACGTAACTATGAGCTAGCATGAGCTAGCATGATCTGGAAATCATAGACCAGAAATCCGCTGACAGTGGGTGGTATGCTCAGGAGGGCCCACGGGAGAGGTCACATTTGAGCTGACTTCTAAAGAGGAATAACTGGATGCTCCCCAGGAGAGTGGAACAGAGGCAGGAAGGACAGGGGAGTGGAGAAGGCAGAGGGCCATGCTAAGAGACTGGGCTTCCTCCCAGCCACCGAGGGGTTTACTCAGAACATGACAAGGTCAGTGTGCCTTAGTGGTTGAGTGTTGACCTATAAAGCAGGAGGTCACAGTTTGATTCCCGGTCAGGGCACATGCCCGAGTTGCAGGCTTGATCCCCAATGTGAGGCGAGCAGGAGGCAGCTGATCAATGAAACTCATCGATGTTTCTCTTTCTTTATCCCTCTCCCTTCCTCTCTCTAAAATCAATACAAATATATATTTTTAAAAGGCATTCTATTGCACTTGAACAAAATAAAATCTAAGTGTATTAATACAGCCCCATCTCCCTATCCCCGTGGTCGGCAAACTGCGGCTCGAGAGCCACATGTAGTTCTTTGGCCCCTTGAGTATGGCTCTTCCACAAAATACCACAGCCTGGACGAGTCTATTTTGAAGAAGTGGCATTAGAAGAAGTTTAAATTGAAAAAAATTGGCTCTCAAAAGGAATTTCAATTGTACTGCTGATATTTGGCTCTCTTGACTAATGAGTTTGCCGACTACTGCCCCATCCAGTTTCCCTTGCACTACTGTTCCTTGTTTCCACTGCCACCATGCTGGCCGCCTTTTGATTCCTCATTTGTGCCACTTTAAGGACCCCACCCGTGCTGCTATCTCTTCCCCCAGCTCTTCTGTCCCATGGGTCTCGGCAGGTCATTTCCTGCAATACATTTTTCCTAATTTCATCCTTTTACGTTCTGTTTCCCTGTGTGTACTCATTATTACTTATTGTTCGGCTCGCCTGCTAGGTTGGAAGTGTTTTGAGGGAAGGGACCCTCAGCGTCTCTTCTGCCCATTGTCATGTTACCATCTTAATACTGGATGTCACACTCACTGAGTATTTACTGGATGAATGACGATTCTCCTCTCATTTCCTTGATCAAACTGCATCCAGAAAAGAACACTAAGACCCAGAGAAATTAATGACTTCAAAGCAGGAAGTCCAAGTTCCTGGAATGTCTGCCCAGTGGTGGTTCTCGGAGCACGAGGCACAGGGAAGTGAGTAAGGCACCGCTGATCAGAAAGGAGACTGGCTGATTTCCTCATTAGTATTCCATACTTGTTCTAAGACTTTCCACGAACCAGAGGGAACTCCCGGAGTAACGGGCAGGACTGCCCCAAAGCAATTGAAGAGGAAGAGCTGAAATTAGTTTTCTGGCAACAGTGTCTTTCGGGAAGGCCGGAGCTCCCATGAGGCCGGATGTTCAGGAAGGACAGAGGCATCCCAAGGCCTAAAGAGCCACGGGAGTGACAGGGCAGCAGCCCCACCCATGTGTTGCATGATGTTCTGCATATCATCATTCCTTTCCTTTTTCAGGAAAGGAATACTGAAGCCCACAGTATTGGCAAACTTGATGTGAAACCACAGAAATGGCTCCTCCATGAGACAGGGAGGCCAGGCTTCTCCTCCTCGGCATGTTACACAGACAGCATCTCACTCTGTTTTCCTGAAAACGCACGAGCATTGCTGGCTGCAGAGTGTATTATAAATGGATGGCACTAAAAAGCTCAGCCTTGGACCAGAAAGGAGAACAATTCACATCACAGCCTCTCCTGGTCTTTGAGGTGACGTCAGCTGCGGAGTCACGCCTGCAATTAAGCAGCTGGTTCGGCATTTGCTACCCTCAGGTTAGACCTTTATATCCCAAAACGTGAAGGTAAAAAAACAACCCTGAACCACATTGGGAGCCTAGTTTGTGCAGCGGTGGGATTTATTTTTAACGGGTTTATTTATTGTGTCTTAAATCAGCCTTAATGAATCTGAGAGAAGAGTTTCAAGGTCCACATGTTACGGCTCAAGGACGAGTCTGGGGCCCTGAGTCCAAACACACTGTGATTGGCTGCATGTTGCTAAACAATAGAAACAGCCCTGCACCCGCTGTCCTTGCAGGGCTGGACCTTATTTACAAGGGGATCACCCGAGTGCCTTCTGCAGCCATCAATAAAGCACTAACGGGCTATAAATGATGGATTGCACCTACAGTCAAGTAAAAAGGTCGGGCTGAGGTGAACAATGGATTCTATTAGGGTAGAAACTGTAGAGAAGATATTCTTTTGAATTTATTCTCAGTCAAGACAAAAAAAGGAGAAGCCCCATGAAACTGCTTCCTGCGTGGAGAGAAAAAGGTACCCCGCTGACAGGTGCTGCCCAAGCTCAAACATTCGTTCAGAAGGGACTGAATGGGCATTTTCTGTGTGTGAGACCCCAAAGATACAAATAAAACACAGCCCCTCCCTCACAGATGGGGAGACAGGTTATGCAGAAGCCTGGAAAAACAGGAAGCCGGAAGTAAACGCTGCTTTTTGTTTTAAATCCTCACCGGAGCATACGTTTATTGACTTTAGAGAGAGAGGAAGGGAAAGAGAAAGGAAGAGAGAGAAACATGGATATTTGATGGGTTGCTTCCCATATTCGCCCTGACCTGGGATTGAACCTGCAACCTTTTTTGGTGTACGGGTATGACACTCCAACCAGCAGCCACCCAGTTTAGGCAGTAATTGCTGTGTTTTTAAAATCCTCACCCAAGGATTTTAAAAAAACAGCAACTGAGAATAGAAGGGAGAGGGAGAGATAGAGAGAAACATCAATGTGAGAGAGACACATCGATTGGTTGCCTCCTGCATGCCCTTGGATCAGGGCCTGGAGCCTGCAACTGAGGTACGTTCCCTTGGCCAGAATCGAACCCAGGACCCTTCAGTCCACAGGCTAATGGTCAACCCACTGAGCCAAACCGGCTACCCAGTGGTTCTCAACCTTTTTAATGCCGTGACCCTTTAATACAGTTCCTCATGTTGTGGCGACCCTCAACCATAAAGTTATTTTCGTTGCTACTCATAACTGTAATTTTGCTACTGTTAATGAATTATAATGTAAATATCTGTGTTTTCTAATGGTCTTAGGCTCTACAGCAGTGATTCTCAACCTGTGGTTTGCGAACCGTTAGCAGGGTCACCTAAGACCAGGACAGGGTCACGACATTAAAAAGATTGCGAACCACTGGGCTACAGTATAACTGCTGTTTTTTAAGAGAGACCAATATGTCGGGTAAGTTTAGCCTTGTGAATATTGTGCTGCCCAGAATGATGGCAGAATTGGGGGATAGGAAGATACACTGAAATTTCGTGGTAGCCAGGGCCAGTGATGGGCCCTCAGGAGGCGGGATTTCATGTTGAGATACGTAATTAAGAATCCAGCAAAATGTGAAAACAGACTAAATGAACACAAAGACAGATGCAAGTCTCCAGGTTATGGTGGACTTAATAATTCGTGTTGAATGAATGAATGAGTCTCTTCCACCTATCATCCATCTATTGCTCACCTCAGATTCTTTGTAGTAACGTTCTGGAATTTCATCGCAGGCAATGTCAATAAAGCAAACTTCTCTCTCGAGGTCTTTGGCTTCGCTGTCAAAAATCTGAAAGAGCAGAGCAAGAGATCAAAGGTTAGTGATACCAGGTGATAGCTTCAAGGTGCCTGCTGGCAGAATTACAACCCACAGAGCATCTTCACATGGCTCGGTGCCCCTGGCTAGTGCCTTTCGGGGCCTCAGAACTCTCAGGAATCATGAAAGGCTTTTATTCACTGCCTGTGTTTGTCACATCAGAGGCAGGTGTAGCATCAATCACCGCTGGGTAGAAGAAAATGAAGGTTGTTTTTAGAAGTTCAGGACTGAAAACATAAATCTCTTTCCAAAATAATATCTGCTGAACAGGGGGAGTGAAGAGGCTAAAAAGGATCTAGCTAGATATGAGACATAGAGCGGTAAGAGAGCCTAAGATTTAGGGAATTTAAAAATGTGGGTTTTTTTTTTCATTAAAATTTTTATGTCTACCTAATTTCACAAAGAATACACACTCACTGTAGAAAGCACAGATAAACAGAATAAAGTAAACATCTGGGTAACAACTCAGTTACCCAGGGATACACACAAGGTTATTCTTTTTTAAAAAAAATATTTTTATTGATTTTTTACAGAGAGGAAGGGAGAGGAATAGAAAGTTAGAGGCATCTGTGAAAGAGAAACATCTATCAGTGGCCTCCTTCACAACCCTACTGGGGATGTGCCCACAACCAACGTACATGTCCTTGACCAGAATCGAACTTGGGACCTTTCAGTCTGCAGTCCGACGCTCTATCCACTGAGCCAAACCGGTTTCAGCACACAGGGTTATTCTTGATCACGTAAGAGCATGGTACACAGAGGGGTAGGAAGGTAGGACCTTGGAAAGATACTGAGATGACTTCCCGCCAGTCTACTATAGGTTTCATGGCCCACAATGTGATCACTTGCAAATAAATATGTAAGACAGCTACATATACAGATATACATTTTGGTGGAAAGATTACATTCCTCTAGTTTTTCCAATTGCCATTTTTCTAGACTAAAGTGATTACCTTCCCAGCCCTTCTGAAGGATCTGAAGGATAGTAAACAAATAAAGTTTGCAAAACCACTTCATCCTTGCACTTTTTTTTTTTTAAAGTATTTTTAGTGATTTCAGAGAGGAAGGGAGAGGGAGAAAGAAATTGAAACATCAATGATGAGAGAGAATCCTTGATTGGCTGTCTCCTGCATGCCCCCTACTGGGGATTGTGCCCACAACCTGAGCATGTGCCCTTGACTGGGACTCTTCAGTCCGCAGACCGATGCTCTATCCACTGAGCCAAACCATCGAGGACCATCCTTGTAGGTTTTAACTATCCTCCCTGTCTCCATCCCCCCCATTTTCAAGTTGAGCTAATTCCAGCAGGGGAACCATCCGTTAACACTAATTAAATCTGACTCTTCAGAAGGGAATGAAATATTTGGAAAGAACAGTGTGGCTGATGCCTAAGAACACTGTCTTGACACACAAATTTGGTGCCTATTAATAACACCATCTCCCAGGAGGGCAACTGCAGGCCTCTTTGCATGCTACGCTCCCCCTGCTTTGCTTCTCAAGTTTAAACGATTAGTCCTTTCCAAATGCTGTCTGAATAATGTTGGTGCTCGTAATTATCCTCCAAGTCTGCTGTTCGCTCTGTTGCTAATTTTCTCCTATAACGCTGGAGACTGGACTCTTTCAGATTTGTTCAAGAAGATTAATCCCATGGTCTGACCTGAGGTGGTCACTGCATTTTCCTTAGAGGCAGAGAAAGACTGGCTCCTGGATCAGCTCTGGTCCCTTCCACTGCCATGGGGAGCCAAGTGCTTCAGGACGCGCCCACAGTGGACAGCTTAGAAATGAGATGGTGGGGAAACAGGTTCAAGGCTGAGTGGAGAAATACACTGTGAGATGAAATACTGGGTCCTAGTTTGTTTGTGTGAGTGTTTTCCCTCTCCCTTTCATGCACGAGTCTCTTTTAAGTGTGTGCCAAGAGAAGAAAGACTCGTGCCTCATTAAAACAACAAACCAACTCTGAATCCCCCAGAGGGAAATAAGCTTCTGAAGAGTAAATTACAAAAGAAGTAAGAGGTTGGACATTTATTGGTGGTAAAAATTTATGGGACTGAAAGAAGGGGGCATAAACAGGAGCTAGGTAGTTATTGACGGATTATGTGGCTTTTCCTACTTT